>CM054062.1:54847208-55447208 GCA_028641055.1 Alopecurus myosuroides | reverse complement strand
AAAAACGGTGTGTAACCTATTGATCTCTTTGGGGTAGTTCTTATGCTCCAGAAAACAGCAGGTAACTCTTCAACCCAACAACCAATAGTTTTTTCTAATGGGGCCTAGAATCTAGGTTTGATACCTTTTAGCAGTTCTTGGTTAGCTCGTTATGCTTGTCCATTAGACGGTGGATGTGCCACTGAAGCAAGGTCGACTCGTATATGGTTCTGTTCATGGAACTTTTGCATTGCTCCTTCTGACAAGTTTGTCCCATTGTCCGTTATAACGCTATGTGGGTAACCAAACCTGAAAATCAGCTTCTACAAAAACTTGACTGCTGTAACCGCGTCACATTTACTGATTGGTTCTGCTTCTACCCACTTTGTAAATTTGTCAACTGCTACCAATAAATGAGTCTTTTTTATGAGACGACTTTTTGAAATGTCCCATCGTGTCTAGCCTCCAGAATGCGAACGACCAGTTTATGGGAATCATGCGCAGATCCTGAGCTGGCATATGATCTTGCCTTGCATACCTTTGACACCCTTTGCATATTCTTAATATTTGTTCAGCATCAGCATTGGCAGTTAGCCAGAAAAGTCCATGTCTGGAAGCTTCATTGACCAAAGATCTGGAACTTGCGTGGTGACCTCCCGAGTGGATTTCATTCAAAATCTTACACCCTTCTTCCGGAGAAACACATCTCTAAAAAATTCCAGCCGCACTTCACCTATATAACTCACCATTGATTATTGTTTATGACTTCGATCTTCTTATAACCTGACGAGCGATAACCTTGTCCTACGGGAGCTCGCCCCTCGTAAGATAAGCCAGATATGGTTCAGTCCACTCTAGGATTGTATGTAAAGAAGATACCAATTCTGATTCAGGATCTGGATTTGCCAGGTCTTCCTCTGTGGGAACTTTAACCGACGGGCTATGGATTTCATCCAGAAATCCGTTGGGTGGAACTTGTTTTTTCTGAGAACCTAGATGAGACAGTGCATCAGCTGCTTCATTGAGACATCGATCGATATGATCAACTTGATATCCATGAAAATGTCCTGTCAGCTGGTTAACTGCTCGCCTATAAGCTGGCATAACTAGGTCTTTAGAATCCTAGGTTCCTGTAACTTGTTGAGAAACAAGGTCTGACTCACCCAAACATCGAATCTGGGTTATACTCATCTCTTTCACGATTCGAAGCCCATGAAGTAAAGCCTCATATTTTGCTGCATTATTAGTGCATTTAAACAAAATTTGTAAGACATATCGGAACTTATCACCTCTTGGGGATGTTAATACAACACCAGCTCCTGGCCCTTCCAGTTGTCGTGACCCGTCAAAATGCATAGTCCAATATTTAGTGTATGGCTTATCTGGCGGGACCTGTAACTATGTCCAGTCATTTATAAACTCGATAAGGGTTTGATACTTGATTGCAATCCTTGGCTCATATTTGATATGATATGACCTCATCTCAATAGCCCACTTTGCAACCCTCCCGATTGCTTCTCTATTCAGAATAATATTACACAAAGGTGCTGAACTGACCATAGTAATGGGATGTTCTTGAAAATAATGTTTCAATTTACGACTAGCCATGAACTCCCCGAAGACCGATTTCTGCCAGTGTGGGTACCGCTGCGTTGACTCTATCAGGACCTCGCTCACATAGTAAACCGGCCGCTGAACTAGACCCTCTTTTCCTTCCAGTTTACGCTCCACAACCAAAACTCCACTTACAGCCCTATTGTTGGCCGCAATATATAATAACATGAGCTCTTTCTTCTCGAGTGCAGCCAGTATAGGTGCGTTGGAAAGTTGCTTTTTGAAGGCCTCTAATGCCTCATCAGCTTCTTGATTCCAAACAAAACTGTCAGTTTTCTTCAAAAGCCGGTATACAGGTATGGATTTTTCACCCAGTCTGCTTATGAACCGGCTCAGGGCAGCAACGCAACCTGTCAACTTCTGAACGTCCTTCAGGCAAACCGGTTTTTTCAGGTTATGTATGGCCTGAATTTTTTCCGGGTTTGCTTCAATTCCCCTCTCTGAGATAATGAAACCCAGTAGTTTTCCAGCTGGTACTCCAAAAACACATTTGTTGGGTTTAGCTTCATCTGGTATCTGCATAAACTGGCAAATGATTCCTCCAGATCTAAGATTAGTGTGTCACCTTTTTGGGATTTGACCACTATGTCATCCACATGAGCATGCACGTTTCGCCCGATCTGGCTTTCCAAACAATTATGGATACACCTTTGATAAGTTGCTCCAGCATTTTTCAGTCCGAAAGGCATTGACGTATAACAAAATGCTCCAAAGGGTGTAATGAATGAGGTCTTCTCTTGATCCTCTTCCTTCATTTTGATCTGATGATAAACTGAGTAAGCATCCAAGAAACATAACAGTTCGCAACCAGCTGCAGAGTCTATAATCTGATCAATACGGGGTAAGGCAAACAGATCCTTAGGACATGCTTTGTTCAGTTCTATGTAATCTATGCACATTCTCCAGGTTCCGTTTTTTTTTCTTTAAGACAAGAACTGGATTGGCTAACCACTTTGGGTGTAACACTTCCACTACAAACCCAGCTGCTGGAAGCCTAGCTATTTCTTCTCCAATTGCTTTTCTTCTCTCATCATTGAAACAATGGAAGAACTGACGAATTGGTTTCAGGTTAGGATCCACACTCAAACTGTGATCAACAAATTCCCTTGGAACACCTGGCATGTCAGAAGGTTTCCATGCAAAGATGTCCCAATTCTCACGGAGAAACTTGATGAGTGCGTTTTCCTATTTGTCCGTCATATGAGCCCCCACGCTGAACTGTTTAGATGAGTCACCGCGGGTAAAGTCCACCAGCTTGGTGTCTTGAGCAGACTTAAACTTCAACTTGGAATCAGCTGATGGTTTCTTGAGCAAGGTCATATCCTTTGGATCAACTTGCAGCTTATATAACTTTAACTCCTCTTCTGCACAAGCGGATTCTGCATACGTTGCATCACCTTCCTCACACTCTAAAGCTATGTCTCTATCACCATTGACAGTAATGTTTCCATGAAGACCTGGCATCTTCAGCTTAAGATACACATAGCAGGGTCTTGCCATAAATTTGGCATAAGCCGGCCTTCCAAATAGGGCGTGGTACGGGTTTTTGAATTTGACTACTTCAAATGCTAACATCTATGTCCTGTAATTTTCAAATACTCTGAAAGAAACTTCAAGATATATTTTTCCGATAGGTTGTGCAGACTTACCAGGTACGATCCCATGAAATATGGTTGACGATGACTGAAGTTTTTTTTCTTGCAGGTTCATCCTTTTGAACGTATCATAGTAAAGTATGTTTATACTGCTTCCTCCATCCATCAACACTTTGTCTAACTTATATCCTCCAACCTGTGGAGCCACAACCAGAGCCACACCTCCTGGATTATCAACTCGTGAAGGATGGTCTGCCCGACTCCATGTTATGGGATGTTCTGACCAATTTAGCCACCTAGGAACAACAGGAGCTACTGTATTGACTGCATGCTATTTCACCTTTCATTCTCTCCCGCATGAACTAGTGGGAAATACATGATATTGGCCAGAGCTTAATTACTTCAGATTTGTGTGAAAACCAGAATTTCCTCCTTGGTGACTCCCACCCGGGTTAGTTCCTTGGTTACCCTGACCGTGATGACCCGGATTATGATTTCCACATCCGGCATTGCTAGCTCCCGGATGTCCACCTCCCATGTTACCTGAGTTGCCACCTCCATTGTTTCCTGGTCCATAGTTATTATTTCCACTAAGTCTGAAGCCCTGCATAATGAAACAATTTTCCCAAGAATGATTTGCTAACTTTCCATTTTTTCCGTGTCTGGGACATGGTCCTTTTAGAGCCTGCTGTGCCTGCGCAAAACTGTTTGGTCGAAAATTTTGATTTCCTATAAAGTTATTCCCCTGACGCTGGTTCCTGTAACATGTATTTGTATTTTCCACCAAATCTGAGGTTCCCTCCCCGTTCTTGCGCTTGTTATTATTCTGGTTCTGGGAATTGTTGTTACTCTGATTCGGGTTCTGGCTACCCTTGGTCCCAGTTTTCTTCCCCTTTGCAGACTTCTCATTACCTGAATCTGCGTCCTTTGTTTTGTCAGACTCTGCATACTTGGTCATGACATCCATCAGCTCGCTCATATCGCTCACGTATCGCTTAATGCATCCCATCTTATGTTTCAATGGGTCAAATCTGCAGCTTCTCTCCAAGGCTATGACTGCTTGCTGGGCGGTGAGTCCGACAAATGAATGAATAATTTCTGCAACGCGCCGAGACCAATGTTGGGAAGACTCCCCTTCCTTCTTAATGCAGTTTTTCAAGTCTGTAATAGTCATTGGACGTTTACATGTTCCTTGGGAATTTTTGATGAACTGAACTTTCAACTCTTGCCAGCTATTGATTGAATTTGCGGGCAAGTTTTTTAACCAGGATTTTCCGGGTCCTTCTAACATCACACTCAGGTATCGTGCACACACCTCATAAATTACTTCCAATATCTCCATGGCCATCTCATACCCTTCTATCTAGTCCGTCGGCTCCATGTCTGGGGTATAGTTTACAACTCTGCGAGGTACTTTAAAGTCAGCTGGTATTCTCTCGTTCCTGATTACAGGACCAAGGCATTGAATTCCAATTCTGTGAGACCCAGTCAGAGCTGGGTTCAAAACTGCATTCTGAGCCGGGAACAGAACATGACCCAGATTTCTGTTTTCTAGTTCTGCAGCTCTATGTCCTGTATTTATAACTCCAGGTGCATGGGACACAGTATGTACGGGTGGAATAGGTTGCTGCCGGTTTGCGTTGCTAGAGCCAGCCAGAACCGGTGAATTTCCATGATGACTTCTTGGCAATGAGTTCCTGCTATTGTAGGGAGTCGAATGTATCTTCTCATGATTACTATAATTCATCTGATGAAACACTGCTGTTTGCAACATCTAAATTTCCTTCCTGGCTTCAATTCTTATAAGATCATTTGGGTTGACTGAAATTCGAGCCAGACTATTCGTAGCCACCCAAATATTATCCATTGGATTGTTGAAATGACCCGGCGGCGTGTGAAACCTTTCCTGTAGGGGCAGCTCCTGGATCGGAGCGGGATTCGGGTTACCATGCTGTTGGATAGGCGATTGAAAACACGCTGGCTGAACCGGAATAGGGAAACCTGGCGGATTCATTGAGTGACCCGGCCCGACCGGGTTTGGTGCACCAGGCGTCCCAGCTGGAGACGCGAATAAGTTCTGAAGATTGGTTGGTCCCAGTCCTGTGCCAAATTCATTATTCAACCTGGCATGGTAACGCATGCTCTGTATCGAGGCTAGTTCCCTCTGCGTGAAATTCAGGTGAATACCTTCTCTTTCTAGACATGTTGCTTCCTCGAGGACTTATGACCGAGCTTTATTTATACAAGTTACCTCCGTCTCAATCTCCCGACGGGCGAGACTTAGTTCCTATCAAAGCCTCTCGATCTCTATGTTGCGCTGCACCAAGTACATTATTCAACCTGACATGGTAACGCCTGCTCTGTATCGAGGCTAGTTCCCTCTGCGTGAAATTCAGGTGAATACCTTCTCTTTCTAGACATGCTGCTTCCTCGAGGACTTCTGACCGATCTTTATTTATACATGTTAGCTCCGTCTCAATCTCCCGTCGGGTGCGACTTAGTTCCTATCGAAGCCTCTCGATCTCTGCGTTGCGCTGGACCAAGTTCTCCGGCGTAATTGGTGTTGCCAGGATTTCGTTCAGCGAATCCATCGTGGCTATTACTTCATGCCTTGGGTTATATGGTGTGGGCTCTGTTAAATCAATCACTCGCTCTATAGGCCCAGAGCTCGCCGGCCCAGGTCATGTTGGAGGTGCTGCTGTTGGCCCAATAGGGGTTGCCCTTGGCCCGACGGGTGTTGTTCCTGAAACACCCGGTCCTCCTGGAGCCAGATTTGAAGTTGAAACAGCATTTGTAATAAAATTTCCACTCGCATCGTACCTGGGTTCCGCAGGTCGCGCCGGTCCAGCCATGCAGATAGTTGCATGATGAGTCTTTCCGTTAGACTTTGCAAATCTCTTTCAAAGCCTTCACCTAGTGGATCTTCAAAGAGCTGGTGGATAGAATTGTCTCATCGCGGTCATCATTGTTCGCAACTAAGGATTCACCATCAGAGTGTATCATCGTGGCTTCCCTAGAAACTGAATCTGACTCCTGATCCGGATGCGGGTATGTTCCTCCTACGAAGATGACGAAAACATGGATTCCACCGAAGGGGACTCGAAACCCGGATTCCACGAAAGCGAACTCTGGACCCCATGTGTCATGGTTATAGTAGTTTCCACGCCGGCTCCTCCTGAGCCGGTCTATCGCAAGCTTCTCGATCCCAGGTAACGTTCCTTCCGAAAAGACGACACTTCCGCGAGCAGGCCCCACGGTGGGCGCCAACTGTCGTGGTGTTTTCACGGCAAGTGTCCTCATGTGAGAACTAGATTGCGAGGCCATTGCTACTAAGCGAAACTTCAAAAGGGTTAAGGCTGAAACGAGAGACACGAGTTTACCCAGGTTCGGCCCCTCAATGGAGGGTAAAACCTACTCCTGCCTTCTTACTATTGGGAAACAAGATCTCAATTACAAAGGAAAATAACGGCTCTCGATGTCTCGAGCTACCTTGATGTTGACTTAGAACTTGTCTTTCTACGCCCTAGGGCTCCGCCTTATATAGTGGACGTGTGCCTCGGTTTACAAGGGGATCCGGGTTGTCCCCGCCGTCGGATTCCTAGTTTGATCCAGTTCCTGGACGTCCCGTCCGGTTTACTCCAAGACCCGGTCGTCCCCGTTCGGACTTGGGCTGCTCTCTAGGTCTTGGGCCTTTGAGTCTTCTAACCCGGACCGTGGGCCTCCTTTCGGGGTTACGCTCAAGGTAACCCGGATCTTCTTCTGCTAGCTGGTCATCTCTCGTCCAGCTTCTCCCGGTATAAACCGGATCGAATGTTATGAACCGGCTAAGGTAAATTCCCATTCATGTGGGTGGATGGTAAGGATCCCCCTTACCTATTCCCCCAACACGGTCGCTGTTGCATAGAAACTTGGTGTACATGTCTCCAATGGAAGACGACACCATAGTGAGATGTAGGCCCGGAAGCTCGGGGAAGATGGATCTAGCGAAGGAGGAAGCAGGGGAGGAGAAGGACGCCGACGACGACCATGCGCCTGGCGGACTCCATGTCCCTAGCTTTCATGAAGGCCTCGATCGGTAGCGGGGCGGACTCGTTGCCGGACTTCATCTTTTCTTCGTCAGCCGGGAGAGGGCGGGGGAGGAAAGGCGAGACAAGGGAACGTCAAGGATGACACGCTTGATGGTGCAGATCTTGCACTCGTTGGGATACCCCAAGAGGAGGGTGTGATGAGCACAGCGGTAGGAGTTTAACCCTTAGTTAAGAACCAAGGTTATCAATCCAGTAGGAGAAAGAGGACCTTCAGAAGGTTGATGCCACTAACAGTGGTGATGGCTCACCGGTGTCAGCAACAACGTGGAACCTGCACACAACACAACCAAAATACTTTGTCCCAACGGTACCGTGAGGTTGTCAATCTCACCGGTCTTGCTGAAACAAAGATTAGACGTATAGTGTGGAAAATGATGTATGCTTACAGTAAGTAAAGAAAGCAGGAAATTATTATGGTTTGTTTAACAGTGTGGAAAATGGACCGGGGTTCATAGGTTCCCTAGTGGTGTCTCTCCATAAAGATAACATGCTGGGTGAACAAATTACAGCTGGGCAATTGACAAATAGAGGTTGCACCATAGTGCACAATATAACATGATGACTACTATGATATTTAGTACGAACATTACAACAATATACATAGACCGAAATCCATCTGCATCTATGACTAATAATCCACCCTCCGGTTATCATCTGAACCCCCTTAGGTATTAAGTTGCAAGTAACAGATAACTGCATTAAGAAAAGTGTGTAATGTAAGCAATGATTATGCACGCGGGCACTCTCACCGTTGTTTTCTCCCTAATGGCAACAGCACATCCTCCCTCTTCACGTTTCTGTCACTCGAGCAAGGTGGTGAGGAGGCATGAACCCACTATCAAGCATAAATACTCCCTCTTGGAGTCACTAGCAACTACTTGGCTAGAGCAACCACTAGCAACGGAAAGCATGCAAGATCACATATAACATATGCAATAAAGACTATAATCAACTTGGCATAAGTTCAATATTCATCGGATCCCAGCAAACACAACATATAGAATTACATAAGATCAATCTCGATCATGGTAGGCAGCTCACGAGATCTAAACATGGAGGCATATGAGGAGAATACAACCATCTAGCTACAGCTACGAACCCTTAGTCCAAGGATGAACTACTCACGCATCACTCCGGAGGCGGGCATGGTGATGGAGAGGCATTCGGTGATGATTTCCTCTCCAGCAGGGTGCCGGAGACAGCTTCAGAACCCCCTGATCTAGGGTTGACGACGGCTGCAGAATTTTCGGGGATTTTTTGATCAGGTCCTAGGGTTTTCCATCCGGGGGAATTAAATAGGTGAAAGGGCAAAGGCGGTGGAGCTCCAGGGGCCCGACACCTGTCGTGGGATAGTCACGGCAGGTGTTACCTGGGGTAACTTACTTTGGGGAAAATCGGCTCTGGTGTTTGGGAGAGGGTTTAGCTCAGGGGAAATCATGTTATCAGGTGATCTGGTAGCTCGGGCCGCAATGTCGCCGAGTCTCCGATCTAGGGTTACAACTATCAGCTCTCGTACCACAAGAATACTTGAATATCGGGTAAAAAACTCTTCTGGTCTCTCTGTCCCAGGAGCCGATTTATATATTACCCGGCTCTCTGGCTTCCTATACAAGACACACCCGGAATCCTACCCGGAAACCGCACACAACCCTAAGTTTCCTAATCATGACCCCCAAGGTATGGGTTACAAGACCTACGCTCTCCCTTGGGCCTTCTAGAAACTCTTCCTCCTTGGGCCGGGTCTTGTGCGATTCCCTTCGGGCCGAGTTTCACCTAGGCATGAGCCTACCGGGTTACCATCCCCCCATCAGTAGTCCCCAGAATAGCTTGGGCTTCTCAGGATCAACCATGAAGCGCATGCTATTCCCTGCAAAACAATAAACATTCAAATTCATAATATATCGGGTTAGAGTGCTTTAATCATAGGTGGGCCTGCTCTTTGGGCGGTCCATATAATAACCCGGTTTTCTTTTCCAAGTCAGGGCATCATTTCCCGGGTCAACACTCCAAAGAAACGTAACCAGACCCGGCATTCGTATCGCTATCAGTTAATCCGAATAATACACCCGTAATCTATCTCAATCTCTATCCGGATATCTCGCAACGAATACTTTGATACCTATCCCCAAATATCCGGGCGGGATCATTTTCTTCCAAAAATTTCTCACTTACCGCCCAAACCCTAGGTCCTTTCCCCCGCGCCTATAAATTGGCCTCTGGGGTCAACCCTAATCTCAACGGCCATTTCCCCCTTCTCCTTCGTCCTTTCATTCCGCCTCCGTGCCCACGAGCCCCAAACCGAACTCGCGCCCGCCAAGGCTGCGCCAGCATCCGCCGGGTCGCCGCCAGTCGCCACCGTCAACGCCCGCAACCGCGCCTCCATCCGCGCCGCCGGAGCCCTCGAAACAAACCGCCATCGCCAGCGAATCGTCGCCGCCGCGCTCGCCGTCGTCCCGGATCGCCGCCGCCGCGCATCTCCACCAGCAATCCATCCCGGTAAGTTTCTCCATCCGCAAGATCTAGATTCCCCCTTTTTCTTCAATCTTGCACTAGCATTTTAGATCGAACTTCACCCGCAATCATGCGCCCTTACTCCATCAGCTAAGCGTGCTTCCGCGATCCCCAATCTCATATTTTTCCACCATGTGTTCTTAGCTAGATCCATTTTCCAGGTCTCGCAAGTACTTAGTTGTTTTACTTTTCCCTCTTCCCGCTATACCGAATAGCTGCGTTCTTCAAGTTTCTCAATATTTACTCACTCGCATTTTACCTCCTTTTAGATCTACACTCCATGGCTCCTAAGGCTAGTTCCAAGTTGAAGGGCAAAAACCCGGCTGGGAAGCAAAACCGGGTCAGTCGATTTCCGCCAATTGGGCGAAATCGACTGTCACCAAGGCCAAGCTTGACGAGCTGGCCGAGTCGGGTGTCCTGCCCGCTGAGCAGGACATCCAGTGGAGGACGCCGGGTGAGGAGACCCGGCCTACGCCAGGCCCGGGTGAAGTAGTCGTCTTTGTCGAGCACGTGATCCGGGGTTTCCGCCCCCCGGGTCACCCTTTCTTCCGGGATCTCCTAGATCATTACAAGCTCTGGGTATTTGAAATCGGCCCAAACTCCATGCTAAATATCTGTCACTTCATAGTCCTCTGTGAGGCTTATTTATGCATTCCTCCAAACATGGCTTTATTCTTAGAACAATTTCAATGCAAACCCTGCCGGGAGAGCACGGACGGGGCCCTCCTGGTTTGTGGGGGGGGGTCTCGATTCAGAGACGTAAAAACTCTCTGATGCCGACTCTCAGTCTTCACTCTCATGTGAAGCACTGCAGAAAACATTTTTCTATTGCCGAGACACATCTTTACCCGGCGAAAAACGTTTGCTGGGTTTCTCTGACGATATTCTTTCTCTATCTGAAAATCTAAACTCTTTCGCACCCGAGGCCGATAGGCAATCTATCCAGCCTCTTCTCCACAAGCTTGCTGTGCTTTCGGCCCAAGGTCTCATTGGGCTTAACCTAATAAAAACCTGGGTCAGCTACCAGATCCAACCAATCAACATCCGGCCCAAGCTCATGTGCGATTACTCCGGGCACGTCACCGACTCTCTCCGATACTCGGAGAAAACCTATCCGGCCGCGGACATAAATAAAACCATGAAGAACTTCTTGGGGGGAAATCTTGACGTCATCAAAAGCATATCCGGGCTTAGCCCCTTTACTCGCTCTAACCCGGCTCCTCCAGTAAGAACCGGCTAACACCCCTTTATCCGACTGATACTTCTTATGTATAGATACTAACTTTTATCTCTGTGTTTCTTACTCAGGAAACTGACGCATTCTGGAAGATTGTCACCCCTCCCCCATCTGAAAACTCGGAGGAAGACGAGGAGCCGGCTGACAGCGATGAAGGTAAATCCGGGTCTTCTTTTTATTCTTACTTTGTTAACTTGTTAGATCAAAAAAAATCCTCTTCCGACAATGCTCCTTGTTCACCAGAGCTAGAGGACAAGGACGACACTCAGTCGGAAGAAAGCGAGGCTGAGCCGGAGGCTGAGGTTGGGGCCAAAAGGAAGACCAGGAGAGTTGTTTTCAAGGTGCCCTATTCTTCCATGACCTCCAAGCCATACTCCTACGCCAATATGTGCGAACTTAACAAACATCTAACCAATTCATCATCTCTGAAGGAATCAACTCCGGCCAAACGACGAGCAACCCGGACATCTCCGGGTGACGATCCCCTTCACCCGGGTATCCCTATGTCACCCGCTCGCCGAGCTGGTACTCCCCCAACTCATAAAACCCATATACCTCGAAAATTTCCATCTCCAAATCATCCCTTAGCCGGACAACTCCGGGTCTCACTTTCAGATTCTTTATCAGCATCTTCCGGGTCCAGCAACGATCTCCCAGCTCATTTTGTCGTGAATACCGGGTAACTCGCTACCCTTATTAACCAATATACCTTTATTTTCCTTGTCTTCTGTCTATCACTCACTAACTTTTTCCTTTTCTTTCTCAGAGCCAAGGTCACACTTAGTGACCCGGAGGATATGCATATCGATAACCCGGCCATGGAAAACCCGGAGAACGTTGTGGAGCCCGCAGCTAGCGGTGAAGAAGAACAAAAGCTGGATGACCCTGTTGACCAAGAAGCCGAGTTTCCCCTACCAACGCATCAGTCGGCTGACGCTGATGTCGAGTTTCTCGGAACACAGAGGGGTGCCCCAGCTCCCAACACCCAGGCAACCAGAGTCGACTCGCTGAAGCAGGAAAGGACCCCGCCACCGGGTAACCAGAACCCTAGCTCCTCCAGGCCAAATCTGAGTGGCCTTGACTTTAAAGGGATGCTAGATGAACTTTTTTCTCTAAAGACCGATGAAAGAGATATTCCCGAATCCCTGGCAGCTGAGCATCAGGTAACTCTACCGATATTATTTGTGTACTCACCTAGTCCCCAGGTTCCGGGTGAACTATACATAGTTTACTCGGTACTTCCATAGCTATATAACCTTCCATACTCGGTTTTTATGCTGCAACCGACTAATATCTCCTTGTCTATTTTTCAGGCTTATGTGACCCGGTCGGAGGAGATGTTGGCGAAAACCAATGAACTCCTCCGAGTTGAGACCAAACTTCGAGAGGAGCTGGAAGTCGAGGTGAAGGACCTTTCCAAGGATTGCAAGAAATACAAGAAAAATCTCCACCATGTTGAGAGTTTTCTGAAGAAATTATCGACCTCTGTTGCCGATACATACAGCTCCATAATTGGTAAAGGAACTTAACTTCCTGACTAAGACTCGGGTTTCTCATTTGATAGGGTCTATGACCCGGACCTTACCACTTTACTTTTCCTTTTATTCTGCAGGTCCGGGTGACAAAGTTGATGATGAAGATGATATAGAGAAATTGAAGACCTTGAAGGCGGTTATCCGGCAATTTTCTGCGGGAACCAAGTGGACCCTTGAAGCCATAAGGTGGCCTGGTGGTTATGGTGGTGTATACCAAATGCTCGATGCATGCTCAACGGTCCCTGCTTGGCTCGACCACTGGAAGCGCTCGACGTGTCGGGTTGGGGTGACTCGTGGCCTTGCCTTGGCCAAAGCCTACTTTCAGCTTGAGCCGGCAACGCTGGTGAATGGGTTCCCCGAATTCAACACAGACGGATCTCGTTTCTCGGCAAAGGACTACAAGGCTATCCATACTTAGATACGTCACTCGGCAAGCTTGATAGCCGATAAACTTGACTTGAGAAAGCTTACCCCTCCGTACAACGCTGAAGATAAGCCGGTACCTTCTGATTTTCCGGCTCCCTTTGATATGCTAGCCCGTTCGAAGGAGGAAGTTGCCAAGAGAAAGGCCGAGGCCAGCTCTGTGCCAGCGTCATCCACTCCATTCATCCCTCCTCCAGCTCGCGCTGATACAGTGGTTGATCCGGATACAGAGGCAGGGAAGGCTACAGAAGAAAACACTGAAGACCAGGCTACCAAGACTGCTGCTGAAGACTCGGCTATGAATGCCGAGTAAAATTTGTCCACAAACACTCATTCGGCCAATAAGCATGGTTGTAATATGCATGATACAATTATTTGTTTAATAGTGCGCCTGTGCACTTTTGATACTATTTCCTCGGTTTGTAACACGCTTAAACTTTAATGGCTTTGATGGCCCTTTTGGCCATCCACCTTGATATGCTTTCTCCAGTCTTAAGCTTTTTGCCGCTTTTCTGATCTTTCCTCTTTTTCCACATCTATGAGACTCGGTTTCCGGCTCTCAGGATTTTTGACTGATTGGATTTTTGCTTCTCAAGTCCCCAAGTCCGTAAGACTCGGATTTTTGGGTTTCAAGCTCGATAGCTAAACAGTTCGTTGCTTTTCTCAAACTCCCAAGTCCCCAAGACCCAAATTTCCGAGTCTAGGGATTTGTAGTTTTTAAGAAAGAGCTGCCTGTTTTTGCCAGGGCCCAAAGTATATAGCTACCCATATAAATTTTGAAGCTATGCTTAATACATTGTGAGTTTCCGGCTGTAGCCTTTTACTCCGCATAGCTTGTGGTTTGGATGACCCTTTTGATCCTCTTTGTTGTAAGCCGGCTTTCGCGTGGATATTCAGTGCTGCTATAACTGTATAAAAACAGGGTCAGGCAAGTCCCAGTGGGCATCATGACTGATTGTGATTATACGTTAGCAAGACACGCCACATTATTGCGAGTCACATCAAGCTTAAACAGGAGAAATCAAAAAAGTTTGGCTCTATTGTCCAGTTATAAGATTGTAACCGTATTTATTGCAAGTAATCGGTCCTCATAACTTAATGGCATCGTTCCGGGTCTTGAGATTATAGCTGTGCTATTCAAGCAATCAGCCCCCAAGACCTATATATGCAATCTATGGAATTTTAAACCTAGTGCGTTATAACTAAACAATAAATACTTACCTGATATGGAATAAAGTAAAACAGAAAAATTAAGAACAAACTAACAGAAAATAAAAAAGAAACAATGTCATAGTTTAACCATCTCTTTATTGATATGAGAAAAGTTAGGTCAGCAAGCCGCCTCATTAAAAACCCTCCAGTCCCCTTAGGTACCCTGGATAGGAAAAGAGTGCGTCTGAAACCTGCTGCCTGTTACATCGTGCAATTCAACTTGTAAACCTAGCCTATGCTAAGTGTAGTAGGGACGTAGCTGAGCCACGTTCCATGGTCTTTCCCGCTCTTGCATAGATGAAGTGGTATGGGTGGTGTCATTGACATTATCCGACTCTTCCCTTGCATCTATTAGGTAGTATGATCCATTGTGCAAATTCCGGCTTATGACGAACGGGCCTTCCCATGGTGGAGATAATTTGTGATTTCCTTCCTTTGACTGTACTAGGCGTAATACCAGGTCTCCTTCCTGGAAGACCCGGGTTTTGACTCGCCGACTGTGGTATCGCCTCAAATCCTGTTGATATACAGCTGATCTCTCCAAAGCTTGCTCCATGTGCTCTTCTAACATGTGCACGGCATCCTGCCGGGTCTTCTCGTTTTCCACCTCAACATAAGCCGCCACTCGGGGCGAGTCATGAATAATATCACTCGGAAGGACTGCCTCTGCACCATAAACCATAAAAACGGAGTAATCTGGGTAGATCTGTTAGGTGTAGTGTTAATTCCCCAAACCACTGATGGTAACTCCTCAACCCACGCTCCAGCAGCTCTGAGGCACGGGACTCATAGCCGTGGTTTCAACCCACGAAGCAACTCCTGATTTGCCCTCTCCACCTGTCCATTAGCTTGTGGATGGGCTACCAAGGCTACGTCAAGGCGGATGCCATTGTTTCCACAAAACTTTTCCATCTCTCCTAAGGACATGCTGGTTCCGTTGTCTGTTATTATGCTATGAGGGTATCCAAACCGATAGATGATCCTTTTCAGGAACTTGACTGATGTGACTGCTTCACAATTGGTGACTGGCATAACTTCAACCCACTTAGTAAACTTACCAATAGCCACCAAAAGATGAGTCTTTTTGCAAGGCGACATGTGAAAGGGTCCCACCATATCCATAACCCAAACTGCAAACGGCCAGGTAAGCGGGATTGTTCGCAACTCCATAGCCGGCACATGGGTTTGGCGAGCATACCTTTGACATCCATCACACCTTGACACCAAGCGCTCCGCGTCCACCAAAGACGTGAGCCAGAAGAAACCGTGTCGATATGCATTAGCCACAAGGGATCTTGTGGATGCATGATGCCCACAATCACCTTCATGGATCTCCCTCGAAATCAGTCGGCCCTCCTCTGGTGTTACACAGCGCAAAAAGACTCCTGCAGCACTTCTCTTATACAACTCGCCATTGATGATAGAATAACCCTTTGCTCGTCTCAGGATTTGCCTGGCTAAAACTTCCTGTGGTGGTAACTCGCCCCGTGATAGGTAGGCCAGAAACGGCTCGGTCCACTCGGGAATAGCGCGTACAGCGGCCACAAGCTCCAAATCCGGGTCTTGATTAGCCACTTCTTCTTCAGATTCGGTTTTGACAGATGGCCGCCATAACTCGTCCAGAAAGACATTAGGCGGAACCGGCTCGCGGCGCGAACCGAGTCTTGCGAGCGCATCTGCTGCCTCGTTCTTTCGCCTGTCAATGTGTTCTACCTCATACCCGAAAAAAGACCCGGCCACCCTGTCTACCTCTCTGCGATATGCTGCCATTGTTGCATCCTTTCTATCCCAGGTTCCAGAGACCTGTTGTACCACGAGATCCGAGTCTCCATAGCACCTTATTCGCCTGATATTCATCTCCTTTGCTACTCGCAGTCCCTGTAATAGGGCCTCATACTCGGCCACATTGTTGGAGCAATCAAAATGAATTTGCAACACATAACTCAACTTATCTCCTTTTGGTGACGTAAGTACCACCCCAGCTCCTGATCCTTCGTATTGCTTAGAACCATCAAAGTGCATCACCCAAGACTCGGAACTTGGCATCATTGTGGGCATGCTTGTGTGAGTCCAATCATTGACAAAATCAGCTAAAGCCTGGGACTTGATTGCAGACCGAGGCTCGTAGTTGATGTGGTAATCTCCCATCTCAATGGCCCACTTGGCTATTCTGCCTGTCGCATCTGAAGTTCTGATAATATCTGCCATGGGTATAGAGCTAACCACCGTTATGGGGTGTTCCTGAAAGTACGACTTCAATTTCCGGCTGGCCATGAAGACCCCAAAAACTAGCTTTTTCCAATGTGGGCAACTCTACTTTGCTTCTGATAAGACCTCACTCACATAGTAAACTAGCCTTTGTACCGGATGATCCTTTCCATCCTCCTTGCGCTCAACCACAACCACTTCGCTAACCGCCCGAGGCCCGGCCGCGATGTATAATAACATGGGCTCTTTGGGACCCGACGCTGCCAGAATCGGTGCTTCAGATAACTGCTTTTTAGAGCTTCAAATGCCTCGCCGCCTCTTGGTCCCACACAAATTTGTCGGTTTTCCTCAAGAGTCGGTATAGAGGTATTGCTTTTTATCCAAGCCTATATATAAACCGGCTCAATGCTGCCACACATCCCGTGAGCTTCTGAACGTGCTTCAGGCCTTCCGGCTTTTTCAGGCTCTGGATGGCCTTGATTTTTTCCGGGTTTGCCTCAATTCCTCTCTCAGAAACAATAAAGCCGAGTAACTTTCCCGCAGGCACTCCGAACACGCACTTAGTCGGGTTAAGCTTCATCTGGTATCTCCTCAGGTTCTTGAAGGTCTCCTTTAGGTCATCTATCAAAGTTTCAGCTTTCCTTGTTTTAATCACCACATCGTCCACATAGGCATGAACGTTGCGTCCAATTTGGTCCAAAAAACACTTCTGGATGCACCGCTGATACGTTGCGCCGGCGTTTTTCAACCCAAAGGTCATGGTCTTATAACAAAAAGCACCAAAGGGGGTTATGAACGAAGTTTTCTCCCAATCCTCCTTTTTGAGCTTTATTTGGTGATACCCGGAATAAGCATCCAGGAAACATAATAAGTCACAACCTGCCACTGCATCAATGATCTGGTCTATTCTCGGAAGGGAAAATGGATCCTTTGGGCAATGCTTGTTGAGACTCGTATAGTCTATGCACATCCTCCACTCATTCGTTCTTTTTCAGCACTAGAACCGGATTTGCCAACCATCCCGGGTGAAAAACTTCCATAACAAAGCCGGCTGCAAGTAGCCGAGCTATCTCCGCTCCTATAGCCTTTCTCCTTTCCTCATTCATTTTTCTCAGACCCTGCTTCACAGGCCGGGACCTGGGATTAACATGCAAACTGTGCTCAGCTAACTCGGTCGGGATACCCGGCATGTCGTTGGGCGTCCAAGAGAAAACGTCCTGATTCTCACGAATAAACTCGATAAGTGCTTCTTCCTCCTTGTTGTTTAAGTTGGAACCTATGGAAAATTGTTTGGAGGGATCACCCTCGACAAAAGCCACCATCTTGGTATCCTGGGCCGCTTTAAACTTTGCTCTCTCGTCCTCCGTATTCGGCCTTTTCAAAGCAGTTCTATCTTCCGGGTCTACTTGAGACCGCTAATACTTGAGCTCTTCCTTCCTGCAGGTCTGTTCTGCCATTGCCGCATCTCCTTCATCATACTCGGCTGCCACAGCCCGGTTCCCATGTATAGTGATAGTCTGCTTAGGACCCGGAATCTTTAGCTGCAAATACACGTAACACGGCCTGGCCATGAACTTAGCGTAAGCCGGCCTTCCGAACAGCGCGTGATAAGGGCTGCGCAATTTCACTACTTCGAACGTGAGCCACTCCACTCAGAAGTTATCCTTGGATTCTCCGAAAGCAACCTCAAGTGTCATCTTCCCTTCAGGGCACGCCGAGTGACCCAGCACAATCGCGTGGAAAACTGTAGAACTTTTTTGCAGCTGAGACTCCTTGATCCCCATGCGTAGAAAGCTTTCCCAATATAGAATATTGATGCTACTTCCACCATCCATCAAAACCTTTTTCAGCTCGTAACCATTGACCTGTGGTGCAACCACCAAATCAAACACACCCGGATGTTCTATTGTTTCCGGGTGATCCCTTCTGCTCCATGTTACCTCTTGATCTAACCATCTCAAGTATCTCGGAGCACCTAAAGAAACCGAGTTTACGGCCCTTTTAAGTATCTTTCTATCTTTGTTAGAAGTCCCTGTAGTGTGAACGTGGTACTGTCCTAACTGTTTCGGGTTGGCTTGGAAACCCCCAGCACCTCCTTGATTATTACCCGGATTGCCCCCTCCTGCGTTGCCAGCGGGGGGTGGCCCGTTGCCCGGGTTTCCACCCGGACCCGGTCCTCCTCCCCGGCCTGCACCTCGCAGGGCCTTATGTATTTCCTCGTTCTTCCATCTCTGTAAGTCCACGCACTGCTCCAATGAATGATTAGCCGGCCTGCCATTCCTGCTATGACGCGGACAGGGCATCCTGAAGGCCTCTATATGGTTAGCCGGCCTTGGTGGTCGTTGGTAATTTCCTCCATTGAAGTTTCCTCCGTTGAAATTTCCCTCTGCCCTGGGTCTCGCAAACCCGGCTTCTGTATTAGCAACAAACTTGGAATTTTCTTCGTATGGGCGCTTGTGCTGGTTAGTTCCATTACTTCCTCCGTTATTACCCGGTACAACCCCATTGCCGGGTCTTCCGTTGTTGTTTGCGTTGGCTTTCGCTTTTTTGTCATCAACATATTCCTCTGTTGTGTCTGTGGCGGCGTGCTTGTTGCATGTGTCCATCAACTCTCCCATTGTAACCTCTGAAGCGTGCCGACTGGATTTCATGCGTGTCAGCTTTTGCACCAAGGGTATGTATTTGCACGTTTTCGCCATAGCTTGCAATGCATCTTTGGGCTGGATATCAGTGGAAGAGTGGAGAATTTCCATGACCCGGCGCACCCAGCTGCGCGCCGACTCTCCCTTCTTCTGGACGCATCGCTCTAAATCGTCAATCGTGAATAACTTTCGGCACGTCCCATGAAAGTGTTTGATGAAGGCAGTTTTCAGCTCACTCCATGAGTTGATGGATCTTTCAGGCAGGTTATTGAACCACAACTTTGCTGCTCCTTCGGACATCATAAGGTACATAAACTTGGCTTGTATATTCTCGGATACGTTGAGAATCGACATAGCCATTTCGTAACTGCTCAACCAGGTCTCTGGGTCCATGGTCGGCTCATAATTAACCACTTTACCCGGTTCCTTGAATTTATCCGGGTAAGGCTCAGCCCTGATGGCATCCGATAAACACTTAGGCCCGACGAGATTTGCCGGTACTGGCCCCACTCGGGAAACGTGCGATCCTGCAGCTGGCGCGGCAGGGGGTGCAACCGCTACCGGCCCTCTTACCGCAGACCCGGCTGCTGCGCGCCTGGCTCGAGAACTGTCCACAATGGCTTGCGCCGCTGATGCTTCGGGCGTTGCCGGTCTATGGGGAGGAGGCAGCATTTGCTGCTGCTCTGCCCTCCGCCGTGCCGAGTTTGACTGAATATAACCGGTATTCCCATTCTGCCGACTAACATATGGTGTTCCATGCATGCCACTCCTATTATCTGGGTAATTGGCCTGTTGAGCTACTGCGGTGCGTAGCAGGTCTATCGCCCGACGGGTCTCCACTGCATGGGGTGACTCTCCTACGGGGATGCGATCAAGTGCCAATGTTGCTGCATATACGTTGTCCATGGGATTGTTGAAGTGACCTGGCAGAGTATGAAATCACGGTGGTGGTGCGGTATTGCCAACAGCGATCCCAGTTTGCAACGTGGGTAACCCGGCCGGCACGTTTGCCGGCTGTCCTCCCAGGGTTGCATCTCGATATCCGGTTTCTTGATTCACAACCGGGATTGGTTGATCCTGGGGGGTAACGAACAATGTAGCTGGCTGTAAATTTCCACCGGTTGCCGGTAATCTCGTCTGGTGCCTCTGATTGTAAATCCTAGTCGACTGAGCTTGAAGGCGATTCTCCAGTTCTTCCAACTCGTGCTGGCGCACGGCCATCCCTTGTTTCTCGGCTTCGACATCTCTCCTTTGTTGATCCAATGCGCGGCGAGCCACATCCAGATCTCGGGCACGTGCCGCCGCGTTTTCTGGGGTTATCACCATCGCTAATACTGTGGGATCTAAGATTAGGTTATTATGGAACAGAGCCGGATTTCGCGGAACCGAGGCTCCCGCACCCGATGTTCTATTTGTTGTGAATCCAAACATGTTCCTTTGCCGTTCGCTTTCTCCGGTATGACTGGTAACAGAAGTCGACTCTCCATCGACCCGGGCTATGACCGGGTTTCCATCAACCGGTGCCTCCTGTTGGGCCAGCGCTCGCGCCGCTCCGACCGCGGCCGTCGACACATCCCCCTGATTAAGATTGATTGCAGGGGCTGTGTAGACCGCGACCCGGCGCGCGATGCCTGGTGAAGATTCGTATTCCTCTTCGTCACAGCTATCTTCCTCGTACCGGTCTTCAAGCAGGTGCAGGATAGACTCGGTATCATCTTCTCTTGTAGCCCGGCCACGCGGGGTCCATACCGGCTCCTCCGGCTGTTCCCTCTTCGTGGTGGGATCTTCTTCCGGATCGGCTGTCCCAACCGATTCTTCTCCATCCGACTGAACGCAGGTCGCTTCTCCTGACAAAGAATCATACTCAATATCATCAGGAACAAAACCGGATGTACGTACTGATGGAGGGATGATAACCCGGTAGGCTAACGCCAAGGTGTAACTCGGCCCAAAGGGCGCTGCGCAAGACCCGGCTTAAGGAAAAGGAGTTTCTAGAAGGCCCAAGAGTGTAGGCCTCGTAACCCAGATTGTGGGTTCCGATAAGGAAATTTAGGGTTTGTAAGCAGTGTCCAGGTAGGACTCCGAGTATGCCTTGGATAGTAAGCCAGGGGGGTCGGATATTATATAAGCCGGCCCCTGGGTTAGAATAGACACAATCACGCGATCACGAGATATTCAAGTATCCTTTGTAACACGAGAGTTGAGATAATATATTCAGATCGGAGACTCGGCGACTCGATTGCCGGCTACCAGATCGCATATCACCATGGTTTCTCTTGAGCTAAACCCTCTCCCAAACACCAGAGTCGAATTGCCCCAAGATAAGTTACCCCCGGTAACGTCTGCCGTGATCATCCCACGACAGTTGGCGCCCACCGTGGGGCCTACGTCCAAAGGTGTTTACATCACGGGAGAAGCTCGGGAGAACATGAAGAACCTCGTCATCGGCGAGATCTACACCAACCCCGATGGAGAGAAGATGGTGGACGATTTTGGCTGGGGCCAGAGTCGGATCTGCTCGAATCCGGATCTGTCGTGACAATCGGCCGGGTCAACGTCTTCATCGGCATGGTACGTACGTCCGGTTCAATCCCTGATGATTTTGGATTTGATTCTGTGTCAGGAGAGGCCACCCACGTTTAGTCGGACGGAGAAGAATCGGTCGGGACGGTGGATCCGATAGAAGAGCCCACCACGAAGAGGGAACAGCCGGAGGAGCCGGCATGGACCCCGCGTGGCCGGGTCATGAGAGAAGATGATACCTTGTCTATCCTGCACCTGCTGGAGGACCGGTACGAGGAGGATAGTTGTGATGAAGAAGAATATGAGTCTACGCCAAGCATCGTGTGCTAGGTCGCGGTCTACACGGGCCCTGCAACTAATCTCAATCAGGGGAACGTGACCACGGCCGCGGTCGAAGCAGCACAAGCATTGGCCCAGCAGCAAAACCCGACTGACGGAAATCCGATTCTGGCCCGGGTTGACGGAGAGTCGGCTTCAGTTACCAGCCGGGCGGCGGATAGCGAGTTGCAGGCGAATATGTTCGGGTATCTGGCAAACCGGACGCCAGGGGCGGGTCCTTCAAATCTACAACACCCGGCCCTGTTCAATAACAACATGATCCTGGATCCCACCGTGCTAGCCACAGTCATAACCCCGGAGAACGCGGCGGCACGTGCTAGGGATCTGGATGTAGCCCGTCGTGCATTGGAGCAACAGAGGAGAGAAGTGGAAGCAGAAAAGCAAGGGATAGCCACGCGCCAACGTGAGCTGGATGCATTGGAGAACCGGCTCCGGGAAGAGACAACCAGGGTGCACCAAAGACATCAGAATAGATAACCGGCAATGGGTGGAGTCATAAACCCGACCGCATTATTCATCACACCTCAGGATCAACCAATCCCAGCCGCAAACCAAGGAACTGTACCTCAGCCCGCAACTGGAGGAAGACAGCCGGCAAACGTGCAGGCCGGGTTACCCACATTGCAGACTGGGGTCACTGCCGGCAATACAGTACCACCACCACCACCATCACGATTTCGCATGCCGCCAGGTCACTTCAACAACCCCATGGACAACGTATACGCAGCAACAATCGCATTGAATCAGATCCCCGTAAGAGAGTCACCCCACGCGGAGGAGATCCGGCGGGCGATAGATCTATTGCGCACTGCAGTAGCACAGCAAGTTAATTACCCGGATAATAGGAGTGGAATGCATGGGACACCATATATCAGCCGGCAACAGGCCAAAACGGCAATATCCAATCAAGTTCAGCGCGACGGAGGGCAGAGCAGCAGAAAATGCCGCCTCCTCCCCGCGTTCAGGCAGTACCAGCAGCCTCAGCAGCGCAAGCTATTGTGGATAGTTCCAGAGCCAGGCGAGCCGCGGCCGGGTCTGCGGTGCTCGGACCAGCAGCAGTACCACGTCCAGCCGTACCCCCCGCAGGATCGCATGTTTCCCGAGTGAGACCAGTACCAACTAATCTCACTGGGCCCAAGTGTCTATCGGATAACGTCAGAGCAGAGCCTTACCCGGATAAATTCAAGGAACCAGGCAAAGTGGTGAATTATGAGCCGACTATGGATCCAGAAACATGGTTGAGCAGCTATGAGATGGCTATGTCGATTCACAACGCATCTGAAAATCTTCAAGCCAATTTCATGTACTTAATGATGTCGGAAGGAGCAGCAAAGTTGTGGTTCAACAATTTACCCGAAGGATCTATCAAGTCATGGGATGAGTTGAAAACCGCGTTTATCAAGCACTTTCACGGGACCTGCAGGAAGTTATTCACTATTGACGACCTAGAACGGTGTGTGCAAAAGAAGGGAGAATCGGCGCGCAGCTGGGTGCGCCGGGTTATGGAGATACTTCACTCATCCACGGATATTCAGCCAAAGGACGCGTTACAAGCTATGGCAAAGACGTGCAAATATATACCTTTAGTGCAAAAGTTAACTCGCATGAAATCTAGTCGGAATGCTTCAGAGGTTACGATGGGAGAGCTAATGGACGCATGCAACAAGCACGCTGCAATGGATACCACAGAAGAGGACGTCGATGACAAAAAAACAAAAGCAAACACGAGCAATAATGGAAGAACCGGCAATGGATCAACGCCGGGTAGTAACGGAGGTAACAATGGAAGCAACCAGAACAAGCGCCCGTTTGAGGGAAGTTCCGAGTTTGTCGCAAGTACGGAAGCCGGGTCTTCGAGACCCAGATCAGAAGGAAATTTCAACGGAGGAAACCATAATGGAGGAAACTATCAAGGGCCACCAAGGCCGGGTAATAACTGGGATATTTTCAGAATGGCGTGCCCAAAGCAAAACAGGAACGGAAGGCCGGCTAACCACTCATTGGAGCAGTGTGTGGACCTACAGAGATGGAAGAACGAGGAAGTAAATAAGGCTATGCGAGGTGCAGGTCGGGGAGGAGGACCGGGTCCGGGTGGAAACCCGGGCAACGGCCCACCCCCAGCAGGCAACCCGGGAGGCGGAAATCCGGGTAACAACCAGGGGGGAGCTGGAGGTTTCCAAGCTAACCCCAAGCAGTTGGGACAATATCATGTACATACTACAGGAACTTCCAACAAGGATAGAAAGATACTCAAACGAGCAGTGAACGCGGTCAATTCAGCTGTTCCGAGGTACTTGAGATGGTCAGATCAAGAGGTGACATGGAGCAGAAAGGATCACCCGGAAACGATAGAACATCCGGGTGTGTTAGCTTTGGTGGTTGCACCGCAGGTTAATGGTTATGAGCTGAAAAAGGTCTTAATGGACGGTGGAAGTAGCATCAACATCTTATATTGGGAAACTTTCTTACGCATGGGTCTCAAGGAGTCTCAGCTACAGAAAAGTTCAACAGTTTTTCACGGGATTGTGCCGGGTCACTCGGCGTGCCCCGAGGGAAAGATCACTTTGGAGGTTGCTTTTGGAGAATCGAAGGACAATTTCCGGGTTGAGTGGCTCACGTTCGAGGTGGTAAAGTTGCGCAGCCCTTATCACGCGCTTTTTGGAAGGCCGGCTTACGCTAAGTTCATGGCCAGGCCGTGTTACGTATACCTACAGCTAAAGATTCCGGGTCCAAAGCAAACCATTACCATACACGGAAACCGGATTATAGCAGCTGAGTGTGACGAAGGAGACGCGGCAATGGCAGAGCAGGCCTCCAGGAAGGAAGAACTCAAGTATTACCGGTCCCAAGTAGACCCGGATGACAGAACAACGTTGAAAAGGCCGAACACTAAGGATGAAAGAGCAAAATTCAAAGCAGCACAGGACACCAAGATGGTGGCCTTTGTCGAAGGTGACCCCTCTAAGCAATTTACTATAGGATCTAACCTGGACAATGAGCAGGAAAAAGCACTCGTGGAGTTTATTCGTTCCAATCAGGATGTTTTTGCTTGGACGCCTAGCGATATGCCGGGTATCCCTATAGAGTTAGCAGAGCATAGTTTGCATGTTGATCCCAGGTCTAGACCCGTGAAGCATGGCCTGAGAAAGATGAATGAGGACAGAAGGAAAGCTATAGGGGAAGAAATTGCTCGGCTATTAACAGCCGGCTTTATCATGGAAGTATTTCACCCGGATTGGTTGGCAAATCCTGTTCTCGTGATGAAAAAGACCAATGAGTGGAGGATGTGCATTGTTTATACGAGTCTCGACAAGCATTGCCCAAAGGATCCGTTTGCCCTTCCGAGGATAGATCAGATCATAGACGCAGTGGCTGGAAGTGACCTATTATGTTTCCTGGATGCATATTCCGGGTATCATCAGATCAAGCTCAAGAAGGAGGACTGGGAGAAAACGTCGTTCATAACCCCTTTTGGGGCCTTTTGTTACAAGACCATGACTTTTGGATTGAAGAACGCTGGCGCAACTTATCAACGATGTATTCAGAAGTGCTTTGAGGACCAAATCGGACGCAACGTTCATGCTTATGTGGATGATGTGGTGATCAAGACCAGAAAAGCGGAGACATTTATTGACGATCTAAAGGAAACATTCAAGAACCTGAGAAGATACCAGATGAAACTTAACCCGACAAAGTGTGTGTTTGGAGTTCCAGCAGGGAAGTTACTCGGCTTTATCGTTTCAGAGAGAGGGACTGAAGCAAATTCGGATAAAATCAAAGCTATCCAGAGTCTGAAAAAACCGGAAAACCTGAAGCATGTTCAGAAGCCTACAGGGTGTGTAGCAGCGCTGAGCCGGTTTATATCAAGACTCGGAGAGAAGGCAATACCCTTGTACCGACTCTTGAGGAAATCTGATAAATTCGTTTGGGACCAAGAGGCGGATGAGGCGTTCGAGGCACTAAAGAAGCAGCTATCTGAGGCACCAGTCCTAGCAGCCCCGGGTCCTAAAGAGCCCATGTTATTGTACGTTGCAGCCGGGCCCCGGGCGGTTAGCGCGGTGGTTGTTGTTGAACGCAAGGAGGATGGGAAAGATCACCCGGTTCAGAGGCCGGTTTATTACGTCAGTGAGGTATTATCGGAGGCAAAGCAGCGCTACCCACATTGGCAGAAGCTGGTTTTCGGGGTCTTCATGGCCAGCCGGAAATTGAAGCCATATTTTCAGGAACACCCCATAACAGTGGTTAGCTCTATACCAATGTCGAATATCATCAGAAACTCGGATGCAACAGGTAGAATAGCCAAGTGGGCGATCGAGATGGGAGATTATCATATCAACTACAAGCCCAGGTCAGCAATCAAATCTCAAGCTCTAGTTGATTTCATTAATGATTGGACTCACACAGGCATGCCCACAATGACTCCAAGTTCCGAGTCTTGGATAACGCACTTTGATGGTTCCAAGCAATACGAGGGATCATGAGCTGGAGTGGTGCTCACATCACCCAAAGGAGACAAGTTGAGCTACGTGTTGCAAATTCACTTTGATTGTTCCAACAACGTGGCCGAGTATGAGGCATTATTGCATGGATTGAAGATAGCCAAGGAGATGAACATTAAGAGGATACGATGTTATGGAGATTCGGACCTTGTGGTACAGCAGGTCTCGGGAACTTGGGATTGAAAAGATGCAACTATGGCAGCATACCGTAGAGAGGTGGACAGGGTTGCCGGGTGTTTTTCCGGGTATGAGGTGGAGCACATTGACAGGCGAAAGAACGAGGCAGTAGATGCACTCGCCAGACTCGGCTCGCGCAGAGAGCCGGTTCCACCCAATGTTTTCCTGGACGAGCTATGGCGGCCCTCAGTTAAAACCGAGTCTGAAGAAGAGGTGGCAAACCAAGACCCGGATTTGGAGCTCGTGTTCCCGAGTGGACAGAGCCGTTTTTGGCCTACCTATCACGGGGCGAGTTACCACAGCAGGAGGTATTAGCAAGGCAAATTTTGAGGCGAGCAAAGGGATATTCTATCATCAATGGAGAGCTGTATAAGAGAAGTGCAGCAGGAGTCTTTTTACGCTGTGTAGCACCAGAAGAAGGCCGACAGATCCTGAAGGAGATCCATGAAGGTGATTGTGGGCATCATGCATCCACAAGATCCCTTGTGGCCAAAGCTTATCGACACGGTTTCTTCTGGCTCATGGCCCTAGCAGACGCAGAGAGCTTGGTGGCAAGGTGTGACGGATGTCAAAGGTACGCTCGCCAAACCCATGTGCCGGCTATGGAACTGCGGACTATCCCGTTAACCTGGCCGTTTGCTGTTTGGGGGTATGGATATGGTTGGCCCCTTCCACATGTCACCTTGCAAAAAGACACATCTCTTGGTGGCTGTTGATAAGTTTACCAAGTGGGTCGAAGTTATGCCAGTTACCAATTGTGAAGCAGTTACAGCAGTCAAGTTCCTGAAAAGGATTATCTATCGGTTTGGGTACCCTCACAGCATAATAACGGACAATGGAACCAACATGTCTTTAGGTGAGATGGAAAAATTCTGTGGAAACAATGGCATCCGCTTGGACATAGCCTCAGTGGCCCACCCACAGGCTAATGGACAAGTGGAGAGGGCAAATCAGGAGTTGCTTCGTGGATTAAAGCCACGGCTGCGGGTACCGTGTATCAGAGCTGCTGGTGCATGGGTTGAGGAGTTACCTTCAGTGGTTTGGGGTATCAACACCACACCTAATAGATCTACTCAGATGACACTGTTTTTCCTGGTTTATGTTGCAGAGGCGGTGTTGCCGAGTGATATTATTCACGACTCGCCTCGAGTGTCGGCTTACGTCGAGGTGGAGAATGAGAAGACCCGGCAGGACGCCGTGGATATGCTAGAAGAACACAGGGAACAAGCTCTGGAGAGATCAGCCATATACCAGCAGGATCTGAGGAGATACCATACTCGGCCTGTGAAAACCCGGGTCTTCCAGGAAGGAGACCTGGTTCTGCGCCTGGTACAGTCAAAGGAAGGAAAACACAAGTTATCCTCACCATGGGAGGGACCGTTCATTATAAGCCGGAATCTGCACAATGGATCATATTACTTGGTAGATGCAAGGGAAGAGTCGGCTACTGTTAATGACACGGCTCATACCACTTCATCTATGCAAGAAAGAGAAAGACCATGGAACGTGGCTCAGCTGCGTCCCTACTATACCTAGTATAGGATAGTTTCACAAGTGGAATTACACGATGTAACATGCAGCAGGTTTCAGACGCACTCTTTTCCTATCCAGGGTACCTAAGGGGACTGGAGGGTTTTTAATGAGGCGGCTTGCTGACCTAACTTTTCTCATATCAATAAAAGAGATGGTTAAACAATATATTGTCCTTTTTTGTGTATTTTTTATCAAGTTTTTTATATTTCCGTTATGTTTTTATTTTTTCTTCCAGGTAAGTATTATTTATTGTTCTTAGTATATTAGTTTCTCTAGTAAAATGCATATATCTAGGTCTTGGGGGCTGATTGTTTGAATAGCACAGTTGCAAACTCAAAGACCCGGCCACGATGCCATTGAGTTATAAGGGCCGATTACTTGTAATAAGTACGGCTGCAAGCTTATAACCGGACAAAGGAGCCAAACTTTCTTGACTTTTCTTACTTAAGCTTGATGTGACTCGCACTAATGAGGCATGCTTTCCTAGCGTATGATTACAATCAGTCATGATGCCCAATGGGACTTGGCTGACCCTGTCTTCGTACAGCTGTAGCAACATTGATTATCCACACGAAAGCCGGCTTATAGTAGAAGAAGGTCAAAAGGGTCATCTAAACCACAAGTTATGCAAAGTACAAGGTTAATAGCCGGAAACTCAAAGTATATTAAGCATAACTTCAAATCCTATGTGAAACGGCTCTAGGTTTTGGGCTTAGCAGAAACAATTTGTTCCTTTCGAAAGACCCAACACCCTAGACTCGGAACTTCGGGCCTTGGGGACTTGAGAATTTGAAAAAAGAAACAAATTATCTAGCTATTCAGCTCAAAAACCCAAAAATCCGAGTCTTGGGGACTTAGAAAAAAGCCCACTTGTCAAAACCCATCAGACCCGGAAACCGAGTCTCACAAAAGGAACCATAGCAAAAAGTCGGAAAATCAGGAATGAAAAAATACAAAAGACAGGGAAATATCAAATTTACGCAAAGGCCAGAAGGGCCACGAAAGCTATTAAGGTTTTAAATGCATTACAAGCCACTATAGTAGTATCAAAAAGTGCACTGGCGCACTATCAAAAGAATAATTGTTTTAAAGGCCCATCGGCCGAATGAAGTGTTTGAGACGGTAGCGGATAAAAGTTTACTCGGCCTCCTGGGTCGGGTTTACAGCCTTGCCCTTGTCTTCCGGGTCTTGGTCCTGGTTTCGCTCCTCAGGGGCCTTCCCAGCATCGTCACCCAGATTGGCAGTGTCAGGACGAACAGGCGGGCGGACAGCCAGAGTAGAGGTGGTAGGCGCAGACTCAAGCTCGGCTTTCCTCTTCGCGGCCTCCTTCTTCCTCTTGGCCGAGTCTGCGTTCCACTTCTCCAGGATATCAAAGGGCAAGGGCATATCTACCTTCACCGGTTTATCTTCGGCATCATATGGAGTTGCAAATCTACCCAGGTCCAGAGTATCGGCAATTGTAGATGCCGCGTGACGCACCTCAGTCTGTATAGCCTTGAAGTCCTTGGCGGAGAATTTGGAGCCATCGACCTTGAATTCTGGAAACCCGGCCACCAGCTTTGCCGGCTCAAGCTTAGGAAAGTAAGCCTTAGCCAGCATGAGCCCCCGGGTCATCCCAACCCGCCATGCCGAGCGCTTCCAGAGCTCAATCCATGAGGGGACAGTGGAGCACGCATGGATCAAGGTGTCCATACCCGGATATCCCTCAGTCGGCCACTTCACGGCGTCTAGGATCCATTTAGTACCGGCGCAGAACCTCCAGAGCACAGTCTTCAAGTTCTTTGCCTTCTGGACATCATCTTCTTCTGGGGGCGCAAGACCAGGGCCTACATTATAAACAACAAAGGTTAAAGCAAAAATCCCGGGTATCATGGATCAAGAAGAAACCGAGTTACAAAACAGCAAGTAACAAAATCTTACCAAGTAGGACACGATAAGTGTCGGCAACTTGAGCTGATAGTTTCTTCAGCGCAGCTTGAGCGGTGGTGTATTTTTTCTTGTATTTCGTGGCATCTTTCTTAAGCGTTTCCACCTCAGCCTCAAGTGCTTCTCGCAGCTTTACCTCGATTTCCAGGAGTTGATTGGTCTTGGCCAAAACTTCCTCGGACCGGGCCATCTGTGCCTATAAGGGCAGGAAAGGTAAAGGTTAGCCGGATATAACAATAAGCCGGATATCAAAGGAAGTACCGAGTAAAACTTTGACAAGTTAAACTCGGAACTTGGGGACTAGTATATCAGTCTACCTGGTGTTCAGCGGCCATGAGTTCTAGTATATCTTTATCTTTGGCCTTCATGGCGAGGAGGGCGCTCATCATCTGGTCAAAGGAGTGGTTGCCCAGACCCAGATTGGAAGACCCAGGATCCTGGTCACCCGGAGACGGAGTTTTTTCCTTTACGTGGGAAGGCATCCGAGTCGGTTGAGTGTCGGAGTTCGGCTCACCTCCCCCTGTGCCCAGGATTATGACCTCTTCATCCTCGCGTGCATGCGAGGCCATCGGATACTCGGCCTCTTGATCAGCCGGGTCCTTCGGTGGCACTTGTTGCTCTTCGTCGCCGCTAGCCGCGGCCTTCACGTCATCAACCGGATCTTCTTTGGCCGGGTCATCAGTCTCCATATTATCCGGGTCACTGGTTGTGACCTTAGCTCTGAGAAAAGTACAAGTAAACAGTTAGTATATAACTGGAGAAAACTATGGAAAAGTGTTAGAATAGAAGGAGAGGAATCTTACCCGGAGTTCACTATGAAATATGAGGGGAACTCGCTGCTAGACCCGGACGAGGCTGATAAAGATTGAGAAAGTGAGACTCAAAGTTGTCCCGCTAAGGGGTGATTGGGAGAAGGAAATCTTTGAGGTAAATTGGAAGGTTGAGATTGAGAAGTACCGGCGCGCCTGGCTGGAGATGATGGGATACCCGGGTTGAGTGTGGTTTCACCCGGAGAGTTCCGGGTCACCCTGCGCTTGACCATGGGGGGCTCCTTCAAGTATGGCCAGTCGGATAATTCTCGGTTTAGCTCGCACATATTAGCAAAAGTGTATGGTTTGGAAGCGAGGGAGCGATATGGAACCTTAAAAACAACCCCTCTGGGTTTCCTCTTGGCTCCGACCTCGATGACCGGTTCTGCTTCGCTCTCATCACTTTGGGTTTCCTCCCCATCTTCCGGATCTTCTTTCTCCTCCTTGTCCTCCTTGTCCTCCATTCCTGAGAAACATAGTATACAGTCGGAAAAAGAGAAAGTATAGGAAAACAAGTTAGCAGAAATTGAGTTGGGTGAAACTCGGAAAGTACCTTCCTCCGAGTTAGCCGCCTCCTCGTCCTCCTCTGGGTTCCCGGAGGAAGGAGGAGTCTCAATGTTCCAAAAGGCGCTATTTTCCTGAAATAAAGGTATCAAGATAAAAGTTAGTAATTGCATCGGGTAAAAGCATGAGAATAGTAGAGCAAGAGTCGGATCTTACCGCTGGGGCTGGGTTGTCCCGAGTGTATGGCTCTAACCCGGCTATGTTCCGGATTACTTCCACCTTCTCAGTCAGGAAACTTTTGATGGTCTTGTTCGTATCACCAGCCGGATAGTTCATTGAAGAATAACGGAGGGAATCCGTCACGTGCCCGGAATACTCGGACATCAGCTTAGGCCGGATAGCGTTGGGCTGAATCCGGAAATCTACCCAAGTCTTAACTAAGTTGAGCCCAAGGAGACCATGGGCGGAAAGGGCGGCTATCTTGGCTAGGAAGGGCTGGATGGACTCCCTCTCCGACTCTGAGGCGAAGGCATTAAAGGTGTCCGAGATATCAAGGAGGCCCTCCGAGAAACCCGGCAATCTCTTTTCGCCAATGTTTGACGTGGGAGTTTAAACTAAGAGTCGGCATAGGTGAATTTTTTCGGCGTTGAATGGACACCCCGCCGCAGGCCAAAAGGGCCCCGTCACCGCTTTCGCGGCACGGTTTGCATTGGAACAGTTCCAGAAAAAGAGCAAGGTTTGGTGGGATGCACAGGTAGGATTCACAAAGGACTATGAAGTGAGTTATATTCAACATAGAGTTAGGCCCTATGTCGAAGACTCGGAGGCCGTAGTGGCTGAGGACTTCGCGGAAAAAAGAGTGACCCGGGGGACGGAATCCCCGGATCACGTGCTCTACAAAACATATTACCTCATTTGGACCAGGGGATGGCCGGGTTTCATCACCCGGAACACGCCAGTGGATCTCCTTTTGACTCGGCAAGCTCCTCCAGCTTGGCCTGGGTCACGGCGGACTTAGCCCAGTTGGCGGAAATAGCTTGAGTCGGCCTAGCTTTGGCCGGCTGTTTTCCCTTGTTCTTGGGAGCCATGTGTGCGGCCTACAAAACAGGGGATAAAAGAGTGCAGAACATGAGTAACTAAGACCCGAAAACTACAGGTTATCCGAGTATCAACGAGCAGTTATGGAAACTACGGGTTATCCGAGTATCAACGAGCAGTTACGGAAACTACAGGTTATCCGAGTATCAACGAGCAGTTACGGAAATTACAGGTAATCCTAGTATCAGTGAGAAATTATGGAAGAGGGTTGGTTGTATGGTTAACTAGAGAGTAACTTAAAGATCCGGAAATAGTAGATTATCCGGGTAACGAAGAACAACTACGGAAAATCTTAACAGATTACACCTATATTGGGAAATTTGCAGAGAAATTTGCGGAGAAATTAATGGTTACGAGCGACAGGAGAGTATTATTGGATCTATCATTGAGCAATTGGACAAGCAAGAATGGAGTTGAGCAATCTAAATCGGTATGGGGTAAGGAAATAATCTACGGGCGGACCTAGATTCGATCTAGTTCGAGCAAAGCGCTTGGAAATGAAATTCATGGCGGAGGAAGGCTTACCGACGAGGTCCGGAGGAGAGCGCGGCGGCGGCAAACGGCGCAGTTGCGGTGGCCTTTTGGGTCCTCCGGTGTGCAGCTCGACGGCACGGTGGCGGCGGTTGGCGGCGCGGTGCGGGCGGAAGCGGAGCGCAGGACGCGGCGGCTCGCTTCCGGCTGCTCTTTCGCGGGCTCCGTGGCGGTGCGGCGTCGAGGTTGAGTTTGAGCGCGAGTGCGAGGTGAGAGGATGAAGAAATGAGGGTATGGATCTAGGTCACCCCCTAAGGTGCCTATTTATAAGTGCGGGTGGGGAGACCTAGGTTAGTGAGCGAGAGCCGAAATTTTGGAGAGGGATACCCGTCCGGATTTTTTGGGATAGGCATTGAAATACCCTTGCGCGATATCCGGAAAGGATAGGAAGCAAATCACTCCCGCGATATCCGAACTAATTGGTGAACAAAGTGAGCCGTGTCTTTTGCATTTTCTTCGGAGTATTGACCCGGAAAAGTAAAGACGGATTCAGAGAAAGCCGGGTTATTATATGGACCACCAGTGGAGTTAGGCCTAGCTGTTTATCAAAGCAACCTAACCCGGCCTCTATGAACTTGTATGTTTGTTATTTTTGCAGGGAATAGCGTGCGCTTCAAGGAGGGTCCCGTGAAGCCCAAGCTATTCTGGGGACTACTGATGGAGGGATGATAACCCGGTAGGCTAACGCCAAGGTGTAACTCGGCCCAAAGGATCTTTAGCAGGTTCAGGAGATTCTACAATGTTTTAATGTCTCTTCTTCTTTTTCTTAGAAGGAGAACTATTTTTTTTAGGTTGCTAAGAATCTTGTTCAGTTCTTTTAGTATGTCCTTCAGGGTACAACGGGTCCTGAGTAGAAACACCACTTCTAGTAGTTATTTCACAAACATGTTTATCTCTAGAAGCATTAGCTAGCATGTCTTTTTGCACTTTAGTAAGTTGATCAATTTGAGTTTGAACCATTTGAAAATGTTTAACAAGCATTTTAACATCATTAGAGGTTCTCTCAATAATACCATGCAAATTATCAATAGCTCTAGAGTTTTCCATAAGGTGATTTTGCACTCTCCTATTAAAGTTGTCTTACTTAACAACATAATTATCAATTTCATCTAAGCATTGATCAGGTGTTTTAGAGTAAGGAATATCTCTATTATCAAAGTATTGGAGAGAGTGTACCTCAACTGTTGATGGATGAGGAATAGGCTTACATAATTCTTCTATAGAAGGTAAATTCTTCACATCTTCATATTTAATACCCCTCTCTTTAAGAGATTTCTTGGCTTCCTTCATCACTTCATCATTTAATTCAATCATCCCTCTCTTCTTGGGTGTTGGTATTGGTGTTGACTCTGGTACAGGTGTAGGCTCAGGTATATTCCAATCATCATTGTTTTTGGCTATCTTAGCCATTAATTCCTCAGCTTCAGCTGGAGTTCTTTTCTTGAAAACACAACCAGCACAACTATCCAGGTATGTCCTAGATTCAACAGTTAGTCCATTATAAAATATATCTAGGATCTCACTTTTAGGTAGAGGGTATCCAGGGCTAGCTCTTATCAAAAAACAAAACCTGGTCTAAGATTCAGGCAATTTTTCTCCTTCAATTTGCTTAAAGTTAAAGATGTCCTGCACAACAGCATGTTGGGCACTAGCAGGAAAATAGTTTTGAAAGAAAGAATTAACCAAATCCATAGGATCAGTAATACACCCAGGTGACAGATTGTTAAACCAAATTTTAGCTTCATCTTTCAATGAGAAAGGGAAGATCTTGGTAACAAAATAAGTACACAACTTAGTATCATCAGAAAATAAACTACTCAAAGATGAAAGATCATTCATGTGTTCCATAGCACTTTTACTTTCAGTTCCACAAAAAGGTTCCTTCTCAACAATAGATATATAAGATAAATCTAAAGAGAAATCAAAATCCTTGTCTATAATGTGTATGGGAGATGTGGCAAACTTAGCATCAAGAGAAGAGTTATATTTCACAGCATGTCTTGCAAGAAGACTCTTAAGAGCACTTGCACCAGTAGTAGCACGAGCTTCTTCAATAAAATCAGCACTCAGTTCAATATAGGTTTCATCAAGATCATCAATAAGCTCAGTTGTATTAACAGGTGTACCAATATTTTCAACAGAAATTTCAGGATTTTTCATTTGTTTGGATCTAGCAATAGTAGCATCTAGGAAAGGACCTAGAGAACCAGTATCATCAAGCATAGTAGAAGCATCATCAAAAGTATCATAAAAATTCTCAGACTCAGCAGAAGTAACAGTACGTGTAACATGTGGTGGAGGAAGAAGCTTACTCATAACAGACGGTGAATCAAGAGTAGCAGAGGTGTTCAGAGTTGTACCTCTTCTTGTAGTGGATGGTAATATAGGAACTTTTCTGTCACGAGTATTGCCCATGATGAATGGCTTGCAGCAAACAATATCACGATCAAGTGAGCAAATAAATCAAGCTATGCTCCCCGGCAACGACGCCAAAAAATAGTCTTGATGACCCACAAGTATAGGGGATCGCAACAGTCTTCGAGCGAAGTAAAACCCAAATTTATTGATTCGACACAAGGGGAGCCAAAGAATATTTATATGCCTTAACAACTAAGTTGTCAATTCAGCTGCACCTGAAAGTAGACTTGCTCGCAAGAATTTATCAATGGTAACATTTTTATAGTAGCAGTAGAAATAAAATAACAATAATATTAAAATAGTAACAACAGTAGCAATCGCAGAAAACAATAGTATGGGAAGCACCATAGGCATAGAGGGAATGGATGAACGGGCGTTGCATGGATAACATAGGTCATGTAATAATAATAGCGTGGGCATTGCAGATAATAATATAAAGCATCAAACATGTAGGCAACCATAGGCATGTGTTCCAATATAGTCATACGTGCTCGCAATGAGAAACTTGCACAACATCTTTTGTCCAACCAGCCCGTGGTAGCGGGGCCTCTAGGGAAACTACTAGTAATTAAGGTGCTCCTTTTAATAAAGCACCGGAGCAAAGCATTAACACTCCGTGAACACATGTGATCCTCACATCACAGCCATCCTCTCCGGTTGTTCCAATTTCTGTCACTTTGGGGCCTCGGGTTCCGGACAACAATGTGTGTAAAACAACTTACAGGTATGATCAAGAAACAATATTATACTCATGAAACAATAACATGTTCAGATCTGAAATCATGGCACTCGGGCCCTAGTGACAAGCATTAAGCATAACAAGTTGCAACAACGGTGGAAAACACTAACAATGGATACTAGGCACTATGCCCTAACAATCTGGCATTATTACATGATCAATCTCATCCAATCTGTCACATCCCAATTTTGGAATACCTGATAACACAGTTATTTTGCTAATTGCTTGACAAATAAACTTTGGTTGTGTTTGTTTAAGTGCAACTAAATAAACTAATTATATAAACTTGCAAACTTAAAAAGATAGCAAAGCAGTGAACTAAAAATACTCAACATATTGTTCCAATGACCTTGGCAATATTTTCTAAAGTAAATATTGATCAAAGAGTTTTCCAAAACTATCTTATGAATCCCATACTTGTTGAATATTATTCCAAGGCCTAAATCAAGAAAGAGGACACACTAAATAATTTTCCCTAAAAGATTATCAGAAAAAGAGGCATTCTTAGATGCTTCACCAAAATCTTATCAAATGTTTTTCCAACCTTGCAAGATTAAAAACAAAAGTATTGGAGAGCATTGACTTGCTATCCCTAGTCACATAAATATTTTGGCAAAGCATTGTTAAAGAAAAGCCAAGTGCCTTATTAAATTGAATTTCCAATATTTCCAGAAACAGGAAACTCAAACAAGTTACTATTGGAAACTTTCTTCAAATGATCTGAAATTAATACCATTGCTTACTTATATCAAATAAGGAACACACACAAGAGGATACCAAAAATTGAATCAATTAAAGTCCTGAAAACATGATTTTTCTCCACAGCAACAATTGGAATTTTGAACAAGTTTGTTCTACACACTTTTTCAAAATGCCATGAAATAAATACCACATGCTCTATATCATAAATAAGGATGAAAACCAAAAGGGCACAAGTTTTTGAATAAGTTAAGTTGCCAAAAACCCCTGTTTTCTTGACAGCACCTTTTTGAAATTTGAACAAGTTTGTTCTATGAAGTAACTCAAAATGACTTGAATTTTCTACCACACAAGGAAAACACTAAATAAGGAACGTGTGCCAAAAATTATCATTTTTAGAAGCTCCTAAGTAGTCTAATAAATTCAATATCCATTTATGTCAGAATTGAAATTTGAACAACTTTGAATTATCAAGTTTATCTAATTGAGCCAATTTTCACATATGTTGTGCATCTCAACTAATAAGAATTTTGGGCAAAAGGAATTTAATTTTAGACTTTGTGTTCCTAGTGAAAACATCATTTTTCAGAGAGCACAGGGACCTTGTTGTAAATTGCTAGGGACCAAAATGTAAGCTGAGTCACACCTTCTTCAACCTAGCTCTCTGTAGATACAGAGACCCTACTCCATTGCTTCGATTAGAAGCTTTCGAGGTGGATAAGAGGCCCCCCCATGTGCTGTGTCTCCCACTTGCCCCCTCTCTCTTCCCCTCGAGCTAGCCCTCACTCTCTCTCTCTAATTTGCCCCAAAACCGAACCCTAGCTTTTACGGTCGCCGTCGATTGGGCCGTCTCCGAGCTCGCCGGCGGCCGCCGAGTAGCCCTTCCTCTCCGCCTAGTCGTGGTGGTCCTCCCTGCCGAAGGAATCGAGGCGGATTGCCTCGTGGTGCCCGCGCCGTCCACCTTTCTTCCCCGAGTCCGGTGCACTCCGGCGAGCCATCACCGTCGCGTCGAGTCTCCTCCGTCCTCGTCGAGCATCCCAGCGCGTCTAGGGTGAGCAGGCGCTCCCCGCCGTCCAATTTCCCCTCTCCCTCTCCCCCTAGTTTGTCGCCGAGCCATCCTCGCTGTCCGGCCGCCGCGCGCGCGCCGTCGCCGCCGCTCTCCGGCCACTCCCTGGAAGCGAGGGTGAGTTTTTTCGGTTCCCCTCGTCGAGACCAACGCGTAGATGCGTTTAATTTGCAAAATGGTAAACAGAATCGCTCGATTCGAGCTCGCCGGAATTCGTCCCGCCGGCGAACGACGTCACGCTGATGCCAGCGTGCTGGACCCGTGCAGGGACAGGTTGAACCTGCCCGTGAGGCCACGGATCTGCCCGCGTGGCTGACCGCGTGGCCGGCTGGCCCGCGAGTCAGCGGCTGTGGCTAGATCTGCCGCGGTGGAAAATGCCCAGGCCGGCCCAACTGCAGATCTGGCCCAAGTCTAGTTTGTTTTTCCATTTTATTTTCACAGAAACATACATGTTTACTTTAGGGCCTAAAAGCTAACCTAAAGGATGATTTTTACCAAGCCAAAATTCACAGTGGTACATAAAAAAAATCTAAACCACCTCCAACTTCTAGAGCTACATTTGGATGAATAGTTTAGAAATGAAAAATGTTTTGGCAACAGGTACCAGAAACACCAAAATAATCACCATTTTAATTTCACAACTCATAATGAGGCGTATCCAATTGCATTGGAAAGCCCTTGAAATTTTATAACAGGATCAATTAACCTTGCTTCCAAATTCCTAGTATTTTTTAAATGGCATGCAATTTGGTAAAACACCAGAGAGCACTTTGGTGATTTTTATAAAATTATTAAAGATGAATTTTGATGCAAACTGAAGTGGATGGTCGTTTACATGTTTAGGGCTATCCAAACCTAGATGGGTTTAATTTTTCGAGCATCATAGAAAATTTGGTGGACAGATCTTTATTTTACATGTTTCTGCCATTTTGGCATTTTAGGTAATTAATTTGTGTGAATATATTTTTGTGTTGCAATATTGTTTTCTAGCATGTGCAAGTTGTGTGAACTTGTTTTCTAAGTTTTACTTAGCTATTTTAGCATGTTAGATTGTGTGGACTTGAGTTGAGAAGAAATAGGATTTATGTTAGTAGCATATGTTTTATCTCTAGTTTATAATTGCATAGAATTTTTGAGTGATAAATTATGTGCAAACACTTGGATTATGGTGTTGAGAGATTGTATCCAGTACCATGTTGGTACTTATTTTGTGTTGGTATCACCTCTGCTAGCTTGCATTTGAGTTGGTAGAGAAGCATGAGTAGTTTAGTCATCACTATGCAAATGTTGGAAAAATTCTCTCATGTGTAGAATTTTTGGCATAAACATTTGTGGTTGTGTAGCCACATATTTTTGTGTTGTATTCATAGGACCAGTAGCATTTTGATTATGTTTTGATGAGTACTTGACTCCTAAAGTTTTCACTTGTGTGCAAATAATAGCATGAGTAGCATTACCTTGCTTATGTTAACATCCTATTATTTTCTACTAGTAAGGTTATTGCACTAGATGCTAGTTTAGTATTTTGTTAATTTTTAGCAAGTGTGACCAGAGGCCTTGTGACCTCTTAATTCTTTGTTATGCTAGTGGAACACCCACTGGTTTCATTGCATTTTTGGTGGAAACATTATTTCCCCCACACTAGATGTGTTTCCTTTATATAGTTCTCTAACTAATGAGTGCCTAGTATTTTTGCCTTGAGCTTATGAGTGCTAAATGAAAATGTGTATGCTTCTGTTTGTAAGTGGTTGTAATCATGTGTGTCTTCCTACGAAAAACCCATTCTTGGAGTGTGGTTTGATTCCTCTAGTAATGCCCCTTTTTATTACCACTAGTATGTAGGAGTTGCCCTGCAAATTGATGCATTGTTTTATTCAATGGGATATTTTTGTTATAGCAATTATAGATGTTTTTCACTCCTGTTTTTATGACATGGACCCTATGGTTGTATTTCAATTACTTGATTGAAATGCATCCATTGATTCTTCATGTTTGAGTAGTACTAGTTTCCCTAGCATTTTTGTATTGAATTATTTTTCCTGCCAACTTGTGTTTGGTAGATATGTGTGTATCCTTGCATGAGGACATATTTTCATTTCCCATTATGATAACATGGTTTCTTGTTTGCATTTTAGTACTTTACTTATTATGCTTGCTTGCATAGCAAACCCTTAGTAGAAGCATGTCTATAGGATTCCTCCTTTTTATTCATTGTTTCTATTGTTCTCACTATGAGAAATTGTGTGTTTTGTGATGAGTCTATTACCTTGTTTGAACTTGTGTAGGCTCACTGATTTGTAAAAGTAACTTTTTGCAAATCATGTGTCTTATTTATTCTTGATGTGAATTTAGGCTTAGTAGGATAGCTACCTTTTTCTTTTTGTGGTTTGGTTGATAGACCCATTGCCATGATTATTATTGTGCATGTTTTGTATACTTTTAGTAGTCTCACCCTTGTGAAACTAAGTGTATTTTGGGTTTATTAATATCTTGGTATGAGAGTGGCACACCCACTGAATCCATGATATTGAGGTTGTGAGATATGTTCCTCCAACTTTGAGCTGTCTTATTAAATGGCATTTCTGCCAAGTGTGTTTGTTTGATTGTTTGCCTAAGTTAATAATTGTGTGATTGGTTATTATTAGTTTTCCTTGCTGTATGTATTGTTATGTATTGTTTCTTGCCTTGATTGGTTCTGAATGTGTGTCCTTTATTCTCTTTACGACGTTAGAAAATGAAGAGGAAGGAAGTGTCCTGAAGCTCTATTTCAAGTTCCAGTCACTCCAAAACCAGGGACACAAGGAGTTACCAGGCAAGCCATCCTGATGCTTGCTGATACAATACTTATCATTATCTATCATGCATGTTTTACCTCTGAAGTTTTACCAAAACTTGATTATCAAAACTATTTTTGATGTGGCTATTACTACTATACTATTATATAGGTTACTATTATGCCAGTAGTTAAACTTGGTAATACCAAGCCCATAAGCCACCATATGGTATTTATTACCATCAAATATACTAGTCCCTAAGTGGACACCCTAAAATTGTGATTCTACAAAACAAATGCTTTACGGAAAAACCCGGAGAAAAGGCGGATCCTTGTTCTCTGGAGGAATGTGGAAGTGGTCATTTTTGAGAAAGTGGTGTTTTCAAAAATGACACATAACCTAGTCTTCGCCGGACAACCTTTACCGTACTGCCACCCTACCCCAACATGGGCACGGGGCTTAACTTGAAGTTTGTTCTTATTAGTGTGTGTTCTATCTCAATCGCTATAAGGGACGTCGTACCCTCGAACCGAATGTCGTGGAGACATAAAAGTGTGGGATTCATTTTCCCTCCGGATGCAGCAGTTGGGGCTCCTGGCTTGGCGGGGATTAGCTCGGTGCCGGGGATGCGGACACTCGACTGAGAGATAGGCATATACTAGTTTGAACATAGTGGATGGTTATGATCAGATACCTGATGTTTACATACTGTTGTTACAGTCCGTGGTTGTTCACGGTAGGTGTACTGGATCTGGTGGATGAGTACACCTCTGCAGAGTACAACTTTTTCGAAGAAGCCGCGTCCTCGGATATGGACAGTTGAATGGCCATGTAGCTAGCATTGTGTCAATGTTTTCAAAAAGGAAGTTTTTGAAAAGGAATTTTTGACAGGAAGTGTGGAACTTGTGAAGTTCGGAAAGGAAGGAAAACGTATACCGTGGAGGTATCGTCGATGATGAAAAGCCAGATGTCGTTTGTCGTGGTGGTGTCACGGCAGATGCCATGGGATGGCTAAAGATGTGGGGACGAAGGACGCTGGAGGTGTCCGGGGAGGTATCACGCGACGAGTAGCCGCGTGAGGTAAGAACAATACACTGCAAACAACACGATCTACCCAGGTTCAGGGCCCTCGTGAGGAGGTAAAACCCCTACTCCTGCCTCTCTGTATGTATTATGATGTTTCTCCGAGTAGCCACAGTACAAATGATATCGCTACCGAGTAGCCAATCTCCTCTCTCCGAGTAGAGCTAGGTCAAGAACTTAAGGTTTTAGGGTTTATGCGTGACCCAGTATGCGATCGATCCTCACGCAGGAGGCGGCGGGGCACCTTATATACCTGGTGCCCAGCCGGATACGTCCAAATCTAGACAAGTGTCGACATAGTGTACACACCGTCCTTCTTCCGGGTTCCCGCTGACAGCTTTGGTTCCTAACCTTGGCTTCATCTGGAAAGTCGTTGGGCAAAACTAGGGGACAGACTGGTATCACTGTACCTAAGCACAGAGTAGGCCCCCCTTATCCTGCCACGGCCTGCTTCCATACTGTCACTGTCAGGCAGGCCGGTCCCAGATGAACAGTAGTTCGAATGCTGCCAAGTACGGACCCAGGATACGCGGGATCCTGTGTCAGAACGGCTCCTTTGACTTTCTGGCCCGAGTAGGTTCCCGCCAATTGTTCCCGCCAATTGTACTCGGACCAACTCCTCTACTCGAAAGGAGAGAACTTGATTGATATCTCCTTCTGGTCATCTTGAGGTGAGACCGAGTAGCAGTCGACCGGGTAGCGAGTACCAGGTAGTCGGCTACTCGACCAAACCTCTCTTCTGTAAGCCGCCTTTATCACTTGCCTTTACCCTACTCGGGGGTAACCCCCCGACAGCAGTCCCCGAAGCTGGTTGAGTCTTGCGAACTCGTTCACTAGGCTCTGCCAGCTTAAAACCAATTTTTGCCTCATAGCCCTTGAACCTCAAGATGCCGAGTAAAAGGCCTCCGAGTAGTACTCTGAAAAGTACCTTGAGTCTTGTGTCTTCCGAGTAACACCAGCCTTCTATTCGGCAACCGAGTAAAAGGACTTAGAGAATTTCTCCTTTGGCATCTCTGCAGCGCAGAGCACCATCCAGCCGTCCGTGCCGCAACCGGACGCGTGTCAAGCATCCACGACCCCGTCGTTTCGCTGCCACGACTCATCGTGCCACGCGCCCAGTTTTCACGGGGCGGGCCCACCGGCTTGTTATGTCCCATCAATCGTAATAATAGGCCACGATCTGATCGTGGGATCTACTGTGGCCGTTACGCGCGCGTTCCGCGCTTACGTGCGTTTCTATTCGGCCACAGGCCCCACCACACAGCAATCATGGCCACGATTGATCCCACTACGCCGATGGTAACGGTAAAATCGCGGAGAGGGTATAAATACCCCCGCCGGTAACTTCCTTTTCCCCTTCCCTTGCACTATTCCTCTTTCGTCCTCTGCTTTCCTCCGCCATCGAGCTCTCCGCCGCCGCTCGTGAATACCAGGCGAGTTCCTCCCGGCATGGAGTGCCGGGCGCCTGACGATGAACTCATGCCCACCCCACGGGAGGGTGAGCGCGTCGTGTTCATGGCGCATTTCGAGCCTGGCTTCGGACTGCCGGCCTCCGATTTCCTCCGTAAGTTTCTCGACCACTTCGGCCTTCAGATGCATCATCTGCCGCCGAACGCCGTCGTCTTCCTCGCCTACCACGCCGTGGTGTGCGAGGCCTTCCTCGGCATCCACCCGACGACGGATACCTGGCTGAGGTATTTCCACCTCCGTCAGCAAACCGTCGGGAAGAGGGAAACCGCAGGCGTGGCCGGCCGCGCAACCGACACCGGCTGCGCCATTATGGTGCAGCGCTCCCAGACGAACCATCCCCGTGTCAAAGGGCTGGATTCCGTCCGACTGTGGCAGAAGACGTTCTTCTACGTCAAGAACATCCCCGCCACCGAAGGAGCCGTGGTAAACGACAGGATCAATCTTCCCGCCTGGAGCCTCCGTGCTCCCACTCAGAAGAACTGGAAGGAGAAGCCCGCCAACGACGACAACGCCATCGAGATAGAGAACAGGCTTGGCTGGCTGATAGAGCAAGGCCTCAAGAATGATGATCCGGTGGCTTGCTGGATCCAGCGCCGAGTGCTGCCTCTGCAGGAGCGCTGCCATCTCATGTGCTACATGGGAGGCCCCCGCGACTGCACCAGGACGACAACCATCGAGATCGACAACATTGATGTTCCCGGGCACGCAAGGGCCATCTTGATGACGAGCCTCGGCGACCATTGGCAGTACGGGTTCGTCCCGTACAGCCGCACGAAGCCGATTGAGCGGGTACGTTCTCCTTACTCTGTTTTTGCATATGCTTTCCGAGTAGATAACTCTTCTTCTTGCCGCGAGTAGCAATTGCCTTCTGCACCGAGTAGGATACTTAGCCGAATCTCCTAGGCTTAATGTGTTTTGTACTTGCACGCCTTGTCGGGTAGCCTACTCGGGAACGATTCTTAGGCTTAGTATGCTTTGCGCCTGCACGCCTTTCCGTGTAGGATACTCTACAATCATGCTTAGGCCTCGTATGCTTTGTATTTGCACGCCTATCCGGGTAGAAACAATCAGCGAGCTGCCTAGGCTTAGTGTGCTTTGTGTTTGCACGCCTATCCGAGTAGAATTCCTTCTCGATACTCGGCTAATCTGTGACCCTCCTCTGTTTTTCAGATCCTTACTCGCCAGAAAATTGAAAGCTGCGAGCGTTTCGATGGCAACTTCTCTGCCGATCGCGAGGAGGACGATGTGCCCTCCTTCGATGCCGCGGATCAGATCAATCTCTCACGCTCCCCAACAACAGAGAAACGCGAGGCCGAGTCATCTCTCCGCGACTGGCCGGAGGACGAATCTGAAGGTAATTGCGCACTTGCTTTGCTCGTTCTCAAGAAACACCAATCCCCCGATTGTTGTTTCTGACTTGCACCTTTTCTTTCCTGAGTCCGCAGATGATGTTGCTGACGAGCACGAGAATGAGGACGAAGACGAGAACGAGGACAATGCGGTCCTTGTCGTCAAACCTCTGTCCGTCGCAGCCCCCAACACCCGCAAGCGGACTGGCAGTGACGCCCAAGGGCCTCCAGCCAAGAAGAAGAAGCCCATCGAGAAGCAGAAACCGACCAAGGCAGTCGCGAAGAGATTAAGGCGAAAGCTCCCTTCCACCACTGCGTAAGTTTTCTTCTCGGTCGTCTTTCCTCTCGCGCTGTGCTGTTTTTCCCTAATCTCCTTCTAATTTCTGATACTTCTTTCTCGGCAGCCCTGCCATGGACGCGAATGCCGTTCTCGCGCCCGACCAAGCCAACAAAGCACCAGTGCCTCTGATCAATCTCGACGATGAGGAGGATGACGCCACCAACACCCAGGGAGCAGAAACAGAACAGCAGAACCGTGCATCGTCAGCAGCACGGGACACTGCTGCTCATCTGGACAAAGCGCCTTCCCCTCCGGCCAGCAATGCCGAGGAGAATCAGGACTAGGAGATGCAGGACACCGCCGCCCTTGAGCGGCCAGAATCTGAGCAAGAGCAGCCCACCACAGATGCTGCAGACCAAGTTAATCCCGCTGCCGAGCAGCGGGTAGAAGATGACACCGCCACGGATGCTACCATCACAGATGCCTATCCACTGAGCGACGCGCACACAGGCGCCGCACCGACTAGCGCCCAGCCCGATGCCGCGCAAGGTGATGGTTCCGTGGTGCCTCCAATCGTTCAAGGCACCGCACCGCCAGTTTCCTCCTCAGTGCCACAGAACCGGAACCCAGCCAGGCAACAGGCCCTAGATGCCCTGAGGGAGTAAGTTGACAGAAGAGCAGCCGAGAAAGAAGCTGCCGAGAAGGCCGAGGCTGAAAAAGAGGCAGCCGAGAAGGAAACCGGCGAGAAGGCCGAGGCCGAGAAAGAGGCAGCCGAGAAGGAAGCCGCCGAGAAGGCGAAGGCGAGAGCTGAGGGAAAGAAACTCGAAGATCCCGAGAAGCAGAGAGCCGAAAAAGAGAAGGCGAAGAAACGGGCCAGAGATCAGATGCCGCCACCAACCTTGGGCGGAGCGCTGGTGATTCGAGAGTCCGGCCCGGTTGCCACTGCGACCGCTGCCGCCGCCATCGCCGCTGGCCAACCTTGCTTCCCGGATTACATGGTTCAGGTTAGCCAGCAAAACACAATTGGCTTCTCTCCCCAGGACAAGCAGCTTGCCCTTCTGAGGGGACGAAAGGCCGTAGCCAGGAACTCCCCTCCCCCAGATCCAAACCAGAACCAGTCCGTCACTATTGCTTCTCGGGGAGTCCAAAATCCAACGATAACCACGAAAAGTCTCGAGCAGGTGCTGGATACCATTGGCTATATCGACGCCAAATGGGACAGCAAGGTTCTTGGTACGGACAACTGGCACGGCCTTGGTCTCGGCACAATTGACTACATGCGCGTCGAGTGGAACAAAGTGGATCTGGGATACAAGCCCATGACCGTCTCCACCGAGACTGCCACTCTCGCCGCCAAGATGTTCCTGCATCGCAAGAACGCCGAGGACATCGAGCAAGCTTATGCAGTAAGTTTCACTTGTCCTTCTCTAAGTTGAATTTTTCTTCTCTTCTATTCGCTTTCATTCTTCTTTACCATCACCCAGTCCCCGAGATTCTGGCCGAGTAGGGGGATACTCTCCGAGTAGCCGCCTACTCGGGTTGAATCTTTTCTGCTCCGTCTAACTTGTTTTCTTCTCGCTTCTCAGGATAGCGTTCTGAAGAGGACCAACCTATACCGCGTGCTGCTCTGGAATCATGCCATTGCCAGGAGGCGAATTGCTGCTTTGGAACGGGAGAAAACAGCTGCGGAGGCAGCCAAGAAAGATGCGAAAGACAGCACTCAGAGGCTGTCTGAAGTGGAAGGTACGCTTTTAGCCACGCGGTTCTTGCGTTTTCTGTTTACGCCCGCTTCTGCTTTCTTTTGCGCTAACCATTCCTACTCTGCAGAGAACCTGAAGACCTTAACTGAGGAGCACGAGAAGTGCCGTGCGTTTGTGGAGAACGCCGAGGCCACCATCAAGAAGTTAGAAGGTGAGTAGCCGTCTACTCGGCATCATTCTTGTTTCTGTTTCTTATCTGCTTCTCTGCTAACCTTGTCTGTCTCTCCGCAGAAGATCATAAGTTGTTTGTTGAAGAACATCAAGATTGCGTCAAACCGGAAGAGGTGCAGAAGCAGCTGTCCGACCAGGCTGTCGAGTTGGTGAAGGACCACACTACGGAGACGGAGCAGCTGCAACTCCAGCTGCAGAAAGCACTCCAGGATGCTGTTACACTTAGTGAAGAGAAGGACAGAGTGATTGCCGAGAAGACCAAAGCGGAGACAACCCTCAAAGCCAAGATCAAGGCCCTAGAGCTGGAGTGCGAAACACTGAAGAAATCCAATGCTGGGTACTTCGCTCAGTTGGATACTCTGCGCCAGATCCAGGATAAGCACATATCCAATGAAGAATCCTGGAAGACCCAGCTGCAGGCGCTGCGCATCGAGCTTAAGAGTAAGCTTTATCTTCTCTGCATCCTTCTCTTCTCGGTCAAATTTCTTCTCGGTTCTTCCTCTACCCGGTTCTTTTCTCCTCTGATTCTGAATTTCTTACTTGCTTTCCCAGAAATCTTTCCTGCCATTATTTCTTCCTGCGTGCCCGCTCTGGCCAAGGCCCAAGCAGCACGTGCTGCGAATGGCGAGCCAGAGGACACCAGGGCCGAAATTGAAGACAGTATGCTGGTGATGCGAGGCCAGTTCGAACGCCTAGCCGGCGTTGGTAGAGACCTCGTGCGCGTGGGCTTTGAGCTTCACAAGCTCTTCTGGCCTGAGGATCCTGAGCCAACAACCATCCGGGGCCTCGCACTCAAGCTACAGAATGTGAAGGCCGAGTTGAAGAAATGGCGTGCTTCTGGAGCTCGGGCAGGCGCGGACTTGATGCTTCTTTGCATCGCCTCCTGGTATGAAAATCTTAACATGCAACGCATCCGCGGGAAGCGCGACAACTCCAAGTGGGAGACAGACCCCGACTGCGTAGCCGCGCGCAAATTGATCGCGTATGAAGTGGCGGAGTGCGCTGAGACGGAGATCTACATCGACGGCCTCCCCGAACCCGACACCGAAGTGGAGGAGGACGAGGAGGAAGATGACGACACGGAGTCCGACTTGGAGGGCCTCTTCGATTCCCCCAGGAGCAAGGCCGGGAAAGGGAAAGGCACGGCCATCTCGAGTAGCGATGAGGAGGCTGAGCACATCGACACCGCCCCACTCGACTTCGGCACCTCTTCAGGAGCCGCTCTTGACGACACGATGCCCGCCCCCAGCCGAGCCTCCGGTTCCTCTACAGCTCCAGGGCCCATCTCGGTGGCCACGGCCACTTCTGACCTGGCAGCCACCGAGCAGGCCGTCGAGATGGAAGAATCCGCCATCGTCCAGTCGGAGGCGGATGCCACCCATGCCAGTGCCGAGGAAGATGCGGCAGCCAGGGCCACCACAGAAGATGCAGCAGCCAATGCCAGCACCGACAACACTGCCTCCTCCACATAACTTTACCTGCAAACTTTTTTACTCGAAAACTTATCAGATCCCCGGGATGCCGGGAGCATATGTACCAGACTTATTTGTACTTGCTACGCAGTTTTTATCCCCTCTTTGTTTATTTCGACATTAATCAAATTGAGCAACACTGGCTCAATGCCGAGTTGCGTTTCCATGCGAGTCCCCGAGTTGCATTTCTTATTCACCCTATCTTTTCATCTCTGCTCTACCCGCAACTTGTTGCTTTTTTGGTATTCGAGTCACAAGAATCAAAGAGTAGAGCTGCAAATACTTAGCCGCTAGAAACAATCATGATAACGCAGCCCACCACTTAGCCGAGAAGACGAAACAGGGAACAAAAGTAACAAACAATCTACTCGGTTCCTGCACTCTTTCTTCCTTAGCGATCTTCGTGTGCTCATTGACCTTTTGCTTGTTCTCTTGCTTGCCATGAAGCCGGGTTTCGGACAGCAGCAGAGTCGAAGAGTTGGCATATAGGTTTAAACACAGTACTCAATGCGCTTATGAGTTCTGAAGTGGAGCAACCGAGTAGACAAAGGGTCAAGCCGAGTAAAAACACTTAGAACAATTTTGGACGAGGGCAGTCCCCGAGAAAAATTTCAGATTGCAGAGTAGAATTTCAACTTGGATAAGAGGGTACATACACATCTTTGCTTACGAATGAAAACGACAAAGTAGGGCTACATTCCAGGGGCGCTTGGTTTCCTCTCCAGCTTTATCTGCCCTGCTCGCCTGCGACGGACGCACATCTACAAGGTAGTATGCATCATTGTGCAGCGCTTTGCTCACGATAAAAGGCCCTTCCCAAGGAGGAGACAACTTGTGCATCCCGGCTGTGCGCTGCACCAGCCTAAGGACCATGTCTCCTTCTCGGAATACCCTTGGATTCACCTTTCGGCTATGATAACGCCGCAGGTTTTGCTGGTAGATAGCCGAACGTGACAGAGTCAGCTCTCTTGCTTCTTCAAGCAGGTCAACATCGTCTTCTCGAGCTTCTCTCGCCTCCACCTCAGTGTAGAGGGCTACTCGGGGGGAGTCATGCTCTAAGTCTATTGGCAACACGGCCTCAGCCCCGTATACCAAGAAGAATGGCGTGTAGCCGGTTGACCGGTTAGGGGTAGTCCTTAGACTCCACAATACCGCTGGCAACTCTTCTAGCCAACACCCAGGTGTTTTCAGCAATGGCTCAATCAGCCTTGGCTTTATGCCTGCCAGTACCATTCCATTTGCTCTCTCAACTTGCCCATTGGAGGCAGGGTGCGCGACTGACGCAACGTCTAGTCGGATATGCTTATCTCTGCAGAATCGCACCATTGCCCCCTCTGCAAAGTTGGTGCTGTTGTCGGTGATGATACTGTGCGGGTAGCCATATCTCATGATCACATCCTTCACGAACTTCACAGCTGTGACCCCATCACACTTCCGAATAGGCTTCACTTCAATCCACTTGGTGAACTTGTCCACCATGACCAAGATATGTGTCATATTGCCTTTAGCCGGCTTGAAAGGACCAACCATATCCAAGCACCAAACAGCAAATGGCCATGTGATAGGAATTGTCTTCAACTCGGAAGCGGGCATGTGAATCTTACTTGCGAACATCTGGCAGCCGTTGCACTTCCTCACAATATCTTCAGCTTGCTGCAGTGCAGTGAGCCAGTAGAAGCCATGCCGAAAAGCTTTCTTGACCAAAGCCCGAGATGAGGCGTGATGCCCACATTCCCCTTGATGTATCTCCACCAGAATTTCTTCTCCCTCTTCCGGGCTCACACAACGTTGCAGCACACCAGTGGCACTTCTCTTGTGCAGCACATCTCGGACTATAGTGTAGCCCTTGGACCTTCTCTGAATCTGCCTCGCAGTCACCTCATCTTCAGGTAAAGTACCGTCCCTTAGAAAGGATAATATGGGCATAGCCCAACTCGGTGTCTCCCGTATGGGAAACACTGGTTCGTCCAGTTCCATTGGGACAGGCTCTTGCGGTTGCACAGGAGGAGTAGGAGCGCTTCTTTGCAGCCCAGACCGATTGGCGAGAACTTCTTCAATGAATGCGACAGCCTCTGGGTTGAGGGCGGCAGTCCCCGAGTACGGAGTGGCAGTCCCCGGGTAAGGAGTGGCAGTCCCCGAGTAGGGAGTGGCAGTCCCCGAGTAGGGAGTGGCAGTCCCCGAGTAGGGAGTGGCAGTCCCCGAGTAAGGAGTGGCAGTCCCTGAGTAGAGGACGGCAGTCCCCGGGTTCCCTGCAGCACTCTCCCAGTCAATCTCCATTGGGTCAGATTCTTCACTTGGCAGAGAAGGAACAAAGATGGATTCCGAGTTGGGGGAAGGCTTGATGGATGGCTTCCTCAAATGCTCCAAGGCAATCCCTGCCGGGATGGACTGCCGAGAAGATCCCAACTTGGATAGCTCGTCTGCTGCTTCGTTCTCTGCTCGGTGAATGTGCTGAAACTCACAGCCTTCGAAGAACCCAGTCATTGACTGCACCAGGAAACGATACGATGCCATGTTGGCATCCAAAGCATCCCAGGTCCCTGAGACTTGCTGCACCACCAGATCTGAATCGCCATAGCATATAATGCGCTGCACGCCAACCTCCTTTGCTACTCGCAAACCATGCACCACTGCCTCGTACTCGGCTACATTGTTGGATGCCTTGAAATGAATCTGCAGCACATACTTGAGCTGATCTCGCTTGGGTGACGTGAGCACGACACCAGCACCAAGGCCTTCCTTCACTTTCGAGCCATCGAAATGCATCCTCCAATAGTTGGAAACTGGAGCAGGAGGTTCATATTGCATCTCGGCCCAGTCCACAAGAAACTCCGCCAGGACCTGAGACTTGATTGCTTCTCTTCTCGCATACGCGGGAGCGTATGCGGCTAGCTCAATCGCCCACTTGGCTACTCTGCCACTCGCCTCCTTGTTGCCCATGATATCCGAGATGGGGGCAGAGCTCACAACTGTGATAGGGTGCTCCTGGAAATAATGTTTCAGCTTCCTGGCGCCCAGGTACACACCATATGTCATCTTCTGGTAGTGCGGATAGTTTTGCTTGGAACTGGACAGCACTTCACTCAGATAATAGACTGGGCGCTGCACACTCTTGCCTTATTCTTCTCGCTCCACCACTATCACCACGCTGACTACTCGGTTAGTCGCAGCAATGTACAACAGCATAGGCTCCTTGGGTAGCGGACTAGCCAAGACGGGAGCGCTAGCCAGCATTGCTTTCAGCTCATTGAATGCCACATCCGCTTGCGGAGTCCAGACAAACTTGTCACTTTTCTTCATCAGCTGATATAGAGGCAGAGCCTTCTCGCCCATTCGGCCCAGAAAACGGCTCAGAGATGCCAGACAACCCGTGAACTTCTGCACGTCTTTCAGTGATCTCGGTAAAGACATGCTCTCAATAGCTTTTATCTTAGAAGGATTGGCTTCAATGCCCCGACTAGAAACCAGAAAGCCGAGTAGCTTTCCAGCCGGTACACCAAAGGTGCACTTACTCGGATTCAGTTTCATTTTGTACTTGCGTAGGTTAGCAAAGGTTTCCTCCAGGTCGGCAAGCAGAGTATGTGTTTTATTCGTTTTGATGACAATGTCATCTACGTACACCTGCACATTCTTGCCGAGCTGGTCGTGCAAGCATTTCTGCATGCATCTCTGATAGGTTGCACCCGCATTCCTCAAGCCAAAACACATGACACGATAGCAATAAGCCCCGTACGGGGTAATGAAAGCAGTCTTTATTTGATCAGCAGGGTTGAGTGCAATCTGGTGGAAACCAGAGTAGGCATCTATGAAAGACAGCAGTTCACAACCAGCAGTGGAATCGATCACCTGATCGATGCGAGGTAGCGGGAAAGGATCCTTGGGGCATGCCTTGTTCAAGTCGGTGTAGTCGACGCACATTCGCCATGCGTTGGGATCTTCCTTTTTCTTCTCGACCATGACCGGGTTGGCTAACCAGTCCGGATGCAGCACTTCCATGATGAAATTGCTAATCAGCAGCTTGGTGATCTGGTCACCAATGGCCTTCCTTCTCTCATCTCTGAAACGGCGCATAGCCTGTTTCACTGGCTTGGCGTCAGGACGCACATGCAAAGAGTGCTCAACCAACTCCCTCGGGACTCCTGGTAGATCTTCATTGGTCCAGGCGAATACATCCCGATTCTCACGGAGGAAGTGGATGAGCTCGCTTTCCTATTTCTCCGCCAACCCGGAACCAATGATGGCTACGCGGTCGGGGAACTCGGGGTCGACCTGGACTGTCTTGGTCTCCTTGGCAGCTTGGAAGGCAGTACCATGCTGGGTACTCGGCACACCTTGTGCGCCAGCTTGTGCGGACTGAGCCATGGCCACCACCTCGTACATCTTCTTCTTCTCGGCCTCGATCACCATCGACTCTGCCAGCTTGGAGCTAGCTGAGGCACACTCCATGGACTTCTTGTAGTCGCCAGCGATGGTGATGATGCCATTGGGACCAGGGATCTTCATCTTCAGATAAGCCACATGAGTAGAGGCCATGAACTTGCTCAGAGCAGGCCTGCCGAGTAGAGCATGATAGGGGCTCTGATGATCCACCACCTCGAACTGCAAGCGCTCCGTGCGGCAGTTCTCCCGGGTACCGAATAGCACATCAATCCACAGTCGGCCAATCGGGTTGCACGAGATCCCGGGCACAATGCCATGGAAGGTGGTCTTGCTAGGCAGCATCATGTTCTCGGCCAGGCCAAGCTTCTCGAGTGTGTCCTTGTACACGATGTTGATGCTGCTGCCGTTGTCGATTAGCACCTTGCTGAATCTCACATTCTTCTCGGGACCCAGGAAAGTAGGATCCAGCACCAAGGCATATGTACCCGGGTTGGGCATCACCTTGGGATGATCTGCTCGGGACCACCTGATCTCCTGGTCACACCAATACATGTAGTGAGGAACAGCAGGAATCACTGCATTGACCTCCATGGCCCGCCTGTGCTGTGATTGCTTGTCGACCGCCTCAGAAGTGAAGATCATATAGCTCTCATGGTGCTCTTGGTACTGGTTGGAGCCATTGCCCCCATTGTTGCCATTGTTGTTGTTGCCCTGATAGTTGTTGTTGTTGCCTCTGTTGTTGTTGTTGTTGCGGTTGTAGTTGTTGTTGTTGTTGCGGTATCTCTCGTTGTTGAAGTTCTGGTTGGCTCCTAAAGCCACTTGGTTCACATTCTCTCTTCTCGGGTACACTGGCGGTCGAGTTGCGGGTGCGCGAGTAGGCTGAACAGTAGCATTGGCGGCTGGCAGGGGAGGAGGAGGAGGCAAGCCATCACTCTTGATCACATCCCACCACTCGCACTGCCGAGTAGTGTGGTTAGCAGGCCTCGAGGGATGGTGAGTGTGAAAGCTGCACGGGCCATCCTTCATGTCATCGAAGACAAACTTCTTCGGCTGCTCGGAGTTCCCGCTACCCGACTGAGAGGCGCGAAATGGCTTCTTGTTGCCTTGGCCCTGGTTCTGGTTCTGCCCGTAGGCTCCAGCAGGTTTCTGCCTTTGGCCTCCACCGCCTCCAACATTCACTGCATTCACCTCCTCAGGATCATACCGAGTATCTACTCGGCGCTTGTTGCGGAACTCGTTGCGCTTGCTGCCGTTGAAGTTTCTTCTCGGCTCAGAGGAGTCCATCAGTGGCTGAGTAGGATCGCCGAGTGCGTACTGATCCGCAATCTTGATGGTCTCCGCCAGAGTGTTCGGCATCTCCCTCTGCAATCTCTGCCAAAGCATGCTGCCATGTCGGCAACCCTGCGCAAACCAAGTAATGGCCTGTGCTTCATTCACACCCTCACAGGTGTTCCTCAAGGTGCTCCACCGAGTAAGGTACTCGCGGTCTGTCTCGTCTTCTTGCTGCCTGCAAGCTGATAGCTGCTGTGGCCTATTCGGCCTCTTGTACGTGCTCGTGAAGTTGCTGATGAAGGCATCCGAGAAGTCCAGCCAGCAGTTAATGTTGTTCTTGGGCAAGTTGTTGAGCCAAGTGCGAGCTGGACCCTCTAGCATCTGCGGCACATAGCGCACCGCCCATCTCCTGTTGCCATTCGCGATATGGACCGCGGTGACGTAGTCATTGAGCCAATCTTCAGGCTTGGTGCTGCCATTGTAGCTCTTGGTGCCCCTTGCAAGCTGGAAGCCCTTCACGGAAGGCTCGTTCATGATGCGCGGGCCAAAGCACTCGGGGCCAGGAGGACTCGTGCTCTCAAGCCGCGCCGACAAGCTGATACGGTCCAGCTGGTGCCTTGCATCTCCAGGCGCCAACACGCGTTCGCCAACACGGTCATGGATGTCATAACCAGCCATCTCCATAGCCGAGTAGCCATCATCATATCTATCCACCTGCATAGCTGCTGGCTGCTCCACCGGGTTGGCGACTGGTGCCGCTGGGCGCGGCTGCTGCCTCTGCCGAGTAGGCTGAGCTGCGGGTTGCCGAGAAGAACCTGGACGCGCGGCATCTCGGGCACGGCTTTGAGCTTGATGGGCTTGAGAGCCTGCTCTTGCAGCGTTGTGTTCCCGCCCGGGCTGCTGCGGCACAGCAACCTGTTCGGGGGTAACCCCCCGACATCGTTATACAAAAAAAATGTTTTGCAAAGAAAACCTTTTCTACTCTAAGCAAGAATTCTGGAAACTGATTCCAAGAAGTTTTGCAAAGAGAAAATATTCTTTAACAAATCTTTACAAAACCTCTTGTGCATGTGATATCTACAAGAGAAATAAAACTATATTATTTTCTTCTGAAGTATCTTCTTCCACGAAGATACAGATTAACCTGACTGCAACTGTGGTGTCATCATATATGAACACCATTGATAGTGAACCCTATTTATAGCCTACCTATTCCACCATATAAGCATATTTGCATGTTTGGTAAGTGACATGATGGATGTCTTGCGGAGTACATTCAAATGTACTCATTATGGTTTCGCCCCTGGTATCTACTTGCCAGACTTTGAGAAGGAGCCTCCAAAGGAGATCTATGAAGAGAAGTACGGAGCTGACAGCTTTGCGAACTAGGATCGTCTCCGGGTCAGCAGCCTGTAGGTTATGGTGTGACTTGGGCTCATCTACGTTGTGTTTTAATTGTCTTCCGCTGTGTTTGATAAGTTTTCTTCCCTACGTGGCAGTTGTGTTAACTCGATCATGTGATCTTTTATGTAATACCTTTATGTATTCGTGTAATGGATGATGTATTTCTGTGTGCCAACTTTGTATGTTGTTCACGACTGATCTTTCTGGGATCGTGAATGTATGCATACGGAGGGTTTCAGACTTCCGGTCTGGGGTCCTTACAGAGTTGGTATCAGAGCCGTCTTGACCTTAGGAGACCTTAGTTAGCATGGACGTCAGATAGGAAAGAAAAGTATTTTTGAGTAAAAATCTATTTACTATCTAAATTATTTTTATCTAAGGGAATTTTAGTATATTTTCCCTCCTTCTGATCTTTTCAAAAGATTCTAAAGGCATATCTCTCCCGGTTAAGAGTTTATTTCTTACTTGTTTCCAACTGCTCCGCTCTGTTTTTGAAACATCTCTCGTCTTTGAAGTTTTCTATCCAGAAAATAGTTGGGGTTTCAAAAACAAATGGTTGCATAGTTTTACCTCTCTCAGTTAAAAGTTTAATCAAAACTTTACTTATATTATCTTGTTTCCATCCAAAAACTTGTATACTTGCCGATGACCCGAGAAGACCAAAATAATTGCCTAGCTCTATAGTGATGATGGTCAGAAGTAGATATAGTTCTTCAGCCACTTCTAGGATTTTGGATTAGTCTAGTTTGGAGTAATTTAGCGATGACTCCATGAGTCGCCTCCCCCGACGTAGCTCCAATGGAGCCTTGCTTGTGTGTTATGGCTTGCATATGTGTGTCCATAAGACTTTGTGCTATTGTGTGGTGTAGAATTTGGTTCATCTAGGCTTATATATGTTTGTGGGGTGCTCAAAATTTGCAGATTTGTGCTTGCCCCGCTCTTGTTTTTGAATCGCCTCTTGTTAGGTTTTTGCAAGCAAAAATGTTTGTATAATATTCAAAAACAAGAATTTGTTTCTTAGACTTATACTTGTTTTCGCTTCGAAATGCCACCCGTCATGAACCACCACCATCTCCCCCACAATCAATGAAAGCACCGTTGGGCCTAAATAGAGGACCATCAAGCCACACGAGCTGATAGCGTTGCTACCAATGCTGCACTCCAACAGATAAAGCTCCAACAACGACAACCCTCAAAGAAGAAAAGGCGTGAATGCACCAACCACTACTGACCAAAACCTCTATGTTTGTCTGTTTGCAAAAGGAGTCTTCACATGCCATGATGCGCAACCCCCTCGGAAGCCAATCAAAAGAGCACGATTCAATATTCGACGTACGACGCTAGTCGTATTTTGTCGGACAAACATGATTAAATAGAAAGCTAACAAGACTAACATGCTTTGTTCTAATCTTAGGTTGACACCTAACCAAAGCATGCGAACTACTTACAACTCTTTCTAAACCAAGAATTAAGTGACTTAGGACACCTTTTAATCTAGTTGGGAAAAAAAAAAGAAGTCACGAGAAAATAAGATGATGACCTATTCGTTTACTAGTCAATAGGATATCAGGTGTATCTACTTTGGAAACCAAATCTTAGTAGACGTTGTAGGTACTATGAAATTCGAGGTTTAGAAATTAAGTGAACGATGGAATGGTTATGATAGATCTAGAAAACAACAGTTTTCCTGTTTTTGTTTCTTCGTGTGCTCTTGATTGAAATGAATTTGTGTTTTATTCAATCTTGCTTCCTAACTTATGGAGTTGTTAGGACTTGTTATTATGTTGTTTTCTTACAATAAATCTACCCTAGAAAGTGTGTGCATGATTGGAAACTCGAACAAAAATGAAATAGCTTTTGTTACCTTCTAATTTATTAATTGGAAGTGTTGTGAGAGCTAGATCTGTGTATACCTTCTTAGTAGATTTTGTGCTATGTTTTCTTTGAGTCCAGTACCATTTAGGTACTGTTATATTGATGCTTGTACCTATATTAGCTTGCATGTCTCTTAATAGTAAAGCATGTGTAAGCATTGCTATCAGTATGCACTGGTATTGTTTCACTAGATTAAATAGCCTTATATTATTATCTTGGATGCAAAGTTTTTCATGAGTAACCAAAGGCTTAGTACCTATTTTTCCTTGGTATTACTGGGCCATAGCCCACTGGCCCCATTGCATTTTGGCTTGAGGATGAAAATCCCCAACCATGCACATGTGTGAAAATAGCATGTTTCACTATGTGATTGATTTCTATTTTCCACCATGGAAAATATAATTGTTTCTTTTCACCTATGAAAGTGAGAAGTTTATTTCTTATTAGTGAATACTAATATGTTTATGTGTGATCCTTTTGTTAGCATAATATTCCTTAGGGGTATCATGTTAAGAAATGTTTCACTATCGTGTGCTAAAATTAAATTGTTCGCAAATACAGTAAATTCCTCTTGATTGGTAGATTGTTTGTGAATAATTTTAAATTGAGTGTATGGATTTTTGAAAAGGTTTAGATAACTTTTCATTAATTTCATAGCTACTGGTTGTGTGAGTTATACCTTGCTTGTTTGCTAGTAATTGGTTAAAGAAAACAGAAATTGCTAAAAGAAATTTCTGCATGCTTAATGGTTGATTCATAAAATTACTCTGGTGTTTGTGCTTACTAACATGAGTAAGTTTTGTGTACTGTTATTAGGTACACTTATATTCATGACTTGCTTGTTTAAGTTTTAAACATCATGATAGCATTGTTTGCTTCTCTAGGATGAAACTAGTTTCACCACTAGAAAAATGGTGATTTTTGCTCTAGTATTGCCCTCTTTTTATTTTATGAGTATATGTGGATATAGCATGTTAGGAAGTTATTACTTCTGTTATCATGGCATGGAATTATTTAGTTTCATGTTCTATGGTTATAGGATATGATTATCTCTTATAGCATGCTGGTGTAGATTTTTCATACTAGTGTGTTATTTGTGCAGTCTTTTTTTTATGCCTGTGTGATAGGAGTTTTATCTTGGGTGAAGATGGTATTTTAGAGTATCCTTATGATTGAAATCATTGGTTTTTAGCTACTGGTTGTTTGCTAATTGTTCATGATTGATGGATTCCAAAACCTCTAATAAACAATAACCTGGTGAATAAATAGTCTATTTATCTGTGGTGTTGTTTGCTTGCTTATTAAATGTTTTATCTTAGCATGAGTTTGTACTTGTGTTATGATTATGCTTAAGAGTATCTTATGAAACTAAAACATCCAACTAAAATCATGAACACATTAAGTGATAGTTGCGTGTGGTGAGTAATAACCACTGCCATGGGTATTTGTTCTGTTTGTTTGTTTTACCTTAGCAACCTAACCTTTACACCCACAAGCTATATTTTTAGCTTATTATATACCTTATTATGAGAGTGGTATACCACTCTATATGTGGTATGTAATATGTGGGATATAGCTGGGAACTCATGTAATAATTAACGGTACGTTTCCAGGTAGTTCTGCACTAACCTTAATTTTGTAGTGACGTTATCAGAAATTTTAAAATTGGCGGTTGAGTAAATCGATAGCTAGAGAATTTTCTTTGAAGACGGGTGTTTGGATCTAAGGTTTTGAGTATGACACCCAACTCCCGTGAAAAGAATTTGCTAATTTAGGGGAGTACCCCGCCTCCCAAGAAAAGTCAAAGGGGGGAAGCACCTGCACTCCAACACTAACATTGTGTTTGTTGGCCCTCCCTTAGTCCTCGCTTGCGAATCTCGGGGACGATATTCTTTTTAAGGGGGGAAGACCTGTCACATCCCAATTTTGGAATACCTGATAACACAGTTGTTTTGCTAATTGCTTGACAAATAAACTTTGGTTGTGTTTGTTTAAGTGCAACTAAACAAACTAATTATATAAACTTGCAAACTTAAAAAGATAGCAAAGCAGTGAACTAAAAATACTCAACATATTGTTCCAATGACCTTGGCAATATTTTCTAAAGTAAATATTGATCAAAGAGTTTTCCAAAACTATCTTATGAATCCCATACTTGTTGAATATTATTCCAAGGCCTAAATCAAGAAAGAAGAAACACTAAATAATTTTCCCTAAAAGATTATCAGAAAAAGAGGCATTCTTAGATGCTTCACCAAAATCTTATAAAATGTTTTTACAACCTTGCAAGCTTAAAAACAAAAGTATTGGAGAGCATTGACTTGCTATCCCTAGTCACATAAATATTTTGGCAAAGCATTGTTAAAGAAAAGCCAAGTGCCTTATTAAATTGAATTTCCAATATTTCCAGAAACAGGAAACTCAAACAAGTTACTATTGGAAACTTTCTTCAAATGATCTGAAATTAATACCATTGCTTCCTTATATCAAATAAGGAACACACACAAGAGGAGACCAAAAATTGAATCAATTAAAGTCCTGAAAACATGATTTGTCTCCACAGCAACAATTGGAATTTTGAACAAGTTTGTTCTACAAACTTTTTTAAAATGCCATGAAATAAGTACCACATTCTCTATATCATAAATAAGGATGAAGACCAAAAGGGCACAAGTTTTTGAATAAGTTAAGTTGCCAAAAACCCCTGTTTTCTTGACAGCACCTTTTTGAAATTTTAACAAGTTTGTTCTATGAAGTAACTCAAAATGACTTGAATTTTCTACCACACAAGGAACACACCAAATAAGGAATGTGTGCCAAAAATTATAATTTTTAGAAGCTCCTAAGTAGTCTAATAAATTCAATGTCCATTTATGTCAGAATTGAAATTTGAATAACTTTGAATTATCAAGTTTATCTAATTGAGCCAATTTTCACATATGTTGTGCATCTCAACTAATAAGAATTTTAGGAAAAAGGAATTTAATTTTAGACTTTGTGTTCCTAGTGAAAACATCATTTTTCAGAGAGCATAGGGACCTTGTTGTAAATTTCTAGGGACCAAAATGTAAGCTGAGTCACACCTTCTTCAACCTAGCTCTCTGTAGATACAGAGACCCTACTCCATTGCTTCGATTAGAAGCTTTCGAGGTGGATAAGAGGCCCCCCCATGTGCTGTGTCTCCCACTTGCCCCCTCTCTCTTCCCCTCGAGCTAGCCCTCACTCTCTCTCTAATTTGCCCCAAAACCGAACCCTAGCTTTTACGGTCGCCGTCGATTGGGCCGTCTCCGAGCTCGCCGCCGGCCGCCGAGTAGCCCTTCCTCTCCGCCTAGTCGTGGTGGTCCTCCCTGCCGAAGGAATCGAGGCGGATTGCCTCGTGGTGCCCGCGCCGTCCACCTTTCTTCCCCGAGTCCGGTGCACTCCGGCGAGCCATCACCGTCGCGTCGAGTCTCCTCCGTCCTCGTCGAGCATCCTAGCGCGTCTAGGGTGAGCAGGCGCTCCCCACCGTCCAATTTCCCCTCTCCCTCTCCCCCTAGTTCGTCGCCGAGCCATCCTCGCTGTCCGGCCGCCGCGCGCGCGCCGTCGCCGCCGCTCTCCGGCCACTCCCTGGAAGCGAGGGTGAGTTTTTTCGGTTTCCCTCGTCGAGACCAACGCGTAGATGCGTTTAATTTGCAAAATGGTAAACAGAATCGCTCGATTCGAGCTCGCCGGAATTCGTCCCCCCGGCGAACGACGTCACGCTGACGCCAGCGTGCTGGACCCGCGCAGGGACAGGTTGAACCTGCCCGTGGAGCCACGGATCTGCCCGCGTGGCTGCCCGCGTGGCCGGATGGCCCGCGAGTCAGCGGCTGCGGCTAGATCTGCCGCGGTGGAAAATGCCCAGGTCGGCCCAACTGCAGATCTGGCCCAAGTCTAGTTTGTTTTTCCATTTTATTTTCACAGAAACATACATGTTTACTTTAGGGCCTAAAAGCTAACCTAAAGGATGATTTTGACCAAGCCAAAATTCACAGTGGTACATAAACAAAATCTAAACCACCTCCAACTTGTAGATCTACATTTGGATGAATAGTTTAGAAATGAAAAATGTTTTGGCAACAGGTACCAGAAACACCAAAATGAGCACCATTTTAATTTCACATCTCAGAATGAGGTGTATCTAATTGCATTTGAAAGCCCTTGAAATTTTATAACAGGATCAATTAACCTTGCTTCCAAATTCCTAGTATTTTTGAAATGGCATGCAATTTGGTAAAACACCAGAGAGCACTTTGGTGATTTTTATAAAATTATTAAAGATGAATTTTGATGCAACCTCAAGTGGATGGTCTTGTACATGTTTAGGGCTATCCAGACCTAGCTGGGTTTAAGTTTTGGAGCATCATAGAAAATTTGGTGGATAGATCTTTATTTTACATGTTTCTGCCATTTTGGCATTTTAGGTAATTAATTTGTGTGAATATATTTTTGTGTTGCAATATTGTTTTCTAGCATGTGCAAGTTGTGTGAACTTGTTTTCTAAGTTTTACTTAGCTATTTTAGCATGTTAGATTGTGTGGACTTGAGTTGAGAAGAAATAGGATTTATGTTAGTAGCATATGTTTTATCTCTAGTTTATAATTGCATAGAATTTTTGAGTGATAAATTATGTGCAAACACTTGGATTATGGTGTTGAGAGATTGTATCCAGTACCATGTTGGTACTTATTTTGTGTTGGTATCACCTCTGCTAGCTTTCATTTGAGTTGGTAGAGAAGCATGAGTAGTTTAGTCATCACTATGCAAATGTTGGAAAAATTCTCTCATGTGTAGAATTTTTGGCATAAACATTTGTGGTTGTGTAGCCACATATTTTTGTGTTGTATTCATAGGACCAGTAGCATTTTGATTATGTTTTGATGAGTACTTGACTCCTAAAGTTTTCACTTGTGTGGAAATAATAGCATGAGTAGCATTACCTTGCTTATGTTAACATCCTATTATTTTCTACTAGTATGGTTATTGCACTAGATGCTAGTTTAGTATTTTGTTAATTTTTAGCAAGTGTGACCAGAGGCCTTGTGACCTCTTAATGCTTTGTTATGCTAGTGGAACACCCACTGGTGTCATTGCATTTTTGGTGGAAACATTATTTCCCCCACACTAGATGTGTTTCCTTTATATAGTTCTCAAACTAATGAGTGCCTAGTATTTTTGCCTTGAGCTTATGAGTGCTAAATGAAAATGTGTATGCTTCTGTTTGTAAGTGGTTTTAATCATGTGTGTCTTGCTAGGAAAAACCCATTCTTGGAGTGTGGTTTGATTCCTCTAGTAATGCCCCTTTTTATTACCACTAGTATGTAGGAGTTGCCCTGCAAATTGATGCATTGTTTTATTAAATGGGATATTTCTGTTATAGCAATTATAGATGTTTTTCAGTCCTGTTTTTATGACATGGACCTTCTGGTTGTATTTCAATTACTTGATTGAAATGCATCCATTGATTCTTCATGTTTGAGTAGTACTAGTTTCCCTAGCATTTTTGTATTGAATTATTTTTCCTGCCAACTTGTGTTTGGTAGCTATGTGTGTATCCTTGCATGAGGACATGTTTTCATTTCCCATTATTATAACATGGTTCCTTGTTTGCATTTTAGTACTTTACTTATTATGCTTGCTTGCATAGCAAACCCTTAGTAGAAGCACGTCTATAGGATTCCTCCTTTTTATTCATTGTTTCTATTGTTCTCACTATGAGAAATTGTGTGTTTTGTGATGAGTCTATTACCTTGTTTGCACTTGTGTAGGCTCACTGATTTGTAAAAGTAACTTTTTGCAAATCATGTGTCTTATTTATTCTTGATGTGAATTTAGGCTTAGTAGGATAGCTACCTTTTTCTTTTTGTGGTTTGGTTGATAGACCCATTGCCATGATTATTATTGTGCATGTTTTGTATACTTTTAGTAGTCTCACCCTTGTGAAACTAAGTGTATTTTGGGTTTATTAATATCTTGGTATGAGAGTGGCACACCCACTGAATCCATGATATTGAGGTTGTGAGATATGTTCCTCCAACTTTGAGCTGTCTTATTAAATGGCATTTCTGCCAAGTGTGTTTGTTTGATTGTTTGCCTAAGTTAATAATTGTGTGATTGGTTATTATTAGTTTTCCTTGCTGTATGTATTGTTATGTATTGTTGCTTGCCTTGATTGGTTCTGAATGTGTGTCCTTTATTCTCTTTACGACGTTAGAAAACAAAGAGGAAGGAAGTGTCGTGAAGCTCTGTTTCAAGTTCCAGTCACTCCAAAACCAGGGACACAAGGAGTTACCAGGCAAGCCATCCTGATGCTTGCTGATACAATACTTATCATTATCTATCATGCATGTTTTACCTCTGAAGTTTTACCAAAACTTGATTATCAAAACTATTTTTGATGTGGCTATTACTACTATACTATTATATAGGTTACTATTATGCCAGTAGTTAAACTTGGTAATACCAAGCCCATAAGCCACCATATGGTATTTATTACCATCAAATATACTAGTCCCTAAGTGGACACCCTAAAATTGTGATTCTACAAAACAAAGGCTTTACGGAAAAACCCGGAGAAAAGGCGGATCCTTGTTCTCCGGAGGAATGTGGAAGTGGTCATTTTTTAGAAAGTGGTGTTTTCAAAAATGACACATAACCTAGTCTTCGCCGGACAACCTTTACCGTACTGCCACCCTACCCCAACATGGGCACGGGGCTTAACTTGAAGTTTGTTCTTATTAGTGTGTGTTCTATCTCAATCTCTATAAGGGACGTCGTACCCTCGAACCGAATGTCGTGGAGACATAAAAGTGTGGGATTCATTTTCCCTCCGGATGCAGCAGTTGGGGCTCCTGGCTTGGCGGGGATTAGCTCGGTGCCGGGGATGCGGACACTCGACTGAGAGATAGGCATATACTAGTTTGAACATAGTGGATGGTTATGATCAGATACCTGATGTTTACATACTGTTGTTACAGTCCGTGGTTGTTCACGGTAGGTGTACTGGATCTGGTGGATGAGTACACCTCTGCAGAGTACAACTTTTTCGAAGAAGCCGCTTCCTCGGATATGGACAGTTGAATGGCCATGTAGCTAGCATTGTGTCAATGTTTTCAAAAAGGAAGTTTTTGAAAAGGAATTTTTGACAGGAAGTGTGGAACTTGTGAAGTTCGGAAAGGAAGGAAAACGTATACCGTGGAGGTATCGTCGATGATGAAAAGCCAGATGTCGTTATACAAAAAAAAATGTTTTGCAAAGAAAACCTTTTCTACTCTAAGCAAGAATTCTGGAAACTGATTCCAAGAAGTTTTGCAAAGAGAAAATATTCTTTAACAAAGCTTTACAAAACCTCTTGTGCATGTGATATCTACAAGAGAAATAAAACTATATTATTTTCTTCTGAAGTATCTTCTTCCACGAAGATACAGATTAACCTGACTGCAACTGTGGTGTCATCATATATGAACACCATTGATAGTGAACCCTATTTATAGCCTACCTATTCCACCATATAAGCATATTTGCATGTTTGGTAAGTGACATGATGGATGTCTTGTGGAGTACATTCAAATGTACTCATTATGGTTTCGCCCCTGGTATCTACTTGCCAGACTTTGAGAAGGAGCCTCCGAAGGAGATCTATGAAGAGAAGTACGGAGCTGACGGCTTTGCGAACTAGGATCGTCTCCGGGTCAGCAGCCTGTAGGTTATGGTGTGACTTGGGCTCATCTACGTTGTGTTTTAATTGTCTTCCGCTGTGTTTGATAAGTTGCCTGCCCTACGTGGCAGTTGTGTTAACTCGATCATGTGATCTTTTATGTAATACCTTTATGTATTCGTGTAATGGATGATGTATTTCTGTGTGCCAACTTTGTATGTTGTTCACGACTGATCTTTCTGGGATCGTGAATGTATGCATACGGAGGGTTTCAGACTTCCGGTCTGGGGTCCTTATAGAGTTGGTATCAGAGCCATCTTGACCTTAGGAGACCTTAGTTAGCATGGACGTCAGATAGGAAAGAAAAGTATTTTTGAGTAAAAATCTATTTACTATCTAAATTATTTTTATCTAAGGGAATTTTAGTATATTTTCCCTCCTTCTGATCTTTTCAAAAGATTCTAAAGGCATATCTCTCCCGGTTAAGAGTTTATTTCTTACTTGTTTCCAACTGCTCCGCTCTGTTTTTGAAACATCTCTCGTCTTTGAAGTTTTCTATCCAGAAAATAGTTGGGGTTTCAAAAACAAATGGTTGCATAGTTTTACCTCTCTCAGTTAAAAGTTTAATCAAAACTTTACTTATATTATCTTGTTTCCATCCAAAAACTTGTATACTTGCCGATGTCCCGAGAAGACCAAAATAATTGCCTAGCTCTATAGTGATGATGGTCAGAAGTAGATATAGTTCTTCAGCCACTTCTAGGATTTTGGATTAGTCTAGTTTGGAGTAATTTAGCGATGACTCCATGAGTCGCCTCCCCCGACGTAGCTCCAATGGAGCCTTGCTTGTGTGTTATGGCTTGCATATGTGTGTCCATAAGACTTTGTGCTATTGTGTGGTGTAGAATTTGGTTCATCTAGGCTTCTATATGTTTGTGGGGTGCTCAAAATTTGCTGTCGAGACATCGTAGTAGTTTTCATAGACGGGGGTGCCATGAGACTACGGTAGAGACGTGGGGTAACGGGATAGCGTAGTAACACAGAACACAGGATTTTACCCAGGTTCGGTACGTCGCGACAGTACGACGTGCCTACTCCTGCACTTCTCACTAATTGGGACTAAAGCCCGTAAACAGGGTTACAGTGTGAGGGTTTAGATCTAGGCTACTCGACGAGGATGAGCTTCTCGGCGAGTTGGCGTAGAGCTTCTCTGTTATTCCTTTTTTATCTATCTATCTCCCGTCCGGCTTTATATAATAGCCGGATTAGGGCTTACAGAATAGGAAACCTAGAAGACTACGGTAACTTGTAACTTGGAAAGCAAGGAATCCGTCTTCTCCTCCAAGCCAGATCACATGGGCCGTGATCCGGGTTCTTCTAGAATCCGGCTTCTGTGCGTCGTATTACTGGGCCGCCTAATGAACCTAAGCGCACTACCACTTAGGCCACCCTGGTAATCCGGCACTTTGTCTATCATCTTCTATACCCCTATTTGGTATATATCCGACAGTAGCCCCCAAGAAGGATCGAAACTCTGATTCTCCGCCGTTCGCCAAATATTCTTTGTCCGAGAAATATTGATTCAGCAGTCTTGATTCTTCTTATTCTTCCTTTGAAAAAGATGGTGACATGAAACTCGGAATCCTGAAAATCCGGCTTTTCTCTCACGATCCTTCGCGGAGAAGAAACTTCTCACGTCAGCGCACTTAACCATGCTGACGTAAGCGACGTTTGAGATTTACTCGGAAAACCCAGAAACATATCTCTGACAGATTCTCGCGGGAAACAAGGAGATAACCATCATTACCCTGTCGTTTCATTTCCCGGATTTTCCGGCGAGTGACACGCGGCAAACATCCAACGGTCAAAATAGCCGTTGGCGCGTATCTTGACGGATTTCTAGCTATAAATAGCCATCCTCGTCCTCAACGAAAACCTTCCGCACTCTCACCGCACTCGCCATTGACGCGCACGAGCTCTCAAGCGACGCACTGCCCCGAGCACTCCTCACCTCCAAGCACACCCGAGACGAATCGCGCCGCCAGGAAATGGCAAGCTCACCGTCTTCGCCCACTCGCGCCGCCATCAACGACCTCATCAGCGATCTAGATCCCCAAGTTGGGTCACCCAAGCACGCCGGCGACGAGCCGGAGAAAACCGCGGCCTCCGCGGCGGGCGGAGAAAACCTTTCCGCCGCCGCGGACGTTGCGGGCGCGAGCTCCGCCGCTTCCCCGCCGTTTGCTCCTGAAATGGCGGAGGAGAAGATCCAGCTCGTCGGTGACGAGCTCGCCGCCGCAGAAGCAGCCACCGCCTCCGCCACCGGAGCAGATGAAGAGGCGGAATCTGCAGGCAACTGGATTTCCTGCAGCATTCCCCCGGCTCTTCTTCCAAACTTGGAGAAAGAGGGCCTGATCCTCCAAGGGAAATGGCGGCTCCCTGAAGACGAGAACGAGCCAGCGCCAAGAGACGGCGAAAGGGTTCTTCTTTCTTCCCACCTCCTGAGAGGTATGGGGCTCCCTCCTTCCGCTTTTTTCCTCCAAGTCCTTTCTCACTACAACATCCAACCCCACAACCTGCCACCCAACTCCATTCTTTATATGGCCGGGTTCCAGGCCCTATTCGAGGGTTACTTAGGTTTAGAGCCTAGGTTAGATTTCTGGATGTATTGTTTCGGAGTTAAGCGGAACTCCTCGGAGGGCGCACTCCCGACTTGCGGGACCATCTCCTTTACTCTTCGGAGGTTTAGGGAAGATTGGTTCCCCAAGATCAAGACATCAGAATCCGTCAAATTTTGGACGGGTTCTTTCTTCTATCATCCCGATGTGCCTTTTCGAAAAAAGTCCATCGGGGTTCCACCTTTCGCCAACACCTCTGCTGTTCCCCAAGAGAATTGGGGAACAGAAGCCGTCCAAGTCCTGCCGCCTGATCTACTAAGGATCAAGCGGTGCATCGCCAAGCTCACCTCCTTTGATCCGCCTCTAACCGGCATGGACACGGTCCTATTCTGGCTGAATAGGCGAATTCAGCCATTGGCCAACCACAGTGGTCGTCTCCTGTGCGAATACACGGGAGTCAAGGATCCAATGCGGACAACCACCAAAGATTGGCCCGCAAAGGAGCTTCGACGGCGCATCAACCAGTTGGTCGCATCACGCGACCAATACGAAGCGAGTCGGCCAATGTATACGGCCGACAACCCGGTTCCCAAGGTAATTTTTTAGTCATTTGGGTATAGTTTCATTCTTTCTCGGATTTTCTAGCTTCTGATTCCGATTTGTTTGTCCGACAGTTCGCGGATCTTCCAGATTCGGAATTGGCCTCCGAGGCTAAGCTGGACGCGCTGCGCACCGCTGCTACAGGTGGACGCAAGCGCAAGAAGATTACTTCCTCTGAGGAAATTATCGACCTTGACGGAATCCCCGTCGCCACTTCCAGGTTTATTTCTTCTGGGTTCCTTTTCCTTCATGGGAACTTTTCATCCATCTTCCGTGTTTTAACTTTTCCGGGTTTTTTGTTTTTTAGCCTGCCTCCCTCCAACCTAAAGCCGAAGAAGCTCAAGAAACACAAAGTTGTTTCCAGCCGAGGCGGTCAACCTTCTCCCGCCGTCGCTCCGGATACACCGTCCACGATGGCGGAAGAGCACGCTGCAGCCCCCACGACCAAGCCGTTAGAGCCCAGCCAGCCTGTTGTGTCGGACACCGACACGAGGGAAAGGGCGGCTCCAGAGGTGCAAAAATTTTCTCGGACTTTCGATGAAGAAATTCCCACCTTTGACAAGGACTTCAAGATTATCAATGACGGCCTAAGCGCGGCCGGAACTGCTTTTGCGGAATACGCAAAGGAGTTCAAGGAAAACTTGGCGGGTTTGCAACGAATGAGCCAGGTATGTAACTCTAGCCCCCAAGCATTAAACAAAACTGCATGCCTGTTTTGCTTTGATGCTTTTTGTAACCATTCTTTTCCTTGCTATGTTCCAGCAAACCGCCGAAACCATTAACATGGAAGTTTTCAACAAACTCTCCATCAAGAATAAAGAGGTTAGAAATCTTCTTTCTATTCTTGAGGAGAGAGAGACGGAACTGGCATCGTCTCAGCTCGCTTTGTCGGAAACATCAGGTAAACATTTTTCCTCTGAGGTTTGCGATTCAATTTTTTGTCTAAGTACTTATTCCGGAAATTTTCTAAACTCGGAATTTTATTTGCTTTCCAGCTGCTTTGGCTAAGGCCAAGCAAATAGCTGAAGATGCCGGCAATGCCGAGAATCTCCGAAAGGAGAATTTGGAGCTTCACAAGCATCTTGTGAAGGCTCAAAAGGATCTGGAGGCCAGCAACTTGGCCCTTGGAGTTGCCAACTCCAAGGCTTCTGAGCAGGCGGAGAAGGATAAATCCACCATTCAGGATTTAGAAAATGCTCTGAATCTTCGCCTGGAGGAAATCTCCGAAATCGACAAGCTTATCGGTAATTTTCTGTTACCTTTTTTATTTTTCCATATCTTGTTTTCTTCTCTGTTTTTCCCCTAACACTTTTGATTGTTTTGTCGGAAAAAACAGGAGATACCCCAGATGGTACCCGGCTTGAAGGGATCCAGGCCTTTGGGAAGATGTGGACTTCTATCCGTGCTGCTGGAATGCAGCTGGTGAACAAGTTCCTTCCCGCAAGGACTCGGGAGTTCTCGGAGGTTGAAAAACTTCCGGGAGCTATCATGGAGGTGGCGGAATCCAGGGATTCTATCCTGCGTTCCGCTGCACGGGGTGGTGCGTGCATGGCACTCGGCCTTATGCGCATGCACTACCCCGGTGCTAAATCTTGGCGCGTGGCGTCCGGTGTCCCTCAAGGATACACGGACACTCAGCGAAATACCATCTTTGATGAAATCAAAGGCCACGCCACCCAGATTGCCTCCATGGTAAATATTTCCGTCAATTATCCAGAAGAGGAGATCCCTCCAATCCCCGAGGACGACAGCAGCGAGGAGGAATCAGATGCTTGAAGGGCTATCTTTGACCTGGATAGTAAAAATAGACAATAGGAGCATTACTGTTCTTTCAACGTAATCCAAAATGTAATGCTTCTATTTGTATGAATGAAAAATTCCGCCTTTTGCAATTTTTAATTATGAAATTTTTTGCAAGGTTTTTCGGATGTTACTATTCCTTTATCTTCTAAGTTCTCTGGCATATATGTTTTAACTGTCCTTAGTGTTTGAAATGGCTCAAATAGCAATATGAATCGTCATGCCGAGTAACTGGGTGTAACCAATCAGTTTCAACTCGGAAACATGGACCATGCTAAAGGCATTTTTACTAACTAGCTCCAGTAACCCAACACATACGCAATCAGATAATGCTTAGAGAAGCAAGGAATTTTTTGACCGAAACTTGGGCACGCAGGCAATTCAAGTTTCCTTTAGCCGTTAGCAGGCTGAAAAAACATTCAGTTTCTTAACGCCGAGTACGCAGGCACAATTCGGGTTAACATTGAGTATTTTGTAAGATCATTGGGAAATAGAGAAGGTGGGAACATGATTTTACTATAATAAACTTGTAAAAACATGAATACCAGAAATCCAACAACTTTATTTCATGATCTCAAAAGATGTTTACATAGATATTGAACTAAGTATAGAAGAGACATAACTGCTATGTATTCCAAAGCTTTGCTATCCACTTGACTTTGTCGGATTTCTTCAACAACTTGTACAGTGTTAGGGTTTTAGCGACTAATAAATCTGCTAACGGCAGCTGCGGAACCCGTCAACCTTTGGACATCTTTGACGCAGGTAGGTTTTGTGATGTTCAAGATTGCCTTGATCTTTTCCGGGTTAACTTCTATTCCTCTGTGAGAAACGATGAAACCCAGAAGTTTTCCTGAGGGAACCCCGAATACGCACTTAGATGGATTCAACTTCATCTTGTAGGTGCATAAGTTTTCGAAAGTTTCTCACAAATCCTCAAGGAGTGTATCTTTTTCCTTGGTTACGACAGCAATATCGTCCACATAAACATGGACATTTTTTCCAATCTGACTATGCAAACAACGTTGCATGCAACGCTGGTAGGTTGCACCTGCGTTCTTCAGGCCAAATGGCATGGTTACGTAATAATACGTCTCGTATGGGGTTATGAAAGAAGTCTTAATTTGATCTTCCTTTTTCATGCGTATTTGGTGGTACCCGGAGTATGCATCCAAAAAGCACAAAAGCTCAGAGCCTGCGGTGGCATCTATTATTTGATCGATTCGCGGTAATGCAAACCTATCTTTCGGACACAATTTGTTCAAGCATGTGTAATCTATACACATTCTAAGAGCAGTAGTGTCTTTCTTCGGTACTAATACCGGATTTGCGGACCAGTCAGTATGGATTACTTCCTTGATGAAATCCGCTGCTAAAAGCCGGATAATTTCCTTGCCAATAGCCTTCCGTCTTCTTCCGTCAAATCGACGGAGTCCTTGTTTGACGGGTTTTGATCCAGGAATAACCTTGAGTTGGTGCTCAGCAAGTTCCCTGGGTACACCTGGCATGTCAGCTGGACACCAGGCAAAAATATCCCAGTTCTCATGGAGGAACTTGATGAGCTCGCCTTCCTATTTGTCAGTCATCCCGGTCCCTACGACGACAAATTTTGTCGGATCTTTGGGATCTAGGATTACCTGTCTTGTATTCTCGGATGCCTTGAAGCTGTCTGTTGGCTTCCGAGTTTCTTTTCCTGCCGGCATTTCTGACGGCGATACCTCCTTGGCTAATTCCTTCAGTTCTTCCTTTGCTATGACTCTCTGAGCGCAAAGGGCGTTTTCTTTCTCCAACTCGTTTGCCAGCTTGAAATCACCAGCTATAGTGATTACTCCTCCCTTGGGTCCTGGCATCTGTAACATCCCAAAGTTTGCTACTTTAGGGTGTGTGGTGTGTGTTCATCTCATACATGCATCAAACAAAAATTTAAATCATGTTTGAACCAATTTAAAACTATGAAATTAAGTGGTTTCAGAAAATCTCCCAAAAAGTACTTATTTTGGTTCCCAAAATTTTGTGTTGGAAAATATTTCATTCACACCAAAATAAAACATGGTTTGGTTGGAAATTTGATAAGGTTTCCAAAACCTATTTTTGGCAATTTTTCTGTTTCCAAAAAGGCCCTCAAAATCTATGTTTTGTTCTGTTTTTAAAAGAGAAAGGGACCTCTTTGTGGTTTTCTGAAAGTCCAGGGGGTTTTTATAATTTGTTTCTTGTCTTCTTCCTCCAGAAGTGATGCAGCTCGCTGCCTTGTTTCTGTTCGTCGCCGGTGCCACCTCTTCCCTTGCCTAACTGCCTGCCTGCATGGATAGGAGACCAGGGAGGCGTCCGAATCGCGCCCTCCTCCCTCAGAGCCCCCCCTTCCCTCTTGCTCCCTGCCGCAGAAGACCTAACCCTAGTTGTACTGCTGCCGCGGGCGCCGCTCGCCGCCGGTGTTACGAGCATCCCCGAGCCCCGCTGTGCCTCTCTGAGGCTTTCCCGCACCCCGTACCTCCTCCTCGACGATGCACGCAAGCGGGGATGGCCGGAGACGCCGCAATCGACTCCTTCTTCCCCGAGTCCGGCCGCCGGCCGTCGTGCTCGTTGCCGCTTATTCCGGCCGCCTCAACCTCGTCTGGTTACATCAACAGAATCATGGTGAGCTCATGAACATTCCTATGCCATCGCCCTTCTTCCTCGCTTCCTGTAGACTGCTGTCACCGTCGGGCTTGCTCCGCCGCCGCGGCCTGGTCACCGCCGGCCATCCTGTGACCTTCTGGTCCAACCCGCCACCACCTAAAGACTCACCGTGAAGCCCTCTAGCTAGTGCACCATTCAATTCCACGAATCCCTCAAGAAATCGTTCGAATTTGTTTGAATCAGAGAAGTTCTTCTCAGGGCTATGTCACAGTGACCTCATGATGACGTCATAATCTACCCTTTTTAGAAATTCCAGGAATTCCAGAAAATAAATAAAATTGATATTGTAATAACTTTTGTTTTATTCTTCAGAAAAATAAAAGTAAGGTATAGAAATGTTCAGAAAAATGTACTCTTTCCAAATATGTCATTTTCAACCATGTTTGACAAAGTTGAATTTTGGACATTATTTAATGCTGGTTAATTCATTTAAAAATAGAAAAATAAGTTTTTATTCAATAAAATTAGAAAATTAAAAGTTATATACCATTTTGCTCAAAATGACAAATGCAACCTATTCATGATGTTTTCAAACCCATTTGAGCAATAAAAATTGTACTCACTTCTAAGACCGCCCGAAACCCCCTCCGGGGTCTATTTCGGGTTAATCTCAGTAAAATTGCATATCTGCCATATGAACCCTAGCAAGCCAACGGTCATGCTCAGGGCTTTATTTCATTGCATTAATTTGCTCATGCATACATATTGCGCATTGCATCGATGCCATGTGTTGATTGTTATTTCTCTTTCGGTGTTGTTTCCCCCCCCCCCCCCCTCGGTAGAACGCGACTCCGAAGAGAAGACCAACAATTCCATGACGAATACTTGATCCTAACCGACAAGTCAAGCACTTATTCCTGAAGACTTTCTATGGTTTTCTTGAAGCAAGGCAAGCATAACCTCTTATCTGCCCATATATGATTTTGAAAGACTTTTGATTCTCGTACAAATGCATTCGATTCCAATGTATTTTGAGTCAATAGATAGAGTTATCCTATTTATTTGCATAACCCAGATATCATGATTCAATGCTCCTAGCAGACATAGGAGTTGTTTGTGTGTATCGCCAGAGCCTCAAATATGCCATGCCTAGTCATACATGCTTGTTATCTCTGCTCCATCCGGTTGATGAATCAGAGTTACGAAATAATCTAGTATGGCAGGAAGTAGTGGTAAGTTAAGAGATGTTTGATTAACATGATTTAAAGGTGTGGATGACGAGACCACAGAGGGTCTGTGGTGGTTGTCTCGTTCATGCCCCTAGGAGCGAGTTCTCGTCTTCGAGCCAAGACTAAGCGTGCATCCACACGGGGGATTGGATTCCCCTCGGTCTCAACTTGCCTAGCTTGTTCCATGAGTTGCCTAGTTCGGGCTTTCCATTTGGATTTGCGGGGATATTAAAACCTTTTCAACACTAGGACGTGGCGATGTATCGGCGCTCTGCGGGTAGGTAACCGTCGAGCATTGCGCACAACGATAGAGACCCGGCAGGAGATGGCCACTCCCTATTGGCGGTCCATCTCTACTCGGAGCGACTCATGGAATAGGCGAAGCAAGGGAAAGATCGTGGTCAACCTTCATCTGCCGACACTTCCCGGACTAGTGCTAATCATGTGGCATTAAGAGTTGGTTGGTACGTGTGGTTAAAGTTGTACACCCCTGCGGGGTTAAATCTTTTCGAAAAGCTGTGTCCGCGGTTAAGGACGACTTGGTGACGGATTCTGTGATCATAGATAACTTGAACGGAATGACTAAAACTTGTTGATAACGAATGAAGGATGCCTCCTCGGAGATGCCGAGAGGGGTTACCTTGTAGATTGAGTTACCGGAACAACTTGAGGAGGTGATCTTTGAAGCACGAGGTGCTGATATGAGTTGGTGGATTAAAAAGATGATGATTTCAGTAGTTGAGTAGTTTTCTCATCTGTTTTCAAAATATTCCATGAGACGTGCTATTCCTCCCTCAACTTGGAAAACAAAGATGGCTTTACGCAAAACAACCTTCATAAACTCTTTCTAAAAGAAGCAGATATATAATAGGTTAACTAAGTCTTGTTGAGTACCTCCCGTACTCATGTTTGCTTCAACTTGGTTCAGGTGGAGTTCCTCACTTCAGTGGTGAATCAACGTGGACATCGACGAGTAGTTTGGGGTTCCCAGGTGGCAGCCTGGAATCTATGGGCTGGGACGTCGCCTTATGTTGCAGCCTCTTAGGCCTTTTGGTTCTTGTTGATTAGCAACATAATTTGCTTTCCGTTGTCTGATGTAATGTTGGGTCGTGTGACCTCTGCTTGTAAGCTATACTCTAGTAACACCTGTTTAATACAACTTCATGTCTAGAGTGTTGCTTTGATCGGTTGTTGGTTTCGAGCTCATTGTTATACAGTTTTGGCTATGCCTGCATAGTTGTCACAGTCGAGGGGTTGTGGAGCCGATGATCCATGTCCGAGCCCGCCTGTCGATATGATCGGCCTGGGGCGAGGTAACCCCAGTAACCCTCGATTGTTGTTGCACTTTCTGGACACATAGCAGCTCTGTATAACTTTGGTCCCGTTCCTTCAGTTTCATACGACTCGTGGACGCTTGGGTATGCATAGTTGGTTATGACTAGCATGGATACAAGGAGTAGTAGACCGGGGATCCGGACTACGTGCCGATGAATCCGGTCTGCCTGCCGTTGTTTGTTGCAGCCGGGGCTGGTAAACCTGAAGCCCTTGTGAGTTCATGGCTAGGAGCACATAACAATATGTATATCTCTGGGTCCGGGGTCTGACAAAAGTTGGTATCAGAGCAGGACTGCCTGTAGGAAAACCTTATTGCTTGGTCGATGTCGAGTCTAGAGTTTGTGAAAACTACTTTGAAACCTCAAATGATTGTGAAAACCTTCTCAGGATTCTTTTTACTCCTTATCTGGTATCGCTCTAACTCTGGGTCACCTTATCTGTTTTGTTTTTGAACAGGTTTTGCTATCTCTTCTAGTCATTCAAAACCTAGGTGCCTTCTGTGGCAAGACGTTCTTCCACCCAAGTTGACCTAGTGTTATAGTTTCTGGATTCGTGTGTGTTCCGTGTTCCGTTATCTCTTAAACCAGGAGATTTCCTTTCCATTCTAATCTCTCAGAGCTGTGTGGATTCCACATTCTTAAATGTTCCAAAGTTCTAAATCCTGAACCTCGAGATTTCGTTTTCATCTCGAATTTATCTTTCGTCCTCTGCTCAAGTTCTTCCGGAGCTATTGTTGTTTTTGGAAAGATACTTCGTAATTGCTATTCGTAGTGTCCTTCAAGGAACTAAGATAGTAGTTAATCCGTTTCAATGTTTTCAACCTTGGACTTGAACCGAAGGTCCCGGAATGTGCTGAATTGTGGTGAGTTGAGGCATGTGGTTTCTTAACCATGTGGTGCTCACTCTCTCAGTACAGGATGCTGACCTTTAACCCAAGTTCTGTTTCCTTGGATCCTGAAGAATCCGTTCTATGTCAGGATGGCTAGGTAATCTCATCTCCAATAGCCATAGGTTTTCTCTAGGAATCAAAAGGATCACGACAAGAGTGTTCTTTATGATTCTCATATCTTCGTTCTTAGTTCAGTTATACCAACTCTTTTGCATGGGTTTTACAAATGAGTATTACCCTTTGCATGATTCTACCCTTCAGTTGCTTTCAAATCTCTATCTGTTGTTTTGAAACCAAGTTGCATATGTGTGTTGGATTCTTCCAATACATTTGCTCTGGTATTCCGTCAGAACCTTCCACCTTGGAATGTCAGGAGAAAAAAACTCCAGTACCTCGTTCATCTTACGAACCAGGTCAAAGTTTTGTAATTCTCAGATTAAAGAAGTTTCATTAGCTTCTAATCTGTTCTACCTTCGAGAATCACACTCTTTCATATCACGAGGCTGTGTTAAGTTTCATGGCCTTAATGATGAAGTGATGCTCTCACACATCTTCACCCCGCCTTCCTCCAAGCTTGAATGCTTGAGATGGATTGGTCTGTTCATCGACATGTGTTTCAGCTATTCCTAGCAATTCTTATTGCTTTGAAAATCTAAGAAACATCTGTATCCTTCTTAGCACTATTGGTCACCCGGTCTCTACTGGATGTTGACCGTGTTATCAAATCCGTTCATTCCGGTGCACATTCTTGGTCAAAGAGTTGGGTTCATACAAAAGCTCTCATGTTCATATCAGTTGCCTTGAAAAGCAAGATTCCTTTCGAACTCCAAGACATACCGGTGGGTTGTGATATTCTGGTCGTCTTTCCAGAAGTATCACCAGGTTTTTCACCTGACCGTAACTTCTAAGCAAGGGGTAGTTTGAACCACTCCTTTCTCCAAGGAACCATGCTGGATATCGTGGACTAGTTGGTTGAGCTTAAACAACAACTTGGAGAGTTGAAAGGCAAAAGCTCCGCCAACTTGTTTCTTTGATAAGGGATATCTAGTTTTCCTCGTGTTGAAGCAGGATAGTATCTCCTTTGCGGAAACGCTGTCATTCTACATTGATTTGATTTGGGCTATCGTCAAATTGAGAAAAGATCCAAGGACTATCTTTATGGTGTTTTGCCCGAGTACACCTTTATGTCCTTTGGTCTGACCAATACCTTGCCTCGTTCATGTATCATATGAACCCCTCCTCTTGGAGTGTTATGATTAGGGTATTGTCGAGCCCATCGATGACATCTCTATTTCCTCCAAGTTGCAAGAGGTTCATGTTGAACACTTGGCACTAATGTTGGAAACTTTTGAGAACCATCTTTGTGTTATCACGAAGTTGTGCTCTCGATGTTCGAAGTGACTTACTCCGGTCCATGTGCTCCTGGTGAATGTTGTCGCCGTGGATCCGAGTAGAGTTTTCTTGTTCCTTCGGGAATAATCCCAAGTCGGTCATGCATGTGTGGACTATTCTTAAGATGGTTGGTTGTTACATCCGTCTACTGTAAGAAGTTTCCATCCACATTAAGCCACTGACTGATCTTTCGTAAAAGAGAAGAAGTTTAAGAACTTCGTTATCTTTGTTATCATCTTCCCAACCAGGACTCCGATGTGCTCTTTGTAAGTAAGTCATGTAGGTGCAACCGTCTTCCACAAGTTGCTAATACATGGGTTCCATAATCCTGCTCATCTTCTTGAGCTTGGCATCATAGTCCATATCTTGAGAATCCAGCATATGTATCTCGTTGGTAACCGGTGCAATCCCGCTGATCAAACATACCGAGTCTGAGTTATCAACTCACTAACCAGAGCTGAATCTCAGGCAGCAACGATGGTTGGTGTTTTCTCAAGGATATTGAATTAGGTTCATTTGAAAATCCGGCATGGTTGATGTTATGGTTGGCACAACTAGCCGGAAGGCCTAACTTTGTAATCCTTTAAATTCGTAAGAACAACCACTCCCCGTGAGAATTCTTGTGTGGTTCATTCTAACAAGTTTTTTCTCCCCGTCCTTCCAAACCGGAGATCTACATTCACTTGATTACCTGTAGAAGGCTTGCATAAGCTTGATATTGGTATCAAGAACCTCCAGGAGAACCTGGAAGTTGATCCTTCCAATGTCTCCTTGTCAATCCTCCAAACCTTCTTTCAATGGAAACAAGTTCCCAAGGAGAATCATCTCGTGGTGTTTTGTAACCGCCCTTGATCAGTTCCCTATTTCAACTTGTTGGTACCTGAAGTTCTGTTTTTCTCACACATTGTGTGAATTTGTCAGTCACTTCAGCCATGAGGTCTTAACCATGTGGTAAACGTATTGCTACGTACAATCCACAATAGGAAAGAGACTCCCTATTTCTTTCCGGTCCTTCAATCCCTGTTGGTTACCCATCCTAACGGTGTGACCAAAAATTCCTCGTCAAATACGGTGTTCCAACATCCTGTGGTTACTCATATTCTGTCGTGAAGTAACATCCCGATCTTTCACAAAGATTTTGACAAAGTTTTGACGGAGTGAAAGTTCTGTTATCCTTCGTGTCCACTCCGAAGAATAAACATGATCTTGTATCAAATTTCTCTCTGACGCACGATTACAGTGTTTTCTCGTGTTCTCCCTCGTCTACGGATATTACTTTGTGATATCCCAGACAATCCTTTCCATCTTGGTTATCTGTTTGAAGAAAACCTCGGTTTCACAAGTTGTCCATCCTTTCTTTTACAAAAGGATTTAAAGTCTTGTGCAAAGCTCATATTCTAAATCCTTTCAAGAACCATCGTCCACAAACTTGAAACCATCTTCTACTCACTCCGTTACCTTGATGTGTTTCATGCATGATAACTCCGCAGTTCTTTACGAACATTCTTGTTATGAGTTGTCCATGAGATACTCGATATTCGTGAAGATCATTTCCTAAGAGTTTCCCTCTTACCTAAGGTGTATCCGTGCAACACTTCAAGATGCTACGGATCAATCTCTTCAAGAAGAGAACCGTAAGGTTCGAGAAGATCGTCCAAAAACCGGTGTTCCTTCTTTCTTCTCCTTTAGGAATCTCGGGACGAGATTCTTGTAAGGGGGGTAGATTTGTAACATCCCAAAGTTTGCTACTTTAGGGTGTGTGGTGTGTGTTCATCTCATACATGCATCAAATAAAAATTTAAATCATGTTTGAACCAATTTAAAACTATGAAATTAAGTGGTTTCAGAAAATCTCCCAAAAAGTACTTATTTTGGTTCCCAAAATTTTGTGTTGGAAAATATTTCATTCACACCAAAATAAAACATGGTTTGGTTGGAAATTTGATAAGGTTTCCAAAACCTATTTTTGGCAATTTTTCTGTTTCCAAAAAGGCCCTCAAAATCTATGTTTTGTTCTGTTTTTAAAAGAGAAAGGGACCTCTTTGTGGTTTTCTGAAAGTCCAGGGGGTTTTTATAATTTGTTTCTTGTCTTCTTCCTCCAGAAGTGAAGCAGCTCGCTGCCTTGTTTCTGTTCGTCGCCGGTGCCACCTCTTCCCTTGCCTAACTGCCTGCCTGCGTGGATAGGAGACCAGGGAGGCGTCCGAATCGCGCCCTCCTCCCTCAGAGCCCCCCCCTTCCCTCTTGCTCCCTGCCGCAGAAGACCTAACCCTAGTTGTACTGCTGCCGCGGGCGCCGCTCGCCGTCGGCGTTAAGAGCATCCCCAAGCCCCGCTGTGCCTCTCTGAGGCTTTCCCGCACCCCGTACCTCCTCCTCGACGACGCACGCAAGCGGGGATGGCCGGAGACGCCGCAATCGACTCCTTCTTCCCCGAGTCCGGCCGCCGGCCGTCGTGCTCGTTGCCGCTTATTCAGGCCGCCTCAACCTCGTCTGGTTACATCAACAGAATCATGGTGAGCTCATGAACATTCCTATGCCATCGCCCTTCTTCCTCGCTTCCTGTAGACTGCTGTCACCGTCGGGCTTGCTCCGCCGCCGCGGCCTGGTCACCGCCGGCCATCCTGTGACCTTCTGGTCCAACCCGCCACCACCTAAAGACTCACCGTGAAGCCCTCTAGCTAGTGCACCATTCAATTCCACGAATCCCTCAAGAAATCGTTCGAATTTGTTTGAATCAGAGAAGTTCTTCTCAGGGCTATGTCACAGTGACCTCATGATGACGTCATAATCTACCCTTTTTAGAAATTCCAGGAATTCCAGAAAATAAATAAAATTGATATTGTAATAACTTTTGTTTTATTCTTCAGAAAAATAAAAGTAAGGTATAGAAATGTTCAGAAAAATGTACTCTTTCCAAATATGTCATTTTCAACCATGTTTGACAAAGTTGAATTTTGGACATTATTTAATGCTGGTTAATTCATTTAAAAATAGAAAAATAAGTTTTTATTCAATAAAATTAGAAAATTAAAAGTTATATACCATTTTGCTCAAAATGACAAATGCAACCTATTCATGATGTTTTCAAACCCATTTGAGCAATAAAAATTGTACTCACTTCTAAGACCGCCCGAAACCCCCTCCGGGGTCTATTTCGGGTTAATCTCAGTAAAATTGCATATCTGCCATATGAACCCTAGCAAGCCAACGGTCATGCTAAGGGATTTATTTCATTGCATTAATTTGCTCATGCATACATATTGCGCATTGCATCGATGCCATGTGTTGATTGTTATTTCTCTTTCGGTGTTGTTTCCCCCCCCCCCCCTCGGTAGAACGCGACTCCGAAGAGAAGACCAACAATTCCATGACGAATACTTGATCCTAACCGACAAGTCAAGCACTTATTCCTGAAGACTTTCTATGGTTTTCTTGAAGCAAGGCAAGCATAACCTCTTATCTGCCCATATATGATTTCGAAAGACTTTTGATTCTCGTACAAATGCATTCGATTCCAATGTATTTTGAGTCAATAGATAGAGTTATCCTATTTATTTGCATAACCCAGATATCATGATTCAATGCTCCTAGCAGACATAGGAGTTGTTTGTGTGTATCGCCAGAGCCTCAAATATGCCATGCCTAGTCATACATGCTTGTTACCTCTGCTCCATCCGGTTGATGAATCAGAGTTACGAAATAATCTAGTATGGCAGGAAGTAGTGGTAAGTTAAGAGATGTTTGATTAACATGATTTAAAGGTGTGGATGACGAGACCACAGAGGGTCTGTGGTGGTTGTCTCGTTCATGCCCCTAGGAGCGAGTTCTCGTCTTCGAGCCAAGACTAAGCGTGCATCCACACGGGGGATTGGATTCCCCTCGGTCTCAACTTGCCTAGCTTGTTCCATGAGTTGCCTAGTTCGGGCTTTCCATTTGGATTTGCGGGGATATTAAAACCTTTTCAAAACTAGGACGTGGCGATGTATCGGCGCTCTGCGGGTAGGTAACCGTCGAGCATTGCGCACAACGATAGAGACCCGGCAGGAGATGGCCACTCCCTATTGGCGGTCCATCTCTACTCGGAGCGACTCATGGAATAGGCGAAGCAAGGGAAAGATCGTGGTCAACCTTCATCTGTCGGCACTTCCCGGACTAGTGCTAATCATGTGGCATTAAGAGTTGGTTGGTACGTGTGGTTAAAGTTGTACACCCCTGCAGGGTTAAATCTTTTCGAAAAGCCGTGTCCGCGGTTAAGGACGACTTGGTGACGGATTCTGTGATCATAGATAACTTGAATGGAATGACTAAAACTTGTTGATAACGAATGAAGGATGCCTCCTCGGAGATGCCGAGAGGGGTTACCTTGTAGATTGAGTTACCGGAACAACTTGAGGAGGTGATCTTTGAAGCACGAGGTGCCGATATGAGTTGGTGGATTAAAAAGATGATGATTTCAGTAGTTGAGTAGTTTTCTCATCTGTTTTCAAAATATTCCATGAGACGTGCTATTCCTCCCTCAACTTGGAAAACAAAGATGGCTTTACGCAAAACAACCTTCATAAACTCTTTCTAAAAGAAGCAGATATATAATAGGTTAACTAAGTCTTGTTGAGTACCTCCCGTACTCATGTTTGCTTCAACTTGGTTCAGGTGGAGTTCCTCACTTCAGTGGTGAATCAACGTGGACATCGACGAGTAGTTTGGGGTTCCCAGGTGGTAGCCTGGAATCTATGGGCTGGGACGTCGCCTTATGTTGCAGCCTCTTAGGCCTTTTGGTTCTTGTTGATTAGGAACATAATTTTCTTTCCGTTGTCTGATGTAATGTTGGGTCGTGTGACCTCTGCTTGTAAGCTATACTCTAGCAACACATGTTTAATACAACTTCATGTCTAGAGTGTTGCTTTGATCGGTTGTTGGTTTCGAGCTCATTGTTATACAGTTTTGGCTATGCCTGCATAGTTGTCGCAGTCGAGGGGTTGTGGAGCCGATGATCCATGTCCGAGCCCGCCTGTCGATATGATCGGCCTGGGGCGAGGTAACCCCAGTAACCCTCGATTGTTGTTGCACTTTCTGGACACATAGCAGCTCTGTATAACTTTGGTCCCGTTCCTTCAGTTTCATCCGACTCGTGGACGCTTGGGTATGCATAGTTGGTTATGACTAGCATGGATACAAGGAGTAGTAGACCGGGGATCCGGACTACGTGCCGATGAATCCGGTCTGCCTGCCGTTGTTTGTTGCGGCCGGGGCTGGTAACCCTGAAGCCCTTGTGAGTCCATGGCTAGGAGCACATAACAATATTTATATCTCTGGGTCCGGGGTCTGACAGCATCTTCAGCTTGTTATAAATATAACAGGATCTTGCCATGAATTTGGCAAAAGCTGGACGTCCGAGTATTGCGTGATACACGCTTTCGAACGGCACTACTTCGAAGGATACTTTTTCCTACCGGAAGTGATCTTTATCTCCGAAGGTGACATCTAGGGAAATTTCTCCTAGGGATCGTGCTTGCCTGCCAGGGATAATACCATGGAAGCGTATGTTGCTGTAGTTGAGCTGAGACTCGGAAATCTTCAGATGCTTCAGTGTATCCAGGTACATTATATTAATGCTGGATCCTCCATCCATCAGCACTCTTCTTAGCCTAGTATTTTGAACAATAGGGCTTACAACAAGAGCTTGTGTGCCGGGTTCAGGGATATTTCCGGGATGATCAGACTGATCCCAGATTATCGGTGTGTTGGAGTACTTCAAAAATTTCGGGGTTGCCGGAACAACCGCGTTTATTTCTCGAAGTGTTCTTTTGGCCACCTTTGCTGACGGGGTTGCTAAGAAAGTTAGCATTGCTTCTCCATCAACTCTCGGAAACTTGGGTTCGCCTTTACGCTGTTGTTCCTGGATTTTTTCGTCAGTGTCCGATTCACTGTCTTCTTTGTCAGCTTCTGGCTTTTGTTTGGCGGGTTTCCTTTTGGAACCCTTCCCCTTACTTCCGGCTCCCGCACTGCCTTTCATGTGCTTATTCAGCCGGCATTGCGCATTTGTATGGGTGGGTTTCCCAAATTGCGAGTGGTGAATACAAGGTTCCGACTTAATCCTTTCCCACTCCTCTGGAGTGTAGTTGATTGGATCTGGGTTGCGTCCTTTCCACTTGTTTCCCTTTTCTCCTCCAAAGGCTATGTTAACCTCTTTGGGTTTGGTCGTTGTTTCTGGAGTGGCTTTTTTGTCAGAACGAGGGGTTTTCTTGGCAAGTATCAGTGATTCAATATTTCCTCCCCTTGCTCTGATGTCATCCTCGGCTGCAGCATGCTCATTGGTGGTTGTAAGCATAGATCCGAGATCCTTGTGCTTTTTTGGAACCAACCATGAACGGTACGAGTCCGGGTTTTAGGCCATTGACGAAAGCATGCATTGCTTGTACGTCAGTTACTCCAGAGCAACTATTCTTCATTGCTGTCCATCTGGAGATGAAATCCACGTATGGTTCATCCTCAAATTGCGTGCAACGGTTTAGCTGGTTGATGCTGTTCGGGCGTTTGTACGTTCCCCGGAAATGCTGAGTGAATACTCTAGCCATATCATCCCAGCTGTCGACTGTTCTTGATGGTAATCCATTGATCCAATCTCTGGCTCCGTCCAGCAGCATTAGGGGAAGAAACTTGACAGCTTCCAAGTCTGTCCCATTGTTGATCTGGACGGCTGTATAGTAATCCGAGAGCCAGGTATCCGGGTTTGTGCTGCCGGTGTATTTCTGGTATGTTGGACCGACCTTGGCAAAGCCAGAATGCAGCGTTATTCTTCGGATCCTGTCAGTAAAACACTTAGGACCAAAGTATAGATCATCTTTTTCTGCTCTGTCAATGTGTGCAGAATATCTTCCGGCTGAATGAACAGAAGGGGATCTGCTCCTTTCTCTTCCATTGTTGCGCGAACGCGCTTTTCCGGGATTGTTTCTATCTCTTCCGTGATCACGCCCTTTTGGATTAGGCGGAGTTCTACTCATGTGCCTTTCTTTGTCCTTAGGCGGTGTCCGGGATCTCTCACGCCTGTGAGGTATATCGTATCTTCCAGCTTTCTCAGCTGGGTTTCTTGGAGGTGGCATTATTTTGCCGTCCTTCCGGTGTTTGTCTTCCCGATCATGGGGTTTATGCCCATCTTTCGGGAGATGGGATCCGGTCCTAGATGCTGCATCCCGGTTGTCGGGGTTTTTCTTGTCTTTTCTCGGATCCTCTTTTTTATCTTTTGAGTTGTCTGAATCCCCGGGTTCTTCCGGTCCAGGTGCTCCAGCAGCGCAAGTAGCTGTCTTGCATAGGGCGGAGTTATCATGCAGCCTCCCTGATCGCTCTTGGGCGCGCTGTTGTTGTTGCAATGCTTTTCCTAGGAAAGCATACACCCCTTGGAGTTTTTCCCCGTTGGAATACAGATAGTTGTTAAGAATCGCGAACGCTGATTCCGCGTTTTCTGCTGCGGTCTTGTATATTGGTTCGCCCTTGGCATCTTTGCCGTTTACCTGCTTTTGCCAAGATGGGTTATGGAACCTTTCTTTTGGCGGCAGTTCTTCCGGTCTTGCGATTCCGGGTAACCTAGTAGGTTTTAACGCGGATCTATTCTTTCTCTCGTACTCCTCTATTTCTTCCTTCATGACCTTGATGTCATTATGGGTTTGTTGGAGATGTTGCCGAGATCTGAGTAGATGTTGCTGTTGCCGTTGGAAAGCTTGTCTCCTGGCTTCCAGCATCTCAGGGGGTTCATCTGGTCCCACTGGTGTTTGCAATAGCTCTTGCTCTTCCTGTTCCGTCATTGGCGGAGCAGTGATTTCTTTGGATTTCTTCTCCGCAGGCTTTGTTCCGCTAACATCTCCAACTTCCAGGTTTTCATCAGCGAGATCAGCTGATTTTTTCTTCCGGATTTTGTATTGGAGTTTTTTAGCAGCACGGTGCTTTTTCTTGGAAGAGGGAGGTTTTTTGACAGGTTCGTCTTCTGTCATCTCCTTGACACTGGGGAATACCGGAGAAGTTTCTCCGTCTTCTCTCTCTTCCTCTGGCGGAGGGGTTTTAGGGCTTTCCTGGCTGCCGGCGTCCGTGGTATCAGCCGGTTTCGCCATTAGGACTTCATGGAATCCCTCTTGAAAGGACTTAACCTTTCTTACGAAGGAGTCCTCATCTTCGTCTTCGGAGTCGAAGTTATCCGATCCGGTCTCCGACTCCAACCTCGCCTCAATGGCGGCAAGCACGGATTCTGCTTCCGAGTTCATCGTCTTGTTGACGGATGTCGGATCTTCCGCCTCTGTGACGGGTGTTTGATCTTCCGTCTCCATGACGGGTGCGTTGTTGTCTGCCTCTTGCACGGGATTTCCGTCATCCGTGTTTTCAGCGATTTCGGATTGCACCATGCCGATAAAGTGTGTATCACTTTTTTGTCGGCGATCTGAGCAGAATCCGGCATCATAGTCATCTTCGACTGGGTATAGGGCGGGTGGGATAAATTTGCTTCCACCGCAAAACCCCATTGCTTCTGCAGTTAGCCCGATAAAGATGTTAGCAGATCCTATCGGTAGCACGCAGGCACTTACCAGGTGGTTTTGCGCCAGTATGTAGGATCCGTTGTCGAGGAAGCGCCCGACGTCGCTGTCGAACTCCAAGCTTCCGACAGTGATTGATCTTCCAATTCCGCCAAGTATCCCAGATCGGAATCTCACGCCTGACGTCGTTTGCCCCACGGTGGGCGCCAACTGTCGAGACATCGTAGTAGTTTTCATAGACGGGGGTGCCATGAGACTACGGTAGAGACGTGGGGTAACGGGATAGCGTAGTAACACAGAACACAGGAAATTACCCAGGTTCGGTACGTCGCGACAGTACGACGTGCCTACTCCTGCACTTCTCACTAATTGGGACTAAAGCCCGTAAACAGGGTTACAGTGTGAGGGTTTAGATCTAGGCTACTCGACGAGGATGAGCTTCTCGGCGAGTTGGCGTAGAGCTTCTCTGTTATTCCTTTTTTATCTATCTATCTCCCGTCCGGCTTTATATAATAGCCGGATTAGGGCTTACAGAATAGGAAACCTAGAAGACTACGGTAACTTGTAACTTGGATAGCAAGGAATCCGTCTTCTCCTCCAAGCCAGATCACATGGGCCGTGATCCGGGTTCTTCTAGAATCCGGCTTCTGTGCGTCGTATTACTGGGCCGCCTAATGAACCTAAGCCCACTACCACTTAGGCCACCCTGGTAATTCGGCACTTTGTCTATCATCTTCTATACCCCTATTTGGTATATATCCGACATTTGCAGATTTGTGCTTGCCCCGCTCTTGTTTTTGAATCGCCTCTTGTTAGGTTTTTGCAAGCAAAAATGTTTTTATAATATTCAAAAACAAGAATTTGTTGCTTAGACTTATACTTGTTTTCGCTTCGAAATGCCACCCGTCATGAACCACCACCATCTCCCCCACAATCAATGAAAGCACCATTGGGCCTAAATAGAGGACCATCAAGCCACACGAGCTGATAGCGTTGCTACCAATGCTGCACTCCAACAGATAAAGCTCCAACAACGACAACCCTCAAAGAAGAAAAGGCGTGAATGCACCAACCACTACTGACCAAAACCTCTATGTTTGTCTGTTTGCAAAAGGAGTCTTCACATGCCATGATGCGCAACCCCCTCGGAAGCCAATCAAAAGAGCACGATTCAATATTCGACGTACGACGCTAGTCGTATTTTGTCGGACAAACATGATTAAATAGAAAGCTAACAAGACTAACATGCTTTGTTCTAATCTTAGGTTGACACCTAACCAAAGCATGCGAACTACTTACAACTCTTTCTAAACCAAGAATTAAGTGACTTGGGACACCTTTTAATCTAGTTGGGAAAAAAAAGAGAAGTCACGAGAAAATAAGATGATGACCTATTCGTTTACTAGTCAATAGGATATCAGGTGTATCTACTTTGGAAACCAAATCTTAGTAGACGTTGTAGGTACTATGAAATTCGGGGTTTAGAAATTAACTGAACGATGGAATGGTTATGATAGATCTAGAAAACAACAGTTTTCCTGTTTTTGTTTCTTTGTGTGCTCTTGATTGAAATGAATTTGTGTTTTATTCAATCTTGCTTCCTAACTTATGGAGTTGTTAGGACTTGTTATTATGTTGTTTTCTTACAATAAATCTACCCTAGAAAGTGTGTGCATGATTGGAAACTCGAACAAAAATGAAATAGCTTTTGTTACCTTCTAATTTATTAATTGGAAGTGTTGTGAGAGCTAGATCTGTGTATACCTTCTTAGTAGATTTTGTGCTATGTTTTCTTTGAGTCCAGTACCATTTAGGTACTGTTATTTTGATGCTTGTACCTATATTAGCTTGCATGTCTCTTAATAGTAAAGCATGTGTAAGCATTGCTATCAGTATGCACTGGTATTGTTTCACTAGATTAAATAGCCTTATATTATTATCTTGGATGCAAAGTTTTTCATGAGTAACCAAAGGCTTAGTACCTATTTTTCCTTGGTATTAGTGGGCCATAGCCCACTGGTCCCATTGAATTTTGGCTTGAGGATGAAAATCCCCAACCATGCACATGTGTAAAAATAGCATGTTTCACTATGTGATTGATTTCTATTTTCCACCATGGAAAATATAATTGTTTCTTTTCACCTATGAAAGTGAGAAGTTTATTTATTATTAGTGAATACAAATATGTTTAGTTGTGATCCTTTTGTTAGCATAATATTCCTTAGGGGTATCATGTTAAGAAATGTTTCACTATCGTGTGCTAAAATTAAATTGTTCGCAAATACAATAAATTCCTCTTGATTGGTAGATTGTTTGTGAATAATTTTAAATTGAGTGTATGGATTTTTGAAAAGGTTTAGATAACTTTTCATTAATTTCATAGCTACTGGTTGTGTGAGTTATACCTTGCTTGTTTGCTAGTAATTGGTTAAAGAAAACAGAAATTGCTAAAAGAAATTTCTGCATGCTTAATGGTTGATTCATAAAATTACTCTGGTGTTTGTGCTTACTAACATGAGTAAGTTTTGTGTACTGTTATTAGTTACACTTATATTCATGACTTGCTTGTTTAAGTTTTAAACATAATGATAGCATTGTTTGCTTCTCTAGGATGAAACTAGTTTCACCACTAGAAAAATGGTGATTTTTGCTCTAGTATTGCCCTCTTTTTATTTTATGAGTATATGTGGATATAGCATGTTAGGAAGTTATTACTTCTGTTATCATGCCATGGAATTATTTAGTTTCATGTTCTATGGTTATAGGATATGATTATCTCTTATAGCATGCTGGTGTAGATTTTTCATACTAGTGTGTTATTTGTGCAGTCTTTTTTTATGCCTGTGTGATAGGAGTTTTATCTTGGGTGAAGATGGTATTTTAGAGTATCCTTATGATTGAAATCATTGGTTTTTAGCTACTGGTTGTTTGCTAATTTTTCATGATTGATGGATTCCAAAACCTCTAGTAAACAATAACCTGGTGAATAAATAGTCTATTTATCTGTGGTGTTGTTTGCTTGCTTATTGGATTTTGTTTAAATGTTTTATCTTAGCATGAGTTTGTACTTGTGTTATGATTGTGCTTAAGAGTATCTTATGAAACTAAAACATCCAACTAAAATCATGAACACATTAAGTGATAGTTGCTTGTGGTGAGTAATAACCACTGCCACGGGTATTTGTTCTGTCTGTTTGTTTTACCTTAGCAACCTAACCTTTACACCCACAAGCTATATTTTTAGCTTATTATATACCTTATTATGAGAGTGGTATACCACTCTATATGTGGTATGTAATATGTGGGATATATCTGGGAACTCATGTAATAATTAACGGTACGTTTCCAGGTAGTTCTGCACTAACCTTAATTTTGTAGTGACGTTATCAGAAATTTTAAAATTGGCGGTTGAGTAAATCGATAGCTAGAGAATTTTCTTTGAAGACGGGTGTTTGGATCTAAGGTTTTGAGTATGACACCCAACTCCCGTGAAAAGAATTTGCTAATTTAGGGGAGTACCCCGCCTCCCAAGAAAAGTCAAAGGGGGGAAGCACCTGCACTCCAACACTAACATTGTGTTTGTTGGCCCTCCCTTAGTCCTCGCTTGCGAATCTCGGGGACGATATTCTTTTTAAGGGGGGAAGACCTGTCACATCCCAATTTTGGAATACCTGATAACACAGTTGTTTTGCTAATTGCTTGACAAATAAACTTTGGTTGTGTTTGTTTAAGTGCAACTAAACAAACTAATTATATAAACTTGCAAACTTAAAAAGATAGCAAAGCAGTGAACTAAAAATACTCAACATATTGTTCCAATGACCTTGGCAATATTTTCTAAAGTAAATATTGATCAAAGAGTTTTCCAAAACTATCTTATGAATCCCATACTTGTTGAATATTATTCCAAGGCCTAAATCAAGAAAGAGGAAACACTAAATAATTTTCCCTAAAAGATTATCAGAAAAAGAGGCATTCTTAGATGCTTCACCAAAATCTTATCAAATGTCTTTACAACCTTGCAAGCTTAAAAACAAAAGTATTGGAGAGCATTGACTTGCTATCCCTAGTCACATAAATATTTTGGCAAAGCATTGTTAAAGAAAAGCCAAGTGCCTTATTAAATTGAATTTCCAATATTTCCAGAAACAGGAAACTCAAACAAGTTACTATTGGAAACTTTCCTAAAATGATCTGAAATTAATACCATTGCTTCCTTATATCAAATAAGGAACACACACAAGAGGAGACCAAAAATTGAATCAATTAAAGTCCTGAAAACATGATTTTTCTCCACAGCAACAATTGGAATTTTAAACAAGTTTGTTCTACAAACTTTTTTAAAATGCCATGAAATAAATACCACATTCTCTATATCATAAATAAGGATGAAAACCAAAAGGGCACAAGTTTTTGAATAAGTTAAGTTGCCAAAAACCCCTGTTTTCTTGACAGCACCTTTTTGAAATTTGAACAAGTTTGTTCTATGAAGTAACTCAAAATGACTTGAATTTTCTACCACACAAGGAACACACCAAATAAGGAATGTGTGCCAAAAATTATCATTTTTAGAAGCTCCTAAGTAGTCTAATAAATTCAATGTCCATTTATGTCAGAATTGAAATTTGAACAACTTTGAATTATCAAGTTTATCTAATTGAGCCAATTTTCACATATGTTGTGCATCTCAACTAATAAGAATTTTAGGCAAAAGGAATTTAATTTTAGACTTTGTGTTCCTAGTGAAAACATCATTTTTCAGAGAGCACAGGGACCTTGTTGTAAATTGCTAGGGACCAAAATGTAAGCTGAATCACACCTTCTTCAACCTAGCTCTCTGTAGATACAGAGACCCTACTCCATTGCTTCGATTAGAAGCTTTCGAGGTGGATAAGAGGCCCCCCATGTGTTGTGCTTGCCCCCTCTCTCTTCCCCTCGAGCTAGCCCTCACACTCTCTCTAATTTGCCCCAAAACCGAACCCTAGCTTTTACGGTCGCCGTCGATTGGGCCGTCTCCGAGCTCGCCGTCGGCCGCCGAGTAGCCCTTCCTCTCCACCTAGTCGTGGTGGTCCTCCCTGCCGAAGGAATCGAGGCGGATTGCCTCGTGGTGCCCGCGCCGTCCACCTTTCTTCCCCGAGTCCGGTGCACTCCGGCGAGCCATCACCGTCGCGTCGAGTCTCCTCCGTCCTCGTCGAGCATCCTAGCGCGTCTAGGGTGAGCAGGCGCTCCCCACCGTCCAATTTCCCCTCTCCCTCTCCCCCTAGTTCGTCGCCGAGCCATCCTCGCTGTCGGGCCGCCGCGCGCGCGCCGTCGCCGCCGCTCTCCGGCCACTCCCTGGAAGCGAGGGTGAGTTTTTTCGGTTCCCCTCGTCGAGACCAACGCATAGATGCGTTTAATTTGCAAAATGGTAAACAGAATCGCTCGATTCGAGCTCGCCGGAATTCGTCCCGCCGGCGAACGACGTCACGCTGACGCCAGCGTGCTGGACCCGCGCAGGGACAGGTTGAACCTGCCCGTGGGGCCACGGATCTGCCCGCGTGGCCGGCTGGCCCGCGAGTCAGCGGCTGCGGCTAGATCTGCCGCGGTGGAAATTCCCAGGCCAGCCCAACTGCAGATCTGGCCCAAGTCTAGTTTGTTTTTCCATTTTATTTTCACAGAAACATACATGTTTACTTTAGGGCCTAAAAGCTAACCTAAAGGATGATTTTGACCAAGCCAAAATTCACAGTGGTACATAAACAAAATCTAAACCACCTCCAACTTGTAGATCTACATTTGGATGAATAGTTTAGAAATGAAAAATGTTTTGGCAACAGGTACCAGAAACACCAAAATGAGCACCATTTTAATTTCACAACTCAGAATTAGGTGTATCCAATTGCATTTGAAAGCCCTTGAAATTTTCTAACAGGATCAATTAACCTTGCTTCCAAATTCCTAGTATTTTTGAAATGGCATGCAATTTGGTAAAACACCAGAGAGCACTTTGGTGATTTTTATAAAATTATTAAAGATGAATTTTGATGCAACCTCAAGTGGATGGTCTTGTACATGTTTAGGGCTATCCAAACCTAGCTGGGTTTAATTTTTGGAGCATCATGGAAAATTTGGTGGACAGATCTTTATTTTACATGTTTCTGCCATTTTGGCATTTTAGGTAATTAATTTGTGTGAATATATTTTTGTGTTGCAATATTGTTTTCTAGCATGTGCAAGTTGTGTGAACTTGTTTTCTAAGTTTTACTTAGCTATTTTAGCATGTTAGATTGTGTGGACTTGAGTTGAGAAGAAATAGGATTTATGTTAGTAGCATATGTTTTATCTCTAGTTTATAATTGCATAGAATTTTTGAGTGATAAATTATGTGCAAACACTTGGATTATGGTGTTGAGAGATTGTATCCAGTACCATGTTGGTACTTATTTTGTGTTGGTATCACCTCTGCTAGCTTGCATTTGAGTTGGTAGAGAAGCATGAGTAGTTTAGTCATCACTATGCAAATGTTGGAAAAATTCTCTCATGTGTAGAATTTTTGGCATAAACATTTGTGGTTGTGTAGCCACATATTTTTGTGTTGTATTCATAGGACCAGTATCATTTTGATTATGTTTTGATGAGTACTTGACTCCTAATGTTTTCACTTGTGTGGAAATAATAGCATGAGTAGCATTACCTTGCTTATGTTAACATCCTATTATTTTCTACTAGTATGGTTATTGCACTAGATGCTAGTTTAGTATTTTGTTAATTTTTAGCAAGTGTGACCAGAGGCCTTGTGACCTCTTAATGCTTTGTTATGCTAGTGGAACACCCACTGGTGTCATTGCATTTTTGGTGGAAACATTATTTCCCCCACACTAGATGTGTTTCCTTTATATAGTTCTCAAACTAATGAGTGCCTAGTATTTTTGCCTTGAGCTTATGAGTGCTAAATGAAAATGTGTATGCTTCTGTTTTTAAGTGGTTTTAATCATGTGTGTCTTGCTAGGAAAAACCCATTCTTGGAGTGTGGTTTGATTCCTCTAGTAATGCCCCTTTTTATTACCACTAGTATGTAGGAGTTGCCCTGCAAATTGATGCATTGTTTTATTAAATGGGATATTTTTGTTATAGCAATTATAGATGTTTTTCACTCCTGTTTTTATGACATGGACCCTCTGGTTGTATTTCAATTACTTGATTGAAATGCATCCATTGATTCTTCATGTTTGAGTAGTACTAGTTTCCCTAGCATTTTTGTATTGAATTATTTTTCCTGCCAACTTGTGTTTGGTAGATATGTGTGTATCCTTGCATGAGGACATGTTTTCATTTCCCATTATTATAACATGGTTCCTTGTTTGCATTTTAGTACTTTACTTATTATGCTTGCTTGCATAGCAAACCCTTAGTAGAAGCATGTCTATAGGATTCCTCCTTTTTATTCATTGTTTCTATTGTTCTCACTATGAGAAATTGTGTGTTTTGTGATGAGTCTATTACCTTGTTTGCACTTGTGTAGGCTCACTGATTTGTAAAAGTAACTTTTTTCAAATCATGTGTCTTATTTATTCTTGATGTGAATTTAGGCTTAGTAGGATAGCTACCTTTTTCTTTTTGTGGTTTGGTTGATAGACCCATTGCCATGATTATTATTGTGCATGTTTTGTATACTTTTAGTAGTCTCACCCTTGTGAAACTAAGTGTATTTTGGGTTTATTAATATCTTGGTATGAGAGTGGCACACCCACTGAATCCATGATATTGAGGTTGTGAGATATGTTCCTCCAACTTTGAGCTGTCTTATTAAATGGCATTTCTGCCAAGTGTGTTTGTTTGATTGTTTGCCTAAGTTAATAATTGTGTGATTGGTTATTATTAGTTTTCCTTGCTGTATGTATTGTTATGTATTGTTGCTTGCCTTGATTGGTTCTGAATGTGTGTCCTTTATTCTCTTTACGACGTTAGAAAACGAAGAGGAAGGAAGTGTCGTGAAGCTCTGTTTCAAGTTCCAGTCACTCCAAAACCAGGGACACAAGGAGTTACCAGGCAAGCCATCCTGATGCTTGCTGATACAATACTTATCATTATCTATCATGCATGTTTTACCTCTGAAGTTTTACCAAAACTTGATTATCAAAACTATTTTTGATGTGGCTATTACTACTATACTATTATATAGGTTACTATTATGCCAGTAGTTAAACTTGGTAATACCAAGCCCATAAGCCACCATATGGTATTTATTACCATCAAATATACTAGTCCCTAAGTGGACACCCTAAAATTGTGATTCTACAAAACAAAGGCTTTACGGAAAAACCCGGAGAAAAGGCGGATCCTTGTTCTCCGGAGGAATGTGGAAGTGGTCATTTTTTAGAAAGTGGTGTTTTCAAAAATGACACATAACCTAGTCTTCGCCGGACAACCTTTACCGTACTGCCACCCTACCCCAACATGGGCACGGGGCTTAACTTGAAGTTTGTTCTTATTAGTGTGTGTTCTATCTCAATCTCTATAAGGGACGTCGTACCCTCGAACCGAATGTCGTGGAGACATAAAAGTGTGGGATTCATTTTCCCTCCGGATGCAGCAGTTGGGGCTCCTGGCTTGGCGGGGATTAGCTCGGTACCGGGGATGCGGACACTCGACTGAGAGATAGGCATATACTAGTTTGAACATAGTGGATGGTTATGATCAGATACCTGATGTTTACATACTGTTGTTACAGTCCGTGGTTGTTCACGGTAGGTGTACTGGATCTGGTGGATGAGTACACCTCTGCAGAGTACAACTTTTTCGAAGAAGCCGCGTCCTCGGATATGGACAGTTGAATGGCCATGTAGCTAGCATTGTGTCAATGTTTTCAAAAAGGAAGTTTTTGAAAAGGAATTTTTGACAGGAAGTGTGGAACTTGTGAAGTTCGGAAAGGAAGGAAAACGTATACCGTGGAGGAATCGTCGATGATGAAAAGCCAGATGTCGTTATACAAAAAAAAATGTTTTGCAAAGAAAACCTTTTCTACTCTAAGCAAGAATTCTGGAAACTGATTCCAAGAAGTTTTGCAAAGAGAAAATATTCTTTAACAAAGCTTTACAAAACCTCTTGTGCATGTGATATCTACAAGAGAAATAAAACTATATTATTTTCTTCTGAAGTATCTTCTTCCACGAAGATACAGATTAACCTGACTGCAACTGTGGTGTCATCATATATGAACACCATTGATAGTGAACCCTATTTATAGCCTACCTATTCCACCATATAAGCATATTTGCATGTTTGGTAAGTGACATGATGGATGTCTTGTGGAGTACATTCAAATGTACTCATTATGGTTTCGCCCCTGGTATCTACTTGCCAGACTTTGAGAAGGAGCCTCCGAAGGAGATCTATGAAGAGAAGTACGGAGCTGACGGCTTTGCGAACTAGGATCGTCTCCGGGTCAGCAGCCTGTAGGTTATGGTGTGACTTGGGCTCATCTACGTTGTGTTTTAATTGTCTTCCGCTGTGTTTGATAAGTTGCCTGCCCTACGTGGCAGTTGTGTTAACTTGATCATGTGATCTTTTATGTAATACCTTTATGTATTCGTGTAATGGATGATGTATTTCTGTGTGCCAACTTTGTATGTTGTTCACGACTGATCTTTCTGGGATCGTGAATGTATGCATACGGAGGGTTTCAGACTTCCGGTCTGGGGTCCTTACAGAGTTGGTATCAGAGCCATCTTGACCTTAGGAGACCTTAGTTAGCATGGACGTCAGATAGGAAAGAAAAGTATTTTTGAGTAAAAATCTATTTACTATCTAAATTATTTTTATCTAAGGGAATTTTAGTATATTTTCCCTCCTTCTGATCTTTTCAAAAGATTCTAAAGGCATATCTCTCTCGGTTAAGAGTTTATTTCTTACTTGTTTCCAACTGCTCCGCTCTGTTTTTGAAACATCTCTCGTCTTTGAAGTTTTCTGTCCAGAAAATAGTTGGGGTTTCAAAAACAAATGGTTGCATAGTTTTACCTCTCTCAGTTAAAAGTTTAATCAAAACTTTACTTATATTATCTTGTTTCCATCCAAAAACTTGTATACTTGCCGATGTCCCGAGAAGACCAAAATAATTGCCTAGCTCTATAGTGATGATGGTCAGAAGTAGATATAGTTCTTCAGCCACTTCTAGGATTTTGGATTAGTCTAGTTTGGAGTAATTTAGCGATGACTCCATGAGTCGCCTCCCCCGACGTAGCTCCAATGGAGCCTTGCTTGTGTGTTATGGCTTGCATATGTGTGTCCATAAGACTTTGTGCTATTGTGTGGTGTAGAATTTGGTTCATCTAGGCTTCTATATGTTTGTGGGGTGCTCAAAATTTGCTGTCGAGACATCGTAGTAGTTTTCATAGACGGGGGTGCCATGAGACTACGGTAGAGACGTAGGGTAACGGGATAGCGTAGTAACACAGAACACAGGATTTTACCCAGCTTCGGTACGTCGCGACAGTACGACGTGCCTACTCCTGCACTTCTCACTAATTGGGACTAAAGCCCGTAAACAGGGTTACAGTGTGAGGGTTTAGATCTAGGCTACTCGACGAGGATGAGCTTCTCGGCGAGTTGGCGTAGAGCTTCTCTGTTATTCATTTTTTATCTATCTATCTCCCGCCCGGCTTTATATAATAGCCGGATTAGGGCTTACAGAATAGGAAACCTAGAAGACTACGGTAACTTGTAACTTGGAAAGCAAGGAATCCGTCTTCTCCTCCAAGCCAGATCACATGGGCCGTGATCCGGGTTCTTCTAGAATCTGGCTTCTGTGCGTCGTATTACTGGGCCGCCTATTGAACCTAAGCCCACTACCACTTAGGCCACCCTGGTAATCCGGCACTTTGTCTATCATCTTCTATACCCCTATTTGGTATATATCCGACAGTAGCCCCCAAGAAGGATCGAAACTCTGATTCTCCACCGTTCGCCAAATATTCTTTGTCCGAGAAATATTGATTCAGCAGTCTTGATTCTTCTTATTCTTCCTTTGAAAAAGATGGTGACATGAAACTCGGAATCCTGAAAATCCGGCTTTTCTCTCACGATCCTTCGCGGAGAAGAAACTTCTCACGTCAGCGCACTTAACCATGCTGACGTAAGCGACGTTTGAGATTTACTCGGAAAACCCAGAAACATATCTCTGACAGATTCTCGCGGGAAACAAGGAGATAACCATCATTACCCTGTCGTTTCATTTCCCGGATTTTCCGGCGAGTGACACGCGGCAAACATCCAACGGTCAAAATAGCCGTTGGCGCGTATCTTGACGGATTTCTAGCTATAAATAGCCATCCTCGTCCTCAACGAAAACCTTCCGCACTCTCACCGCACTCGCCATTGACGCGCATGAGCTCTCAAGCGACGCACTGCCCCGAGCGCTCCTCACCTCCAAGCACACCCGAGACGAATCGCGCCGCCAGGAAATGGCAAGCTCACCGTCTTCGCCCACTCGCGCCGCCATCAACGACCTCATCAGCGATCTAGATCCCCAAGTTGGGTCACCCAAGCACGCCGGCGACGAGCCGGAGAAAACCGCGGCCTCCGCGGCGGGCGGAGAAAACCTTTCCGCCGCCGCGGACGTTGCGGGCGCGAGCTCCGCCGCTTCCCCGCCGTTTGCTCCTGAAACGGCGGAGGAGAAGATCCAGCTCGTCGGTGACGAGCTCGCCGCCGCAGAAGCAGCCACCGCCTCCCCCACCGGAGCAGATGAAGAGGCGGAATCTGCAGGCAACTGGATTGCCTGCAGCATTCCCCCGGCTCTTCTTCCAAACTTGGAGAAAGAGGGCCTGATCCTCCAAGGGAAATGGCGGCTCCCTGAAGACGAGAACGAGCCAGCGCCAAGAGACGGCGAAAGGGTTCTTCTTTCTTCCCACCTCCTGAGAGGTATGGGGCTCCCTCCTTCCGCTTTTTTCCTCCAAGTCCTTTCTCACTACAACATCCAACCCCACAACCTGCCACCCAACTCCATTCTTTATATGGCCGGGTTCCAGGCCCTATTCGAGGGTTACTTAGGTTTAGAGCCTAGGTTAGATTTCTGGATGTATTGTTTCAGAGTTAAGCGGAACTCCTCGGAGGGCGCACTCCCGACTTGCGGGACCATCTCCTTTACTCTTCGGAGGTTTAGGGAAGATTGGTTCCCCAAGATCAAGACATCAGAATCCGTCAAATTTTGGACGGGTTCTTTCTTCTATCATCCCGATGTGCCTTTTCCAAAAAAGTCCATCGGGGTTCCACCTTTCGCCAACACCTCTGCTGTTCCCCAAGAGAATTGGGGGAACAGAAGCCGTCCAAGTCCTGCCGCCTGATCTACTAAGGATCAAGCGGCGCATCGCCAAGCTCACCTCCTTGGATCCGCCTCTAACCGGCATGGACACGGTCCTATGCTGGCTGAATAGGCGAATTCAGCCATTGGCCAACCACAGTGGTCGTCTCCTGTGCGAATACACGGGAGTCAAGGATCCAATGCGGACAACCACCAAAGATTGGCCCGCAAAGGAGCTTCGACGGTGCATCAACCAGTTGGTCGCATCACGCGACCAATACGAAGCGAGTCGGCCAATGTATACGGCCGACAACCCGGTTCCCAAGGTAATTTTTTAGTCATTTGGGTATAGTTTCATTCTTTCTCGGATTTTCTAGCTTCTGATTCCGATTTGTTTGTCCGACAGTTCGCGGATCTTCCAGATTCGGAATTGGCCTCCGAGGCTGAGCTGGACGCGCTGCGCACCGCTGCTACAGGTGGACGCAAGCGCAAGAAGATTACTTCCTCTGAGGAAATTATCGACCTTGACGGAATCCCCGTCGCCACTTCCAGGTTTATTTCTTCTGGGTTCCTTTTCCTTCATGGGAACTTTTCATCCATCTTCCGTGTTTTAACTTTTCCGGGTTTTTTGTTTTTTAGCCTGCCTCCCTCCAACCTAAAGCCGAAGAAGCTCAAGAAACACAAAGTTGTTTCCATCCGAGGCGGTCAACCTTCTCCCGCCGTCGCTCCGGATACACCGTCCACGATGGCGGAAGAGCACGCTGCAGCCCCCACGACCAAGCCGTTAGAGCCCAGCCAGCCTGTTGTGTCGGACACCGACACGAGGGAAAGGGCGGCTCCAGAGGTGCAAAAATTTTCTCGGACTTTCGATGAAGAAATTCCCACCTTTGACAAGGACTTCAAGATTATCAATGACGGCCTAAGCGCGGCCGGAACTGCTTTTGCGGAATACGCAAAGGAGTTCAAGGAAAACTTGGCGGGTTTGCAACGAATGAGCCAGGTATGTAACTCTAGCCCCCAAGCATTAAACAAAACTGCATGCCTGTTTTGCTTTGATGCTTTTTGTAACCATTCTTTTCCTTGCTATGTTCCAGCAAACCGCCGAAACCATTAACATGGAAGTTTTCAACAAACTCTCCATCAAGAATAAAGAGGTTAGAAATCTTCTTTCTATTCTTGAGGAGAGAGAGACGGAACTGGCATCGTCTCAGCTCGCTTTGTCGGAAACATCAGGTAAACATTTTTCCTCTGAGGTTTGCGATTCAATTTTTTGTCTAAGTACTTATTCCGGAAATTTTCTAAACTCGGAATTTTATTTGCTTTCCAGCTGTTTTGGCTAAGGCCAAGCAAATAGCTGAAGATGCCGGCAATGCCGAGAATCTCCGAAAGGAGAATTTGGAGCTTCACAAGCATCTTGTGAAGGCTCAAAAGGATCTGGAGGCCAGCAACTTGGCCCTTGGAGTTGCCAACTCCAAGGCTTCTGAGCAGGCGGAGAAGGATAAATCCACCATTCAGGATTTAGAAAATGCTCTGAATCTTCGCCTGGAGGAAATCTCCGAAATCGACAAGCTTATCGGTAATTTTCTGTTACCTTTTTTATTTTTCCATATCTTGTTTTCTTCTCTGTTTTTCCCCTAACACTTTTGATTGTTTTGTTGGAAAAAACAGGAGATACCCCAGATGGTACCCGGCTTGAAGGGATCCAGGCCTTTGGGAAGATGTGGACTTCTATCCGTGCTGCTGGAATGCAGCTGGTGAACAAGTTCCTTCCCGCAAGGACTGGGGAGTTCTCGGAGGTTGAAAAACTTCCGGGAGCTATCATGGAGGTGGCGGAATCCAGGGATTCTATCCTGCGTTCAGCTGCACGGGGTGGTGCGTGCATGGCACTCGGCCTTATGCGCATGCACTACCCCGGTGCTAAATCTTGGCGCGTGGCGTCCGGTGTCCCTCAAGGATACACGGACACTCAGCAAAATACCATCTTTGATGAAATCAAAGGCCACGCCACCCAGATTGCCTCCATGGTAAATATTTCCGTCAATTATCCAGAAGAGGAGATCCCTCCAATCCCCGAGGACGACAGCAGCGAGGAGGAATCAGATGCTTGAAGGGCTACCTTTGACCTGGATAGTAAAAATAGACAATAGGAGCATTACTGTTCTTTCAACGTAATCCAAAATGTAATGCTTCTATTTGTATGAATGAAAAATTCCGCCTTTTGCAATTTTTAATTATGAAATTTTTTGCAAGGTTTTTCGGATGTTACTATTCCTTTATCTTCTAAGTTCTCTGGCATATATGTTTTAACTGTCCTTAGTGTTTGAAATGGCTCAAATAGCAATATGAATCGTCATGCCGAGTAACTGGGTGTAACCAATCAGTTTCAACTCGGAAACATGGACCATGCTAAAGGCATTTTTACTAACTAGCTCCAGTAACCCAACACATACGCAATCAGATAATGCTTAGAGAAGCAAGGAATTTTTTGACCGAAACTTGGGCACGCAGGCAATTCAAGTTTCCTTTAGCCGTTAGCAGGCTGAAAAAACATTCAGTTTCTTAACGCCGAGTACGCAGGCACAATTCGGGTTAACATTGAGTATTTTGTAAGATCATTGGGAAATAGAGAAGGTGGGAACATGCTTTTACTATAATAAACTTGTAAAAAACATGAATACCAGAAATCCAACAACTTTATTTCATGATCTCAAAAGATGTTTACATAGATATTGAACTAAGTATAGAAGAGACATAACTGCTATGTATTCCAAAGCTTTGCTATCCACTTCACTTTGTCGGATTTCTTCAACAACTTGTACAGTGTTAGGGTTTTAGCCCCCAGCCGACTAATAAATCTGCTAACGGCAGCTGCGGAACCCGTCAACCTTTGGACATCTTTGACACAGGTAGGTTTTGTGATGTTCAAGATTGCCTTGATCTTTTCCGGGTTAACTTCTATTCCTCTGTGAGAAACGATGAAACCCAGAAGTTTTCCTGAGGGAACCCCGAATACGCACTTAGATGGATTCAACTTCATCTTGTAGGTGCGTAAGTTTTCGAAAGTTTCTCGCAAATCCTCAAGGAGTGTATCTTTTTCCTTGGTTACGACAGCAATATCGTCCACATAAACATGGACATTTTTTCCAATCTGACTATGCAAACAACGTTGCATGCAACGCTGGTAGGTTGCACCTGCGTTCTTCAGGCCAAACGGCATGGTTACGTAATAATACGTCCCGTATGGGGTTATGAAAGAAGTCTTAATTTGATCTTCCTTTTTCATGCGTATTTGGTGGTACCCGGAGTATGCATCCAAAAAGCACAAAAGCTCAGAGCCTGCGGTGGCATCTATTATTTGATCGATTCGCGGTAATGCAAACCTATCTTTCGGACACAATTTGTTCAAGCCTGTGTAATCTATACACATTCTAAGAGCAGTAGTGTCTTTCTTCGGTACTAATACCGGATTTGCGGACCAGTCAGTATGGATTACTTCCTTGATGAAATCCGCTGCTAAAAGCCGGATAATTTCCTTGCCAATAGCCTTCCGTCTTCTTCCGTCAAATCGAAGGAGTCCTTGTTTGACGGGTTTTGATCCAGGAATAACCTTGAGTTGGTGCTCAGCAAGTTCCCTGGGTACACCTGGCATGTCAGCTGGACACCAGGCAAAAATATCCCAGTTCTCACGGAGGAACTTGATGAGCTCGCCTTCCTATTTGTCAGTCATCCCGGTCCCTACGACGACAAATTTTGTCGGATCTTTGGGATCTAGGATTACCTGTCTTGTATTCTCGGATGCCTTGAAGCTGTCTGTTGGCTTCCGAGTTTCTTTTCCTGCCGGCATTTCTGACGGCGATACCTCCTTGGCTAATTCCTTCAGTTCTTCCTTTGCTATGACTCTCTAAGCGCAAAGGGCGTTTTCTTTCTCCAACTCGTTTGCCAGCTTGAAATCACCAGCTATAGTGATTACTCCTCCCTTGGGTCCTGGCATCTTCAGCTTGTTATAAATATAACAGGATCTTGCCATGAATTTGGCGAAAGCTGGACGTCCGAGTATTGCGTGATACACGCTTTCGAACGGCAGTACTTCGAAGGATACTTTTTCCTGCCGGAAGTGATCTTTATCTCCGAAGGTGACATCTAGGGAAATTTCTCCTAGGGATCGTGCTTGCCAGCCAGGGACAATACCATGGAAGCGTATGTTGCTGTAGTTGAGCTGAGACTCGGAAATCTTCAGATGCTTCAGTGTATCCAGGTACATTATATTAATGCTGGATCCTCCATCCATCAGCACTCTTCTTAGCCTAGTATTTTGAACAATAGGGCTTACAACAAGAGCTTGTGTGCCGGGTTCAGGGATATTTCCGGGATGATCAGACTGATCCCAGATTATCGTTGTGTTGGAGTACTTCAAAAATTTCGGGGTTGCCGGAACAACCGCGTTTATTTCTCGAAGTGTTCTTTTGGCCACCTTTGCTGACGGGGTTGCTAAGAAAGTTAGCATTGCTTCTCCATCAACTCTCGGAAACTTGGGTCCGCCTTTACGCTGTTGTTCCTGGATTTTTTCGTCAGTGTCCGATTCACTGTCTTCTTTGTCAGCTTCTGGCTTTTGTTTGGCGGATTTCCTTTTGGAACTCTTCCCCTTACTTCCGGCTCCCGCACTGCCTTTCATGTGCTTATTCAGCCGGCATTGCGCGTTTGTATGGGTGGGTTTCCCAAATTGCGAGTGGTGAACACAAGGTTCCGACTTAATCCTTTCCCACTCCTCTGGAGTGTAGTTGATTGGATCTGGGTTGCGTCCTTTCCACTTGTTTCCCTTTTCTCCTCCAAAGGCTATGTTAACCTCTTTGGGTTTCGTCGTTGTTTCTGGAGTGGCTTTTTTGTCAGAACGAGGGGTTTTCTTGGCAAGTATCAGTGATTCAATATTGCCTCCCCTTGCTCTGATGTCATCCTCGGCTGCAGCATGCTCATTGGCGGTTGTAAGCATAGATCCGAGATCCTTGTGCTTTTTGGAACCAACCATGAACGGTACGAGTCGGGGTTTTAGGCCATTGACGAAAGCATGCATTGCTTGTACGCCAGTTACTCCAGAGCAACTATTCTTCATTGCTGTCCATCTGGAGATGAAATCCACGTATGGTTCATCCTCAAATTGCGTGCAACGGTTTAGCTGGTTGATGCTGTTCGGGCGTTTGTACGTTCCCCGGAAATGCTGAGTGAATACTCTAGCCATATCATCCCAGCTGTCGACTGTTCTTGATGGTAATCCATTGATCCAATCTCTGGCTCCGTCCAGCATCATTAGGGGAAGAAACTTGACAGCTTCCAAGTCTGTCCCATTGTTGATCTGGACGGCAGTATAGTAATCCGAGAGCCAGGTATCCGGGTTTGTGCTGCCGGTGTATTTCTGGTATGTTGGACTGACCTTGGCAAAGCCAGAATGCAGCGTTATTCTTCGGATCCTGTCAGTAAAACACTTAGGACCAAAGTATAGATCATCTTTTTCTGCTCTGTCAATGTGTGCAGAATATCTTCCGGCTGAATGAATAGAAGGGGATTTGCTCCTTTCTCTTCCATTGTTGCGCGAACGCGCTTTTCCGGGATTGTTTCTATATCTTCCGTGATCACGCCCTTTTGGATTAGGTGGATTTCTACTCATGTGCCTTTCTTTGTCCTTAGGCGGTGTCCGGGATCTCTCACGCCTGTGAGGTATATCGTATCTTCCAGCTTTCTCAGCTGGGTTTCTCGGAGGTGGCATTATTTTGCCGTCCTTCCGGTGTTTGTCTTCCCGATCATGGGGTTTATGCCCATCTTTCGGGAGATGGGATCCGGTCCTAGACGCTGCATCCCGGTTGTCGGGGTTTTTCTTGTCTTTTCTCGGATCCTCTTTTTTATCTTTTGAGTTGTCTGAATCCCCGGGTTCTTCCGGTCCAGGTGCTCCAGCAGCGCAAGTAGCTGTCTTGCATAGGGCGGAGTTATCATGCAGCCTCCCTGATCGCTCTTGGGCGCGATGTTGTTGTTGCAATGCTTTTCCTAGGAAAGCATACACCCCTTGGAGTTTTTCCCCGTTGGAATACAGATCGTTGTTAAGAATCGCGAACGCTGCTTCCGCGTTTTCTGCTGCGGTCTTGTATATTGGTTCGCCCTTGGCATCTTTGCCGTTTACCTGCTTTTGCCAAGATGGGTTATGGAACCTTTCTTTTGGCGGCAGTTCTTCCGGTCTTGCGATTCCGGGTAACCTAGTAGGTTTTAACGCGGATCTATTCTTTCTCTCGTACTCCTCTATTTCTTCCTTCATGACCTTGATGTCATTATGGGTTTGTTGGAGATGTTGCCGAGATCTGAGTAGATGTTGCTGTTGCCGTTGGAAAGCTTGTCTCCTGGCTTCCAGCATCTAAGGGGGTTCATCTGGTCCCACTGGTGTTTGCAATAGCTCTTGCTCTTCCTGTTCCGTCATTGGCGGAGCAGTGATTTCTTTGGATTTCTTCTCCGCAGGCTTTGTTCCGCTAACATCTCCAACTTCCAGGTTTTCATCAGCGAGATCAGCTGATTTTTTCTTCCGGATTTTGTATTGGAGTTTTTTAGCAGCACGGTGCTTTTTCTTGGAAGAGGGAGGTTTTTTGACAGGTTCGTCTTCTGTCATCTCCTTGACACTGGGGAATACCGGAGAAGTTTCTCCGTCTTCTCTCTCTTCCTCTGGCGGAGGGGTTTTAGGGCTTTCCTGGCTGCCGGCGTCCGTGGTATCAGCCGGTTTCGCCATTAGGACTTCATGGAATCCCTCTTGAAAGGACTTAACCTTTCTTACGAAGGCGTCCTCATCTTCGTCTTCGGAGTCGAAGTTATCCGATCTGGTCTCCGACTCCAACCTCGCCTCAATGGCGGCAAGCACGGATTCTGCTTCCGAGTTCATCGTCTTGTTGACGGATGTTGGATCTTCCGCCTCTGTGACGGGTGTTTGATCTTCCGTCTCCATGATGGGTGCGTTGTTGTCTGCCTCTTGCACGGGATTTCCGTCATCCGTGTTTTCAGCGATTTCGGATTGCACCATGCCGATAAAGTGTGTATCACTTTTATGTCGGCGATCTGAGCAGAATCCGGCATCATAGTCATCTTCGACTGGGTATAGGGCGGGTGGGATAAATTTGCTTCCACCGCAAAACCCCATTGCTTCTGCAGTTAGCCCGATAAAGATGTTAGCAGATCCTATCGGTAGCACGCAGGCACTTACCAGGTGGTTTTGCGCCGGTATGTAGGATCCGTTGTCGAGGAAGCGCCCAACGTCGTTGTCGAACTCCAAGCTTCCGACAGTGATTGATCTTCCAATTCCGCCAAGTATCCCAGATCGGAATCTCACGCCTGACGTCGTTTGCCCCACGGTGGCGCCAACTGTCGAGACATCGTAGTAGTTTTCATAGACGGGGTTGCCATGAGACTACGGTAGAGACGTGGGGTAACAGGATAGCGTAGTAACACAGAACACAGGATTTTACCCAGGTTCGGTACGTCGCGACAGTACGACGTGCCTACTCCTGCACTTCTCACTAATTGGGACTAAAGCCCGTAAACAGGGTTACAGTGTGAGGGTTTAGATCTAGGCTACTCGACGAGGATGAGCTTCTCGGCGAGTTGGCGTAGAGCTTCTCTGTTATTCCTTTTTTATCTATCTATCTCCCGTCCGGCTTTATATAATAGCCGGATTAGGGCTTACAGAATAGGAAACCTAGAAGACTACGGTAACTTGTAACTTGGAAAGCAAGGAATCCGTCTTCTCCTCCAAGCCAGATCACATGGGCCGTGATCTGGGTTCTTCTAGAATCCGGCTTCTGTGCGTCGTATTACTGGGCCGCCTAATGAACCTAAGCCCACTACCACTTAGGCCACCCTGGTAATCCGGCACTTTGTCTATCATCTTCTATACCCCTATTTGGTATATATCCGACATTTGCAGATTTGTGCTTGCCCCGCTCTTGTTTTTGAATCGCCTCTTGTTAGGTTTTTGCAAGCAAAATTTTTTGTATAATATTCAAAAACAAGAATTTGTTGCTTAGACTTATACTTGTTTTCGCTTCGAAATGCCACCCGTCGTGAACCACCACCATCTCCCCCACAATCAATGAAAGCACCGTTGGGCCTAAATAGAGGACCATCAAGCCACACGAGCTGATAGCGTTGCTACCAATGCTGCACTCCAACAGATAAAGCTCCAACAACGACAACCCTCAAAGAAGAAAAGGCGTGAATGCACCAACCACTACTGACCAAAACCTCTATGTTTGTCTGTTTGCAAAAGGAGTCTTCACATGCCATGATGCGCAACCCCCTCGGAAGCCAATCAAGAGAGCACGATTCAATATTCGACGTACGACGCTAGTCGTATTTTGTCGGACAAACATGATTAAATAGAAAGCTAACAAGACTAACATGCTTTGTTCTAATCTTAGGTTGACACCTAACCAAAGCATGTGAACTACTTACAACTCTTTCTAAACCAAGAATTAAGTGACTTAGGACACCTTTTAATCTAGTTGGGAAAAAAAAGAGAAGTCACGAGAAAATAAGATGATGACCTATTCGTTTACTAGTCAATAGGATATCAGGTGTATCTACTTTGGAAACCAAATCTTAGTAGACGTTGTAGGTACTATGAAATTCGGGGTTTAGAAATTAAGTGAACGATGGAATGGTTATGATAGATCTAGAAAACAACAGTTTTCCTGTTTTTGTTTCTTTGTGTGCTCTTGATTGAAATGAATTTGTGTTTTATTCAATCTTGCTTCCTAACTTATGGAGTTGTTAGGACTTGTTATTATGTTTTTTTCTTACAATAAATCTACCCTAGAAAGTGTGTGCATGATTGGAAACTCGAACAAAAATGAAATAGCTTTTGTTACCTTCTAATTTATTAATTGGAAGTGTTGTGAGAGCTAGATCTGTGTATACCTTCTTAGTAGATTTTGTGCTATGTTTTCTTTGAGTCCAGTACCATTTAGGTACTGTTATTTTGATGCTTGTACCTATATTAGCTTGCATGTCTCTTAATAGTAAAGCATGTGTAAGCATTGCTATCAGTATGCACTGGTATTGTTTCACTAGATTAAATAGCCTTATATTTTTATCTTGGATGCAAAGTTTTTCATGAGTAACCAAAGGCTTAGTACCTATTTTTCCTTGGTATTAGTGGGCCATAGCCCACTGGTCCCATTGCATTTTGGCTTGAGGATGAAAATCCCCAACCATGCACATGTGTGAAAATAGCATGTTTCACTATGTGATTGATTTCTATTTTCCACCATGGAAAATATAATTGTTTCTTTTCACCTATGAAAGTGAGAAGTTTATTTCTTATTAGTGAATACTAATATGTTTAGTTGTGATCCTTTTGTTAGCATAATATTCCTTAGGGGTATCATGTTAAGAAATGTTTCACTATCGTGTGCTAAAATTAAATTGTTCGCAAATACAATAAATTCCTCTTGATTGGTAGATTGTTTGTGAATAATTTTGAATTGAGTGTATGGATTTTTGAAAAGGTTTAGATAACTTTTCATTAATTTCATAGCTACTGGTTGTGTGAGTTATACCTTGCTTGTTTGCTAGTAATTGGTTAAAGAAAACAGAAATTGCTAAAAGAAATTTCTGCATGCTTAATGGTTGATTCATAAAATTACTCTGGTGTTTGTGCTTACTAACATGAGTAAGTTTTGTGTACTGTTATTAGGTACACTTATATTCATGACTTGCTTGTTTAAGTTTTAAACATCATGATAGCATTGTTTGCTTCTCTAGGATGAAACTAGTTTCACCACTAGAAAATGGTGATTTTTGCTCTAGTATTGCCCTCTTTTTATTTTATGAGTATATGTGGATATAGCATGTTAGGAAGTTATTACTTCTGTTATCATGCCATGGAATTATTTAGTTTCATGTTCTATGGTTATAGGATATGATTATCTCTTATAGCATGCTGGTGTAGATTTTTCATACTAGTGTGTTATTTGTGCAGTCTTTTTTTATGCCTGTGTGATAGGAGTTTTATCTTGGGTGAAGATGGTATTTTAGAGTATCCTTATGATTGAAATCATTGGTTTTTAGCTACTGGTTGTTTGCTAATTGTTCATGATTGATGGATTCCAAAACCTCTAATAAACAATAACCTGGTGAATAAATAGTCTATTTATCTGTGGTGTTGTTTGCTTGCTTATTAAATGTTTTATCTTAGCATGAGTTTGTACTTGTGTTATGATTATGCTTAAGAGTATCTTATGAAACTAAAACATCCAACTAAAATCATGAACACATTAAGTGATAGTTGCTTGTGGTGAGTAATAACCACTGCCATGGGTATTTGTTCTGTATGTTTGTTTTACCTTAGCAACCTAACCTTTACACCCACAAGCTATATTTTTAGCTTATTATATACCTTATTATGAGAGTGGTATACCACTCTATATGTGGTATGTAATATGTGGGATATAGCTGGGAACTCATGTTATAATTAACGGTACGTTTCCAGGTAGTTCTGCACTAACCTTAATTTTGTAGTGACGTTATCAGAAATTTTAAAATTGGCGGTTGAGTAAATCGATAGCTAGAGAATTTTCTTTGAAGACGGGTGTTTGGATCTAAGGTTTTGAGTATGACACCCAACTCCCGTGAAAAGAATTTGCTAATTTAGGGGAGTACCCCGCCTCCCAAGAAAAGTCAAAGGGGGGAAGCACCTGCACTCCAACACTAACATTGTGTTTGTTGGCCCTCCCTTAGTCCTCGCTTGCGAATCTCGGGGACGATATTCTTTTTAAGGGGGGAAGACCTGTCACATCCCAATTTTGGAATACCTGATAACACAGTTGTTTTGCTAATTGCTTGACAAATAAACTTTGGTTGTGTTTGTTTAAGTGCAACTAAACAAACTAATTATATAAACTTGCAAACTTAAAAAGATAGCAAAGCAGTGAACTAAAAATACTCAACATATTGTTCCAATGACCTTGGCAATATTTTCTAAAGTAAATATTGATCAAAGAGTTTTCCAAAACTATCTTATGAATCCCATACTTGTTGAATATTATTCCAAGGCCTAAATCAAGAAAGAGGAAACACTAAATAATTTTCCCTAAAAGATTATCAGAAAAAGAGGCATTCTTAGATGCTTCACCAAAATCTTATCAAATGTTTTTACAACCTTGCAAGCTTAAAAACAAAAGTATTGGAGAGCATTTACTTGCTATCCCTAGTCACATAAATATTTTGGCAAAGCATTGTTAAAGAAAAGCCAAGTGCCTTATTAAATTGAATTTCCAATATTTCCAGAAACAGGAAACTCAAACAAGTTACTATTGGAAACTTTCTTCAAATGATCTGAAATTAATACCATTGCTTCCTTATATCAAATAAGGAACACACACAAGAGGAGACCAAAAATTGAATCAATTAAAGTCCTAAAAACATGATTTTTCTCCACAGCAACAATTGGAATTTTGAACAATTTTGTTCTACAAACTTTTTTAAAATGCCATGAAATAAATACCACATTCTCTATATCATAAATAAGGATGAAAACCAAAAGGGCACAAGTTTTTGAATAAGTTAAGTTGCCAAAAAACCCTGTTTTCTTGACAGCACCTTTTTGAAATTTGAACAAGTTTGTTCTATGAAGTAACTCAAAATGACTTGAATTTTCTACCACACAAGTAACACACCAAATAAGGAATGTGTGCCAAAAATTATCATTTTTAGAAGCTCCTAAGTAGTCTAATAAATTCAATATCCATTTATGTCAGAATTGAAATTTGAACAACTTTGAATTATCAAGTTTATCTAATTGAGCCAATTTTCACATATGTTGTGCATCTCAACTAATAAGAATTTTTAGGCAAAAGGAATTTAATTTTAGACTTTGTGTTCCTAGTGAAAACATCATTTTTCAGAGAGCACAGGGACCTTGTTGTAAATTGCTAGGGACCAAAATGTAAGCTGAGTCACACCTTCTTCAACCTAGCTCTCTGTAGATACAGAGACCCTACTCCATTGCTTCGATTAGAAGCTTTCGAGGTGGATAAGAGGCCCCCCCCATGTGCTCTGTCTCCCACTTGCCCCCTCTCTCTTCCCCTCGAGCTAGCCCTCACTCTCTCTCTAATTTGCCCCAAAACCGAACCCTAGCTTTTACGGTCGCCGTCGATTGGGCCGTCTCCGAGCTCGCCGTCGGCCGCCGAGTAGCCCTTCCTCTCCGCCTAGTCGTGGTGGTCCTCCCTGCCGAAGGAATCGAGGCGGATTGCCTCGTGGTGCCCGCGCCGTCCACCTTTCTTCCCCGAGTCCGGTGCACTCCGGCGAGCCATCACCGTCGCGTCGAGTCTCCTCCGTCCTCGTCGAGCATCCTAGCGTGTCTAGGGTGAGCAGGCGCTCCCCACCGTCCAATTTCCCCTCTCCCTCTCCCCCTAGTTCGTCGCCGAGCCATCCTCGCTGTCCGGCCGCCGCGCGCGCGCCGTCGCCGCCGCTCTCCGGCCACTCCCTGGAAGCGAGGGTGAGTTTTTTCGGTTCCCCTCGTCGAGACCAACGCGTAGATGCGTTTAATTTGCAAAATGGTAAACAGAATCGCTCGATTCGAGCTCGCCGGAATTCGTCCCGCCGGCGAACGACGTCACGCTGACGCCAGCGTGCTGGACCCGCGCAGGGACAGGTTGAACCTGCCCGTGGGGCCACGGATCTGCCCATGTGGCCGGCTGGCCCGCGAGTCAGCGGATGCGGCTAGATCTGCCGCGGTGGAAATGCCCAGGCCGGCCCAACTGCAGATCTGGCCCAAGTCTAGTTTGTTTTTCCATTTTATTTTCACAGAAACATACATGTTTACTTTAGGGCCTAAAAGCTAACCTAAAGGATGATTTTGACCAAGCCAAAATTCACAGTGGTACATAAACAAAATCTAAACCATCGCCAAATTGTAGATCTACATTTGGATGAATAGTTTAGAAATGAAAAATGTTTTGGCAACAGGTACCAGAAACACCAAAATGAGCACCATTTTAATTTCACAACTCAGAATGAGGTGTATCCAATTGCATTGGAAATCCCTTGAAATTTTCTAACAGGAGCAATTAACCTTGCTTCCAAATTCCTAGTATTTTTGAAATGGCATGCAATTTGGTAAAACAACAGAGAGCACTTTGGTGATTTTTATAAAATTATTAAAGATGAATTTCGATGCAAACTCAAGTCGATGGTCTTGTACATGTTTAGGGATATCCAAACCTATCTGGGTTTAATTTTTGGAGCATCATAGAAAATTTGGTGGACAGATCTTTATTTTACATGTTTCTGCCATTTTGGCATTTTAGGTAATTAATTTGTGTGAATATATTTTTGTGTTGCAATATTGTTTTCTAGCATGTGCAAGTTGTGTGAACTTGTTTTCTAAGTTTTACTTAGCTATTTTAGCATGTTAGATTGTCTGGACTTGAGTTGAGAAGAAATAGGATTTATGTTAGTAGCACATGTTTTATCTCTAGTTTATAATTGCATAGAATTTTTGAGTGATAAATTATGTGCAAACACTTGGATTATGGTGTTGAGAGATTGTATCCAGTACCATGTTGGTACTTATTTTGTGTTGGTATCACCTCTGCTAGCTTGCATTTGAGTTGGTAGAGAAGCATGAGTAGTTTAGTCATCACTATGCAAATGTTGGAAAAATTATAGATGTTTTTCACTCCTGTTTTTATGACATGGACCCTCTGGTTGTATTTCAATTACTTGATTGAAATGCATCCATTGATTCTTCATGTTTGAGTAGTACTAGTTTCCCTAGCATTTTTGTATTGAATTATTTTTCCTGCCAACTTGTGTTTGGTAGATATGTGTGTATCCTTGCATGAGGACATGTTTTCATTTCCCATTATGATAATATGTTTCCTTGTTTGCATTTTATTACTTTACTTATTATGCTTGCTTGCATAGCAAACCCTTAGTAGAAGCATGTCTATAGGATTCCTCCTTTTTATTCATTGTTTCTATTGTTCTCACTATGAGAAATTGTGTGTTTTGTGGTGAGTCTATTACCTTGTTTGCACTTGTGTAGGCTCACTGATTTGTAAAAGTAACTTTTTGCAAATCATGTGTATTATTTATTCATGGTTTGGTTGATAGACCCATTGCCATGATTATTATTGTGCATGTTTTGTATACTTTTCGTAGTCTCACCCTTGTGAAACTAAGTGTATTTTGGGTTTATTAATATCTTGGTATGAGAGTGGCACACCCACTGAATCCATGATATTGAGGTTGTGAGATATGTTCCTCCAACTTTGAGCTGTCTTATTAAATGGCATTTCTGCCAAGTGTGTTTGTTTGATTGTTTGCCTAAGTTAATAATTGTGTGATTGGTTATTATTAGTTTTCCTTGCTGTATGTATTGTTATGTATTGTTTCTTGCCTTGATTGGTTCTGAATGTGTGTCCTTTATTCTCTTTACGACGTTAGAAAACGAAGAGGAAGGAAGTGTCGTGAAGCTCTGTTTCAAGTTCCAGTCACTCCAAAACCAGGGACACAAGGAGTTACCAGGCAAGCCATCCTGATGCTTGCTGATACAATACTTATCATTATCTATCATGCATGTTTTACCTCTGAAGTTTTACCAAAACTTGATTATCAAAACTATTTTTGATGTGGCTATTACTACTATACTATTATATAGGTTACTATTATGCCAGTAGTTAAACTTGGTAATACCAAGCCCATAAGCCACCATATGGTATTTATTACCATCAAATATACTAGTCCCTAAGTGGACACCCTAAAATTGTGATTCTACAAAACAAAGGCTTTACGGAAAAACCCGGAGAAAAGGCGGATCCTTGTTCTCCGGAGGAATGTGGAAGTGGTCATTTTTGAGAAAGTGGTGTTTTCAAAAATGACACATAACCTAGTCTTCGCCGGAAAACCTTTACCGTACTGCCACCCTACCCCAACATGGGCATGGGGCTTAACTTGAAGTTTGTTCTTATTAGTGTGTGTTCTATCTCAATCGCTATAAGGGACGTCGTACCCTCGAACCGAATGTCGTGGAGACATAAAAGTGTGGGATTCATTTTCCCTCCGGATGCAGCAGTTGGGGCTCCTGGCTTGGCGGGGATTAGCTCGGTGTCGGGGATGCGGACACTCGACTGAGAGATAGGAATATACTAGTTTGAACATAGTGGATGGTTATGATCAGATACCTGATGTTTACATACTGTTGTTACAGTCTGTGGTTGTTCACGGTAGGTGTACTGGATCTGGTGGATGAGTACACCTCTGCAGAGTACAACTTTTTCGAAGAAGCCGCGTCCTCGGATATGGACAGTTGAATGGCCATGTATCTAGCATTGTGTCAATGTTTTCAAAAAGGAAGTTTTTGAAAAGGAATTTTTGACAGGAAGTGTGGAACTTGTGAAGTTCGGAAAGGAAGGAAAACGTATACCGTGGAGGTATCGTCGATGATGAAAAGCCAGATGTCGTTATACAAAAAAAAATGTTTTGCAAAGGAAACCTTTTCTACTCTAAGCAAGAATTCTGGAAACTGATTCCAAGAAGTTTTGCAAAGAGAAAATATTCTTTAACAAAGCTTTACAAAACCTCTTGTGCATGTGATATCTACAAGAGAAATAAAACTATATTATTTTCTTCTGAAGTATCTTCTTCAACGAAGATACAGATTAACCTGACTGCAACTGTGGTGTCATCATATATGAACACCATTGATAGTGAACCCTATTTATAGCCTACCTATTCCACCATAAAAGAATATTTGCATGTTTGGTAAGTGACATGATGGATGTCTTGCGGAGTACATTCAAATGTACTCATTATGGTTTCGCCCCTGGTATCTACTTGCCAGACTTTGAGAAGGAGCCTCCGAAGGAGATCTATGAAGAGAAGTACGGAGCTGACGGCTTTGCGAACTAGGATCGTCTCCGGGTCAGCAGCCTGTAGGTTATGGCGTGACTTGGGCTCATCTACGTTGTGTTTTAATTGTCTTCCGCTGTGTTTGATAAGTTGCCTGCCCTACGTGGCAGTTGTGTTAACTCGATCATGTGATCTTTTATGTAATACCTTTATGTATTCGTGTAATGGATGATGTATTTCTGTGTGCCAACTTTGTATGTTGTTCACGACTGATCTTTCTGGGATCGTGAATGTATGCATACGGAGGGTTTCAGACTGCCGGTCTGGGGTCCTTACACAATCCCTTCCATCCCTCTCAGCCTACATCGGTGTTTACTCACACATGGACGGGGGAATAATGGATGGTTGATGGAGAAGAGGTGGCGGTGTCGACGGTGATGATCTCCTTCGAATCCCCGTCCCGGCAGGGCGCCATAACAGGAACTTCTTGAAGGGAATATGCCCGAGAGGCAATAATAAAGTGTTTGTTATGTTATTCCTTGTTTATGATAGATGTTTATTTCTCATGCTAGAATTGTATTAACCGGAAACGTTGATACATGTGTGATTAATAAACAAACCAACGTTCCTAGTGAAGCCTCTCTTTTAACTAGCTCGTTGATTAACAGATGATCAATGTTTCCTGATCATAGACATTGGATGTTGTTAATAACGGGATCATGTCATTAGGAGAATGACATGATGAACTTAGACCCTAACTAAGTATAACAATACGATCAACTCATTTAGTTTTGTTGTTATGTCTTATATTCGGAGTAACATTGTTCCTTAGACCATGAGATCATGTTAATCACTAATACCGAAAGAATACTTTGATGACATAAAACATCACACCGTAACAGGGTGACTATAAAGGTGGAATTAGGTATTCGGAAAGTGTTAGTTGAAGCTCATGGATCAAGAATGGGATTTTTCCATCCAATATGACGGAGAGATATACTCAGGGCCTCTCGGTGATATCACATCGACACCGCTTGCAAGCACGTGATATGATCACAAGGATGTTATATCACGGGAACGAGAAAAGAGTAATTGTCGGATAACGAGATCGAACAAGGTATGGTGGATACCGATGATCGGATCTCGGAAAAGTAAAATATCGCGATACAAAGGGAAATCGTTACGACGTTGAAAGGTTCACACGATCACGAGAGTCGTCGTTGAATATATAGGAGTCATCGCGGATCTGCAGATCCCGCTGTTGATTATTGATCGGAGAGGAGTCTCGGTCATGTCTATATTATTCGCGAACCGTAGGGTGACACACTTAAGGTTCTATGAAGCGTTAGAGAGGATACGGAATACCGAAGAATATTTTGGGCAGCTCCGAAAAATTGTTTCGGGGAAAATAGAAATAGTTCAAGATGTTTTCCAGCAAATGGTTGTTAATAGAATTAACAAATGATTCGAGGTGCTGCATGCAAATGTTTGTTAATGTAATTAACAAATATAATAAAGAAATAATTTTTTTTTATTTATTTATTAAAGAAAAACCTTTGGATTTTCTAAGTGGAAAATTAAGGGAATATGAGTGGGTGTGAGTGGGGCTTCCACTCACATGAAGAGAGGAAGGGGTGGGGGCACCCATGGCTGGCCGCACCCCCCCCCCTTGGGCTGCCTCCCCCTCCCCTATAAAAGGAGGGTGAGAGCTCCCTCTTCTCCACACACTTGCCCACTCCCTTTTTCCTCCACCCGCTGCTCCATTCCATGGTCTCCGGCTTGGCGAAGCCCTGACCGTGGGATTCTTCACCACCACCACGCAGTCGTGCTGCTGGATTTCCGCGGGGATCCTCTACTTCCGCTACCTGCTGGATCGAGGGAATGGAAGTCTTCATCGAGCTGAACATGTGACCGATTACGGAGGCACCGCCGGATTGCGGTGCACTTCTTCTCGCTCGGGATCGGCATGAGTACGACTACGCCAACAACGAGATTTTATCTCGTACCACTTTGAGTCTTCGAGGGTATGTTATCTCAAGACTCTCTTTCTCCCCATTTCCTTTCATCTCATAGATTAGATCTTGGCCATTCGGGTTTATCGTGCGTAGGAAAAATTTTGTTTTCTATGCAACGTACCCTTCAGTGGTATCAGAGCCGGATCTATGCGTAGATGATTTGTACGGGTAGAACACATAGGTGTATGTGGGCGTTGATGATCATGTTATTGCCTCCTTGAGTATTTTATGATCTTAGTGTCATAGTGGGATGAAGCGGCCCGGACTAACTTTACATGTCCACGTACATGAGACTAGTTCCACAACTGACATGCAACTTGTATTGCATAAGTGGCTTGCGGGTGTCGGTTTCTCCTACTATAGTTAAGATCTAATCTACGAAGGGTTGTTAAAAATATATTTTATCAACGTTGTGGCTCTCGTACGTAGGTATGAACGGTTCTATCCTCGTAAGACCAAGCCACGTAAAATATGCAAAAATAAATTAGAGGCGTCTAACTTGTTTTTGCAGGGCATGTGATGTGATATGGTCAATGTTACAAACGTTATGTATGAGATGATATCTTTTGTAAATTCTTGACATACCGGCTGGAGCCATATGGTTGTCTTATTTTTATGGCCTGCGTGTTGTACATCATATCCATGTGATATGTTGTAATGGGCAAACAAGATGGAGGTGCCACGAACCTTGGTGCCACGCCGGTGGAATGATGGAGATCATACCATGATGCACAAGATGGAGATCAAGTGCAAGAAGGACCATATCATATCACATTATCCATGCATGTGATGTTTATCCTTTTATGCATCTTATTTTGCTTAGATCGCGACGGTAGCATTATAATATGATACCTCTCACTTAATATCAAGATAATAATGTGTTCTTCCTTAAGTACGCACCGTTAAGAAAGTCCGTTGTTTCGAGACACCACGTGATGATCGGGTGTGATAGACTCAACGTTCGCATACAACGGGTGTTTTCAAGCCTAGCATGTATAGACATGGCCTTGAAACACACGCAATACTACGGTTCTACTTGGCGATCCTAGCATGTATAGACATGGCCTCGGAACACGTAACCGAAAGGTAAAGCATGAGTCATATGGATGATATGATGAACATGTTGATGTTCGCCTTTGCAACTACACCGTCTCACGTGATGATCGGTTTCGGTGTAGTGAATTTGGTTCGTGTAATCACTAAAGACGACTAAGAGGGATGTTGTTTTTTAGTGGGAGTTCATGGGATAATTTTATAATTAACTTGAACTTAATTTATCATAAACATAGTCTAAATAGTCTTTGCAAATATGTTGTAGATCATGGCACCACCTACCTTCAATTTCAATATGTTCATGGAGAGAGAAAAACTAGCGAACAATGGAAGCAACTTTACCAATTGGGCACTTAACCTGAGGATTCTCCTTACCGCTTGCAAGGAGCTCTATGTGCTTGATGCACCGCTAGGTGACCAGCCCGCTGATGATGCTTCTGATGAAGATAAAAATGTTTATCTGACTCAACAAGAAGACCACAGTATAGTTCATTGCGGCATCCTCTATGGATTAGAGCCAGAGCTGCGAAAACGTTTCGAGAACAACATTGCTTATGATACAATGGGAGAATTGAAGTTGATTTTCGATACCTATGCTGCAATGGAGATTTATGATGCTCCGGAAAAGTTCTTTAGCTGCATAATGGAAGAGAACAGCTCCGTTAGTGAGCACATACTTAGAATGTCTGAGTATGCTGATAAACTCATAGCTTTGGGAATGTTGATCCCCAATGAGCTAGGGATACATCGTGTTCTTGAATCTCTGCCACCTAGTTACAAGAACTTTATGATGAACTATAATATGCAAGGCATGAAGAAGTCTCTTCCTGAGCTTCTCTCAATGCTTAGGAGCTGGCAACCGGGAGCATAATTGCCCCAAATATCTGGCAGATAAGAAGGCCGACAAAGTGAACAAAGGTATATATGATATACTTGTTATTGATGTGTACCTTACTAGTACTCGCAGTAGCACCTGGGTATTTGATACTGGTTCGGTTGCTCACATATGTAACTCGAAACAGGAGCTGCAGAATAAGCGACCACTAGCAAAGGATGAGGTGACGATGCGCGTCGGCAATGGATCAAGAGTTGATGTGATCGCCATCGGGACGCTGCCTCTACGTCTACCATCGGGATTAGTTATAAACCTCAATAATTGTTATTTGGTGCCTGCATTAAGCATGAATATCGTTTCTAGATCTAGCTTCATGCGGAATGGTTATTCCTTTAAGTCTGAGAACAATGGTTGTTCGATTTATATGAATAATATCTTTTATGGTCATGCACCTAAGAAGAATGGTTTATTTCTTTTGAATCTTTGATACACATATTCATAATGTAAATGCCAAAAGAATTAAGTTAAATGATGATATTGCTACTTACATGTGGCATTGCCGCTTAGATCATATTGTTGTTAAACGCATGAAGAAGCTCCATTCTGATGGACTCTTAGAATCACTTGATAATGAATCATTTGAAACATGTAAACCATGCCTTATGGGCAAGATGACTAGAACTCCGTTTTCCGGAACCATGGAACGGGCGACAGACTTACTAGAAATCATACATACTGATGTGTGTGGACCAATGAGTGTATCGGCGCGCAGTGGATATCGTTATTTTGTCACTTTCACAGATGATTTGTGTATATATGGGTATATTTACTTAATGAAACACAAATGTGAGACATTTGAAAAGTTCAAAGAATTTTAGTGTGAAGTTGAAAATCATCGTAACAGAAAGATTAAATTTCTACGATCTGATCGTGGAGGTGAATATCTAAGTTACGAGTTTGGCATGCATATGAAACAATGTGGAATAGTTTCACACTCACACCTGCCGTAACACCACAACGTAATGGTGTTTCCGAACGTCGTAATCGTACTTTATTGGATATGGTTCGATCTATGATGTCTCTTACAGATTTGCCACTATCGTTTTGGGGTTATGCACTAGAGACCGCTGCATTCACTTTAAATAGGGCACCATCTAAATCTGTTGAAACGACACCGTATGAATTATGGTTTGGAAACAAACCTAAGCTGTCATTTCTAAAAATTTGGGGATGCGATGTTTATGTGAAGAAGCTTCAACCTGATAAACTTGAAACCAAAGCGGAAAATGCGTCTTCATAGGATACCCTAAAGAAACAATAGGGTACACCTTCTATCACAGATCCGAAGGCAAGATTTTCGTTGCCAAGAATGGATCCTTTTTGGAGAAGGAGTTTCTCTCGAAAGGTGTGAATAGTAGGAAGGTAGAACTCGACGAGGTTACTGAACCTTCTCTTCTTGGAATGGCGAGTAGCGCAGCGCCGGAAGTTGTTCAGGTGCCGACCCCGTCAGTTGAAGAGAGAGCTAATGATCAAGATCATGAAACTCCAGTAGAGGAAACTACCGCACCTCGCAGGTCAACTAGGGAACGTACAGCTCCTGAACTGTACGGAGATCCCGTATTAAACTTCATGATAGATGGAGGTGATGACCCTGCGACATATGATGAAGTGATGATGAGCCCAGATTCCAACAAATGGCTTGAAGCCATGAAATCCGAAATAGGATCCATGTACGAAAACCAAGTTTGGACTTTGGTGGACTTACCCGATGACCGCAAGGCCGTTGAGAACAAATGGATCTTTAAAAAGAAAAGTGACGCTGATGGTAATGTGACCGTCTATAAAGCTCGACTTGTCGCAAAAGGTTTCCGACAAAATTCAAGGAGTTTACTATGATGAGACTTTCTCACCAGTAGCGATTCTTAAGTCAGTTAAGATTATGTTAGCAGTTGCTGCATTTTTCGATTATGAAATCTGGCAGATGGATGTCAAAACGGCGTTCCTTAATGGTGACATTGAAGAAGAGTTGTATTGTATATGATGCAACCCAAAGGTTTTGTTGATCCTAAGGATGCTGACAAGGTGTGCAAGCTTCAACGTTCCATTTATGGACTAAAGCAAGCATCCCGGAGTTGGAACATCCGTTTTGATAAGGTGATCAAAGGGTTTGGATTTGTCCAAACATACGGAGAATCTTGTATTTACAAGAACGTGAGTGGGAGCTCTGTAGCATTTCTAGTATTATATGTGGATGACATATTGTTGATTGGTAATGATATAGAACTTTTAAAAAGCGTAAAAGGTTATTTGAACAGTAGTTTTTCGATGAAAGACCTCGGTGAAGCAGCTTATATATTGAGCATCAAAATCTACAGGGATAGATCAAGCCGCTTAATTGGACTTTCGCAAAGTACATACCTTGACAAGATTCTGAAGAAGTTCAGAATGGAAGAGAGTAGGAAGGGGTTCTTACCTATGTTGCAAGGCAAAACGTTGAGTAAGACTCAATGTCCAGCTACAACAGAAGATAGAGAGAGAATGAATAAGATTCTCTATGCTTCAGCCATAGGTTCTATCATGTATGCTATGCTATGTACAAGACCGGATGTGGCACATGCTATTAGTTTGACTAGTAGGTACCAATCCGATCCAGGTTTGGAACACTGGACAGCGGTCAAGAATATCTTTAAGTACTTGAGAAGAACTAAGGATATGTTTCTCATATATGGCGGTGAAGAAGAGCTCGTCGCAAGATGTTACTTCGATGCTAGCTTTGACACTGATCCGGATGACTAAGTCTCAGTCCGGGTACGTATTTGTTATGAATGGAGGAGCTGTAAGCTGGAGGAGTTCCAAGCAATCCGTGGTGGCGAGATCATCAACAGAAGCAGAATATTTTGCTGCCTCAGAGGCAACACAGGAAGTAGTTTGGATGAAGGAGTTCATATCCAAACTAGGCGTGGTTCCGAGTGTGTTGGATCCAATGGTTATCTATTGTGACAACAATGGTGCCATAGCCAATGCTAAGGAGCCAAGGTCTCACAAGAATTCCAAGCATATCAAGCATCATTTTCACTCCATCCGTGAGCATGTCGCGGATGGGGATGTGAAGATTTGCAAAGTACATACGGATCTGAATGTGGAAGATCCATTGACTAAAACTCTCTCAAAGGCAAAACATGATCAACACCAGAACTCAATGGGTGTTAGATTCATCACTGTGTAATATAGATTATTGCCCCTAGTGCAAGTGGGAGACTGAAGGGAATATGCCCGAGAGGCAATAATAAAGTGTTTATTATGTTATTCCTTGTTTATGATAGATGTTTATTTCTCATGCTAGAATTGTATTAACCGGAAACGTTGATACATGTGTGATTAATAAACAAACCAACGTTCTAGTGAAGCCACTCTTTTAACTAGCTCGTTGATTAACATATGATCAAGGTTTCCTGATCATAGACATTGGATGTTGTTAATAACGGGATCATGTCGTTAGGAGAATGACATGATGAACTTAGACCCTAACTAAGTATAACAATACGATCAAGTAATTTAGTTTTTTTGTTATGTCTTACATTCGGAGTAACATTGTTCCTTAGACCATGAGATCATGTTAATCACTAATACCGAAAGAATACTTTGATGACATCAAACGTCACACCGTAATAGGGTGACTATAAAGGTGGCATTCGGTATTCGGAAAGTGTTAGTTGAAGCTCATGGATCAAGAATGGGATTTGTCCATCCAATATGACGGAGAGATATACTCAGGGCCCTCTCGGTGATATCACATGGACATCGCTTGCAAGCACGTGATATGATCACAAGGATGTTATATCACGGGAACGAGAAAATAGTACTTGTCAGATAACGAGATCGAACAAGGTATGGTGGATACCGATGATCGGATCTCGGATAAGTAAAATATCGCGAGACAAAGGGAAATCGTTACGACGTTGAAAGGTTCACACGATCACGAGAGTCATCGTTGAATATATAGGAGTCATCACGGATCTCCAGATCCCGCTGTTGATTATTGATCAGAGAGGAGTCTCGGTCATGTCTATATTATTCGCGAACCGTAGGGTGACACACTTAAGGTTCGATGAAGCGTTAGAGAGGATACGGAATACCGAAGAATATTTTGGGCAGCTCCGAAAAATTGTTTCGGGGAAAATTGAAATAGTTCAAGATGTTTTTCAGCGAATGGTTGTTAATAGAATTAACAAATGATTCGAGGTGCTGCATGCAAATGTTTGTTAATGGAATTAACAAATATAAATAAAGAAATAAAAATGTTTTATTTATTCATTAAAGAAAAACCTTTCGATTTTCTAAGTGGAAAATTAAGGGAGTATGAGTGGGTGTGAGTGGGGCTTCCACTCACATGAAGAGAGGAAGGTGTGGGGGAACCCATGGCTGGCCGCACCCCCCCCCCTTGGGCTGCCTCCCCCTCCCCTATAAAAGGAGGGTGAGAGCTCCCTCTTCTCCACACACTTGCCCAGTCCCTTCTCCCTCCACCCGCTGCTCCATTCCATGGTCTCCGGCTTGGCGAAGCCCTGACCGTGGGATTCTTCACCACCACCACACCGTCGTGCTGCAGGATTTCCGCGGGGATCCTCTACTTCCGCTACCCGCTGGACCGAGGGAACGGAAGTCTTCATCGAGCTGAACGTGTGACCGATTACGGAGGCACCACCGGATTGCGATGCACTTCTTCTCGCTCGGGATCGGCGTGAGTACGACTACACCAACAACGAGATTTTATCTCGTACCACTTTGAGTCTTCGAGGGTATGTTATCTCAAGACTCTCTTTCTTCCCGTTGCCTTTCATCTCATAGATTAGATCTTGGCCATTCGGGTTTATCGCGCGTAGGAAAATTTTTGTTTTCTATGCAGCGTACCCTTCACTTCTGATCCCCGAATTGAGGTTTGGGGTGGCGGCGGCGCTCTGTTGTGTTTTTGTGGAATATGACGAACCCCCTCGCGTTTTAGGGTTGAAGGAAATATGTAGTCGAAAGGAGAGTCCGATGGGGTGTGGGAGTGGCCCACACCACCAGGTGGCGCGGCCTAAGGGGCGCGCCAGGGGGTGGTGTGGCCCCCCTCTGGCCCCTCTCTTGGCCCTCTTCTGGCTCTCGGGGTCTTCCGGTGTTTTAAGACCAATGGGGTCTTTTCTGGGCATTTTCCCGAAAGTTGATTTTCTGCACAAAAACGAGACACCAAAGTAATTCTGCTGAAAACAGTGTTAGTTCGTGTTAGTGGTATCCAAAACTCACAAGTTTTAGAGGAAAAAAAATAAGAAAATTGTTCGGAAAAGGAGATATGTTTTCCATGTATCACTATATCAAAAAAAACCCCCAAAACCCCGTTTGTTAGTGTTTACAGTGAATCCTCTATCCAACCTGCTTGTCAACACCTTCTGCTCCTCGTTGGGTTCGACACTTTTATTTATCAAAAGTACTACGATACATCCTCTATACTTGTGGGTCATCAAGAATATTTTCTGGCGCCGTTGCCGGGGAGTGAAGTGCTATTGGTAAGTGGAATTGGTAAGAGAAACTTTTATTTCTGTGTGTTGTTTTATTTCATTATGGAGAATACTTTTGGATCTCTGTTTAGGGGTACTTCTACCGTTACTACTAGGGTAGTAGGTAACCCATTATCTGCTGAATTAGATTCTTTTAAAATACCTATGAAAATTGTTGGACTTGTTATGGATAACTGCTATTACGGTGATGGAACTGTCCATCCTGGTGATAATTTGCTCTTTATACATGAATTGTGCAAGTTATTCAGGTGTGCAGGTATTACAATGGATCAAGTTTAAAGGAAATTATTTTCTTTATCGCTGAAAGGAAGAGCCGCTGAATGGTTCAAATTACGGAAGAATGGTGAATCTATTGGATGGGAGGAAATTGTTCCTCTCTTTTATTCTAAATTCTATCATCCTAGTGGGATTCATAAAGACCGGAATCAAATATATAATTTCTGGCCTCATGATGGAGAGAGTATTTCCCAAGCTTGGGGGAGAATGAAGTTATTAATGCTCAAATGTCCCGTTCGTGAACTCCCACGTAATCTTGTTATCAATAATTTTTATGGAAGGCTTTCTCTTCATGATAAGGATTTATTGGATGCTTCTTGTTCTGGATCATTCACGCGTATGAAGGAAGAAGCTAAATGGGATCTTCTTGACCGTATTCAAGAGAACACTGAAGGATGGGAGAATGACAAAGGTAGAAAGTCAGGTATAAATTATGATTATGAATGCATTAAATCTTTTATGGGAACCAATGATTTCTATAATGTTAGTGCTGTTTGTGGTCTTGATTCTCAAATCTTTGCGAACAGTCTTAAAGCTTTTGCCTCCTATCTTGATATTCCTAAAAAGGATTATCACAAATATCATGCACCTTATAAAGATATTGTTCCTGCTAGTAATATAGAAGTGCATGTTGTTAATCATGTTGTCCCTGAGTGTTATGTTGAAAAAAATGCCTTTCCCTGCTAAGGTGAAAGAACACTCTATGGTGTCTAGTGTGGTTAATAAGAGTAATAATAAATCTATTGAACCTAATGAACAAATAATTGTTGAACCTGTTGTAGCAATAGTGAAAGATCTTGTTTGTGGGAATGTAGAGGATGAACACATTGTCTTTTGTGAGGATGCTTCTAATATTATTTTCCATCCTCATAGACCTAAGAAAACTAGTGTTTTTGTGCTTTGTGTTAAGATTGGTGATCATTGCTATTATGGTTTGTGTGATATTGGTGCAAGTTCTAGTGCTATACCTTATGAGATTTATAGAGAAATTATGCATGAAATTAGTTCTTGTGAGCTTCAAGATATTGATGTGGTTATTCAGGTTGCTAATAGGGAAACATTTTTTCCAATTGGTATTGTTAGAGATGCGGAAGTTTTATATGGTAAGACTAGATATCCCACTGATTTTCTAGTACTCGGTAAAGCAGGTAGTAACACTTGTCCTATTATTTTTGGTATACCTTTCTTGAACACTTGTGGTGCTATTATAGATTGTAAAAGAGAGAAGACTTTGACTAAATTTGATGGAAACTCTTATGAGTTCAATTTCTCAAAATTTGCTAGAGCACCTTATGAATCTAAATTGCCTGATGAGAATTTTAAAGTTGAACAACTTGCTTCTATTGCTCTTGCTCCTAACAATGATTTGCAGAAATATATGGAGGACCACGAGAGTGAGGTCTTTATGGAAGAGAGAAATGAGATTGACGATATTCTTCTTCGTCAACCGGTGATACTGAAACATAATTTACCTGTGGAAGACTTGGGTACCACATTACCACCCAAGGAGGATTCTGTCTTTGATTTAAAACCTTTGCTTGATGACCTTAAATATGCTTATATTGATGATAAGAAAATATATCTTGTTATTATTAGTGCTAAACTTTCAAGTGAAGAAGAGGAAAGATTATTAAGAATTCTGAAGAAACACCGTGGATCTATTGGATATACTCTGGATGATTTGAAGGGAATTTCTCCTACTATATGTCAGCATGCTATTAATATTGAACTTGATGCAAAGCCAGTAGTTGAACATCAGCGCCGTTTAATTCCTAAGATGAAGGAAGTGGTAAGGAATGAGGTATTAAAACTTCTTGATGGTGGTATTATTTTTTCTATTGCTGATATTAGATGGGTGAGCCGTGTGCATTGTGTCCCTAAGAAGGGAGGAATGACTGTTGTGCGTAATAAAAACAATGAGATCGTTCCACAAAGAGTAGTAGTTGGTTATAAAATGTCTATTGATTTTAGAAAGGTTAATAAAGTTACTAAGAAAGACCATTATCCGTTACCCTTTATTGTCTAAGAAAACTCATTTTTGCTTTCTTGACTTGCGAGGCGTGAAAACCTAACCCGAAACACGCGCACTTCTTCCCTGCAACATGAACAATGAATGTCGCAACGTCGGGTGAATCAACCAGTGCACGGAAAACGAGCTCGCCGTCGGGAAGGGCAGTCACACGGTGGGGAGGGCCACAAAAGAAGTAAGAGAGCAGATTCCCGACCAGTGCGGGGGAAAAGCACGGCGAGGAGAAGGGAGGTTACATCTAGAGCTCACCAGCTGAAGCGGGCGAGAGCGTGTCATGGTGGACTGGGAGCTGAATCAAGATAGCACGTAGCTCTAGGAGGAGGTACCTGAACCAATCTCGGCGTGGGGAGGGGGGGGGCTTGGGGCGAACGTGGGGGAGGATGCAGCAGGGGCGTCCCCGGTCAGGGGAGCTTCTGAGTCAGGGCCACCAGCAGTTTTGGATCTGTGAGCAGCGCGTGGTCGTGGGTGCCCGCAGTAGGCGCCCGAGGGTGATTGGAGTGGTGGCAGCCGTCGATCGGAGTGGCAGAGGGCGGGTCGCCCGCTTCGCCTAGAGCGTCGTCGGAGAGCATTCCAAAAATCCTCCATGTAATGTAACTGTATGCCAGTCAAGCTTGTTCCATTTACTTGTAAGTCGCTTTCCTTGGCAACTGCAATCTCTAGCCGTACAAGCTTTACATCCACGTATCCTATTTTTTAGCACCCTTTATACTCCTATTTCACATCGTTTGCCAATTGATCAACACTTGAGGCGGTTTTGCCCCCTATTTGCCACAGCGCCGCCGGCCTGGTGAAACCGCGTATGATGCACTGTTAACAGTAATCAGGTAGGAGCGACACTGTAAAATCTAATCAGGTAGGACGGACTCCGACTATGTCCCGGTCTTCAGATTGAGCCAGGAATCCGACACGAACTCCACGGACATGGGATCCTCGACAAATAAATACTCACGTACAGTAGCAAGCAAGACCCGCCTCTCTCTTGTGTTTTCACTTACACGCCCGTACCTCTGCTAGAGTCCATCTCTTGATCTCCATCGGCAAGCCATGGCGATGATCGGAGCGGGCGCCACCACGGCCGAGCGCAGGCGCCGCGCCTACGACATGCTGGATTCCGCCGATCGCGACCGCGGCTATGCCGTGCGGTGGTGCGAGCAGGCGCTGAAGATGTACGAGGCCGACGGCGAGATGAAGGAGGCGCGTCTCCTCCTGCGCAGCGCGCTCAAGTGCAACATCGCCGACTACGCCTCGATCTACAAAGCATGGATCGCCATGGAACTCCACGACGGCAACGTCGACGCCGCCCGGGGCCTCTTCCTGGAGTGGGGACACCGCCTATACGCGGGCGAGGGCGAGGACAGCGGCGTCGACTACTGGTGCATGTTCATCAACTTCGAGGTCAAGAACGGGAGCGCCGATTTCGCGCGAGCCGTCGCCAAGGCGGCCGTGGAGGCCTGCCCCAGCGATCCCACTATCTACGCCAAGAACCTCAAGGTGAACCGCGCGTCCGACGACGTGCTTGGCGGTCATCTGGACAACTTCGCCATGGACGTCGACTGCAAGGATTGGCTGGTGCACTACCAGGTCGACCACAAGGTCCACGACCACGACAACTCCAAGGCCAAGCGGCTCGGCGGCGGCTTCTTCTTGGGCAAGATGTATCGCGGCGTCAGGCGCCTCGTGCACCCACACCCACATGGGCACCGGCCGCTTCATGCAGCATCCACCACGGCAAGCCTCTGCGTGTAGATGATTCATCCATGCCTCGCTATTGGCTCTGTAATTTGCAAATCCTCCAAATCTTGTATAGATACACATCTGTAAACAATTGTGCAATTTTATGTAAATGGTGATCACATTAGCATCGATGCTCGTTCATTGATCTACTTGATTCTCTTGTCTCCTTGCTTAAGTTTATTTGATGCTCAATTGGTGTTCGTCGGACACACTTCTTCTCGGAGAGATGCTCTGTAGAACATCAATTTCCAGGATTTGCAGTTATCCAGACAGGAGAAAATATGTTGCAAATCAGTTTGAAAAAACTTATGTGCAGTTAGTCCAACATTCAACATAATGGTGTTAAAGTTTAAATGGAGCTATTTACATGCCAGCACGTTTCTCTACTAGATCTAGGAAGACATGCTGCAGATCAACTAGAAAACCAAGCACCAGGCGGGAGGTTGCAGCCGTCCCAGGCGGGGGGTTTTTCGTCATCCCAGATATCAGAAACGTTGCTCCACCCAAAGAAATGCACCAGGCGGTTATTGAGGTGCTTGAAGGCAACCCGACTGCAAGAGAGATCGAAGAAGAATTTTTACAGTGGGCTGGGAGGAACTGTTCTTGGAGGTGGTATGCCAAACCTTTGGCAGCAAAGAAATTCCTGATGAGATTTCCAAGTTCTCGTGATGTTGACGCCTGGATCCACTTCAGCGAGGCTCGCCTGAGGACCATTCCTGGAGTGGTCATTAGGGTTGAGCACTGGACCCCTGAATATGGCTCCACGGGGGATCTTGATGTTGCTTGGTTCCAGGTTAAAGGCATTCCTCTGGGAAACAGAAACTGCCCTACTGCTGTGTATGTTGGAAGCCTAGTGGGGAAGACTGTTTTGGTTGACAGGCACAGTATGAATAATGTTGATTATGTGCGAATAAAGATTGGGAATGCTGATGTCTCTTTGGTTCCACCAGTTGTATCCAATGTGAACATTGGAAGTAAGTTTTATGATATTGAGTTCACTAGGGAGATCCACATCAGCAAGCAATCCAAGAAGCCTACTGCTGAGAGCGTTGCAAGAGATAAAGATACTGAGAAAACTGCGGGTGCTGAATCTCAACACACCCCTAAACGTGCAAGACAGGATCCTCCTAACAACAGTAGATCTGCTGCTAACTCAGGTACTGGTGGCTTTATGAGAGATGCGAGGAATGCTTATGGTAGGCAGGTTGGTGTTTCAAATCCCTCTGCACAAGGAATCCCACTTCAACCAATGGACAAAGGGAAGAGGAAGGCTCCTGAACCTTCTGAAAGTGTTGAGGATGACAGTGATGATGACTCCTTTCCTGCGAATGTGCACAAACTGGGTTATGCAAATAATGACCAAAGGCAGATGATTCCTCTTCCTGAAGGGTCCAGTTCCAGGGTGAATGCAGCTCCAGCAGTTGATCACTATGACAGGTACCTGGAGTACCTTGCTAAACCCAAACTTATCACTGTTGGGGTCGTGGAGAACCCAGAGGAGCCCCTGCAAAATGAATTAACGTATGAAGAGTTTTTAAAGCAATTGCTCAAGTCAAAAAGTGACAAAAGCTGCATGTGGAAGGATATGTTGCGACAAATTCCAGGTGCTGATGATGGCCCTGTTGTGGAGACTCCTGAAACATCCTTGGAGTCTGAAAGCCTATCAAAATCTATGTCTGCTGTTTCTGCAAATACTGATGAAACTCATCAAGTGAACCCCTCTGAGGTACACATCACTGAAGTGGCTAAATCTCCTGTTACAACTGATATGACCCAGCCTCCCCTCAACGCTCCATCCTCTGTTACTCCAGCACAACCTGTTCCCATAAGGGTGAGTGCTAGGATTAATGAAGCAGGGAGAGCAAATGTGCAAGTTCTGCAGAGTGCCACCCAGGCTGTTGCCAGAAGGGATGAAGGTAAAATTCCATGCTCCAATTCTTTCTCTGTGCTTGCAGATAATAATGTTTTAGACAAGGCTCTTGAGTTGGGAATTAATCCCTCTTCTATTTCTCTTCAAACTGTTAATTTGCTTCTTGATTGGGAAGTTGCTAGAGCAAACTTGTTATCCAAAAAAGATAAGCTTTCATCCAATAATCCTGTGCCTCCAGTTTCTCCATCACAACCTGTTCTTTCTAACAATGTGGATTTGCAACCAATAGCTGAGAGTGATGGTGAATCATCTTCAGAAAAGGATGAGTCTCCCTTTACCCCTGTGGTGTCTAAAAAAACTTCTAAAATCATGAAGAGGAAAGCAAAAAATCTGTCTACTTCTTCTCAGGGTGGGCCCCTTGGTGTCTCTAGATCTCTTAGTAGGGTCCAGGCAAACCACCCTCCGAGTGGTATTGTCATTGGACCCAGGAATAGAAATAAATCCAATAAGTTATTATGATAGGTGTTTTCTTGAACTGTAGGGGTGTGGGCAAGAAAGGTTTTTCTACACATATGCTGGACTTAATCAGGGATTTTGATTTTGATTTCATTGGCTTACAAGAGACTATGAGATCTGTTGTGGGTCCTGAAATTTGGAGGAAGTTTGATCCTGCTAATCTGTACTCTTGGTTCTGGTCCCCCTCTGTGGGCAGGTCTGGTGGCATCCTTTGTGGCATCAAATCCTCTAGATTTGATGTTATTGATGCATTTGTAGATAGATTTTTTGTCAAGGCCAATGTGTTAGATAAGAAAATCAATAAGAAAATTACTCTGATGGTTGTTTATGGAGCAGCACAGGATAAGGATAAAACAGATTTTCTTTCTGCCTTTGCTAATGTTTGTTCTAAGCTGGAGCTTCCTTCTCTTATTGGTGGGGATTTTAATATCTTAAGATACTCATTTGAAAAAAATAAACCTGGGGGGGTGTCTAAGTTTTCTGATGTTTTCAATTCTATCATTAAATCACATTCCTTAAGAGAAGTTGATATGTCTGGAGGGTTGTATACTTTGTCTAATAATAAAAAAAATCCTACTTTGGAAAAGCTTGATAGAATCCTGATGTCTTCTGATTGGGAAACTCTTTTTCCTTTAACCAAAGCTAGGAAAATTCCTCGAATAATTTCTGATCACAATCCTTTGATTGTTGAGACTGGAGAAACTGTTATTCCTAAGAATAAGGAATTTAGGTTTGAGAAATCTTAGATTGTTCATCCAGACTTCCAGGATAGGATTAAGAAAGCTTGGAATGTAGCTATCCCCTCTGTGGATAGTGTTTCAATTATTCAACAAAAGCTCAAGAGGGTAAAAAACAGTTTGAAAGGTTGGGGAGCTAATGTGAGAGGGGATTCAATCAGGTTAAGAAAAGATCTCTCAGCAGAATTAAGTATTTTGGAGGATTTGGAAGAGATTGACATCCTGTCTGTTGACCAGTTTCAAAGGAAAAGTTTCTTGCAGAGTGAATTATTCAGACTGTGTGATGAGGAGGAGAAATTCTGGCAGGAAAGATCAAGTGAGAGGTGGCTTTTGCAAGGAGATTCAAATTCAGCCTTTTTTCATAGGGTGGCTAATGGTAGGAAGAGGAAAAATACAATGTACTCTTTGGTTAATGGAGACCAGTGTATCCAAGGGACGGATGAGTTACTTAAACATGCTACTGAGTATTACAAGGCTCTGTTTGGCCCTGGGGAAGGAAATTTAATGTGTTTTTCTGATGATATCTGGAATATTGAGGAGAGACTTTCTGTTTCTGATAATACTACTCTTGATGCTGCTTTTACTGTTGAGGAGGTCAAACTTGCCATTGACTCCATGGTTAAGAATAAAGCCCCTGGCCCGGATGGAATCCCTATTGAATTCTTTCAGGCTACTTGGGATGTAGTGAAAGATGATATTATGAGTCTGTTCAATGACTGGTACTGTGGGAAACTTGGTCTTTATAGACTTAACTTTGGCATGATCATTCTACTTCAGAAATCTCCTGATGCTGACTGTTTACAAAAATACAGGCCTATTTGTCTGTTGCAAGTGTTGTACAAAATCATTACTAAAGTTGCCACAATGAGGGTGGAACCCTTCATGGACAAGTTAATCTCTAAGTGCCAGACAGCTTTTATTAAAGGGAGAAATATTATGGATGGTGTCATGTCACTACATGAGATTCTTCATGAGGCAAAAAGGAAAAAACATCAGGGAGTAGTTTTTAAGATTGACTTTGAGAAAGCCTATGATAAGGTTGACTGGTCCTATTTGCTTCACTGTGTCACTCTTAAAGGTTTTAGCCCACTTTGGAGGAGATTGATTGAAGATATTGTTAAGGATGGTACCCTTTGTGTGAAAATTAATAACACAAGGGGAAAAGATTTTGGTAGTCACAGGGGAGTTAGGCAGGGAGATCCCTTTTCTCCTTTCCTGTTTAACCTTGCTGCTGAAGGGCTTGCTAAACTCATCCAGCAGGCCCAAGAGATTGGTCTCATTGTTGGTTTAGTTCCTAATCTTGTTGACAAAGGTGTGGCTATTTTCCAGTATGCAGATGATACCCTTTTAATGATCCAGGATGATTTGAATCAGGTCAGGCAGCTTAAGATGATCTTGTATTTGTTTGAGGCTATGTCAGGTTTGAAGATTAACTTCATGAAGAGTGAGCTTTTCATGATTTTGGAAGATTCGGATAAGAGTATCCTGTATTCTGATATGTTAAATTGCCAGATTGGTCATTGGCCCATGAAATATTTGGGGGTGCCTATTTTTGGTTCTAGAATACTAGTTGCTGACTTGAAACCTTTGGTGGAAAAACTGAGTAAAAGATTAGATGGTTGGGCTGGCAACAATTCATCTATTGGTGGGAGATTAATATTGATTCAATCCTCCCTGAGTAGCATTCCCATCTATCATATGTCTATGTATCTACTTCCTTCCTCCTGTTTGGAAGTTATGACCAAAATAATTAGGAGATTTTTCTGGCAAGGGACAAATTCCAAGAAAAAGTATCACCTGGTGAGATGGAATTTGATTAACAAACCCAAGAGTAAAGGGGGCCTGGGCATCAAAGATCTTAAGCTTTTCAATTACAGTCTGTTGTGCAAGTGGTGGTGGAGGTTAGAGATGGAATAAGGGATTTGGCAATCTTTGGTTAAAGAGAAGTATGGAATAGAGCATGGGATCTCCAGGATCAAAGTGAGGCAATAGGATTCCCCTGTGTGGAAGGATCTCCTGAAAGTTAAGCAGTGGTATCTTCAGTGTAGGTTTATGGTGGTGTGTGGTGGAAGAGAAACTGATTTTTGGCATGACCAATGGTGTGGTCCACTGCCTTTCTGTGAAAGATTTCCAGATTTGTTTGATGTTTGCAATATCCTGGTGTGCACAGTTAGAGAAATGGCAGATAGGAACTGGCAGTTGGATGTTAGGAGATGGTTGAGTGTCCCCATGCAACAACAAGCATCAATAATGCGCAGCCTACTCATGACTGTTGCTTTGGGAGAGGGCCCTGATAGGCCAAGGTGGAAACTAACCAAATCAGGAAAATTTACTGTTAAATCCATGTATTCTAGATTGTCTTCCTCTAATGTGGACAGATCTTTTTTGCATCTTTGGAAGGCTAAAATCCCTTTGAAAATCAAAGTGTGGCTTTGGTTAATCTGGCATAATTCGATTGCCACCAAGGATAACATGAAAAAAAGGAAATGGAAAGGAGATTTCTCTTGCAGTTTTTGTGACGTTTTTGAGACTATTAATCACCTGTTCTTTTCTTGCCCTGCCGCTACTTACATGTGGACTGTTATTTCTTCAGTGATTGGGGCTGTTAATAGACCAACCAATTTCACTCATTACTTCTGGTGGATTTCTGCTTTCTTTCCAAACCAGTTGAATCTTCATGTTGTTGGAATTGCTGCCTTTTGCTGGGCAATTTGGAAAACTAGAAATAGGGCTTGTTTTGACAAGAAGTTTATTTCATCTCCTGTGGAGTTGATTTGCTATTTTTGTGCGTTTATTCGCTATTGGGCAGGTCTTCAAGCTCCCGGGGATAGGACTACTATGGAGGAGGGTGCAAGAGTGATTCAAGATGCTGCTCTACAACAACATGCCATGAACCAGGCCAGGCTTCGCAGGACGATTGCTTCGGAAGCTTCTACTGATGAGGATGTGGATGTTGTTGGTTGATTCTCTTCGTTTGAACTAGCTTAAGTTTTCTGCCTGCGTGCAGTATGGTTGTAAGCTACAGTACTTTTCCGTCGCGCTTAGCTAGCGCTCTAAAACTTCTGCCTGTTTGGTTTTGCTTCTGTCCGTTTGGCTTGCGTGGGAGATAGTTTCCTGTTCCTTCCTCAGAGGGGACTGGTCTCTTCTTCTATTCTTGCCTCGGCTTTTGCTGTTTTTTCTTTTCAGTTTCGTTGTAAATAAGACCTCTGTTCTGTTGTCTTTTCGATAATGGAACCCGGCTCTAGTCGTTTGGAAAAAAAAGAAAACCAAGCACCACAGTCCTTGAACTGCCTCGAATGACCCATGGCTCTTTTTTCGATGAAGGGAACTTTATTACTTAAAAGGTTTAAGCAGGTACCGGATCTCTGCACAACCAAGATGCACACAGGCACATGTCCAAAACGAGTGAAACAAAGTGACTAAAAAGCGAATTACATATCATCGTGAGAAATTGTAAAAACGTCTAAATAACTGAAGGACCAATCCGTAGATTATACTGTCCATGAAGGGTAAAAATAGCTCTCGCCGAATCTTTCAACCGCGTACACGCCTCTTTGAACAGAAACGATGCTCCACACGTTGCAAAGGCGCCCATGATCGGATTAAAGTTGTACACCGGTAGATGACCTGCATACGAGACATTTTTTTCGTTAAAAACCTTGTCATTTCTACATAGCCATCGCGACCAAACAACGGGAATCGCTCCCAACCTAATAAGCTTCTTAAACCTAGAATCAACACCATTGAGCCACTTGCCAAAAATATTAGCAACGCTACTAGGTGGATATAAGTTCGAGTCTATCTGAATGACTAACCATACAGATCTAACGAAATGGCACTGAAAGAAAAGGTTCTTAATAGTCTCATCCTGAAGACAAAAGACACACTATTTGTTTCCTTGCTAATTCCGTCTAGCAAGGTTGTCCCTAGTAAGAAATACTCCTCGACGAAGATACCACGTAAACACTTTAGTTTTCAGTGGAATCTTGATCTTCTAAATCTTCTTAAAATTAACAACTCTCACCTCTTCCTCGGAGTAAGGTGCAGTGAAAATACTATTATCCTCATTCGAAACCTGTGGAATATCAGCCGTTTGGTTCTCATCCAAGGAAAAATGATCTTCCTCCGGAGCACCAAACAGTCCTTTATAATAATTTGTAATAAACAACTTTAGTTGCTCATGGCCTTCGATCATACCCTCCTTCTGTACCAGGGCATATGTCTACCATTGGCAACACTATGAAGTATCTTGTATTTGAATCCCCTTCCAGAATGAACTGTGCTTTTGATCGTTGATACCATTTAATTAAACTCCTCCTTGCGCAATAGTCCCACTATCTAGGCATTTGATTGATTTTTCAATTCAATATCTTGTACAGATAGAGGTCGGAATTCCTCTAATGCCTTGAAGTCATCAATAATTGATGAAAGTTGCTGCTTTTCTTTTCTAAGTAAACCCATTGTATGACCAGACCATCCGATAAGTTCGTTACGTATATCACGTATTTTGTTATTCTACCTCTAGATTGGCATTGTCCCAACAACTGGTCTTTCCCATATCCTTTTGAGCATTTCGGCAAAGCCCTCCCGGTGTAGCCATCCAAACTCAAACTTGAACTGGCCATTACATTGTGGTCTAGGCAATCCGGTTGTCAAAAGGATGGGAGCGTGATCTGACAGAGCCTCAATAAATTCCCATTATGTATCCATAAGCACCGGGTCTATTTTCTCGTATGTGGGTTCTGCTAGACTATTTTCCCAAGTAAATTGTCTTCCAACCATCGAAATCTCTCTCAAATTCAAGCTGTCAATGACTGTGTTGAACAAAATAGGCCAATGGTTGTCAAACCGGCTCTTACTTTTCTGGAATGGGAATTGTGGCATATTGAAATCCCCCAATGATTATGGCATGTGAGTTATCATTTACTAGGTTAACCATTTCCAGAAGAAAGTCGGCCTTGGGTTCCTCCTGAGCAGGTCCATACACGGTAATAAGGCTCCATATGAAATTGTCAACTTTGTTACAAATGTGAAGTTTAACGTGAAACTCGCCATCCATAACCGCTAACATTTTCATGGTGTCAGTCCTTGCTCCGAGTAAAATACCACCAGAACGTCCCCTAGGTGGGCATGAATTCCACGCAAAATCTATACCTGCAGAAAGACAGTTTAAAAGACTTCGCGAGAAATCACGCGTACCGGTCTCAGAAATACCAAAAAATCCAGATTATGCTCCCTAATAGAATTAGAAAAGTGCAAGTGTTTAGCCAACTCACCAAGACCTCTGCTATTTGCAAATATACCATTCAGAAACAATGGGGGATTTGGATAATTTGGACCTTTTCTGAGTCCTCTTGTTAGAAGAAGGTTTGGATCCCCGACACGAAGCTTTTAGCTCAAGTAAAGGATTGTCGACATCCAAACTAACTTATGACACTTTACCAACTAAATGAGAGAGAAGCTGACCATCTGATGTGGCATTCGCTTCCTCTTCATCTAGATAGGTGGCGGACATACTAGTCGGGAATTTAGGAATAACCATTAAATGGTCAAATTCCATATGTCTCAAGACACGAGTTGAAACGAAAATTTGAGAGCTATCATTACCTAGCTTAATTCCTACTTTAGCAACCTTTGAAGAGATAGTTGAAGACGAAAATGAAAGAAAAGATTTAGATGTGTTATCCATACCATGTGAATCGAGGTTAATCCCAGCCTTGCGACACATTGCCTTCATCAAGGAACCCTCATCCGTGGCATTAGCTCCATCCATCGCCCACTCAAACAACCCACTACGGCGTGGCGCCACAATAGGAACTGGAGTACAAGGCGGGACGGAGCAAACCAAGTCGGTTGCCACCTCCACGCGACGAGAGGATGGGGACAACATCGGTGAAGAAGTAGTTGTCCCGTCCACATTAGGCGCTGTGGACAAAGCTGAAGAAGAGTCCACACCCACCCCGACGCCATGACCACCAAGGCAGTCCACCAAAAGATCCAGGGGAGACAAGGGCGAAGAAGAGGCCCGATGGAGGCTGATGCTTGCTCGTTGGGAGACCCCAAGTGTAGGGTGTGAAGAGTGCAGAGGCAAGTTTTCCCTCAGAAATAAACCAAGGTTGAATCGACCAGTAGGAGAAAGAAATCACTTCCGAAAGGTTGATGTAGCTGATGTTGGCAGGGCGCACTACCGGTTCAGCAGCAACGTGGAATCTATACAACACAATCAAATTACTTTTCCCCAACGAAGCAGTGAGGTTGTCAATCTGACTGGTTTTGCTAAAACAAATTATTAGACGTATAGTGTGGAAAGTAGTACTTGTTTGTAGTAGATGAAAGCGAACAATGATGGCAGTATGAAAACAACAATTGAAGTAGGAAAACCGCGGTTGCAGTGGTTGTATTATCAGTATAAAGAAATGGACCAGAGTCCACAGTTCACTAGAGGTGTCGTGGGATAATCACGGCAGATGTTACCAGGGGTAACTGATCTTGGGGCAAGTCGACACAGGCGTTCGGGAGAGGGTTTAGCTCAAGAGAAGACATGGTACAACTTGATCTGACAGCCGGCAATCGAAGTCGCCGGATCTCTATTCTCGATACAATAACTCGATTTAGGGTTTACACTGGATACTCGATATCACTCGATATTGCTAGGGTTCTTAGATTTCTCTCTAAACTACCTCCGGGGGTCGGTTTATAAAGCACCCGTACCCCCTGGCTTGTCCTACAAGGCGTACCCTGAATCCTACCCGGACACGGCGCACTAACCCTAACTTGCCTTTACAGTAACCCACAATCCGGGTCATTGGGCCTACAAGCTTGGGCCTTCACAAGTTTCCCTATCCTTAGCCGGATCCTGCACATCATCCCTTGAGCCGGGTTATTCCTTGGAGCTTGGCCTACCGGGTTAGCATCCCCCTGTCAGTAGTCCCCAGAATAGCCTGGGCTTCACGGATCTCCTTGAAGCGCTTGCTATTCCCTGCAAAGATATCGATCATACGGGTATATGAAGATCGGGTTAAGATGTTTTAATATTCAGCTAGGCCTTGCTCCTTGGCGGCCATGCAATAACCTCAGCTTTCCCTCCAAACACCTTGGTTCAAACTTCTGGGTCCAAACCATAATAATAACTCCAAGATCCTATGCTCGATAACCAATCCCGTCATCACGGGACGAATCCCCTTTTTCCTTTTATCCGGATGCTTTGCTCAATACTTGGCGCACATCTCGCAGAAACTTTAAATAAATAGCCGTTTATTTCCGTAACTCCCGGCTCCCATTCAGTGAACCGGGCTTATCCATTCACCCTATAAATAAGCTCCCTGGGGGGTGACCTAAACCTTAACGGCTCATTTCCCCCCACTCTGCTTCCTCTCTCCCTCAGAGCTCACCCCCGCTGAGCGCCACCACGGAAATCCCGCGCGCGTCACCGGAGCCCATCGGACGGAGGCTGCGCTCCGCCACTGCTCGCCCTGCACCGCCGCCGAGACCCGCCGGCGAATCTCCATCCGGCCCTTCAAGAACCACGAAGGGACACCAGGGCTGCGCCATTTGCCTCCGCAAGGCCTCACTCAGATCTCCTCCGGTAAGCCTTTTGCGCCCATTAATTTTCCCTTGCAATTTTTGAATTTCATCTCAAACTAGATCCAAATCTGCCCGGCATGGATTTCTCGGCTATGCCGAATTAAATTGCCCATACTTCCTTCTAGCATGCACAATGAATAAAGCGCATACTCCAATACACTCTCCTACTGCCCGCAATCGTTATTCCCACTTCAAATCTGAAAATAGAGCTTCCAATCTAGGCTCGAACTACCCGAAACTTCCGCCTTTGCATTAATCACCCGGCTGGACCTTTCCTTTCTAGTTTCTTTTAATCACGTTAAGTGCCTAGGAAGCCGTCCACTGTCTTCAAAAAACTTCTTCGGTATTTAGATCCCATAATTTTCGCCATAATGCCTGATACCCGGGTAATTCCAAACCTTGCTCTGCGAACTAACACCCGGATCACTCGCAATTTCTCATGTCTCTATATTACGCGGCTTATACTTGGCCGGTTCGCAACTTCCATGCCTTAATTTTCTTCTTACTTTGTACTTTGCAGGTCCACCACATGGCTCCCAAGAAACAGGGGAAAACTCCAATCAAGGCTAAGGCCACCAACACCATTTCCGCCTACTGGGCACGGTCTATGGTCACAAAGGCCAAATTGGAGGAGCTGGTGGAATTGGGAATTCTTCCTCCTCAGGAAAATATCCAATGGAGGGTGCCGGGTAAGGAGACCCGGCCCACCCCTACCAAAGATGAGGTAATCTGCTTCGTGGAACATGTGACCCGGGGTTTTCGACCACCGGGTCACCCCTTTTTCCGTGACATACTTAGCCACTACGGCCTTCGTGTCTTTGATATCGGACCCAACTCTGTGCTAAATATTTCCCATTTTATTGTCCTCTCCGAATCCTACTTGTGCACTCCGCCAAGTCTAGCTCTTTTTATTGAACTTTTTCAATGCAAACCATGCCGCGAAAGCGGTGATGGGGCGCTTCTCACTTGCGGCGGGGTTTCAATCCAACGCCGCAAGAACTCTCTGATGCCACCCCTCACCCTCAATTCCCATGTCAAGCATTGGCAGCTCTCGTACTTTTACTGCCAGGACACTTCCCCACCCGGTCAAAAGAAACTGCCGGGTTACTCGGAGGGTCTTCTTGATATCTCCGATAAGTTTAGTGCCTTCGCCCCTGACCCGGACAGGGAGGCAATTCAACCTCTTCTAGCCAAAATTGCCACTCTTACAGCCCAAGGCCTCATCGGGCTCAACCTGGTGAAGACTTGGGTTGATTTCAGGATTCAGCCCAATTCCATCCGCACGAAGTTGATGTGCGAGTATTCAGGGGAACCTTCTGATCCGCTTCGATACTCCGACAACATCTTCGCAGCTGGCGACACTCATAAAACCATCAAGGGTTTCTTGACGGAAAAGCTCGATGTAATCCGGAACATATCCGGGTTAGAGCCCTTCACACTTGAGAATCCAGCCCCCAAGGTAAAAATCCGACTTTGATGCCTTTACTTTTACTCTTTCCACTCTACGCGGTTAATAACCCTTACGTCAACACTTTTCAGGCTGATGATGATTTTTGGAAAACTAATACCTCCCCTAGCTCCGAAAGTCCAGAGGAGCAAGATACGGTTAATTCGGAAGAAGGTACTCTCCGAATTTTATTTGGTTCCCTTGAACTCACCATAGCCCCTTCCTTTCTAATCATAACTTTGATGATATCCAGAACAAGAAGATGACGAGGAAGAAAACTCCGATGGCAAGGTGGAATCTGCCAGCGACGAGGAAGAACTGGAGCCGACAATCAAGGTCGGATCCAAAAGGAAGACCCAAGAGGCCACCTCCAAGGTTTCATATCTTCCTCTCGCATTCAACTCGCATTATTTTAGTGATATACTTGAGCTAGCTTGACATTGTCCCACTGGCCGTTCTTGAAGGAGTCGCCCGTGCCTAAGCGTAGGTCAACTCGAAACCACCCGGGTGATGAAGCCCTTAACCCGGGTATGACATTGACCCCCCCACGGCGGGCTGGTAATTACCCTATCTTTTCTGGGTCAAGGCATTCCCTTTAAACCATTCCCACATGACATTTAACTTGATAATTTCCAGCTTCTCCCGAGTCCAGCGATGGATTCCCTTGTGACTTTGCGGTGAATACCGGGTAAGATCCCTTTCCTGACGTTCCGCCATATTTCATCACCCTTTCTTGACTGTGTATTTAACTATTGACTGACAACACCTTATAGGGCCACGGTCGTTGTCAGCGATCAAGAGGAAACAGAGACCGAGGGCCCGGGTAAGGGGAGCCCGGCTGATAAGACTACAGCCGCGTCCAGCGGTGAAAAACAAGCGTCGCCGCCAAACCCGGACCCGCAGGGAGCCGAGTATCCAATTGCTTCCCATGCAAGCAAGAAGAACAAAACCACCATCTTGGGTGAAGAAGAAGAAGCGTCGGATTCCGACACGCGGATGACCCGGGTTCCGCCTCCTGCTAAGAAGAAAGCTCCTTCCCGGAATTTCCAAGGCCCCGGGTCTTCTGATACGAGTAAAGATACTTTTGGTCAGTTGATGCACACTCTCCTTACTATGAAGGCTTCGGAGAGCCAGATCTTGGAGCGCATGGCTGCAGAGCATCAGGTAAGGACACCTTGTATCTCATATTGCATACCTAGTCCCCAAGTTCCAAGTATGACTTGCAAAAGTGATGCTTGGTACTTCTCACCACATTCGGCTTTCCATACAATCCAACTAATACTTGCATTCCTTGCTAATTACAGGCACAGATAACCCGGTCTGATGAAACTTTACTGAAGACCGAGCAACTTCTTCTTGCCGAGATGAAACGAAGGGAAATCCTTGAGGATGACATGAAAACCTTGAAGAAGGATGTGTCCAAATACAAGAAGAAGTGCAACGCCGCTCAGACCGAACTGAAGAAACTATCGGACCAGGTTTCCGATACTTATCAGATCTTGCTCAGTAAGTTTTCTGCTGCTGATTGGCTTCATGTCTTTTAATTTATTATAACAGACTCGGGATTACTGATACGCTCTTTCTTTTGTTATGACTGCAGGTGCCAACCTTGCGGCTCCAGAGGAAAATGCCATTACCAAGGCTAAAACCCTCAAGACTGTACTCCGGACCTTCTTTGCCGGCACAAAATTCATATTGGATGCTGTGAAGTGGCCTACGGAAGTATATCCGGGTGAAGAGAATCTCGTTCAAGCCTGTTCTACTGTGCCTGGGTGGATTGAGATCTGGAAGCGTTCATCATACCGAATTGGAATGATCCGGGCTTTTACTCTAGCCAAGTCTTTCTTTCCAAAGCTTGACCCGGCAAAGGTAACATCCGGGTTTCCCGAATTCAAGGCTGATGGTTCCAAATTTACGCCCAAGGATTTCAAAACCATACAAGCCGCAGTGCGCCCCTCAGCTACCGCCTTGGCCGATAGCTTGGATCTAAATACGATTATGAGTGCATATGACGCTGATGGCAAAGTTATTACGGAGGATGCGCCCGCTCCTTTTGATATCTTGGAGAAGTGGGCTGATCACTCGGCCAAAAAGAAGGAGGCAACTGCGAAGAGGGAGGCCGAGTTAAAATCAGGGCCATCCGCCTCTACACCGTCCGTCCTTCCACCTATCCGCCCTGGCGCGGTGAGTCCGGGTGGCCCTGCCAGGAAAGCTAAGCAGCAGGCCCAGGAGCAAGACCCGGAAGATCGCGCTCAGGAGGCCGAGTAGGGTAATGATGTCATAATACCTTAGTCACGTGAGGCCTTTTCATTTGAACTATTCATCCTGCCAATGGTGCGCCTGTGCACTTCTGATACCAATGCCATAACTTGTAATGTATTTCTATTCGGTGACATATTTTTGCGGCTTTCCCTGCCTTTTGATAATCGTGCTATTGTGTCTGTTCTTTTGAACTTGTTCTTGATACCCAACTTTCTTTTTAGCTCCCTTTGTAAGACTCGGTTTTTCAAAGACCAGGGGCTTTGATACGTGGACCTTTTCTTTAAGTCCCCAAGACCCGGATGGTGGGGTTTTTCGAACTGCGATAGCCAAGTAGTTTGTTTCTGTTTCGAAGTCCCCCAGTCCCCATGACCCAAAGTTCGAGTAATGGGGGTGTGGCCTTTCTGAGAGAACAAATTATTTTTTACCGAGTCGCAAACCTAAAGCCATTCCGTGTAAGTACTGAAGTTATGCTTGATAATTGTTGAGTTTCCGGCTTTTAGCCTTGTACTCTGCATAAACTTGTGGTTTAGATGACCCTTTTAACTATCTTGTACTGTAAGCCGGCTTTCGCGTGGATACCATGTTGTTACATCCATACGAGAACAGTGTCAGGCAAGTCCCATTGGGCTCCATGGCTGATTGTAATCGTAAGCGAACGAATCATGCCACTTTAGTGCGAGTCACATCAAGCTTAAGTAAGATAAGTCAAGAAAAGTTGGCTTCTTTGCCCAGTCATAAGATTGCAGCCGTGCTCGTTTGCGAGTAACCGGCCCTTATGACTTATAGCTATCTATGCCGGGTCATTCGGGTTAGTGGTTGGTTACCTGAGCAACCAACCCCCAAGACCTACATGCAATCGATGCTTTTGATGATACTGAATTATCGATGTCGCAGGGATACTACTTACTTGTAATCAGGGTGTAATGATATAGGACTTGATAACCATCTCTTTATTGATACTAGAAATTTTGGATCAGCAGGCCGCCTCATTAAAAACCTTCCAGTCCCCTTAGGTACCCTGGGTAGGAAAAGAGCGCGTCTGAAACCTGCTGCCTGTTACATTGTTTAGTTCCTCATAAGCGCTGATCCCGGTCTGGCTTGACCAATGCACATTCTCCATATGTTGGATCTTTTCCTGATGAGTACCGGGTTTGCTAGCCAACCCGGGTGGGGTGTTCCAATGACCTGGCTGGTTGTAAGCGGCCGTGTGGCTTCTTCCTTTACAGCGGGCCGCTTGGGGGAATCATCCTCGATTAAGGCCACCATTTTAGCATCTTGCGTTGCCTTGGATTTTGTTCTTTCGCCTTCAGTACTCGGCCTTTTTGATGTGGCTATATCCTCCGGGTTTGCTTGAGATCGGTAGTGCTTGAGTTCTTCTTTTCTACAGGCCTGCTCGGCCATTGCTGCGTCTCCTTCGTCACATTCAGCTGCTATATCTCGTTTTTCATGTATGGTAATGGTCTTCTTGGGACCCGGGATTTTTAGCTGCAGATATACGTAACACGGCCTAGCCATGAATTTGGCATAAGCCGGCCTTCCAAACAGCGCGTGATAGGGGCTGCGTAATTTCACTAGCTCAAAGGTGAGCCACTCAATTCGATAGTTATCCTTTGATTCTCCGAAAGCTACCTCCAATGCGATTTTTCCCTCGGGGCATGCTGAATGACCCGGCACTATCCCATGAAAAACTGTCGAGCTTTTTTGCAGTTGAGATTCCTTGAGACCCATGCGTAGGAAGGTTTCCCAATACAGTATATTGATGCTGCTTCCACCATCCATTAAAACCTTCTTTAGTTCGTACCCATTAACTTGTGGTGCGACTACTAGTGCCAAGACTCCTGGGTGTTCCACTCTTTCCGGGTGATCCCTTCTGCTCCATGTTACCTCCTGTTCTGACCATCTCAAGTATCTCGGAACGGCTAACGAAACTGAGTTGACTGCTTGCTTCAGTATCTTTTTGTCCTTGTTAGAGCCTCCTGTGGTATGCACATGATATTGACCCAATTGTTTGGGGTTAGCCTGGAAGCCTCCTGCCCCCCCTTGGTTATTACCTTGATTTCCAGCCGCCGGGTTACCAGCTGGGGGTGGGCCGTTGCCCGGGTTTGCCCCTGGACCCGGTCCTCCTCCCCGCCCTGCACCTCGCGTAGCTCTGTGCACTTCCTCATTTTTCCATCTTTGTAAATCGGCGCACTGTTCTAGGGAGTGGTTAGCTGGCCTGCCATTCCTGCTGTGCTTCGGACATGCCATCCTGAATATGTCCCAATTGTTACCCGGCCTTGGTGGACCTTGATAGTTTCCTCCATGGTGGTTACCTCCGTTGAAATTTCCTTCTGCTCTTGGCCTTGAAGACCCGGCTTCGGTGTTGGCGACAAACTCGGAGCCTCCTTCGAAGGGGCGCTTGTTCTGGCTATTTCCATTGTTTCCTGACGCTGTTCCGTTGCCGGTTCTTCCATTACCGCTTGTGTTTGCTTTTGTCTTCTTGTCATCAGCTTCTTCTTCTGTAGTATCTGTCGCAGCGTGTTTGTTGCACGCATCCATCAATTCTCCCATTGTGACTTCCGACGCATTTCGACTGGACTTCATGCGAGTTAACTTTTGCACTAAAGGTATATACTTGCATGTTTTTGCCATGGCCTGTAGTGCATCCTTGGGCTGGATATCCGTGGATGAGTGAAGTATCTCCATAACCCGGCGCACCCAACTGCGCGCCGATTCTCCCTTCTTCTGGACGCATCGCTCTAGATCATCAATAGTGAATAATTTCCTGCAGGTCCCGTGAAAGTGCTTGATAAACGCGGTCTTCAATTCCTCCCAAGACTTGATCGATCCCTCTGGTAGATTGGTGAACCACAATTTTGCTGCTCCTTCCGACATCATCAGATACATGAACTTGGCTTGGAGGTTCTCGGACGCGTTGCGGATTGACATTGCCATCTCGTAACTGCTTAGCCATGTTTCGGGATCCATGGTTGGCTCATAATTCACTACTTTCCCTGGCTCTTTGAACTTTTCCGGGTAAGGTTCAGCTCTAATATTGTCCGAGAGACACTTGGGTCCCGCAAGAATGGTTGAAGCCGGCCTTGCTCTAGAAACGTGTGATGCCGCGGGGGGCGCGTCTGGGCGCGGTGCTGCGGGAGGTCCATGCGCTGCAGACCCGGCCGCGGCCCTCCGAGCCCTAGAACTGTCCACGACGGCCTGTGCTGCTGATGCTGCCTGAGCGCGGGGAGGAGGCGGCATTTGCTGCTGCTCTTCCCTCCGCCGCGCTGAACTCGTTTGTAAATTCCCTTGCTGCTGGCTGACGTATGGCGTCCCGTGCATACCGCTTCTGTGATCCGGGTAATTGGCTTGCTGTGCCACCGCAGTGTGCAACAGCTCGATGGCTTGCCGAGTCTTCTCTGCATGGGGCGACTCTCCCACAGGTATTTGATTCAATGCGAGTGTCGCCGCATATACGTTGTCCATAGGATTGTTGTAGTGGCCGGCTGGCGTGCGGAATCGTGATGGTGGCGGCGGTAGTAGATCGTTGCCGGTTGTGACTCTAGTTTGCGGTGGGGGTAACCCGGTCCGTTCATTCGCCGGATGTGTCGCTGCTGTCGTCTGTTGGGGTGCGGTTCCCTGGTTCACCACTGGTATCGGTTGGTCCTGAGGCGTGACGAATAAATTAGCCGGATTAATAACCCCGCCCGTTGCTGGCAACCTGGTCTGGTGCCTTTGATGTATCCTGGACGTTTCCTCTCGAAGCCGGGTTTCCAACGCGTCTAGCTCGCGCCGTCGGGTGGCCATCCCCTGTCTATCTGCTTCCACTTGCCTTCTTTGCTGTTCCAATGCACGACGAGCCACGTCCAGATCTCTAACACGCTCTGCCGTGTTTTCTGGGGTGATAACCGTGGCGAGGACTGTAGGATCCAAAATCAAATTATTATCGAACAGGGCCGGGTGACGCGGATTCGAGGGACCCGGTCCTGGTGTCCGGTTGGCTTGAAACCCGAACATGTTGGCGTGTTGCTCCTCATCTGCTGCACGACTGGTGACCGATGCTGACTCTCCATCGACCCGGGTCAAGACCGGGTCTCCGTTAACCGCGCCCTGTTGCTGGGCCACTGCCTGAGCCGCCCCGACTGATGCCGCGGCTGTGTTTCCTTGGTTGGCCGCGGGGGCTGCATAGACTGCAATTCGGCGCGCGATATCCGGTGTAAATTCAGGCTGTTCCTCCTCACCGTTCTCCTCGTACCGGTTTTCCAGTAGATCCAGGATAGACCCGGTGTCATCTTCTCCTTGGACCCGGTCGCGCGGGGTCCATGCCGGCTCCTCCGGCTGTTCCCACTCCGCGATGGGTTCTTCTGCCGGATATGTCGTTCCCGTTGATTCTTCATCATCTGATCGGATAGACGTGGCTCTTCCTGGCATAGAATCAGATCCAACGTTGTCAGGGACCGAATTGGAAGCACATACCATACCGATGAAGACGCTGATCCGGCCGATTGTCACGACGGATCCGGTTTCGAGGTGATCCGACTCCGGCCCCCAGCCGGAATCGTCCACCACCTTTTCTCCTTCGTGGTCGATGTAGATCTCGCCGATGACAAGATTCTCCATGCCCTTCCGAGCTTCTCCCGTGATGTAGACACCTTTGGACGCAGGCCCCACGGTGGGCGCCAACTGTCGTGGGATAATCACGGCAGATGTTACCAGGGGTAACTGATCTTGGGGCAAGTCGACACAGGCGTTCGGGAGAGGGTTTAGCTCAAGAGAAGACATGGTACAACTTGATCTGACAGCCGGCAATCGAAGTCGCCGGATCTCTATTCTCGATACAATAACTCGATTTAGGGTTTACACTGGATACTCGATATCACTCGATATTGCTAGGGTTCTTAGATTTCTCTCTAAACTACCTCCGGGGGTCGGTTTATAAAGCACCCGTACCCCCTGGCTTGTCCTACAAGGCGTACCCTGAATCCTACCCGGACACGGCGCACTAACCCTAACTTGCCTTTACAGTAACCCACAATCCGGGTCATTGGGCCTACAAGCTTGGGCCTTCACAAGTTTCCCTATCCTTAGCCGGATCCTGCACATCATCCCTTGAGCCGGGTTATTCCTTGGAGCTTGGCCTACCGGGTTAGCATCCCCCTGTCAAGAGGTGTCTCTCCAAAACAGATAAATATCATGCTTGGTAAACAAATTACAGCTGGGCAATTGACAGATATAAAGACTGCAACGTGCATATGCATGACATGATGATTACTATGTGATTCATGCGAGCATTACAACAATATACATAGACCGTTATCCAATTGGATCTATGACTAATAATCCACCCTTCGAGCATCATCCAATCAAACCTCGGGTATAAGTTGCAAGCAACATATAATTGCTTTAAGCAAAGTGTGTAATGTAAACAATAAAATTATCCTTAGAAAAACCATTGTTGTTTTCTCCCTAATGGCAACAGCACATCCCCCATCCGTTACGTTTCTTTCACTCGAGCGTGAGTGAAAGGGAGGCATGAACCCACTATCGAGCATAAATACTCCCTCTTGGAGTCACAAGCATCAACTTGGACAGAGAATCTACTAGTAACAGAGAGCATGCTAGATCATAAATAACAAACACATGAAAGAACATGGTAGATTGATAATCATTGGACATAGCATTCAATACTCATCGGATCCCAGCAAACACAACATGTAGCATTACAATAAGATGATCTTGATTATGTTAGGCGGCTCACAAGATCTAAACACGAGGCATAAAGAGGAGAGAACAACCATCTAGATACTGTTATGGACCCGTAATCCAGGGTTGAACTATCCACGCATCACTCCGGAGGCAGGCATGGTGATGTAGAGCCCTCCGGTGATGAATTCCCCTCCCGACAGGGTGCCAGGGAGAGCTTCAAAACCCTCCCAAACTAGGGTTGACGATGGAGGCGGCTGTGGATATTTTTTGTGGAAAAGGCCAGGGGGGCCACACCACCTCCAGGCGCGGCCAGGGGGCGCGCTGGCCTATGGTGTGGGGCCCCTGAGCCCCCCCCCCCCTCCGGGTCCCCTCCAGACTCTGTGTACATGGCAGATTTCTAAGACTTATGGGCTTTGTTTCGTCCAATTCCGAGAATATTTCTAGAACAAATTTTCTGAAACCAAAAACAACAGAAAACAGGAATTGGTTCTGTGGCATCTTGTCAATAGGTTAGTCCTAGAAAATCCATAAAAATGGCATAAAGTGTATAAGAAACATGTAGCATATGGCATGAGAACAACATGGAACATCAGAAATTATGGATATGTTTGAGACGTATCAAGCATCCCCAAGCTTAGTTCCTACTCGTCCTCAAGTACGTAAACAATAAAAACAAATAATATCTGAGGTGACATGCTATCGACATGAACTTGATCATCATAATGTAACGCATGTAAACTAAGATCAAATGAATATAGGTTGTGGTTTATAGTTGATATTAAATAGAGTAATGTATAAACCATTAGAAAGAACAAAGTAAAACTTTTCAATGAATCAATACTAAAAGACAATCAACTATGAAAAGTATATTAATGATGATTTAAGCTTCAAGAACAACAGTATAATCATCCTAAGCATCAAACTCTCACAACAACTCCTGTTAGGATCAAGTAGAGTGACAACAATATGCACGTAGGAAAATCATCAAACTATTTGTGCACTCAAAACAAGCAAGAGTTATGTATTGGTCCCTCGCACCAGGATGTTATGGATAAAAGAACATTATGGGTGGTTTGGAAGGTCAATGGAAGAAATTCTCACACAGCTGAAAGTGATCATTAGACAAGAGGAAGTCTTATAATCGAATCTATGCAAGGAGTAGTGATTTCCACACAACGAATGCACATAGAGCTGTAAGTGTATGAAAGCTATCCAATGGAACTAGCGGGGGAGCATCCAACTTGCTTGCTCATGAAGATATAGAGCACTTTTGAGGAGGCTCATCATTGGAATATACAAGCCAAGTTCTATAAGGTAAAGTTCCCCCACATAGTTATGCAAGTCATAAAATGAAAACTCTCTCCAAACAGAAGTGTTGGTGCTAACAAAGCACAAGTGTGGAACAAATGATAGTAATGCTGCCCCCTCTCTCTATTATCTCTCTTTGGCCCTCTTTCTTTTTTTATTTTTGGGCCTTTTCTCCTTTTTTTCTTTTTTTTAACCTCACTGGTAGGGGCAACACTCTATTTACAATGAATCATAACACTTTTGTAATCATAACTGAAACTGAATAATCTCTGATGTATAAAACTAAATGCTCCTACTAGTGTAGCAGTATGCAAAATAACAATGAAACAAGTAACATAATGATGATGGATGTTGTATGGAAATATATCTCGGAATGACTATGGAAATGTCATAATATGTAGGTATGGTGGTTGTTTTGAGGAAGATATTTTAGGCTTATGTGTAAGAGAACAAAGTCCTCTCACGCGGTTTGGATGCACTGCCGAAGTTTGCACCAACTCCCAATGTGAGAATGGGAAATGCACGACACCGAAGAGGCTAGCAAATATGGATGGTGGAAGTGCCAGAAAACCGCAACTTAGAACTCACAAGTTAAAACATTACAACTAGAAATATGATCATACAAGGCATAATGAAAATCACTCCAAGAGGGTCCGTGGCAGTGACAGGTCACTGTTGGCTACCCCAACCGTAGCACGTAACAAAAATCCATTATGATTATTATTAGCAGAGGAAGTCATATATCATTATACTATCAACTGGCTATTCGAGTGTGGCACGGTTTCAAGCTTTTAGACCAACCATTAATTGTTTTTATCTTACTAAAACAGCAGGTTTACCACTAACATATTAATATCTCAAAACAACAACAAATAATCAAGTGAAATAGTTTAATGATCTACAAGAGTATGCAAGTCTTTCCAACATACCATCTACCACATGTAGAATTTTCTATTTCCATCAAACACCATTCAATAAATATTTCAACACAAACTATCCAACTAATATAGCAATGAAACAAGAGAGTAATAACATAACTCTACTAGAACTAACAGCTCTGAATAAGAGATGCATGAAAAAACATGAGCTAAAAGGATTTGCAGCACCTAGAAGAAAAATTAAGAATACGAGCATCGAAGAAAATGAGTATTCATATGAAAAGGCGGAGCGTGTCTCTCTCCACACAAGAATGCTTGGTTCCAAACATATTTATTGTAGCAAGAAAAACAAAAGAAAATAAATCAAAAAACAAACAGACGCTTCAAGTAAAGTGCATATGATGTGACCGAATAAAAATATAGTTTCACTAGAAGTGACCTGATAAATTGTTGATGAAGAAGGGGATGCCTTGGTAATCCCCAAGCTTAGACGCTTGAGTCTTCTTAGAATTTGCTAGGATGAACCACGGGGGCATCCCCAAGCTTGGGCTTTTCACTCTTCATGATCACATTATATCACCCTCTTCTCTTGACCCTTGAAAACTTCCTTCACACCGAACTCAAAGTAATTCGCATTAGACGGTTAGTGCACAATCAAAAATTCACATGTTCTCCTTGGAAACAAGCGTTATTAATAATTTTTAAACATTAGCTACAACCACTGATGTTTTGTGGAGCAAAGAAATCCACTCGACATAGTAAAAGAAAGAATGCAAGTAAAAAGGCAGAATCTGTCAAAACTAGAACAGTCTGTAAACACGAATTTTTTGGGGCACTTACGTTTCTCAAATCGAAAATTCTAAGCTAGAAAATGTTTTGGAATTAGCTGACGAATAAGCACAAAAATTTGCAAGTCATTTTGATCTTTCTGTGATTTATACGATTTTATACGATGGACAGCAAAAATCTGTTTCCTGCGCAGAAATCCAAATCTAACCTCAACTTTCACTAGAGACTTTACTTGGCACAATAAATGCGAGAAAATAAAGATACAAAGTTGTTGCTACATAAGTATTAAAACACCTTGACTCAAAGAAAACAGAGAAAAACAATGCAAAAAATAAAACCATGGGTTATGACCATGAAGTGCTTTTCTTTAACTCCTTTTAGCTAGGCACAGAAAACTAGAATCAAGTATATTCAAGTGAAGAAGCATCCAAATAGTAATTTTTCTAATAATAGAATCAAAAGGCAACTTCATTCTCTTCCTAGCAAAGTTTTCCATACCTTTCTTCAGTGGGAATTGATATTTAATATTCCCTTCTTTCATATCAATAACAGCACTAACAGTTCTAAGAAAGGTCTTTCCAAAACAATAGGACAAGAAGCATTGAATTCAATATTCATTATAATGAAATCAACAGGGGAAAGGTTATTGTTAACCATAATAATAACATCATCAACTCTCCCCAAAGGTTTCTTTCTAACATTATCAGCAAGACGAACATCTAAATAACAGTGTTCCAAAGGTGGAAAATCAAGCATGTCATAATGTTTCTTACGCATAATAGAGATACTAGAACCAAGATCACATAAAGAATTACAATAAAAATCATTCACCTTCATTTTAATGTTGGGTTCCCAACCATCATCTAACTTCCTAGGGATAGAGGCTTCACACTTTAATTCTTCTTCTCTAATTTGCATGGGAGCATTTGTAATATGTTTTGTGAAAGCTATATTCATCGCTCTAGCATTAGGACTACTAGCAAGTTTTTGAAGGAACATAATTACTTCATAGATATTGCAATCATCAAAATCAAGATCATTTTTATCAAAGGTAATGGGACCATTGTCTCCCATATTTCGAAAAATTTCAGCACTTTTATCAGAAACAGTTTCAGGCAATTTTAAACGTCTAACAGTAGAAGCGGGGGTATTTCCAACACCAATTACTTTACCATTAACAGTAGAAGGTTTACTAGCATGAGAATCTTTAGTTTTACTAGTGGTGGTAATAGTGCAAACATTAGCTATATTATTCTTTCTAGCTATTTCATCTTCTCTTTCCCATCTAGCATGCAACCTAACATTGTTATCAATTCTAACTTGGATGGAATTCGAAATTTTGCTTTATTTAACATCATGAGGCATAACCTTTATTTTAAGAATATCAACATCAAGAGCAAGGCTATCAACTTTAGAAGCAAGAACATCAATTTTGCCTAACTTTTCCTCAACAAATTTATTAAAAACACTTTGTGTACTAAGAAAATACTTAAGCATATTTTCAAGATGAGAGGGTACACTGTTATTATTATTGTAGGAATTACCATAAGAATTGACATAACCATTGCTATTATTAGGAGGATATGGCCTATAGTTGTTGCTACCAAAATTATTCCTATAAGCATTGTTGTTGAATTAATATTTTTAATGAAGTTCACATCAACATGCTCTTCTTGAGCAACCAAAGAGGCTAAAGGAACATTGTTTGGATCAACATAAGCTTTACCATTCATAAGCATAGACATAATATCATCAAGCCTATCACTCAAGGAAGAGGTTTCTTCAACAGAATTTACCTTGCCCTACTTTGTAAGCCCTATCCTTGTTAATCGCGTCATTTATGTTATGTTGGAACTTCTTCAATGGTATGGAAGGATCAATTGGCATCACAAATTTATCCCTAGGCCCTGTCTTGCGAGTTTCACCTTCTCCAATTGCAGCTAGCTCTTCCTTGGTCTTCTCATTGTTCTCAACCTCAATGACAACATCATCTCGTACTTCTGCATCATGTTTTTCCTTTTGCTTCTTCCTCCTTTGGGGTGCCTCATAAGCATCCTTACACCTTTTTGTGGTCTGGATCAGCTCCCATGCAACTTGTGACTTGTCCCTTAATTTGGGCAATATGTTGCTTCATCCTGTTGACCCCTCCACCCATCTCCTTTACACACAACTTGCACTTCACTCGCTGTAAATCTAGAGGATTGACCAACACTGCAAACTCCCACCCCATATCATCTGAATTTCTTTTGAGATTCCGAGAACTCGCAGCGGTAGAAGCAGCCATAGACCCCTAAATATACCGTGCACAGCGAAAAAAAATTAATCACAACTACATAAAGAAATAACAATGTTAATGACACAATGAATAAGTAGATTATCAATAATATTAGCATCAGCCAGCGTGCAAATCAACACACTAAATAGCACCTAGCAACAAGAAGATCAGTGGACTGCCGCAAGTACATAGCAGATCAGTGGAGTGCCAAACTAACTAGCACATAGCAGCCCACCAATCGGAACGCCGCAATCATCTTAGTAGCAAGCAGGCAAGAACTCCCTCGGAACATGGAGATGCGGTCATATTATTTGGGAAGGAGAGGACGATGCAGACTGGCTCGATCGCCTCAATCTCGTGCTCAAATCCAGGTTTCAAGTATGAATATCATCCCATGCTTGTTATAGAAACAAGTGTTCATTTGTATGGTTATGTGTAGATGATTTTTTGTTATCATCTGTTAGTCTTATGTATGAAGAGGATTTGGAAAACAAGGTATTAAGCTTGTTTTCATCTACCTCCACATAACAAGACATGTGCATGCAATACCTAGTTATTATTTCTTACTGGATACTTGTTTCCATTTAAGAGATTTATTATTTGTTCCTCATCTCTGTTGAGCTTGACAAGGCATAGAGGTTATGGATTCTCTAACATTATCTAATGCTTTACTGAATAAATTTTTCCTGAGACAGTGTTGCTCCTTGTTGACTTATGATTCTTGATGTTCTTTTCTCTAGTTGCAACTAGTCTTCTGTTTTTACCTTGTGTCAATTGCAAGTAATATCATCTCTTGGATTCCACCTTCAACTATCTTCCCCTGGTGGTGAAAACAACCAGTTTTTCAAGCAAAGATTTTATTTAGATGATTATAAAAGTATGTGAGTTTGTTTTATGACATCCATTAGCCTTAAGCATATAAGAAGAATTTGTTGACAAGTTTGCAAGGCTTGTCCCCAAATTACTTTTCATATACAAGAGGCTGAGAGTACTAGGTTATTCAACCTTCTGTTTGTTTGTATATGACACTCAATTGTTTGAGTATACAAAAGTGATATGTTAACAAGGTGTACAGGCTTGTTACCAAACTACTTCTGTATAACACTAACATTGGAGTATCACACTATTTCATGAGGAGTTCATAAGATCATATCAGGATATAAGAGTTCCAAATACTCTTATGATAAATTGGAATAGCACTTCTAGAATCCTCCAAAGAATCCTTCTTAAGATCTTCTTGTGGTAGTTCCTATGTTCTTGTGGATGCTTCTCTTGCAAAATGACTTAGAAAAGATTGGAAGATAGCAATATAAAATGATCTAGATAAATAACAAGATCTATATTAAAAGTTAGTTCATGATTTTATTATCCTTACATATACTTCTTATTTTATTTCCCAAAAGATAGATACTTATTTCATACATGATTGGTTTTACTTAGATATCAATTCAATTTCTCTAACAGAGATTATAACTTGTTGTTATCCATGGGTTGTATCCAAAGATACTTTAGTTGTTGAATATTGATGTGGATAGAAATGTGGAGTGTTTGTGAAACGGGAACTTAAGATAATAAGTTAATCAAATGGTTCATTGGTGTGTTGAGCTTTCATATGCTCACTTGTTTGAGATGATAGAACAATGAGCATGTGAAAGTTATTGGGTTTAATGACTTATGTTATAGTTGTTAGTTGTTTTCTCCGATGTCATGATTTTACTTTATATCCTTCTTTTGTAAATATAATACAGACATAGAGGTTGAAAAGATTGATGGAGGGATAATAACCCGGTAGGCCAACTCCAAGGTGTAACCCGGCCCAAGGGACACGGCGCAGGATCCGGCTAAGGATAATGAAACTTCTGGAAGGCCCAAAGTTTGTAGGCCTCGTGACCCGGATTGTGGGCTGCGGTAAGGAAAGCTAGGGTTTGTAAGCAGTGTCCGGGTAGGATTCCGGGTGCGCCTTGGAGGGCAAGTCAGGAGGGTACGGTGCTTTATAAACCGACCCCTACGTCTAGTTTGCAGAGATCTAAGAACCCTAGCAACATCGTGTGATATCGAGCGTCAAGTGTAATCCCAGAGTTGAGTTGTTATATCGAGATCGGAGACTCGGCGACTTTGATTGCCGGCTACCAGATCGAATTGCACCATGTTTTCCTCTGAGCTAAACCCTCTCCCAAATACCTGTGTCGTCTTGCCCCAAGATCAGTTACCCCCGGTAACATCTGCCGTGATTATCCCACGACAGTTGGCGCCCACCTTGGGGCCTGCGTCCAAAGGTGTTTACATCACGGGAGAAGCTCGGAAGGGCATGGAGAATCTTGTCATCGGCGAAATCTGCATCGACCACGAAGGAGAAAAGATGGTGGACGATTCCGGCTGGGGTCCGGAGTCGGATCACCTCGAAACCGGATCCGTCGTAACGATCGGCCGGATCAACATCTTCATCGGCACGGTACGAACGACTAATTTAAGAGGACAATATCATGTGCATACTACAGGAACTTCCAGCAGGAACAAGGAGACATTAAAGCAAGCGGCAAACTCGGTCTCGTTGGCCGCGTCGGGATATCTCAGATGGGCGGAACAAGAGGTAACGTGGAGTAGAAAAGACCATCCGGAGAAAGTAGAGCGTCCAGGAGTCTTGGCATTGGTGGTTGCTCCACAGGTTAATGGTTACGAATTCAAGAGGGTCCTGATGGACGGTGGAAGCAGCATCAACATCCTTTATTGGGAAACCTTCTTACGGATGAGTCTCAAGGAGTCTCAGTTACAAAAAAGTTCGACAATCTTTCATGGGACCGTGCCAGGTCACTCGGCGAGCCCCGAGGGAAGGATCACCTTGGAAGTTGCTTTTGGAGAATCGACGGATAATTATCGAGTTGAGTGGCTCACGTTCGAGGTGGTCAAATTGCGCAGTCCTTACCACGCGCTGTTTGGGAGGCCGGCATACGCCCAATTCATGGCTAGGCCGTGCTACGTGTATTTGCAGCTGAAAATCCCGGGTCCTAAACGGACCATCACTATACATGGGAACCGGGATATAGCGGCCGAGTGCGACGAAGGAGATTCGGTTATGGCCGAGCAAGCATGCAGAAAGGAAGAACTCGAATATTACCGGTCTCAAGTAAACCCGGACGATAGAACAGCCTTGAAAAAGCCGAATACCGAGGATGAGAGAGCAAAATTCAAGTCAGCGCAGGACACCAAGAAGATGGATTTTGTCGAAGGGGATTCCACTAAGCAGTTTACCATAGGGTCTAACTTGGGAAAAGAGCAGGAGGAAGCGCTCGTGGAGTTTATTCGTTCGAATGCAGATGTGTTTGCCTGGACACCTAGCGACATGCCGGGTATCCCTACAGAACTGGCTGAGCACAGTTTGCATGTGGATCCCAAGTCCAGGCCCGTGAAGCAAGGTTTGAGGAAAATGAATGAGGAAAGAAGGAAGGCTATAGGCGAAGAGATCGCTCGGCTATTGGCAGCCGGCTTTATCATGGAAGTATTTCACCTGGATTGGTTGGCTAACCCGGTTCTAGTGATAAAAAAGACTAATGAGTGGAGGATGTGCATTGATTTTACGAGTCTCAACAAACATTGCCCAAAGGATCCGTTCGCGCTACCAAGGATAGATCAGATTATAGACGCAGTAGCTGGAAGCGATCTGTTATGCTTCCTGGACGCATATTCCGGGTATCATCAGATTAAGCTCAAAAGGGAGGATTGGGAGAAAACATCATTCATAACCCCTTTTGGGGCCTTTTGTTATAAAACTATGACGTTTGGGTTGAAGAACGCTGGCGCAACTTACCAACGGTGTATTCAAAAGTGCTTTGAGGACCAAATCGGACGTAACGTCCATGCCTATGTGGATGATGTGGTCATCAAGACCAGGAAGGCGGAGACATTTATCGATGATCTAAAGGAGACGTTCAAAAACTTGAGGAGGTACCAGATGAAGCTTAACCCGACAAAGTGCGTGTTTGGAGTTCCAGCTGGGAAATTACTCGGCTTCATAGTTTCCGAGAGAGGAATCGAGGCAAACCCGGATAAAATCAAGGCCATCCAGAGTCTGAGAAAACCGGAAAATTTGAAGCATGTTCAAAAGCTCACGGGCTGCGTAGCAGCCTTGAGCCGATTCATATCCAGACTCGGAGAAAAAGCAATACCCTTGTACCGGCTCTTGCGGAAGTCAGATAAGTTCGTGTGGGATCAAGAGGCGGACGAGGCATTTGAGGCACTAAAGAAGCAGTTATCTGAAGCACCAGTACTAGCGGCGCCGGGTCCTAAAGAGCCTATGTTACTATATGTGGCAGCTGGCCCCCGAGCCGTCAGTGCAGTAGTTGTTGTGGAACGCCAAGAGGATGGGAAAGGATACCCGGTTCAGAGGCCGGTTTATTACGTCAGTGAGGTATTATCAAAAGCAAAGCAGCGCTATCCACATTGGCAAAAGTTGGTGTTCGGGGTCTTTATGGCCAGCCGGAAGCTGAAGCCGTATTTCCAAGAACATCCCATAACAGTGGTTAGTTCAATACCAATGTCGGATATCATCAGAAACTCGGACGCGACGGGAAGAATAGCCAAATGGGCGATAGAGATGGGGGATTATCACATCAACTACGAACCCAGGTCAGCAATCCAATCTCAAGCTTTAATTGATTTCGTTAACGACTGGACACATACAGGCATGACTACAACGGTTCCAAATTCCGAGTCGTGGATCATGCACTTCGATGGATCAAAGCAGTACGAGGGATCAGGAGCTGGGGTGGTGCTAACATCACCCAAAGGAGACAAATTGAGTTACGTACTACAAATTCACTTCGACTGTTCCAACAACGTGGCCGAGTATGAGGCCCTATTGCATGGCTTAAAGGTAGCCAAAGAGATGAACATCAAGAGGATACGATGCTTCGGAGATTCGGACCTTGTGGTACAGCAGGTGTCAGGAACGTGGGATAGAAAGGACGCAACTATGGCAGCATACCGCAGGGAAGTTGATAGGGTTGCAGGATGTTTTTCCGGGTATGAGGTGGAGCATATAGACAGAAGAAAGAATGAGGCAGCTGACGCCCTCGCCAGACTCGGCTCGCGCAGAGAGCCGGTTCCGCCTAATGTTTTCCTGGACGAATTATGGCGACCATCAGCTAAAATCGAGTCAGAGGAGGAATTGGCAAATCAAGACCCGGATTCAGGATTCGTGGCCACTGTACGTACTATTCCCGAGTGGACAGAACCGTTTTTGGCCTACCTGTCACGAGGCGAGTTACCACAACAGGAGGTATTAGCAAGGCAAATTTTGAGGCGAGCAAAGGGATATTCTATCATCAATGGGGAATTGTACAAGAGAAGCGCAGCAGGAGTCTTTTTGCGCTGCGTAGCGCCGGAAGAAGGCAGACAGATTCTCAAGGAATTCCATGAAGGCGACTGTGGACATCATGCGTCCACAAGATCTCTTGTGGCTAAAGCTTATCGACACGGGTTTTTCTGGCTCACGGCCCTAGCGGATGCGGAACGATTGGTAGCAAGGTGTGACGGATGTCAAAGGTACGCTCGCCAAACCCATGTGCCGGCTATGGAGTTGCGGACTATCCCATTAACTTGGCCGTTTGCTGTCTGGGGTATGGATATGGTTGGCCCCTTTCATATGTCACCATGCAAGAAGACACATCTTTTGGTGGCTATTGATAAGTTTACCAAGTGGGTTGAGGTTATGCCAGTTACTAATTGCGAAGCAGCTACAGCAGTCAAGTTCCTGAAAAGGATTATCTACCGGTTCGGGTATCCCCACAGCATAATTACCGACAATGGAACCAACATGTCCCTTGGTGAGATGGAGAAGTTCTGTGGCAACAATGGAATCCGGCTCGATGTTGCATCAGTGGCTCATCCGCAGGCCAACGGACAAGTGGAGAGGGCAAACCAAGAATTGCTTCGCGGATTAAAACCACGATTGAGAGTTCCCTGTGTCAGGGCTGCTGGCGCATGGGTCGAAGAACTTCCTTCTGTGGTTTGGGGTATCAACACCACACCTAACAGATCCACTCAGATGACACCCTTCTTCATGGTCTATGGTGCGGAAGCAGTGTTACCGAGTGACATTATTCACGATTCACCGCGAGTATCAGCTTACGTCGAAGTAGAGAATGAAAAAACCCGGCAGGACGCCGTAGATATGCTAGAAGAGCAAAGAGAACAAGCCCTGGAAAGATCAGCCATATATCAGCAAGATCTACGGAGGTATCATAGCCGGCGCGTGAAAACCCGGGTATTCCAGGAAGGAGACTTGGTTCTGCGCCTGGTACAGTCAAGCGAAGGAAAACACAAATTATCACCACCATGGGAAGGACCATTTATCATAAGCCGGAATCTGCACAACGGATCATATTACTTGATAGATGCAAGGGAAGAATCGGCTACAGTCAACGACACCGCACACACCACTTCATCTATGCAAGAAAGAGATAGACCATGGAACGTGGCTCAGCTACGTCCATATTATACTTAGTAAAGACTATATTGGCAAGTGGAATTGCACGAGGTAATAGGCAGCAGGTTTTCAGACGTACTCTTTTCCTATCCAGGGTACCTTTGGGGACTGGACGGGTTTTTAATGAGGCGGCTTGCTGACCTAGATTTTTCATATCAAGTAAAGAGATGGTTATCAAGAAAAGAGATGGTTGTTATCAGGTTATGTACTCTCAGTACGACGCGTATATCTAGGTCTTGGGGGCTGGTCGCTTGAATAGCACAGTTACAAACTCAAAGACCCGGCCATGATGCCTATGAGTTATAAGGGCCGATTACTTGCAAACGAGTACGGCTACAATCTTATAACCGGACAAAGAAGTCCAAATTTCTTGGCTATTCTTACTTAAGCTCGATGTGACTCGCATTAAAGTGGCATGATTTGTTCGCTTACGATGGCAGTTAGTCATGAAACCCGACGGGGATTGGCTGGCTACGTCTTCGTATGGATGTAACAACATGGTATCCACGCGAAAGCCGGCTTACAGTACAAGATAGTCAAAAGGGTCATCTAAACCACAAGTTATGCAGAGTACAAGGCTGAATAGCTGGAAACTCAACGACTATTAAGCATAACTTCAAAACCTATGTGAAACAACTCAGGGATCTTTGTGAAATTAGCAGTAGGCAGTTTGTTCCCTTTTCAAGATCAAGTGTCCTAGACTCGGCGATCCGGGCTCGGTGGCTTGAAATCTTGAAAAGAGAAAAAGTGGCTTACTTGTATAATTGCAAAAACCCAAATATCCGAGTCTTGGGGACTTGGGGACTTCGAAGCAAAATCCGCTTGTCAATACCCATGAAACCCGGAAATTGAGTTTTCACAAAAGGAACAATAAATAAAACCAGATATCGAGAACAGATGAGCTTAATAATGGATAAACTTAAAAAGGCCGGAACAGGCATCGAGTATATCAAGGCCTTAGCGTGCATTACAAAATCCTGGTGAAAAAATATCAAAGGTGCACAGGCGCACCGCCCAAAATATGACTTTCAAAAAGTATGTCGACCGACTGGCGCTTAAGAAGAGGCATTAGAAACCATATATCACTCGGCGTCCATCTTGGCCTTACCCTTGTCATCATTGGTGGTAGCAGCAGCACCCGGATCAGCGGTACTAGCCCCTGCAGGGGGCGGAACGACTGGTGCTGAGGCGGCAGGAGCAGAGCCGGCTTCAGCTTGCTTCTTGGCAGCATCCGCCCTTATCGCAGCAGCTTCCTCCTTCCACCGAGCCAGCATGTCATACGGCTCAGGAAGATCCGACTTAACTACTTTATCGGCAGAATCATATGCTGGAACAAGTATATGAACGTCCAGTTCATCAGCAATTACGCTGGCCGGGTAACGGACCTCCTTCTGGACGGCCTGAAAATCCTTTACTGAAAACTTGGATCCGTCAAGCTTGAACTCTGGGAAGCCGCCCATAAGCCTCGCTAGCTCGAGCTTGGGGAGATAAGCTTTGGCAAGTGCAAGCCCCCGGGTCACTCCAACCCGGCAAGATGAGCGCTTCCAGTGCCGAATCCACTCGGGAACAGTGGATAGGGCGTCCAACAGCCTTTTCAGATCAACATGTCCTCTGCCCGGCCACCGCAACTCATCAAGGATCCATCTGGTTCCGGCACATAGTTGCCGGATAGCGCTACTCATGATTTTCAGCTTGGCCATGTCATCTTCTTCCGGCATGGTTTCGTCCGGGCCTGAGGAAATGGAGACATAAGTCGGGAAACTGTTGCTATCTATCAAAAAGATAAACCGGAGGAGGAAACGTACCAAGTAAAGCACGATACGTGTCTGATATTTGGACGGAAAGGCTTGTTAGGTCATCTTCTGCCCGGTGAGCCCTTTTCCTATATTTTCTCATTATCAACTTATTCCTCCTAGACTCGGCCTCGGCTGCCTCACGTAAAGCTACCTCCTTTTCGATGAGCTTGGTGGCGCCCGCCAGTTTTTCCTCGGATTGAGTTACGAAAGCCTGCATGCATGCAAACAAAGGATCAGTTGGGTAGAGGAATAAGTTATCAGTCGCTTGTATAACAAAGTCCCAAGTAAATTATGAATCAATTCACTCGGAACTTGGGGACTGGATAAAGGCACAAGCAATATTAGTCGGATTTACCTCGTGTTTGGCTATCAAAGCTCCCAAGATGTTCTCTTCATTAGACCTTAAAGTGCGAAGGGTTTCTAGCATCTGGGTAAAGGTCAGTTCCTCGGATCGAGCACCGGAAGAGCCGGCAGCTTGGTCGTTTGGTGGGGGGGCTCTCCCCGCCCTTGGAGTTGAGACCCGGACAGTTTGGGTGGCCGGGTTGGGAAAACTCATCCTTGTATCTAGAACTTCGATCTCCTCGTCTACTGGTTCCGATGAGGAAGGAGATCCGGAAGCTCGGGGAAGTGGGTTGTTCAGAGGGCCTTGTTCCTGGTTATTCGCTGTATCATCGCCAGTCGCGGCGTCCGCATGGTCAGTCGGTTTCTCCGCCTGATGGTTATCTGCTTCTATATTTTCCGGGTCGCTGACGACGGCTTGAGCGCTAAAAGAAAGATGAGAAAAAACGGCTATTAGTGATGATGGTGGCTTGAGTGGAAACTTGTTAAGCATAAAAGGAAATCATGTAGCGTAAACTTACCCGGCGTTCACGGTATAATCAGGCGGGAGCTCGCCGCTGGAAGCAGATGAGGTTGCCACGGGAACTACCAACGGGACCCGGAATTGCCCGGCACGTGGATAGTTAGGAGAAGGGTGGCGTTGAGGAGAGTCGGAAGGACGAGGCGGAGGAGCGCCGCCACGAGGAACCGAGGAAATAGAGATGCCCGGGTTAAGGGGATCTTCACCCGGGGAGCTCCGAGTTACTCTGCGTTTGGCTGGGGAGGAGTCCTTCAAGCACGATGAATTTGATAATTGATGGTTAAGTCGTCGCATGGCGTCAAAGGAATAAGGTTCAGAGGATAACGAGGAAAAAGGAACCTTGGACACGGCTCCTCTGGTTTTCCTTTTGGCTCCGACTGTTGTTTCTTGGTCTGATTCAGTTGCTTCCGGGTCATCCTCGTTGGCCTCACCTTCGTCCTCCAGTCCTGCGAATCGGGTGTGTGTTAGTTGGAGAAAAGATAAACGAAAGGGAAGTAATACCAGTAAAAATATGCAGATCTTGTGCAAATACCTTCACTACCATCAGCCGGCTCGTCCTCGTTTTCCGGGTCTCTGGAAGGGGGGAAGGGTTCAATTCTCCAGAAAGGGTCATCAGCCTAAGACAAAGGAATGAGACTAAGGGTTAGAAGCTGTATCGAGTCAAGGTACGGAAGTAAGTTATGGATATCAGGTATTACCGCTGGAGCCGGGTTGTCCCGAGTAAACGGGGGTAACCCGGTGATGCCCTTTATCACTTCCAGCTTCTCCGTTAAGAAGCCCTTGATGGTCTTGTTAGTATCACCGGTTGCAAAGCTTTTGGTGGAGTATCGGAGCGTATCTGTGGTGTGCCCCGAGTACTCGCACATCAGTTTGGTGCGAACGGAGTTGGGTTGGATCCGAAATCGACCCATGTTTTTATTAAATTGAGCCTGAGGAGGCCCTGGGCTGAGAGAATGGCTATCTTGGTTAGCAAGGGAAGGATTGTCTCCCTGTCCGAATCTGATGCAAAGGCACTGAAAGACTCGGAGGGCTCGAGGGGAGTCTCAGAGTAACCCGGCAGCTTCTTTTCACTGTCAGGGGAGGTGTCGCGGCAATAAAAGAAGGACAGTTGCCAGTGTTTGACGTGGGAGTGTAGGTTGAGGGCTGGCATTAGAGAATTCCTGCGGCGCTGGATGGATACCCCGCCACAGATTAGGAGCGCTCTGTCGCCGCTTTCGCGGCATGGCTTGCATTGGAATAACTCAATGAAGAGAGTTAAACTCGGCGGCATGCACAAGTACGACTCAGAGAGAACGATGAAGTGGGTGATGTTCAACATGGAGTTAGGCCCTATGTCGAACATTCGGAGTCCATAGTGATCCAAGACCTCCCTAAAGAAAGGGTGACCCGGAGGACGGAATCCCCGGGTCACGTGCTCTACGAAACAGATTACCTCGCTTTCTGTGGGCGTGGGCAGGGTCTCATTGCCCGGCGCCCTCCAGTGAATGTCCTTCTGAGAGGGGAGAGTCCCTAATTCGGCTAGCTCCTCCAACTTGGCTTTCGTAGTTGTGGAACGTCCCCAGTTGGCGGATATGGTTTGGGTATTTCTCGCCTGAGTCGGTTGTTTCCCTTGTCGTTTGGGAGCCATAGGATCAACCTGCAAAGCAAAAGAAAATAGGCGTATGAGATAAGACCCGGGAGTGTTGAAGTATCCGAGTGTGAGGTGTCAAGAAAGCATGAAGCTGAGAATTATCCGGGTAACATGCTATGGAGCGGAAATTATAAAGTATCCGGGTGTTGAATGCAACTGTGGAGATTATAGGTCACTTACGTATGGAAAGGCATTTGGGGTCGATGGGTGGTTGCCCATGTATCTATTGCAAGTAAAGTAGCTGGAAAAAGAGGATTTTCCGGGTGTTAATGCAGAGAGCGGAAAATCGAGGAGGAGCGGATCTAGATGGGAAAGCTTGCGATCGATCTTACAGGAGTTTTGATGGTTAATATTGGTAGGGGATGAGTTGCGACTATATAGAAGGCGGTTAAAAGAGTTGGTGGATGTCGAATCAATCTAATTTGATGTAATCAGAAAAGTGGTTCGCAGGTTGACCCAGATTCGATCCTGGTTGAAATTGGAAAAATTGCAAGGATAAGTTAGACAGATGTAAGAGGCTTACTGGAGAGATTGAGGTTTGGAAGCGACGGTGTTGGGCGGCGTGGCTCGAATGCCCCTTCACGATTCTTGGCGAGAGGAATGAAGGTGTGATGGCGGAACTTGGCGGCGGCGCGGGACGGCTTGAGGGCGAGCGCGGCTGGAAGCAATTTCGCTTTGATGATGTGCGCGAGCCCCTGGCGGCGGTGCTGCGAGGAAGCGAGGAGCAAGGAGAGAAAGGGGAAGTTGTGGCGTGGTGACGAATTTAGGGTTACCCTCTGAGTGTTATTTATAGAGTAAGGGTAAGCTTATCCCGATGGCCAGAAGCCGGAAATCATGGGGTGACGGTTGTTCACGTGGATTTTGCGAAATATGCGCCAAATATTGAGCAGGGCATCTGGATAAAAGAAAGAAGGAGGTTAACTCCGGGATATCAGGATTGATTATCGAGCATGGGATCCTTGGATTTTTATTATGATTTGGACCTGGAAATTTGAGTCAAAGTATTCGGAGGAAAAACCCGGGTTATTGTATGGCTACCGTGGAGTGAGGCCTGGCTGAACATCAAAACATCTTAACCCGGCCTCTATATGCCCGTATGTTTGATATCTTTGCAGGGAATAGCAAGCGCTTCAAGTAGGATCCATGAAGCCCAAGCTATTCTGGGGACTACTGATGGAGGTATAATAACCCGGTAGGCCAACTCCAAGGTGTAACCCGGCCCAAGGGACACGGCGCAGGATCCGGCTAAGGATAATGAAACTTCTGGAAGGCCCAAAGTTTGCAGTCCTCGTGACCCGGATTGTGGGTTGCGGTAAGGAAAGCTAGGGTTTGTAAGCAGTGTCCGGGTAGGATTCCGGGTGCGCCTTGGAGGGCAAGTCAGGAGGGTACGGTGCTTTATAAACCGACCCCTACGTCTAGTTTGCAGAGATCTAAGAACCCTAGCAACATCGTGTGATATCGAGCGTCAAGTGTAATCCCAGAGTTGAGTTGTTATATCGAGATCGGAGACTCGGCGACTTTGATTGCCGGCTACCAGATCGAATTGCACCATGTTTTCCTCTGAGCTAAACCCTCTCCCAAATACCTGTGTCGTCTTGCCCCAAGATCAGTTACCCCCGGTAACATCTGCCGTGATTATCCCACGACAAAGATCATATGTAATGATTAAGGTTTAACATTAGGTGAAGAAGATTTATATCTTCTTTTTAGGTACTTCTTTTATGATGGATGAGATATGTACATATTCGATAAATATGTTAATACAATTATTATGTCACTTCCCACTTGTGGGTTTTGAGTTAAGACTTGTGGGTATCATTTGTATTCTATTAAATGTTTGTTATTTACTTGTGAAGGTTAACTTAGTAGTTACTAAATAATTTGGAAAGATGTGGTGTGAATGGTTGATAACTTAAAGAGTTATTGTTTGAGAGGACATAACACCTCTATTAATGAGATGGTTCAATTGTGTATTACTCATTGGTGGAAGTATGATTATCAGTTGTGTGATTTGGGTACTCACCCCTCTTTGGGTTGAAGATATCTAATGAATTATCCAAAGTCACTTATAGACTTGTGGTTAAGGTTGTTGAGAATTTGTGTTGGTCACAACCAATTATGGTTTGTGTAACCAGATGATTTGGTTTCTTAAGATACTTGCTATAAAGATCATTCCAAATGTACTCTTGACTAGATGAACTAGACCTATTTCATCATGACAAGTGAAACATTGGTCACTTTGGTCTGTTTCAACTTTCGCGCCAAAATTTCACGTACTTTTAGATGCATGCTTTGCAAATGCACTTATTAAATTTAGATCCTTATAACTTCCCAAACACTGGATGTTACAGTATCTCCCCCTTAACAATAACTTTGTGCCGAAGTTCAACCTCTCTCACGTAAGGATAGGTAGAGAGAACTTATGTAGACCGTTAAATCTTCACATCTGTTTCTTGTGTTGACCTTGGCATGTGTAGCCTCTTGTCTTGATTGTTTACCTTCCATTGTCTTTCACTATGATTTAATACTTTACCTGTTGTTATAACAACTCTGTTCTGTTACTAAACCTTCCTAATGGTCTCACGAAGAACACGTGGTATTTCCACCATATAGTGGATACCAAGTTTTGTTCTCCGATGGATAGGTATGGTTTCCTACCTCTCACAACTTTCTGAAGAAAATTTGGTACATCCACCAGGTGATGAATAACCAATAAAATTCTTCCGGTACACTGAATATTGTCTATGTTTAGGACTCCATTTGGTTCAATCTAATGGTCTCAAGAGGAATACTGCTCAATGACGCTTGTACAACGTAGTGTACATTGACTAAGACTCAATTTTTAGTGAAAATATTTCGAGTTTTAACTCTTCCCTATAGGTGACTATAACATATTCCACTAGTTACTTCCTATGGTCCTTCTATATCATTGGGTTTCAACTTCTACGGGGTGACTCTATGAGTTTATTCATCGAGCTTCTACATGTTTCCTTCTAGGATATAACTATTCATGTGATTTTCTTGGCATCACTTGTGGTATATCTCCATGTGTTGATGAAAAATGTCACCAACTCCAAGAAAGATGTGGAATGTGGTCAATTCCCATCAGTGGCTTTATTGATTTCTGCCTTCTTGACTTCATGGACTTCTAGAGCTTTGGTAGATGCTTTCCTCTGCTAATAACTCAGACCGCTCTCATCCTAATCCTATACCCTCTAGACCAGTAACATCAAGATAGAACTCAGTGTTTGCACATGCATTTGCACATCAAGTTCAATCTTCATGTACAGATCTAGTCAATCAAAGATCCAAATAAAATTCAATAAATTCCAAATGCAGTTATCACTCATGCATCAAAAGCCTGTGAAATAATAGAGTAAAACATCTCAAGTACCCAAGGCTCTTAAATGCTACTCACTACAAGTAGGTATATAGTACCTTGTAATCCTTGTCTACACAACCACTCTTTTCCCAGGTAAGTACTCCAATTGCATGCCTTACTGCAATGGAACAAATCAAGACAAAAATAATCCTATAGTAGTTGTTGTCTATCTTGGTTCCATATAGGACTAAGTACCATGACAACTAAAGTCCTTCATCTTGATTACGATAAACTTCTCATGACATATGTTGATCCTTCATGTTGTTGATCACACCTTAGGAGTAGTAATGTAGCTTCCATCAATTCTTAAGCCTTCTACTAATTCTATTCTATACTATAGTGATTCACATATGGACTTGATAACAAAGGATATGGTATATATCCCGTAGTTACCATGGCTTAATGACAGTTCATGATTCTCAAACATTGCTTATTGTTGATTCTTATACTCACTCTATACCATGTTCTACTCCATCCTATACATTCATAAAATGGGGTAATCATCACTTTGACTTAATCATCTCTGACTATGTCAGAACTCTATTTTTCTCAATAATACTGATACATGATAGACTTCTAACTATTCATACCTAGGTATTAAGAAAATAGATAAGTAGATTTACTCAAGTTGAGTAAGAAATTCTATACAAGTATGATCGTATCATTCTCAAGTGGATGATCATCATAGTTGTAGGAAATGTGGTTTAGATAAGATGGCTTCCTATAGTCTTTACCAACCTACAGATCTCCTAAAAGGTTTTAAACCTAAGGTCGCTTCGCTCTGATACCATCTGTGGTGACCCAGCACACCACTGCATGTGTAGTGCGCAAGTCGGTGACATAATACTCACAGAAGGACTTATCCGTGAATATTATATCCCTCAGAGTAGTACAACAGAAACATAGCAGATCCAGGCAAAACTATAGGATACAAACTTCATTACAAAATCTTGAGAATCTCTTTGATGTATCAAGAAGATCTCCTGCAAATGAAACATCAGAAGAAGCAATTTGAAGTTCCAGGCTGGAGAATTACTCTCGCCTAGAACCTAATCTACTAAGGCTGATATCAGCCCTAATCTATGGCTTTTAACAGCTAAGTCCATGAATGGTCTTCACCTACACATTGATAGCTTCTCCTCCACCAGTGTTGTTGATGATGATACTTTACTGGCTAAGTAGTAGATCACCCCACCTAGCTTCATGAGGTAGCGATCGCTTCACGATGACGACTTCCTTGGGGCTTCAACTCTAAGCAAGGGGTCGAACGGGAACGAATGAGTAACGAGCGTTACTCAGCAAGTCATGATATATAGTGGGTGGTTTGATGCACTAACTACAGCTTTAGACTCAAAAGAGTCATAAGCTAATGCAAGGTTTTGTAAAGCATTCTTCAAGAGGTTGCTTGTAATTCTGAAAACTATGCCCGCCAGATCTTCACAGGACTAGAACTTCATGGAGTTGCCTTTCCTGCGGCGTTTGCAGCTCCTTCCCGGAACAAGGGGTAACATGCCACATCCTTTTACACTCTGCAGAGGTGCGTTACTTTACCCATGGACGACCAAGACCATGTTGCACAACCAGGTGTACATTCCTGTCCACTCCCACTCAGGTGTGGGGCCTGGTTGTTGGTCCAAGCCAAACCGTGCTTCTCCGCACAATGCATGCCCACCCATTTCTTCCAACAGGTTGAACGCCTGATTCCACCCCTCACGATGGATATCTATGCGCCCCTGGCAGACACTCATAGACCCCAGAGTCCGTGGGAATTAAGGGATCCCACCCATGTGCATGTAGTCTCGCAAGACCTACAGCGTACGTCTCTGGCAGCCCGTTGACATGCGAACGAGAAAAGATCACAACTGACATACTCCCCCCATAAAAGACCCATGGTTAACGCAAATTTACGGCACAAGAATCTTGACGGAAGTTGTGTTTAATCTTAGGTAATACTTTCCCATGCAGATGGAACCTTCCTTAGACCTATTCATCTTACCATGGTCCCATCCTCCCACCAAACAGAACACTACCACTCTGGTAGTCATTCAATTATCAATATTATTATAAAAATAGGATCATGCATTCTTTTGAGAGTAGGTGATAATACGATGGGGTTTTCGCAAATAGTTCGTTATGAAATACTGCAAAGGATATGAGCAAGTGATGAACTTGCCTGAGATTGAAATAACCATAATAATCAATGTCTTCGGGGTTTGAGGGTTGCGTAGAGAATTCCGACATCTGAAAGATAGCAAAGTAGTCCTGGTAAGGACTATAGAAAACACTGGCAAGGATGATACATGCATAGTAATGAGATGCATCGTGAAATACCCTGGAAAACACCTCAACTTACAAGTGTAAGCCACGTTTGATACGATAAGGTTTTCACACAGGTTTTGGGTGAAATGTTTCATTACTTGTGGCGATGTGGTTATTAGTTCTTTTAGACTTACATGTGTTTCAATTGTACATAGCAAACAATTGTTATTCTGTTTAGGTATAAGTGTTTGTTACTCGGTTAGGCAATAAGACAGTGACACATGGAAAACAACTATTGAAAAGATAACAGTCACATTTTGTTTTATATTCAAAATGTGTAGAGCATATGACAAAGAGTTTAATTGAAAATAATGAACTAGTACAGCTAACTCTATCATCACAATACTTGCTAATGACTGGTGATGATAGGTTTTAGTAGGTGTGAAAACATGAGGGTTTTATTAATAATGAAAATAATATTGTGGTAGTTATTTCTTGTCATAATGAAATATAATAGAATTCCAGTATATGTGTAGAAACAAGGTTATAAGTTAAACAAAATGTTTTATGTTTGACATATTTGAATTGGAAATGCTTTTCTCTTTAATTTGATATAACATTTTATGCTTTCTAAAAATATTTGAATAAGTTATTATTTTATTAAATTTAAATGAATTAATTGATTAGGAAAAACATTGCACACATAAAAACTTGGTCAAATGACTTTCAAAACATCATAGATGAGTTGTATATGTCATTTGGAGCATTTTGGTATATAACTTGTATTTTTCTGATTTTATGAATTATTTATTATTTTTCTTAATTTTTTAATGATTTAATTTAATTAAAGAAAATATTATATTTAAAAATTTATCAAACATTTTTGAAAAGTTGATAAACATTTAGATTATATTTTTCTAAACATTTTCATATTCTGATAATTCTTTTAATAGTTATTGAATTAATAAATTTTCTTTATTTTCTACCCTATTTAAATTGACATGTGGGACCCACCTATCATATTCCATTTAATTAAGAAATTTAAATAAAAAGAAAAGGAAAAATTGGCGTGACATCGTGCTGACGTCATGCCACCGTCACCAATGGGGAGAATCTCTCCTATCCGATTGCAATTGACGAATCCGTGGCGATTTTTCTCAATTAATTTGCTTCACTCGGTAGAGCAGCTCAAGACGATTCGCCAGGTGGTGGCGTGGTGGCCAAATGATCACCGGAGTTGCGCCGACAACCATGACCACAACTACGACGCACGGTGCGTGATGATGATGACGAATTCGGTGACGAATAAAGGATTGGAGCACACTGAGATGATCACAAGCTCACCCTGGTTGGAGTGGAGCAAACGAGGAGGCTCGGGGAGGTCCCAATCGCCGGCGGCGCCCAAGATTGGCCGGTGGCCGGACTTGAAGAAAAAGACCTGATTCATCCGCCTCCGGGCTTCCCTGCAAACGAGGTTGGTTGAGGATGATGCTACGGAGATGAGGAAGCTCCACAGATGCTCCACGCTGCTTCCCGTGGCTCCTAACTCCGGCAATCGACGATGACCCGATGAACTAGGGTTAGGGTTTGGTTCGGGTTCAGAACAGAGAGAGCACGGAAGAGAGGAGAGAGTGAGCAGAGAGAGATGCAGATGCCTCTCGGGGTGGTCTTATCCCCACGGAACAGCAGCGGCATGAGGTGGCAACGGTGGCGTCGGAGGCGGTGGCACGCCTCTAGCCTTCTGGCGAGAGGTTGGAGAAAGAAATAAAATGCCACATTGCAATAACCCCCTGAAGTTTCTATTATTTGCAGTTTAGCCCTTCTGTCTTAAAAACTGTAAGGAAACCCCTATTTTCAGGGCCTATTTGCAAACATAAAAATTAATAAAAATCATATTTGGAAACTTTATCAAATTTCCAATCTCACCATGTTTTTCTTTTTCACTTTTGAGCAAGATTTAATTTTTATACTTAGGTTGATAGATTAAGTGATTTTTGTTATTTCTTTCCATTTAATTTATTAAATGGCTTTGAAATTTATTTTTAGGCATGAATATCATATTCACACAACACAGATATGGTTCACCAAGTGGTGTGTTCTAATTGGACCATTTTAGATACAAATTCTTTTAGAAAATAATTTGGTAGCATTACTTGGTATTGTTTCTTTGTATTGAAATGAAAATCCCAAAATAGAGAAATGTATTCCATGACATACCAAATTCTTTTTATTAGGTAATGAACTTCTGTTCTCTTATGAGGCTTTGTTATTTTCATAGTTGTAACTCTTATCCATTTTTGGTTGACAACTTACTGAGGTGTGAATACTCTATGTTTGTTGTTTTCGGTACTTGATCAGGTGGAAAACATGTGTGGTTTTGGGATCTTATTTGTTTGTTTTCCACCAGGTTTCAAGTATGAATATCATCCCATGCTTGTTATAGAAACAAGTGTTCATTTGTATGGTTATGTGTAGATGAATTTTTGTTATCATCTGTTAGTATTATCTATGAAGAGGATTTGGAAAACAAGGTATTAAGCTTGTTTTCATCTACCTCCACATAACAAGACATGTGGGTGCAATACCTAGTTGTTATTTCTTACTGGATACTTGTTTCCATTTAAGATATTTACTATTTGTTCCTCATCTCTGTTGAGCTGTACAAGGCATAGAGGTTATGGATTCTCTAACATTATCTAATGCTTTACTGAATAAATTTTTCCTGAGACAGTGTTGCTCCTTGTTGACTTATGTTGCTTGATGTTCTTTTCTCTAGTTGACACTAGTCTTCTGTTTTCACCTTGTGTCAATTGCAAGTAATATCATCTCTTGGATTCCACCTTCAACTATCTTCCCCTGGTGGTGAAAACAACTAGTGTTTCAAGCAAAGATTTTATTTAGATGATTATAAAAGTATGTGAGTTTGTTTTGTGACATCCATTAGCCCTAACAATATAAGAAGAATTTGTTGACAAGTTTGCAAGGCTTGTCCCCAAATTACTTTTCATATAAAAGAGGCTGAGATGTACTAGGTTATTCAACCTTCTGTTTGTTTGTATATGACACTCAATTGTTTGGGTATACAAAAGTGATATGTTAACAAGGTGTACAGGCTTGTTAGCAAACTACTTCTATATAACACTAACATAGGAGTATCACACTATTTCATGAGGAGTTCATAAGATCATATCAGGATATAAGAGTTCCAAATACTCTTATGATCAATTGGAATAGCACTTCTAGAATCCTCCAAAGAATCCTTCTTAAGATCTTCTTGTGGTAGTTCCTATGTTCTTGTGGATGCTTCTCTTGCAAAATGACTTAGAGAAGATTCGAAGATAATAAGATAAAATGATCTAGAGAAATAACAAGATCTATATTAAAAGTTAGTTCATGCTTTTATTATCCTTACATATACTTCTTATTTTATTTCCCAAAAGATAGATACTTATTTCATACATGATTGGTTTTACTTAGATATCAATTCAATTTCTCTAACAGAGATTATAACTTGTTGTTATCCATGGGTTGTATCCAGAGGTACTTTAGTTGTTGAATATTGATGTGTATAGAAATCTGGAGTGTTTGTGAAACGGGAACTTAAGATCATAAGTTAATCAAATGGTTCATTGGTGTGTTGAGATTTCATATGCTCACTTGTTTGAGATGATAGAACAATGAGCATGTGAAAGTTATTGGGTTTAATGACTTATGTCATAGTTGTTAGTTGTTTTCTCTGGTGTCTTGATTTTACTTTATATCCTTCTTTTGTAAATATAATACAGACATAGGTTGAAAAGATCATATGTAATGATTAAGGTTTAACAGTAGGTTAAGAAGATTTATATCTTCTTTTTAGGTACTTTTTTATGATGGATGAGATATGTACATATTCGATAAATATGTTAATACAATTATTATGTCATTTCCCACTTGTGGGTTTTGAGTTAAGACTTGTGGGTACCATTTGTATTCTATTAAACCTTTGTTATTTACTTGTGAAGGTTAACTTAGTAGTTACCAAATAATTTGGAAAGATGTGGTGTGAATGGTTGATAACTTAAAGAGTTATTGTTTGAGAGGACGTAACACCTCTATTAATGAGATGGTTCAATTGTGTATTACTCATTGGTGGAAGTATGATTATCAGTTGTGTGATTTGGGTACTCACCCCACTTTGGGTTGAAGATATCTAGTGAATTATCCAAAGTCACTTGTAGACTTGTGGTTAAGGTTGTTGAGAATTTGTGTTGGTCACAACCAATTATGGTTTGTGTAACCAGATGATTTGGTTTCTTAAGATACTTTCTATAAAGTTCATTCCAAATGTACTCTTGACTAGATGAACTAGACCCATTTCATCATGTCAAGTGAAACATTGGTCACTTCGGTTTGTTTCAACTTCCGCGCCAAAATTTGCCGTACTTTTATATGCATGCTTTGCAAACGCACTTATTAAATTTAGATCCTTATAATTTCCTAAAAACTGGGATGTTACAGTGAAGAAGAGGATAGATTATTGTGAATATTGAAGAAACACCGTGGAGCTATTGGATATACTCTTGATGGTTTGAAAGGGATCTCTCCCTCTATATGTGAGCATGTTATTAATATTGAACCTGATGCAAAGCCAGTAGTTGAACATCAACGTGGTTTAATTCCTAAGATGAAGGAGGTGGTAAAAAATGAAGTATTAAAACTTCTTGATGCTGGTATTATTTTTCGTATTGCTGATAGTAGATGGGTGAGCCCTGTGCATTGTGTCCCTAAGAAGGGAGGAATGACTATTGTGCCTAATGAAAATAGTGAGCTTATTCCTCAAAGAGTAGTAGTTGGTTATAGAATGTGCATTGATTTTTAAAAAGTTAACAAGGTTACTAAGAAAGATCATTATCCTTTGCCTTTTATTGATCAAATGTTAGAGAGGTTGTCTAACAAACTCATTTATGCTTTCTTGATGATTATTCTAGGTTTTCTCAAATTGCTGTTAGGAAGCAAGATCAAGAGAAAACAACCTTTACTGGTCCTTATGGTACTGATGATTATAGACGTATGCCTTTGGATTGTGTCTTGCTCCTGCTATGTTTCAAAGATTCATGTCTGCTATTTTTCATGGTTTTTGTGAAACAATTGTGGAAATATGCATGGATGATTTCTCCGTCTATGGAACTTCTTTTGATAATTGCTTGCACAACCTTGATAAAGTTTTGCAGAGATGTGAGGAAACTAATATTGTTCTTAATTGGGAGAAATGACACTTTATGGTAAATGAAGGAATTGTTGTTGGACATAAAATTTCTGAAAGAGGTATTGAAGTTGACAGAGCTAAAGTGGAAGCAATAGAGAAAATGCCCTGTCCCAGGGATGTTAAAGGTATTCGTAGTGTTCTTGGTCATGCTGGGTTTTTATAGGAGGTTTATTAAAGATTTCTCTAAAATATCAAATCCTCCTACTAATCTTCTTCAAAAAGATGTACCATTTGTTTTTGATGATGATTGTACGGAAGCTTTTGAAACTTTAAAGAAGGCTTTAATCATTGCTCCTATTGTTCAAACACTTGATTGGAATTTACCTTTTGAAATTATGTGTGATGCTAGTGATTTTGTTGTAGGTGTTATTCTTGGACAGCGAGTAGATAAGAAGTTGAATGTTATTCATTATGCTAGTAAGACTCTTGATGCTACTCAAAAGAATTATCCTACTACTGAAAAAGAGTTCTTAGATGTAGTCTTTGCTTGTGATAAGTTTAGACTTTATATTGTTGATTCAAAGGTTACTATTCATACTGATCATGCTGCTATTAGATACCGTATGGAAAAGAAAGATCTTAAGCCTAGGCTTATTAGTTGGGTGTTTCTTTTACAAGAGTTGATAGGAAGGGTGCTGAAAATCCTGTTGCTGATAACTTGTCTAGATTGGAAAACATTGCTTTTGACCCTATTCCTGTTAATGATAGTTTTCCAAATGAACAGTTGGCTGCAATAAAGGTAAACTCCAAAGATAGTCCATGGTATGCTGATTAGGCTAACTTTATTGTTTCAAAGTATTTTCTTCCAACATTTACAGCTCAACAAATAAGAAAATTCTTCTATGATCTAAGGCATTATTTTTGAGATGACCCACACTTATATAAAGAAGGAGTAGATGGTATCATGAGAAGATGTGTTCTAGATCATGAACAACGAGAAATGTTAAAAAAGTGCCATGGTAGTGCTTATGGAGAACATCACGCTGGAGATAGAACCGCACAGAAGGTTTGATGCTACGCCTCAATGATGCCTTGATAGCGTGTTGGGAACCCCAAGAGGAGGGTATGATGAGTGCAGCAGTAAGAATTTCCCTCAGTTAAGAACCAAGGTTATCAATCCAGTAGGAGAAAGAAGATCTTCGGAAGGTTGATGCCACTGACGGTGGTGATGGATCACCGGTGTTAGCAACAACGCGGAACCTGCACACAACACAACCAAAATACTTTGTCCCAACGGTACAGTGAGGTTGTCAATCTCACCGGTCTTGCTGAAAACAAAGATTAGACATATAGTGTGGAAAATAATGTATGCTTGCAGAAAGTAAAGAAAGAAGGAAATTGTAGTAGTTTGTTTAACAGTGTAGGAAAATGGACCGGGGTTCATAGGTTCACTAGTGGTGTCTCTCCATAAAAGATATCATGTTGGGTGAACAAATTACAGCTAGGCAATTGACAAATCAAGGTTGCACCGTAGTGCACATCCATGATATGATGACTACTATGATATTTAGTGCGGGCATTACAACAATATACATAGACCGTAATCCAAGTGCATCTATGACTAATAATCCACCCTCAGGTTATCATCTGAACCCCCTTAGGTATTAAGTTGCAAGCAACATATAATCACATTAACAATGTGTGTAAGGTAAGCAATGATTGTACACGCAGGCACTCACACCGCTGTTTTCTCCCTAGTGGCAACAGCACATCCTCCCCCGTCATTTTTCTGTCACTCGAGCACAGGCAAAAAGGAGGCATGAACCCACTATCGAGCATAAATACTCCCTCTTGGAGTCACTAGCAACTACTTGGCCAGAGCACCACTAGCAACGGCAAGCATGCAAGATCACAAATAACGTATGCAATAAAAGACTATAATCAACTTGGCATAAGTTCAATATTCATCGTATCCCAGCAAACACAGCACATAGAGTTACATAAGAACAATCTCGATCATGTTAGGCAGCTCACGAGATCTAAACATGGAGGCATAGGAGAAGAAGACAACCATCTAGCTACTGCTATGGACCCGTAGTCCAAGGATGAACTACTCACGCATCACTTCGGAGGCGGGCATCATGATGAAGAGGCCGCCGGTGATGATCTCCTCTCCGGCAGGGTGCCGGGAGATAGCTTCAGAACTCCCCTGATCTAGGGTTGACGATGACGGCGGATGTGGAACTTTTTGGGGATATTTGATCAGGTATCTAGGGTTTTCCATCCGGGGGAATAAATAGGCGAAAGGGAAAATGCGGTGGAGCCCTGGGGGGCCCACACCACCCCCTAGCGCGGCCAAAGGGGTGCGCCACCCCATGGTGTGGGGGGGTTGGTGCCCCTCTTCGACTCCTCTTCGGTCTTGTGGATGCTTCCGGGGAAAATAGGACTTCCGGGCTTTGAATTTTCCAATTCCGAGAATATTTCCAGAATAGCTTTTCTGAAACTAAAAACAGCAGAAAACATGGAACTGGCTCTATGGCATCTTGTCAATAGGTTAGTCCGGAAAATCGTTAAAATGACATAAACAAGGGAGAAAACATGTAGCAATTGGCATAATATCATCATGGAGCATTGGAAATTATAGATACGTTGGAGACGTATCAAGCATCCCCAAGCTTAGGTTCTACTCGTCCTCGAGTAGGTAAACGATAAAACACAATAATTTCTGAGGTGACATGCTACTAAAATAAACTTGATCATAAAAATGTAAAAGCATATGTAAGCTGAGATCACAAGACTTTTAACACAAACATGATAAATAGAACTTTAATAATAAAGCATAGCAATCACTTTGCATCATGAGAAGTATCTCAAATAAAAGTTCATGAATAACAATGCAAAGAAAGATATACGTTTGTTTCAGGCATAGAGAAAGCATGGCAAAGTGATATTTCGCTAGTCCTTAAGAGTGGGGCAAAACATAAATGCCAGGACACCTTCAAAGTTCATGAGGAAGACTAGAGCAAATAATTTGAGAACAAACAATAACACATCATGAATCAATTAATAATGTTTGTGGGACAAATGCACATAAAACTCAGAATCGCAAAAATGCTCTCTCAACTGTGCATAAAGTTAGAAGATGGGGACTCAACATAAAAACAAAAGAAAGGCCCTTCGCAGAGGGAAGCAGGGATCACTCATGTGCTAGAGCTTTTTATTTTATTAAATAGTGGTATTAAAAGTTTGACACTCCCCCCATCCATCTTTCACAAACCATGGCTAACCGAATCCTCTCGGTGCCTGCCAACAATCACATACCATGGAGATCTAAACATGTTAGGAATAGGAGGAGAATACAATGATCTAGCTACTGCTATGGACCCGTAGTCCAAGGATGAACTACTCACGCATCACTCCGGAGGCGGGCATGGTGATGAATAGGCCTCCGGTGATGATCTCCTCTCCGGCAGGATGCCGGGAGACAACTTTAGAACCCCCTGATCTAGGGTTGACGATGACGGCGGTTGTGGAACTTTTCGGGGATATTTGATCAGGTATCTAGGGTTTTCCATCTGGGGGAATAAATAGGAGAAAGGGCAAAGGCGGTGGAGCCGTGGGGGCCCCACACCACCCCCTGGCGCGGCAAAGGGGGGCGCGCCATCCGATGGTGTAGGCCCCCTAGTGCCCCTCTTCGACTTCTCTCCGGTCTTCTGGATGCTTCCGGGGAAAATATGACTTCCGGGCTTCGAATTTTTCAATTCCGAGAATATTTCTAGAATAGCTTTTCTGAAACTAAAAACAACAGAAAATAGGGAACTGGCTCTGTGGCATCTAGTCAATAGGTTAGTCCGGAAAATCGATAAAATGACATAAACAAGGGAGAAAACATGTAACAATTGGCATAATATCATCATGGAGCATCAGAAATTATAGATACATTGGATACGTATCAAGGTTCTACAACCAGGTTTCTATTGGCCTACACTCTTTAAAGATGCACGTAAGTTTATTTTATCTTGTGATGAATGTCAAAGAGTTGGTAATATTTCTAAACGTAATGAAATGCCTATGAGTTATTCTCTTGTTATTGAACCTTTTGATCGTTGGGGATTTGACTTTATGGGTCATTTTCCTCCTTCGAATGGTTACACTCACATTCTTGTTGCTGTTGATTATGTTACTAAGTGAGTAGAAGCTATACCTACGACAAGTGCTGATGGTGAGACCTCTTTAAAAATGCTTAAATATGTTATTTTCCCTAGGTTTGGTGTGCCTAGATATCTTATGACTGATGGAGGTTCTCACTTTATTCACGGTGGTTTTAGAAGAACACTTGCTAAATATGATGTTAATCATAGAATTGCCTCAGGTTATCATCCTCAAACTAGTGGGCAAGTAGAATTATCAAATAGAGAAATTAAATCTATCTTGCAAAAGACTATTAATAAATCTAGGAAGAATTGGTCTGATAAGATGAATGATGCTTTATGAGCTTACAGAACTGCTTATAAAAATCCTATGGGTATGTCTCCTTATAAGATGGTTTATGGAAAAGCTTGTCACTTGCATTTAGAATTAGAACACAAATCTTATTGGGAAGTGAAAGAACTTAATAAAGATTTTAAACTTGATGGTAAGAAAAGAATGCTTGATTTGAATCATCTAGATGAATGGAGATGTGAAGCTTATGAAAATTTTATGCTCTTTAAAGAGAAAGTTAAGCAATGGCATGATAGGAGAATTCTTAAAAGAGAGTTTCATGTTGGTAAGAAAGTTCTATTGTATCGGTCTCGTCTCAGATTTTTTGCAGGAAAATTACTCTCGAGATGGGAAGGCCCCTATGTTATTGAAGAGGTGTATCGTTCGGGTGTAATCAAAATTGCTTCCCTCAAAGATAACACTATACAAGTGGTAAATGGGCAAAGTATCAAACATTATATTTCTGGGGATTCTTATGATGAAGATGTTGATGTTATTCATGTAATGACTCCGGAGAAGTTCATTAGAGGGAAGATTCCAGAATCTGCAGAGTCTGTTTTTGAATAGGTAACAGTTCTGTTAAGAAAAAGTTCGCGGAGTACCTTCCAAGTTATAATTTACTGGTTTTTGAAAAATATGAAAAATACTGAGCCAAAGATAGGTAGGAGATGGTGCCCGGAGGCACCACACCACCAGGGGGCGCGGGCCCACCCTTGGCCCTGCCACCCTGTGGTGTGGGCGCCCCAGAGCCCCTCTCCGGCTTGTTTTCGACCTGCACTTTCCTTTCGTTATGCATGTTTCTCATATTTGACCCCCCTCCCCCCGAGGTCTGTATATCGTTTTCTTGTAGTATTTCTGTTTCAAGCTGTTTCTGCCAGGTTACATCTTCAGATCTAGAGCCACGATGTCCTCTTCCGGACCTCCCAAAGACAGTTTCTTTGCGAATATCGTCAACCTGTACATGAATGAGTTGAAGATGCATCCCAAAGAGTTGCTGCTCAAGGATGGGGAGGTGCAGATTGAAGATGCTCAAGGCCCTAAAGGAGAAGGCAGTCTGGAAGCTATGATGGAAGAGCTGGAGCAAGAAGTCCTTAGGTACAAAAAGATGGCGGAGTGTGAAGTTGACATCATCTACTGGATAAAGACATACTTTATCGCTGAGTACAAGGAGGAAACTTTAAAGCTTTGGGATGAGATCTTCTCACTCACCGAGACCACCAAAAAATTGCAAGCACAACTCTACGATGTGCAGAATCAGAACTGTGAGTATGAGAACATGTTTAAACGTATAAGCTCTGCTGCTAGTTTCAGGATATTGGAGATAATGACGTCATTTGTGGATGGAGATCCTTTACCATGGAAGTCTGATGATGAGAAGGATTCACCACCACCACCGAAGAATTGATTCGTCATTGATATTGGCATCCCCTTGGCCTGTTCCAAGCTTGGGGGAGAGCCACGGTATTCACACATTTATCTTTCACCTTTTTACTTTTAGTAGAGTCATATCATGAGTAGAGGAAATATCATATAGTATGGTTTGCAGTATGGAAGTATCACTCTTTAGTTGGTTATCGTTGTATCCCATGTTTGAGTTGTCGTAATGAAATATTAATGAGAAGTTTTTTTATCTACTTGATCTACTTTATTTTACTTTGCAATTTTTCTTATATGGTTGATCTTGTTATTTGTATTGATATCAATGTTGGAGATTCAAGTTAATCTAGTTGGTTTTGGCAAACTTAACATTGGTCAGTAGCAACAATTCATTGAGACTTAAGTAGACAAGAGGGAGTTGCATGTAGATATATTATTCCATGATCTTTCTTTCTTGTTATCTCATAACCTTAGTATTCTCAAATAAGTTTGTTTGTATCTTCAAGGAAGATTACATGATTGGCTTTATAATATATGTATTTGTTCGTTTTACCTCAATTCTTATGCTTGCTACCCAACCTTTATAGCCAAAAACTTGTGCTGAGAGGAAATGCTTCTCGTGCATCCATACCTTGAGCCCCAAAACCATGCCATTTGTGTCCACCATACCTACCTATATGTGGTATTTAACCGCCACTCCAAGTAAAATTCTTGTGTGCTACCTTTAAACCTTCAAAATTACACTTATTGTGTGCCCCTGTTTTAGCTCATGAGGACGCAAATAGAGAATCTTTATCTCACTTGTTGATTGGATTTCACACCCTAGACTAGTGGCTTCATCCTCTTATCCATATGCTAGAAGAGCTGGCAGCGGGGTTCCCATCCCCCAAATAATAATACAAATTCAATTCACTATTTTTTCTCTCATTTATCAGTCAAAGCATAATTGTGTAAACAAAAGATAAAGAGGGATGACCTTCTATACCAGTTGTGTCCTTCGATGGGAGCCACTCTTATGAAGTCTAGTTGGCTTGTGACATATTGTATTTTCTGTTTTCCATTCGTTGACATAAGCATACACCTCTCAAAATTTAGACACTCATCCATGGTATGTGATTGTTGGCACGCACCCAAGGATTCGGTTAGCCATGGTTTGTGCAAGAAAGGTTGGGAGGAGTTTCAACCATTTTATACCTCTATTTACAAAATAAAAGCTCTAGCACATGAGTGATCCATGCTTCCCTCTGCGAAGGGCCTATCTTTTACCTTTATGTTGAGTCAGTAAACTGTCGCACCCTGATTTCTAGGGGATACTCACCGTACGAACTGGATAGCAGATGCTTGGATTATGGGGCATAACTGCTCCCACGTCCCAGCTTCCTGGTAGGCCTGCGCTTATGCGCGACAACACAAGCCCTGCTATTCCATCGTCGATGTAAACTATCCACTAGAGATCAAAGGCACTTCCGTCGACGTACTTCAAACCATACACACATGGTACGTCAACGGCGTTGAACAACTGATATCACAACAGATCTCTACGACACAAAAGATTGAAATAAGTTGCAAATGGCTCTCATTAGAGCAGAGATAGCAAATACAATCATTCAGAGGGCACATGCCCCAACAATACATCATTACAATACAGCGGAAGCATTCAACATGTCTGAGTACAGACAAGAACCAAATAGGCCTAAGAGTCCGGAAACAAACAGACGGAGCCCATCCACGAAGTCTCGGATCCTACCCGGGTCCGCTATCTACTCGTCAGCAGTCTCGTCGTACTCCACGTAGTTGCCACCATGTAGATCCTCGGAAACGTCGTCTGCGTAAACCACAGCCCCAAAGGGGTCAGTACATAAACGTATTGGCAAGCAAGACTCACAGTTCACCAAAGTGTAACCCGTCAACACCAAGAACAGATGCCTTGGGTTCAACGGAAGAGAGGGGATATAAAAGATGCTGCAACTGGCTGCACTAACCAACTACAGAGATTCTACCACTTCCGGCTAACAGAAAGGGGATAAGATCGAGGATTGTAACCAACTGAAAGATAACTGCAAACAAACCCATCCTGGACCTCGCCCCTTATCCAAAGAAGCAATCCGAGGATAACTCACACAGTTGGATTAATATGAATCAAGTTATTGTGACAATAATACTATTACTAGTCAAGTTATTAATCATGGGGTGTAACATGTTTGATCATTATGTTTAAGTTGTCCTGAGTACTTGTTAGCCAGTACTTTCACCAAGTAATCCATAACCGCGGAAAACACGGCTTCTCGAGAAGATTATCCCTGCAGGGTTGCACCAATTTGGCCGTACACTCAAGAATAACCCGCCAGACGGGAATCAAACCCACCAAGCGAGGTACTCTACACAACCAACCATTCTTCGCATCAAGCCCAAAGAACCTTGGGCGCACGGCTAATCAAGCCCAGAAGAAAATGGACCATCATAGCACTCTAAGACCGTGTCCCCCTATATGCCGACTACGAAAGTTCCACCCTGGCCTGGGCTCGCAAAAACATGCATGCGGCAAATGGAAAACACGAACTAAATGAGGCGATTTGGACGAGATGCGAATCAGGTCAAGTTGAGGGGGGCGCCCATACTCGCTTCCCAAATGCGGGTAGTGCGCTCATCATGGATCAGTAGACAAGACCCTTTTCCTATTAGGGTCGACACTAGCAGGCTTCAAAACCTCTCATGGGCCTCCTGCCGGTGCCTTATCATCAAATTTATTATTAATAGTAACATTAGCATGATTGATTGATTAAACATCAAGCCCCCAGAACATAATGAAGTAGTAACAGAAAGTAACGGGTAACAGACTCGAGCAAAACAACCTAAGCATGCTAGTAAGACACGGGCAACAAGCAATGGTTTTAGGTATGGAGGTGAGGCAATATCAGGTTTAAGGGATTCATGCGATAGGTTCGTAACAGAAACAACTACTACTAAGGCTAGCAGGAAAGAACAACGGAAAGTATCGGTAACCAATGTTGAAAGGAACACAGTGGTTCATGTGAGTGATAACTTGCCTGCAAAACCCAGTAGCCTGGTACTGAGCTAACTCCTTAGAAGGGGTGCCGTAAGTATCGTCGGTCTCAACGTCGTCGTTTATCCGGGAAGAAGCAAACAAACATTGCAGAAAGATAAACAATCAATATCATGGCATAGGTGCACAAACATGGGATGATGCATGTCAATTTAATGGATGCATAGAAATAAACTAGTTGACAAGATAACACAATTTAATTGGACCCATATGCAATGAGAATTGCATATGGATGCAAATGGTTAAGGTGGAAGCAATGATCTACATTTGATTAACAAGTGTAAGTGGTTAAACATGATGCTTGCATGATGATGACAAGATAACAACAAAATAACAATGATAGATGCAAAGGAAAAGGAATAAAACAAGTTTGGAAAATGATTTGTTAATTTTGGAAAGTTTTGGTTACTTAGACATGTCACACAAACAATTATTGTTTTCATCAAGTTAAATTGTTCAAAATAGATAACAAAGTTTATATTTGAAAAGAAAACAAGATTTTAGTTGGATTACATGTTTCAAATATTGAAATTGGAATTAGGATGAATTTATTATGAATTAAACAAGTTTAAGCAAGAATTAAATGAATTTAATTCAAACATGAACTTATTTGAATTTTTATTTGTTCAAAACATTAAGTGAGATTCATATTTGAAAAGTTTATACTTTTATGGTTTGAAAACATATTTTATATGTCCCAAAAGAATTTGTTTTGATCAAGTTATAAATTTAGCAATATTAAATGATTTAAACAAGGTTTAAATCATTTAACCAATTTTAATTATTCAAAACATGAAACAAATTTTATATTTGGAAAGAGGGTTTAATTTTGCATGGAAAACATATTTCATTTGTGGAAATTGGATTTAAAATGAGCAAGTTATTATTTTGGCAATTTTAAATGCAATAATCAAGAAACAGTTGTTTTCAGCAATTTAAATTATTCAAAACAGCAAACAAAATTTATATTTTGAAAGTACATGAAAAATTGATTGGAAAACATATTTAGTTTGTGAAATTTGGAATTTTTATGAACAAGTTATGAATTTTGCAATTTTAAGTGAATTTGACAAGTTTTCAAATATTGCACCAATTTAAAATATTCAAAACAGTAAACAAATTTTATATTTGGATAGAACATTTAATTTGGTATTGAAAACATATCAAAAATGTTGGATTTGGAGCTAAAATGATTTTATTATGCTATTTACAAGATATAGTGCAAATCTGCCATTTTTATGGATCTAGGGACTTTGAAATTATTTTCCAGGGGCTAGATTTAGTAACAGGGGCCTAGGTGTGATTTGCAGTTGTTCTAGGACTGAAGAAATAAAACAGAAAAAAAGGTGTTTAATTGGCAGGGGGTGGGATTCGATCCTGGGACTCCAGGGGTGGAAGAGCAAGGCTGCTGCCACTAAGCTACTGATCAACTTGTGTTGCAACTGGAACCTGACTGAACATGAAGGGAAGTTCCCACGTTAACTGAATTTTTTGACAAAGCAAGATGCAGTCTTTCGGTTCCTGGGCATTGGACAGCAACAAACAAAAAAAACGTGGGGAGTTTGCATCACAGGGGAGTCGAACCAGGGATCTACTCGAAGGCAGATAGATGGAACAACCACTTGGCTAGCTACAACAGTTTGATGTGGAATGTATCTGCATGTAGTTGAGTCAAAAAAACGTCGACGTGAACTCAAACCGAGATCCAATCTTCAGGTTCTGCAGCACGCATCGATCGTCTACCATCTGCCGAGACGAGTTGGCTCCTTGCCGGCATCCGGAGCTCCTGGGTGCATGATAGAAGCCAGGCGTGGTACCTATGTGCGCAGGTGCATGTGGTGTGCAGCGGTGTCAGTAGGGTGGAGCGAGCAGAGGAGAAAAATGCTCCAGTTCGACTGCAGCCATGGTTGCCAAGGGTACAACACACAAGATCGGCAAAGGGAGGGGTCAGAACTGCAGGTTTAGGCCGGGAATCGGACGAGGGCCTCACCTCGGTGTTGTTGGGGCGTCGTGCGGCTCGAGATGGTTCAGAGAAGTATGGCACCGAGCTCCTCCAGCTCTCCCGTGGACTCATGGCTTAGGTTGTGTTGGAAGAAAAGAAAAAGGGCAGGAGATGGAGGATGGCGGCGGCGGGGAATGTAGAAGGGAGGCTAGGGTTTGCGATGGCTCTACTGATGCAGATAAGAAGGGAAAGGGGAGGTAGTGGAGATCGGTGTGGACAGCGACAGGAGGAGCTCCCCTCGTGACGTTGGTGTACGGAGGTGGAAGGAGGGGTACCGGGCCAGGGACAGAGAAAAGGTGGGCTGGGCCTCTCTCTCCCTTGTGTGCTGGTTTTTGTTTTTTTTTATTTTTATGTTTTATTTTTTTTTGCAGCAAAGGATTGGAGGGATTAGATGACTTTGGAGTTTGCAAAAAAAATCCAGAAAAAATTTGGGTAGGCCACTTAGTGTGTTAGCAACCATTTGGCCATTTTAATTTTTAAGATTTCAAAATTTCAGTGCTGTTTGTAAATTGGTTTAGTTTTGGAAGCATTTGATAATTATTTGATTAATCTTGAAACCAATAATTTAATAGGGTGAACAAATAACTTCAATTGGAAACAATTGAGTATATTTGTTTTGTTGATTTTTATCATTTCAATTGGGGTGATGTTTAGTGAATTGGTTTGAATTTGAAAGCAAATTTGGAATTATTAATTAATATTGAAAACAATGATTTTAATAGGGGAACCTTATTGATTAAAGTGATTAAATTAGTTGATTGTTTTTGGGGGTTTGTTATAAACTCAAGTGGATTGATGTTTTGAGAATTTGATTTGAATTTGAAAGTGATTTGAATTAATTGATTGAAGTAATTATTTGATTAAACCCAACAAATTAAGGAGTGATCAACATGGAATAAAATGGAACAATTTGGTTGTTTTCATTTGTTATTTTTATTCCAAAAGTTGTAACAGAACAAGTATGAAAACATTGTTTGAGTAAGGTTTGAATTTGAGTTGTGAAAACAGTGGAAAACAAATGCAACAATTTAGAAACAAAAGCAAACAACATGATGACATGATGCAATACTTAAATAAACAAGAAATCAATCATTCTAAGGGGAGTTTTCATACTTGGGATGTTACAAAACGCCCCCCCTTGAAGGAATCGCGCCCCGAGATTCCTACTGAGAAAAGAAAAGGTCCGGAAACTTCTTGGGGAGATCCTCTTGAACTGTGACACGTGAAACACATCGTGCACATTGGATAGACGTCAGGGAATTTGCAAACCACCGGAGCATTTTCAAGTAAAGGGAGAGGTTTTGTATCGAGGGTGTATAGCTGGGTAGAATTTGATTCATTTGGAGAATAGACTATCTGTAATAAGGGTGGAACAGAGTTATTGACATCAATGCAACACCAAGAATAACATCAATGTCAGAATCATCAACATGAGAGTAACGAGGAATATGTGGCCTCCCATTAGAATTGGATTGTTCTTACTTATCTTGGAAGTCAACATTTGAGATCCCGGGGGGTGAACAGAGTTTTGATTGCTTAGTGGAACCAGAACTGGGTTGTGTGTTGTGGAAAAGATTGTTGACACAAAGGAATGTGATGCTCCGGTATGAAACAACACTTTAGCTGGAATGGAGTTTAGCAGATGCACGGGGAACTTTGATTAGACGCCGGTAGAAGAATTGAAGTGGAAAACAACAACAAGATTTCAACGGACGAAAAGGATGTTGAGAAGAACAGGATAACGAAGCAACACCGGGAAAAACGAGAACAAAACTCCTGAGGTACTACGGAAAACCCATCCGGGCTTCTAAAGGATCAATATCTGCTACTTAAGGAATAGAGGATCTGCTTCCGGGGCCTATTTGCCACCGTTCTCAATCATGAGTAGGCAACATGATAAATCATGTCACAACCACCTCCATTCCTATGGTCTAGTAGATATAACCATCCTAGAGAAACCAGGATTCGTGAAATCTTAACTTGAAAGTTTAGATGAGAAGGGAAAACAACGTTACACTTCCTTACCAGAAAAGGGAGGGAGGGTGGGGAAAGAAGAAAAAGAACAGAATTCCTACTCTCACGTTTCATTTTTGTTCCTATATAGCTACAAAATAGTTTCTAGACTCAACTGCGACCAGTAAAAAGGGATCCTACAGGCAGACAGGCTCTGATACCATTTGTCGCACCCTGATTTCTAGGGGATACTCACCGTACGAACTGGATAGCAGATGCTTGGATTATGGGGCATAACTGCTCCCACGTCCCAGCTTCCTGGTAGGCCTGCGCTTATGCGCGACAACACAAGCCCTGCTATTCCATCGTCGATGTAAACTATCCACTAGAGATCAAAGGCACTTCCGTCGACGTACTTCAAACCATACACACATGGTACGTCAACGGCGTTGAACAACTGATATCACAACAGATCTCTACGACACAAAAGATTGAAATAAGTTGCAAATGGCTCTCATTAGAGCAGAGATAGCAAATACAATCATTCAGAGGGCACATGCCCCAACAATACATCATTACAATACAGCGGAAGCATTCAACATGTCTGAGTACAGACAAGAACCAAATAGGCCTAAGAGGCCGGAAACAAACAGACGGAGCCCATCCACGAAGTCTCGGATCCTGCCCGGGTCCGCTATCTACTCGTCAGCAGTCTCGTCGTACTCCACGTAGTTGCCACCATGTAGATCCTCGGAAACGTCGTCTGCGTAAACCACAGCCCCAAAGGGGTCAGTACATAAACGTACTGGCAAGCAAGACTCACAGTTCACCAAAGTGTAACCCGTCAACACCAAGCACAGATGCCTTGGGTTCAACGGAAGAGAGGGGATATAAAAGATGCTGCAACTGGCTGCACTAACCAACTACAGAGATTCTACCACTTCCGGCTAACAGAAAGGGGATAAGATCGAGGATTGTAACCAACTGAAAGATAACTGCAAACAAACCCATCCTGGACCTCGCCCCTTATCCAAAGAAGCAATCCGAGGATAACTCACACAGTTGGATTAATATGAATCAAGTTATTGTGACAATAATACTATTACTAGTCAAGTTATTAATCATGGGGTGTAACATGTTTGATCATTATGTTTAAGTTGTCCTGAGTACTTGTTAGCCAGTACTTTCACCAAGTAATCCATAACCGCGGAAAACACGGCTTCTCGAGAAGATTATCCCTGCAGGGTTGCACCAATTTGGCCGTACACTCAAGAATAACCCGCCAGACGGGAATCAAACCCACCAAGCGAGGTACTCTACACAACCAACCATTCTTCGCATCAAGCCCAAAGAACCTTGGGCGCACGGCTAATCAAGCCCAGAAGAAAATGGACCATCATAGCACTCTAAGACCGTGTCCCCCTATATGCCGACTACGAAAGTTCCACCCTGGCCTGGGCTCGCAAAAACATGCATGCGGCAAATGGAAAACACGAACTAAATGAGGCGATTTGGACGAGATGCGAATCAGGTCAAGTTGAGGGGGGCGCCCATACTCGCTTCCCAAATGCGGGTAGTGCGCTCATCATGGATCAGTAGACAAGACCCTTTTCCTATTAGGGTCGACACTAGCAGGCTTCAAAACCTCTCATGGGCCTCCTGCCGGTGCCTTATCATCAAATTTATTATTAATAGTAACATTAGCATGATTGATTGATTAAACATCAAGCCCCCAGAACATAATGAAGTAGTAACAGAAAGTAACGGGTAACAGACTCGAGCAAAACAACCTAAGCATGCTAGTAAGACACGGGCAACAAGCAATGGTTTTAGGTATGGAGGTGAGGCAATATCAGGTTTAAGGGATTCATGCGATAGGTTCGTAACAGAAACAACTACTACTAAGGCTAGCAGGAAAGAACAACGGAAAGTATCGGTAACCAATGTTGAAAGGAACACAGTGGTTCATGTGAGTGATAACTTGCCTGCAAAACCCAGTAGCCTGGTACTGAGCTAACTCCTTAGAAGGGGTGCCGTAAGTATCGTCGGTCTCAACGTCGTCGTTTATCCGGGAAGAAGCAAACAAACATTGCAGAAAGATAAACAATCAATATCATGGCATAGGTGCACAAACATGGGATGATGCATGTCAATTTAATGGATGCATAGAAATAAACTAGTTGACAAGATAACACAATTTAATTGGACCCATATGCAATGAGAATTGCATATGGATGCAAATGGTTAAGGTGGAAGCAATGATCTACATTTGATTAACAAGTGTAAGTGGTTAAACATGATGCTTGCATGATGATGACAAGATAACAACAAAATAACAATGATAGATGCAAAGGAAAAGGAATAAAACAAGTTTGGAAAATGATTTGTTAATTTTGGAAAGTTTTGGTTACTTAGACATGTCACACAAACAATTATTGTTTTCATCAAGTTAAATTGTTCAAAATAGATAACAAAGTTTATATTTGAAAAGAAAACAAGATTTTAGTTGGATTACATGTTTCAAATATTGAAATTGGAATTAGGATGAATTTATTATGAATTAAACAAGTTTAAGCAAGAATTAAATGAATTTAATTCAAACATGAACTTATTTGAATTTTTATTTGTTCAAAACATTAAGTGAGATTCATATTTGAAAAGTTTATACTTTTATGGTTTGAAAACATATTTTATATGTCCCAAAAGAATTTGTTTTGATCAAGTTATAAATTTAGCAATATTAAATGATTTAAACAAGGTTTAAATCATTTAACCAATTTTAATTATTCAAAACATGAAACAAATTTTATATTTGGAAAGAGGGTTTAATTTTGCATGGAAAACATATTTCATTTGTGGAAATTGGATTTAAAATGAGCAAGTTATTATTTTGGCAATTTTAAATGCAATAATCAAGAAACAGTTGTTTTCAGCAATTTAAATTATTCAAAACAGCAAACAAAATTTATATTTTGAAAGTACATGAAAAATTGATTGGAAAACATATTTAGTTTGTGAAATTTGGAATTTTTATGAACAAGTTATGAATTTTGCAATTTTAAGTGAATTTGACAAGTTTTCAAATATTGCACCAATTTAAAATATTCAAAACAGTAAACAAATTTTATATTTGGATAGAACATTTAATTTGGTATTGAAAACATATCAAAAATGTTGGATTTGGAGCTAAAATGATTTTATTATGCTATTTACAAGATATAGTGCAAATCTGCCATTTTTATGGATCTAGGGACTTTGAAATTATTTTCCAGGGGCTAGATTTAGTAACAGGGGCCTAGGTGTGATTTGCAGTTGTTCTAGGACTGAATAAATAAAACAGAAAAAAGGTGTTTAATTGGCAGGGGGTGGGATTCGATCCTGGGACTCCAGGGGTGGAAGAGCAAGGCTGCTGCCACTAAGCTACTGATCAACTTGTGTTGCAACTGGAACCTGACTGAACATGAAGGGAAGTTCCCACGTTAACTGAATTTTTTGACAAAGCAAGATGCAGTCTTTCGGTTCCTGGGCATTGGACAGCAACAAACAAAAAAAACGTGGGGAGTTTGCATCACAGGGGAGTCGAACCAGGGATCTACTCGAAGGCAGATAGATGGAACAACCACTTGGCTAGCTACAACAGTTTGATGTGGAATGTATCTGCATGTAGTTGAGTCAAAAAACGTCGACGTGAACTCAAACCGAGATCCAATCTTCAGGTTCTGCAGCACGCATCGATCGTCTACCATCTGCCGAGACGAGTTGGCTCCTTGCCGGCATCCGGAGCTCCTGGGTGCATGATAGAAGCCAGGCGTGGTACCTATGTGCGCAGGTGCATGTGGTGTGCAGCGGTGTCAGTAGGGTGGAGCGAGCAGAGGAGAAAAATGCTCCAGTTCGACTGCAGCCATGGTTGCCAAGGGTACAACACACAAGATCGGCAAAGGGAGGGGTCAGAACTGCAGGTTTAGGCCGGGAATCGGACGAGGGCCTCACCTCGGTGTTGTTGGGGCGTCGTGCGGCTCGAGATGGTTCAGAGAAGTATGGCACCGAGCTCCTCCAGCTCTCCCGTGGACTCATGGCTTAGGTTGTGTTGGAAGAAAAGAAAAAGGGCAGGAGATGGAGGATGGCGGCGGCGGGGAATGTAGAAGGGAGGCTAGGGTTTGCGATGGCTCTACTGATGCAGATAAGAAGGGAAAGGGGAGGTAGTGGAGATCGGTGTGGACAGCGACAGGAGGAGCTCCCCTCGTGACGTTGGTGTACGGAGGTGGAAGGAGGGGTACCGGGCCAGGGACAGAGAAAAGGTGGGCTGGGCCTCTCTCTCCCTTGTGTGCTGGTTTTTGTTTTTTTTTATTTTTATGTTTTTTTTTTTTTGCAGCAAAGGATTGGAGGGATTAGATGACTTTGGAGTTTGCAAAAAAAATCCAGAAAAAATTTGGGTAGGCCACTTAGTGTGTTAGCAACCATTTGGCCATTTTAATTTTTAAGATTTCAAAATTTCAGTGCTGTTTGTAAATTGGTTTAGTTTTGGAAGCATTTGATAATTATTTGATTAATCTTGAAACCAATAATTTAATAGGGTGAACAAATAACTTCAATTGGAAACAATTGAGTATATTTGTTTTGTTGATTTTTATCATTTCAATTGGGGTGATGTTTAGTGAATTGGTTTGAATTTGAAAGCAAATTTGGAATTATTAATTAATATTGAAAACAATGATTTTAATAGGGGAACCTTATTGATTAAAGTGATTAAATTAGTTGATTGTTTTTGGGGGTTTGTTATAAACTCAAGTGGATTGATGTTTTGAGAATTTGATTTGAATTTGAAAGTGATTTGAATTAATTGATTGAAGTAATTATTTGATTAAACCCAACAAATTAAGGAGTGATCAACATGGAATAAAATGGAACAATTTGGTTGTTTTCATTTGTTATTTTTATTCCAAAAGTTGTAACAGAACAAGTATGAAAACATTGTTTGAGTAAGGTTTGAATTTGAGTTGTGAAAACAGTGGAAAACAAATGCAACAATTTAGAAACAAAAGCAAACAACATGATGACATGATGCAATACTTAAATAAACAAGAAATCAATCATTCTAAGGGGAGTTTTCATACTTGGGATGTTACATAAACCTACTTCTTTCTGTCCTCAGCAAGCATTTGAGTTGTTGCGGTTCATCCATCTATATGTTGATTTACTCAATCATGTTCCTTATTCTTCCTTGTTTGTACAAATTCTTTTATCTGTTGAATACCACTTTGAAAGTTACCATTGTCTGCAAACAGACTGTTATAATTGAGCATGATAAACTCTACAATATAAGCTCTAGTATAAAGACTCTAATCGAAAGATGAGTACACTGTTAATTGTTCTTTGACCAAGAACGAAGTTTGCCTTTACCAATTATGATTTCCTTTTTGCACCCTTATTGTGATTTCCTCTCCTTGTTTCAAGTTTGATTATATAAGAGGAAGTTGCAGTCAAAAATGACTTGTTCTTTGTTAGATGTGATGCCTCTTGTCCGTATTTTATTTATCGACACCTCACTCCATAAACCTGTGGTCATGTTTACTGAGTTCAGTTTCGCTTAGGCAGCAGCGAGGTCTAAGCTTGGGGGAGTTGATACGTCCATTTTTCATCACTTTTTTATATTTTTAGTTATTCATCGATATATTTCATGTTATGATGCATCACTTATGTTATTTTAACTTATTTTGCATGTTTTACAATTTTTGGAGAATAAACACCGGACCAGAAATCTGATGGAAAGAAGCACCATCAAGATACCCTATTTCAGAAGATATGAAGAAGAGGGGGGATACCGGAGGAGTCTTAGAAGTTCCGAGGATGAAATGAGCCAGAAGGGCACCCGGAGGGGTGCCACCTAGGGCCCATACCACGAGGCGACGCCCCCTGGCCGCGCTTGGGGGTGGTCTGGCCCCCTGGCCTACTCCCGGGTGCTCCCTTTCGCATACTTGAACCCCAGGGAACCCTAAGCCCCAGAGGATCATCGAAGAATTATTCTGCCGCCGCCTCAGGGCGGAAAACGACAGAGAGAGAAAAGCTCTCCAGCAGGGAGAAATCTGCCGGGGAAATTCCTCCCCAGAGAGGGGGAATCATCACCATTGTCACCGTCATCGCTCCAGGCATCATCAAGATCGTCATCATCATCACCACCAGCGCCATCACCCTCATCATCCACCTTCATCCCGCTGTAACAATTAGGGGTCTTTATTGTTGCTCTTCACTAGATCTCTCTCCCGATATGGATTACTTGTTAGTAGTTGATGCTTGCGAGATTTATCGGTGTTTACACTTTATGACCAGGTTGTTATTATCCATTATATCACCTCTGATTATGATCCATATGATGTCTTGTGAGTAGTTCGTTTAGTTCTTGAGGACATGGGAGAAGTCATGATGTTAGTACTGAAGTTATCTTGAAGTAATATCTCATGGTTCGGTATTTAAATTGTGGTGCTATTCTTCTAGTGGTGTCATGTGAACATCGACTACATGATACTTCACCTTTATGGGCCTAGGAGGATGCATTGTGTATTTGGCTACTGATTGTGGGGTTGCCAGAGTGACAGAAACCTAAACCCCCGTTAGGAAACCAATGCACGAGGGAACGTAGAATCCCGGATTTTTAAGGATGTGGTTAGATTTATCTTAATTACTTTCTTGTATTTGCGGATGCTTACGAGGGGTATAATCACAAGTATGTATTAGTCCTAGTTGGGCGGTGCATTAGCATAGGTTCCCCCACACAACACTTCACGAACCAATAAATATTAATCAACTGTAATGAAGCGAAAGCACTTGACGGAATTTTCATGTGTCCGCGAGAATGTTTTGTAATCATAAGTAGAACAAACGGCTTGTCCTTTTCTCTCAAAAGGATTGGGTCACTCGCTTCAATATTATTTACTATCTTCTATTAACTCGCACTTTATTTATCTGCTATATCAAAAACCTCCAAATACTCGTTTGCTAGTGTTTACAGTGAATCCTCTATCCAACCTGCTTGTCAACACCTTCTGCTCCTCGTTGGGTTCGACACTCTGATTTATCGAAAGTACTACGATACAACCCCTATACTTGTGGGTCATCAAGGCGCAAAAAAGGTCACATAGATGCCTTCATCGTTGTAGAATTCAGCATCAGGCCAAGACTTGATTTTCTTGATCAGCACCAGCTTGGAGCCCCAAGGCGGAAGAGTCACCGTGACCTCCTTAGGGATCTCGGCCCCACATTTGAGTAGAATGATGACATGCACAAGGGAGCAGTCGGATCCGGTGAGAAAAGTGGGGTCGACCTCAAGGGTCTTGCCAAAGCAGTTGAACATGGCTGAGACACCCAGGTGGTTCAGGTGCTCTATGGGGACCCGTTTGGCCACGACGACAATGATGGACCTGATACCATAGGGTATGCGGTCCGGCTCCTCCTCCCCCTGGACAACGGTGGAAGTTACCCCTCGTACACGAACGGTTGGTGCATCATTGCGATCTCCCAGCCGTCGTTGCACAAAACTTGGCGTACATGTTTTCTATGGAAGATGACACTGATGGTGCAGATCTTACACTCGTTGGGATACCCCAAGAGGAGGGTGTGATGAGCACAGCGGTAGGATTTTCCCCCTTATTTAAGAACCAAGGTTATCATTCTAGTAGGAGAAACAGGATCTTCGGAAGGTTGATGCCACTGACGATGGTGATGGTGCTTCACCGGTGTCAGCAACAACATGGAACCTGCACACAACACAACCAAAACACTTTGTCCCAATGGTACAGTGAGGTTGTCAATCTCACCGGTCTTGCTGAAAACAAAGATTAGATGTATAGTGTGGAAAATTATGTATGCTTGCAGTATGTAAAGAAAGCAGGAAGTTGTGGTTTGTTTAATAGTGTGGAAAATGGACCGGGGTTCATAGGTTCACTAGTGGTGTCTCTCCATAAAGATAACATGTTGGGTGAACAAATTACAGCTGGGCAATTGACAAATAGAGATTACACCGTAGTGCACAATATAACATGATGATTACTATGGTATTTAGTGCGGGCATTAGAACAATATGCATAGACCGAAATGCATCTGCATCTATGACTAATAATCCACCCTCTGGTTATCATCCGAACCCCCTTAGGTATTAAGTTGCAAGCAACAGATAACTACATTAAACAAAGTGTGTAATGTAAGCAATGATTATGCACGCGGGCACTCTCACCGTTGTTTTCTCCCTAATGGCAACAGCACATCCTCCCCCTTCACGTTTCTGTCACTCAAGCAAGGTGGTGAGGAGGCATGAACCCACTATCAAGCATAAATACTCCCTCTTGGAGTCACTAGCAACTACTTGTCCAGAGCAAACCACTAGCAACGGAAAGCATGCAAGATCACAAATAACATATGCAATAAAGACTATAATCAACTTGGCATAAGTTCAATATTCATCGGATCCCAGCAAACACAGCATATAGAATTACATAAGATCAATCTCGATCATGATAGGCAGCTCACGAGATCTAAACATGGAGGCATATGAGGAGAAGACAACCATCTAGCTACAACTACGAACCCGTAGTCCAAGGATGAACTACTCACACATCACTCCGGAGACAGGCATGGTGATGTAGAAGCCTCTGGTGATGATTTCCTCTCAGGCAGGGTGCCGGAAACAGCTTTAGAACCCCTCTGATCTAGGGTTGACGGTGACGGCGGCTGCAGAACTTTTCGGCAATTTTTGATTAGGTTCCCAGGGTTTTCCATCTGGGGGATTAAATAGGCGAAAGGGCAAAGGCGGTGGAGCTACAGTGCCCCACACCCATAGCTGGTGCGGCCAGGGGGCGCGCCGCCCTATGGTGTGGCCCCTCTAGTGCCCGTCTTTGACTCTCCTTCGGTCTTCTGGATGCTTCCGGGGAAAATAGGCACTTCGGGCTTTGTGGGGTCTAATTCCGAGAATGTTTCCAGGATAACTTTTCTGAAAGCAAAAATAGCAGAAAACAGGGAACTGGCACTTGGCATCTTGTAAATAGGTTAGTCCCGAAAAACGTATAAAAATGCTATAAATAAGGAAGAAAACAAGTAGCAATTGACATAATATGATCATGGAGCATCAGAAATTATAGATACGTTGGAGACGTATCAAGCATCCCCAAGCTTAGTTCCTACTCGTCCTCGAGTAGGTAAACGATAAAACACAATAATTTCTGAGGTGACATGCTACTAACATAAACTTGATCAATCTAATGTAAAAGCATATGCACGCTGAGATCATAGAACTTAAAACACAAACATGATAAATAAAACTTTAATAATAAAGCATAGTAATTACTTTGCATCACGAAGAGTATCTCAAATAAAGGATCATGAATAATAATGCAAAGAAAGGTAGACGTTTCTTTTAGGAAACGAATGCACGAGGGAGCGTAGAATCCCGGAGTTTTAAGGATGTGGTTATATTTATCTTAATTACTTTCTTGTATTTGCGGATGCTTACGAGGGGTATAATCACAAGTATGTATTAGTCCTAGTTGGGCGGTGCATTAGCATAGGTTCACCCACACAACACTTCACGAACCAATAAATATTAATCAACTGTAATGAAGCGAAAGCACTTGACGGAATTCCCATGTGTCCTCGAGAAAGTTTGGTAATCATAAGTAGAACAACCGGCTTGTCCTTTGCTCTCAAAAGGATTGGGCCACTCGCTGCAATATTATTTACTGTCTTTTATTTACTCGCACTTTATTTATCTACTATATCAAAAACCTCCAAATATCTGTTTGCTAGTGTTTACAATGAATCCTCTATCCAACCTGCTTGTCAACACCTTCTGCTTCTCGTTTGGTTTGATCTCTTCTTTGTAAGCTAGGAGAGGCGTGGGAGGGAGAGTGAGATAAGGGAACCTCCAGGATGGCGCGCTCCTCGGGAATGGAGACACTCAAGGAACATCTAGTCTCGGACAAGCATCTGGCCGTGTCTGCAGCGTTGGCATGTGCGCGTGGGCAAGGCGAGAGTGGGGTTAACAGGTCGGAGGGGTAAGGTGTGGCGGGGCTTTGGCCATGGTGTTGGTAGCGGAGGCGAGGTGGACGTGGGCACGAAGGTTGGCTGGGGGAAAAGGCATGTCGCAAGAGCATGCGCGGTGGCAGGTGCAGCGGCGGATGGGGTCACGACAGTCCTTCACAAAGTGTTCAACCGAGAGGCAGCGGAAGCACCGTTCCAGACTTAGGGCTTTGAGGGGCGCGCGACGGGTGGGAAGAGGTGAAGCGAAAGGGGAGTTTGCAACATCGAGAAACGACCGATGGGAGGGGGAGGCATTGTCATTAATCGTCGTTGTACCCACGTTAGCCGGAGGAGAGGTGAGGGCATTAAGCGTGGTGGAGGGCTCGAGGATGGATAGCGCGGACTATACAGGGATGTCGTAGGCTGACGGGGGAGCAGCCGCTGACGCGGTTTCTTTCAAGGGAGACGCGACGGGGGAGGAGACATCGTCCTTGCGGGGCGATTGTTCTTCAATGCAAGGGCGAGGGGCAGGTAGCAGGCCGGGCCCGATGAACCCGACGGACCGAGTAGGGAGAGGCAACCAGAAGGGGACACGTTTGCGCGAGCATTTCTTCCCGGGCCCACGAGCAGGCGTGGCGGGGAGAGAGCTTGCGGCAGCCATGGGGGCAACCTGCGAGGCGTGGAAACATAACCTGAAACACGCGCAGTGCTTCCCCACGACCTTAACGGTGAACGCCACAGCGTTGGGGGAGGCGACCAGAGCACGGAAAACGAGCTCACCGTCGGGAAGGGCGGTCACACGGTGGGGACTAGGGACGGCCACAAAAGATGTAAGAGAGCGGATTCCCGGTGAGTGCAGGGGAAAAGCACGGCGAGGAGAAGGGAGGTGACACTCAGAGCTCACCAGCTGAAGCGGGAAAGAGTGGGTCATGGTGGACAAGGGAGCTGAATCGAGATAGCACGTAGGTCTAGAAGGAGGTACCTGGACCAATCTCAACGGGGCCAAACACGAGGGGGATGCAGCAGGCGCGTCCTCGGCCAGGGGAGCGTCCGAGTGAGGGCCACCAGCGGTTGGATCTATGAGCAGTGAGTGGTCATGGGTGCCCGGATTAGGTGTCCGTGGGTGATTGGAGTGGCGGCCGCTGTCGACCGGAGTGGCAGAGGGTGGGTCGCCCGCGTCGCCTAGAGCGTCGCGGGAGAGCATTCCAAAATCCTCACTGTAAGTGTATTCCAGTCAAGCTTGTTCCATTTACGTGTAATCTGTAAGTCGATTTACTCGGCAACTGCAATCTCCGGGCAAATAGCCCCTATGCGACGACTTTGAGGCGAATTAGACGGTCAGCGACTTTGTTGGCTGAAATATCTCTTGTGCGACGTTTCGCCGAGTGGAAATAGCTCAGACAAGAACAACTGATAAAACAGGGGTCCGGCTCTTTAACACGGGCTCAGTTTAGGTTTGGAAAGGCCGTTAGGAGAAGGGGTTACGTGCGCTGACAGGTGGGACCCACTTAAGGCCTCATGCTTATTTCCCCCGCCGATTTGAAAATCTAGCATGTGGTGTGCCCGCCCGTGCCCGTTAATGAGGGGAATGAGCCCTCCCCATGAGATAGAGGGAGGACACAGTATTTATAATCGGTAATTCACCCTTCTCTAGCTGTTATTGAATTCGATTTGGGCCTGGCCCCTATAGTACCTCACTGCCAACCACTTCCAAACAGGGGAGATTCTGCGCGAGAGCCAACCTTCGTCATTACAGTCGAATTTTTTCCCTGTAAAGCCAAGCTAGGTGATGGTAGCGTCCAAGACATTGAGAGAGATACATTATTTGGTGGGATGTCGAGTGTACAGATGTTGATCCACATGAATTACAGAGCATGGAGGAGTGGGCCGTGAAGAATTTGGTGGAACGAATTGGGGAGAGTATTGTTTGGGGTCCAAATCAAGAGGTAGCACTGCTACGGTTCGACAATGGGAAGGGTTGTTATGTAAGAATTGAGGATGGGGAAGATCTGGTTGGCTAAATTGATCAGCATACTTGTATTACCAGCTCACAGACAGTTTCAAGGATGACATCACAGCTTTGGATTACAGAAAAGATTACTCTTATTTTAGCCAAGACACCAAACACTACAGCAAAGAGACTTAAAGTTGACTTGGAAAAATTGTACCCTATTGTGCTGAAATATACCACAGTGTGGAAGGAAAAACAAAGGGCAATGAAATCATTATATGGTGATTGGGCAAACACATTTAGGATGTTGTATAACTTTAAAGCATAGGTGGAGAAGAGGTCACCTGGCAGTGTGGTGGAGATAGATACTAAGGTAAAAGAGGATGGCAAAGTTTATTTCAGCAAGTTTTTAATGTGTTTTAAGCCTTGCATCGATGGATTTAAAGCGGGGTGTCATCCATATTTGAGCATAGACTCATCTTTTTTTACTAGAAAGTGGAATGGTCAGTTGGCAGCATGCAATGCTCTAGATGGACACAACTGGATGTTTCCTATTGCCATTGGAATGTTCCAATCACAGACAAAGGCATCGTGGACATGGTTCATGATGAAGCTCAGAAATGCATAGGGCCAGTATCACCTTTGGTCATCCACACAGATGCATGCAAAGGGCTAGAAAATGCAGTCAAATATGTTTTCCCCCATACTGAGCAGAGAGAGTTCTTTGGCCATATGTGGATGAATTTGATAAAAAAAATCAGAGGAGAACAATTTGGGTGCATGTGGCCAGCCGCAAGATCTTACACCACAAAGACATATTCCTATCACCTTGGTAAGATAATGGAAGCATGTGGTGAGAATGATTTTTCTACATGGTTGAACACCTACCATTCTCTTTCATGGTATAGGTCAGGTTTTAATACTACCATCAAGTGTGATCATATCAACAATAACTGTAATATCCCTGATTTTTGGAAAATGCAAAAATCACAAAAATTTGAAACTTTTTGTTTTCATGTTATGCAAGTCACCAAGAACCAAATGAGAAGCAAGAAACAAAAGGAAATAATACATAATTCAATGAAATTGAGTTTACCAATCCAATTATGCTTTGTTCCTTAAACTGTAAAACCTTATTCAAAAATAAATTTATTATTATATAAAGAGAATATCCTTTTTATTAACAAACCCTTACCTAAAATGTTTGCAACTCCTTGAAAATTATCTTATGGCAACAATACTCAGATATTTATAACCCTTAATGAAGTTCTGAGCCTCAAAAGTATTTGATGAGAATAAAATTTGTTAATAATAACTTTTAGTTGTTATTCCACGTTTTCAACATGAAGGTGTGAAAATAAAATGCATTGTTTTGAAAATAACATAAAAGAGGGTTTTGAAAACAATATTACGACTTGTGGTTTCATTCTAAATTTTATTGATCAACAATATTAATTATTTGATATGAACTAATTAAATAGCATTAAGTTACTATTAGTAAATCCTTCATATCCTAAAATTATAAAATGTGAAAATGGTTTAAAAAGGGCTTTCCAAAGATAATATATGACATGTAAAATGTCTCTGAAATTTTATTTAGACAATAGCATCAATTTATTATTTTCTAAATTTTAAAATGGCCTTAAAATACTTTAGTGTTTTATATATGTGTTCAAAATATAAAAGTAGGAAAACAAGATAAAATGACTTTCAAAAATATGTTTTCAACATTTAGAATGTCACTAAAATTTTAATTGACCAATCACTATGCTTTATAAATTTTTTAAATTAAAAATCACATTAAGTAACTACTAAGGAATTATTCAAATTTCCAAATTCAAAAATAAAATATGATGAATTGTTTTAAAAAATGGTACTGTTGGAAAGTATTTCAAATTTCAAGAATTTAGAATTTTGTTTCATGTCATTTGAATATTTAAAACAGAAGTTATGATTTAAATTAAATAAACGGAAACAAAAAGAATAAGGAAAGGTGACGTCAGCGATGACGTCATCGTATCCTTCCTCCAGCCGTGATTCTCGCATCCGATTGAAGCCATTAGAATCTCGTTGATTGCGGGCAAATCAATGCCCTGATTTCTTGCCCGAGCACACCCCTTTAAAGCCCGTGCTTTCCTCTCCATTTCCCCTCTCCCCTCTCTCTCCATATCGCGACCATGCCCAAGATATTGCTCGCCGGAGAACACACTGCCTGCCGCCGTTCTTCGTTGACTCCGGCCAAGGTAGCCCGTCCCCGACGCCCCCTTTTGCACCACTTGTTTCCCCGTGCTCTTGCGCACGTTTTGATGTCTGCGCCCTTCGTTTTGATGCAGTGAAGCGCCGAGGACGAGCTCGCCGGAGCCGCGATGCTGCCAACCGCACCGCGCCATCGACATGAGTCACCGCAGTGGATGCCGTCGCCCCCATTCGAACCGCCGTGCTCTGCTGAACCTCTCTGTGGTCTCCGTTGAGCTGGTAGATCACCGGAACGTCACCGCCGTCCTCGCCCGAGCCCGCGCCACCATCCCCGCCATTGCCAGCGACCAGATTCCGGCCGGAGGTAAACCCTAGCCTCCCCCTTGGAATCTCTGCCGTTTGATCCCGATCCAACACGCAGAAACACATCATTTAAACGAAGGGGTATCGCCCAGTAGGAAAGCGCCACGTGGTCTGCGTGTTAAATCATTATTCGTCACTCAGCGCAGTGCGTAGCCGTCCCAGGCCCACCCATTATCCGTTTCCCTGTGCGGAAAATAGCATATCTGAACCCATCCCACCACTGGATTTATTTTCGATTAAAATTAGAATGATTTTTTTTGCAGAAAAGCCCCTACATCTTAGATCTATCATATCTTTTGATCCATAAGGCCAAATTTAGCAATCTTGGACTTTTTGAAAATCCCTTGACAATTAGAAACTTTTGCCACTAGCAAAATTCAAATTTGACAAACTTAAATTTTTTTGATTTTCAAATATGCTTGTTTGATAAAAGTTGGCATAATTCAAATTCTACAAATCCAAAAATTGTAAATGAAATATATTTGGAAACCTTAGGATGTGTACTTTCACTTACTCTGTCCCAAATTAATATTTGAACAAATTAAAATTGATTTTAGAATTAATTGGTATGTTGAGTATTTTTTACATAGATTTACTTCTATAAATATTTTCAATATAGTTTCTTTTGCAAAATTGCTCCATTTGATAACCTTGAATCAGAAACAACCCTTCCCAACCATTTTGGACATCCTTGGACCATGGCCATGAGTATTTTGACCAAAAAACCAACATAGTGATACAACCATTTTTTCCCATGTCTTAGGAATTGTTTTCAACTGTTATTCCTTGATGTTATGTCTATTTGGAGCCAAGCCAAGTCCTTAGAATGTGTCAATCACATATAGTACCAAGTAGTGAACTTTAGTTTTCTATGTTATCCACTCCCCCATTCTTGCTTCAAGAATTCACCAAGTCAGCAAAATGGGGATCAAGACTCAATCACAAGAATGATACTTCAATATCAACTTGGTCGCAACATGAAGAGCTATGAGGAATATCATTGAAGAAATTGAAGGAAGGAATTAGACTCCATAGCAACAAAAAGAAACTCAATGAAGTACAAGAGTATGAAGAAAATCAATGAGAAGACATTTTCCTCTCTCTTCCTATCCCTTCCATTTCTTTCTTTTCAAATTGACTTAGTGGTATTTGTGCCCATCCCATACCCAAACCAATTAGTGAAGTGAAAACCATGAAGAAACTATCAACACCAAGAGAAGAATCCATCCAAGGAACAAGTCTACAATAGAAGCATGAAGATGATCTTCAAGATGACAAGCATGTGAAGACTTGGAGCAATCCATACAAGATGAAGTTTAACAAGTTGTTTTTCTCCAACCCTTGACCCAAATAGAAAATCCCAAGACTTTATCTTGTTTTCTATATTGTTAAGAAGTTAGTTGAACCTAGACCTACCCTAAACCAAAATGGAAAGACTAACTTAGAGTACTCAAATGTTTTTATGAAAACAACTAAGTGTTACACTTTATTATGTGATACTTTAGTTGAAATAGTGAAATCACCTTGGTGAACTATTGGAACTTCTTAGATACAAATTGTTTTCAATAAAGTCTGGTCACTACCAACTCAACCTAAACATCCTTAGTGAACTCTTGGAACTTCCTCGACAAGTATGGTTAAAATAAAGTTAGTTTTCTACAAAACTCAACCTAGTCCATCCCAAGTAAACCCTTGGAATTTCCTTAACAAGTATGAGACCATTAGAGAATTAATATTTCAAACTCAAACCTAGACCTTATCCTAGCCAACTAGGTTAAACCCCTTTGGCTATGTTATTGCTTTGTATGATCTCTTCACTTGTATGTTTGCTTGATAGCATGTTTGTTTATTTTGTTATTGTGTTTTCAAGGAATAGATTGTATAGAGAGCAACAATCCTCTGTGAAGAGAGTGTGATATCTTCACCAACTTCAACAAGGCAAGTAACACATCATTCAACTACCCATTATTTTCTATATGCATTAGTTGATTTTGAGTAGTATGCATGATAGGAAGTTTTACTAAGTTATATTATGCTATGCTATATCCTAGTAGTGTGTAGCCATCCTTATACCTTGTTATTTCGAAGACTTGGTACTTAGTTGATGCTTTCCCATGCTACAGAAATTGTTTTACTTGATGTTGTGAGAAAATTTTAAGTAACAACTTCAATGAACCACCTGGGTGGATTGGTATTGCGGGGCTGTCAAAAGTTGAGTGTCTCCCCGAGGTTCACTTGAAGGAATGCCACCCAGGAACAAAGTGATTATGATGTTCCCCAAGTTTAGATTGCTTCCAGTGCAGCCTTTACTCATATGGGGTCTGTCTTGATTTATTAAGTTGCGAGGGTTCAGCCTGGGCTTGACAAGCAGATGTAGCATAATTATAGGTGGAACGGGTCTTGCCATTAGGTTGAATTCTTGCTTCTGAAAGATCTCGTATCAATCTTCTCCTTTCCTTAATGCACTCAGAGTGTATAGGATGTTTGGGCTGATTTGAGTCTGAAGGTGAAAGTGCACAAGCTCTGCAGAGTCAACAAACTAAGATCTTAGCTGTGTCACCGGTTATGGACAACTATGAGCAGCTGGACAAGGAAGGACGGAAGAATCACATCACCATTTTCAATAAGTAAATTTTTGACCAAGTGAATAGTATTTGTGGTGCTTCGATTTCAGTTCAATGATGCCACCCCTTGAAAAGAAAAGTTGTTTTACAAAAGAGATAGGAGAAAACTTGCTTTATGCAAATTTAGCCAAAACTCCACTCAGCCAAATAAGCATGTAGTATTAGTTTTGCCATTTATATCCACCATAGTGTTACTTGCCAATACATTAAATTGTATTGACTCCCTTGTGGCTGCATATTCCATATTGCAGATGATCTCAAGATGAGTGAGGATTTCGTTTAGGATCTCGAGACTATCGCCAACATGTTTTGCCTGTGGCACATGAAGAAGATGGGCTCAATGTTGTATTATGTTTTCCGCTGTAATTCTTTGTTTTCTGCTAGTTTTCTAAGACTATGCAAGTTGTAACACTATTTTGTAAAGACTGGATCATGCGATGTAATAGAATTTTGATGCATTTGCATGATATTTCATTTTGTACTGTGGTGCTAGCAATTGATCCAAGGAATAGCACAATAACACAGGTATTCCATCTTTATTAAAATCTGGGATGCTACAAAATGGTATCAGAGCCAGGTTGCCTGTAGATTTCGAGACCCTAAGTTTGGAGAAGACCCTAGGATTGAAATTTTTCTATGTTAAAACTTTCTAGAAACAAAAAAATCATCTTATTTCTTCTCATATCATCTCATCTATTATTCACCTTCCATAGTTTCTAGATGACCTTCCTCTTCAATACCATCAAGAAAGGAATGTTGATGATCATACCAAGAAGTATCTTCAACACATGAAGACCTACACTCAAGATTATTTAAGAACTTGAAGGAAAAACATAGACTTCAAAACAACCAAGAACACCTCAAGACATGGAGAGAATAATTTGAATAACTCAAGAAGATATAGATGATACCACCAATATAGTTACTTTGAGAGAACAACGTTATGTTAGAGTATTGATCATACCAATGAGTGTGGTATGACAATATTAGTTTGTTTTCAAAAACCTTGTTGTTTGGTGTGATGAAATGTATTGCTATATGTTTGTTATGTGTTGATTGCAAGATGAGTTTCCTTGATCTTCTATGTTTGGATAGGAACCTCCCTTAGCTATCTTTCTAATCTCTACTCTTTCATGCTAAGCCAAACCAAAACCCATACCGATTTACCAACCATATTGGCCTACGATATGAAGTGCAACAACAAACCTTTCACCCAAGAATGTCATGACTAATTCTTTATAGAGACACAAGACATACAATTGAGGAATGTCACAGAATTCAAGATCCCTTTTGTGTGAAGGAACAATCACATCCATGATCAGTGCCAACTACATCATAAGGAGCAGGAAGCAAATCAACAAGTGAAGAAAGACCAGTGAACCCCAAGTTGCATGAGCTATGAAGATTTTATAGGCAACTCCACCAAGATAAGAAATAATAAACAAACACAACTATCCAGTTTGTGTTACATAGGAGTTTTACACAACCCACTAGTTGAGAAATGATAGTTAACTCAAGTTTGTCTTACAGACTGGAAACTTTCTGTTAGACAAGTGAGGTGAACTAGTGTTATTAAACAAGATTCATCAATCTAAGTACAAAGTAATGATTGAGTGCAACATGGATTGTCCCCCATGGTGATACTCACATTATTTACTTTTGCTATGAGGAATGTTAAATCTGAGTGACATACCTATTAGAGAGACGACGATGTTTAACCTGAACCATAGGATGGTAGAATACAATAATGAGCCTATGTTAGTGTTCTTGAAAACGTACTATTTTCGGTGAGGATCAAGCCAACCTTGGAGCTATCAAGCAATGGAAGTTTTTGCCTACCATGAGAATTTCGTTAGAAATAGCATGGTGTTTTCCTTCAAGGATGACAACAACAAGAAGGATGATTTCAAAGGACATCAAAAGACCAAGTTGAGAGGAACCCAAAGACTTTTGTTTGACCCAAAGAGTGACCCCTCAGTGCCAAAGGTAGTTCAACATACCTATGTTGGTCTACAGCTCTACCGTGAAGGGAAGTTCTACTCAAGCCAGTCTCAAATCAATCTACACTCCAATCTAATGAAAATAGACTAACCACAAAAGTTTCTTTAAGGGTGTTAGACCACCCAGTTGTTCTAGAACCCAGTCACCCAGATCTATCTTTCTTTCTAACCTTCCCAAATCTCGGGATGATATTTCTTTTAAGGGTGGTAGTCTGTAACATCCCTGATTTTTGGAAAATGGAAAAATCACAAAAATTTGAAACTTTTTGTTTTCATGTTATGCAAGTCACCAAGAACCAAATGAGAAGCAAGAAACAAAAGGAAATAATACATAATTCAATGAAATTGAGTTTACCAATCCAATTATGCTTTGTTCCTTAAACTCTCAAACCTTATTCAAAAATAAATTTATTATTATATAAAGAGAATATCCTTTTTATTCACAAACCCTTACCTAAAATGTTTGCAACTCCTTGAAAATTATCTTATGGCAACAATACTCAAATATTTATAACCCTTAATGAAGTTCGAAGCCTCAAAAGTATTTGATGAGAATAAAATTTGTTAATAACAACTTTTAGTTGTTATTCCAAGTTTTAAACATGAAGGTGTGAAAATAAAATGCATTGTTTTGAAAATAACATAAAAGAGGGTTTTGAAAACAATATTATTACTTGTGGTTTTATTCTAAATTTTATTGATCAACAATATTAATTATTTGATATGAACTAATTAAATAGCATTAATTTACTATTAGTAAATCCTTCATATCCTAAAATTATAAAATGTGAAAATGGTTTAAAAATGGCTTTCCAAAGATAATATATGACATGTAAAATGTCTCTGAAATTTTATTTAGACAATAACATCAATTTATTATTTTCTAAATTTTAAAATGGCCTTAAAGTACTTTAGTGTTTTATATATGTGTTCAAAATATAAAAGTAGGAAAACAAGATAAAATGTCTTTCAAAAATATGTTTTCAACATTTAGAATGTCACTAAAATTTTAATTGACCAATAACTATGCTTTATAAAAAAATTAAATTAAAAATCACATTAAGTAACTATTAAGGAATTATTCAAATTTCCAAATTCAAAAATAAAATATGATGAATTGTTTTAAAAAATGGTACTGTTGGAAAGTATTTCAAATTTCAAGAATTTAGAATTTTGTTTCATGTCATTTGGATATTTAAAACAGAAGTTATGATTTAATTAAATAAACAGAAACAAAAAAGAATAAGGAAAGGTGATGTCAGCGATGACGTCACCGTCTCCTTCCTCCATCCGTGATTCTCGCATCCGATTGAAGCCATTAGAATCTCGCTGATTGCGGGCAAATCAATGCCCTGATTTCTTGCCCGAGCACACCCCTTTAAAGCCTGTGCTTTCCTCTCCATTTCCGCTCTCCCCTCTCTCTCCATCTCGCGACCGTGCCCAAGATATTGCTCGCCGGAGAACACACTGCCCGCCGTCGTTCTTCGTTGACTCCGGCCAAGGTAGCCCGTCCCCGACGCCCCCGTTTGCACGACTTGTTTCCCCGTGATCTTGCGCACGTTTTGATGTTCGTGCCCTTCGTTTTGATGCAGTGAAGCGCCGAGGACGAGATCGCCGGAGCCGCGACGCCGCCAACCGCACCGCGCCATCGACAGGAGTCACCGCAGTGGATGTCGTCGCCACCATTTGAACCGTCGTGCTCTTCTAAACCTCTCCGTGGTCTCCGTTGAGCTCGTAGATCACCGGAACGTCACCACCGTCCTTGCCCGAGCCCGCGCCACCATCCCCGCCATTGCCGGCGACCAGATTCCGGCCGGAGTAAACCCTAGCCACCCCCTTGGAATCTCTGCCGTTCGATCCCGATCCAACGCGCAGAAACACATCATTTAAACGAAGGGGTATCGCCAGTAGGAAAGCGCCACGTGGTCTGCGTGTTAAATCATTATTCGTCACTCAGCACTGTGCGTAGCCGGCCCAGGCCCACCCATTATAAGTCGCCCTGCGCCGAAAATAGCAGATGTGAACCCAGCCCACCACTGGATTTATTTTCGATTCAAATTAGAATGATTTTTTTTGCAGAAAAGCCCCTACATCTTAGATCTATCATATCTTTTGATCTATAAGGCCAAATTTAGCAATCTTGGACTTTTTGAAAATCCCTTGACAATTAGAAACGTTTGGCACTGGCCAAATTCAAATTTGACAAACTTAGATTTATTCATTTTCAGATATGCTTGTTTGATAAAATTTGGCATAATTCAAATTCTACAAATCGAAAAATTGTAAATAAAATATATTTGGAAACCTTAGGATGTGTACTTTCACATCCTATGTCCCAAAATAATATTTGAACAAATTAAAATTGATTTTAGAATTAATTGGTATGTTGAGTATTTTTGACATAGATTTACTTCTATAAATATTTTCAATATAGTTTCTTTTGAAAAATTGCTCCATTTGATAACCTTGAACCAGAAACAACCCTTCCCAACCATTTTGGACATCCTTGGACCATGGCCATGAGTATTTTGACCAAAAACCCAACATAGTGATACATCCATTTTTTCCCATGTCTTAGGAATTGTTTTCAACTGTCATTCCTTGATATTATGTCTATTTGGAGCCAAGCCAAGTCCTTAGAATGTGTCAATCACATATAGTACCAAGTAGTGAACTTTAGTTTTCTATCTTCTCCACTCCCCCATTCTTGCTTCAAGAATTCACCAAGTCAGCAAAATGGAGATCAAGACTCAAGCACAAGAATGAAACTTCAATATCAACTTGGTGGCAACATGAAGAGCTATGAGGAATATCATTGAAGAAATTGAAGGAAGGACTTTGACTCCACAGCAACAAGAAGAAACTCAATGAAGTACAAGAGTATGAAGAAAATCAAGGAGAAGACATTTTCCTCTCTCTTCCTATCCCTTCCATTTCTTTCTTTTCAAATTGACTTAGTGGTATTTGTGCCCATCCCATACCCAAACCAATTAGTGAAGTGAAAGCCATGAAGAATCTATAAATACCAATAGAAGAATCCATCCAAGGAACAAGTCTACAATAGAAGCATGAAGATGATCTTCAAGATGACAAGCATGTGAAGACTTGGAGCAATCCATACAAGATGAAGTTTAACAAGTTGTTTTTGTCCAACCCTTGACCCAAATGGAAAATCCCAAGACTTTATCTTGTTTTCTCTATTGTTAATAAGTTAGTTTAACCTATACCTACCCTAAACCAAAATGGAAAGACTAACTTAGAGTACTCAAATGTTTTGATGAAAACAACTAAGTGTTACACTTTATTATGTGATACTTTAGTTGAAATAGTGAAATCACCTTGGTGAACTCTTGGAACTTCTTAGATAAAAAATGTTTTCAATAAATTTTGGTCACTACCAACTCAACCTAAACATCCTTAGTGAACTCTTGGAACTTCCTCGACAAGTATGGTTAAAATAAAGTTAATTTTCTACAAAACTCAACCTAGTCCATCCCAAGTAAACCCTTGGAATTTCCTTAACAAGTATGAGACCATTAGAGAATGAATATTTCAAACTCAAACCTAGACCTTGTCCTAGCCAACTAGGTTAAACCCCTTTGTCTATGTTATTGCTTTGTATGATCTCTTCACTTGTATGTTTGCTTGATAGCATGTTTGTTTATTTTGTTATTGTGTTTTCAAGGAATAGATTGTACGGAGAGCAACGATCCTTTGTGAAGAGAGTGTGATATCTTCACCAACTTCAACAAGGCAAGTAACACATCATTCAACTACCCATTATTTTCTATATGCATTAGTTGATTTTGAGTAGTATGCATGATAGGAAGTTTTACTAAGTTATATTATGCTATGCTATATCCTAGTAGTGTGTAGCCATCCTTATACCTTGTTATTTCGAAGCCTTGGTACTTAGTTGATGCTTTGCCATGCTACATAAATTTTTTTACATGATGTTGTGAGAAAATTTTAAGTAACAACTTCAATGAACCACCTGGGTGGATTGGTATTGAGGGGCTGTCGAAAGTTGAGTGTCTCCCCGAGGGGAGTTCACTTGAAGGAATGCCACCCAGGAACAAAGTGATTATCATGTTCCCCAAGTTTAGATTGCTTACAGTGCAGCCTTTAGTCATATGGGCTTTGTCTTGATTTATTAAGTTGCGAGGGTTCAGCCTGGGCTTGACAAGTAGATGTAGCATAATTATAGGTGGAACGGGTCTTGCCATTAGGTTGAATTCTTTCTTCTAAAAGATCTTGTCTCAATCTTCTCCTTTCCTTAATGCATTCAGAGTGTATAGGATGTGTGGTCTGATTTGAGTCTGAGGGTGAAAGTGCACAAGCTCTTAAGAGTCAACAAACTAAGATCTTAGCGGTGTCCCCGATTATGGACAACTATGAGCAAATGGACAAGGAAGGACGGAAGAATCACATCACCATTTTCAGTAAGTAAAATTTTGACCAAGTGAACAGTATTTGTGGTGCTTGGACTTCAGTTCAATGATGCCACCCCTTGAAAAGAAAAGTTGTTTTACAAAAGAGATAGGAGAAAACTTGCTTTATGCAAATTTAGCCAAAACTCCACTCAGCCAAATAAGCATGTAGTATTAGTTTTGCCATTTATATCCACCATAGTGTTACTTGCCAATACATTAAGTTGTATTGACTCCCTTGTGGCTGTATATTCCATATTGCGGATGATTCTCAAGACGAGTGAGGATTTCGTTTAGGATCTCGAGACTATCGCCAACATGTTTTTCATGTGGCACATGAAGAAGATGGGATCAATGTTGTATTATGTTTTCCGCTGTAATTCTTTGTTTTCTGCTAGTCTTCTAAGACTATGCAAGTTGTAACACTATTTTGTAAAGACTGGATCATGCGATGTAATAGAATTTTGATGCATTTGCATGATATTTCATTTTGTACTGTGGTGCTAGCAATTGATCCAGGGACTAGCACAATAACACAGGTATTCCATCTTTATTAAAATTTGGGATGCTACAATAACTTGGCAGAAAGTTTCAAGAACAAGGTGAAGGAGTTGAAAGACTTGCCTGTGCATGACTTGGTGGACCAAATCGGGATCATGATCATGCGTTTGTGGGAATTGAGAATAAGAATTGGTGATGTTTTACAAGGGGATAAGCTACCAGCAGTGGTACAACAGGTGGTCAACGGGAGTCAAAAGCTTTCACATCTATCTGTTGAGAAATATTCATTGTGGGGTGCTGAAGTTAGAGATACAAAGACTAGCAAGAGGTGTGTTGTCAACACTGATTTGCACGAATGCACTTGCCAAGAGTGGCAACACACTGGGAAACCATGTGATCACGCCATAATTTTTTTGGCATCTAGACCCAAGTTAAATATGCACCCATACTTGCATGACTATTACTCAGTACAAAGATTCAAGGCCGCATATGCTACTCCAATTCCACCACTGACAAACCAATCGCAGTGGCCTGAGGTGGACTTTGAATTTTCTATGTGTCCACCCATCACTAAAAGGCTGGGAGGCCCAAACAGAGCAGATTCAAAGCATGGTTTGAGAAAGGTGGGAGTAGTAAGAAAGGGAAAAAAGATAAAAATGACAAGCCAAAAAGGGCTCAAAAGGGTAATAAAAACATATGCAAGTTGTGTGAGGAACTTGGGCATAGAATTGGTTCACCAAAATGCTGTTACACTCAGGAAAGGCCAAAGTATGTTAATATTACTGTGTGTGTTGTTTCGTGTTTTTGATGTTTTTTTAGAATCTAACCAAGTGATATGATTTATATTTTTAGGAGAAAGCGTGCAGAAAAAGTCCCACCTCTTGTTGTTGAACAGTGTTGGCCACTGAAAAAGGCAAGACTGATTGGTTGTAGAAATAAGAGAAGGTTTAGTCCAGTAACTAAACCTGTTTTTGATGCACCGAAGCAAACTGGACCTATTTTGGATGCATCGGAGCAAACAAAACCTGTTTTGGATGCATCGGAGCAAACTGGACTTGTTTTCGGTACAGAGGCGCAAACTGAACTTGTTTTCGATACACATGAACCTATTCTGCACACTGCCCCTGCTGTAGACTTGCATATAGAACCTATTCTGAACCTTGTTGTGCAAACTGAACCAGTTCCTAATGTGCAAACTGAACCAGTTCCTAATGTTGAGGAGGTGCATCAGGTGAAGCATGCACTTGGACGTGTTGTGGGGGGCCTATTGATCTTGGCAAGAAAACCAGGAGCCTCAACAAGTTGGTTGCTGTAGAAGTTGAGAATTCAAAGAAATCGAGTTGTAAGGAGAAGAAAGCGCGTGGTAGGAAGAGGCAAAAGAAATAAATCTGGAATGATTTGTGAAAAAATATTTGTTGTAATAATCTGGCAGTTGTGTTCTGAAGTGGAAACTTGTTAGTGCTATGAGTTGTGACAAACATTTGTTGTAATAATCTGGAATGGTTTGGAATGATTTGTAATAATCATGAATGATTTGGAATGATTTGTAATAATATGTCGTTTGAATTCTAAATTTCAACAAAATTTGAAAATTGAACCAAAATTCAAACGGTGTCATTGTTTTTGTGCTATGCTTGGATCTGCAATGTTTCAAACTATTATGCACTTGTTTGCTTCAACTTGGTCATTAATCCGAGCAGAGGGGATTTTCGACAGGGTTTCCGGGGTTTGGGACGGGGTTTCTGGGGTTTAGGGTTTCAGTGAGCTAGGGTTGACCATAAGTAATTCAAAAAATCAAATAAATATAAAACCAACGCACATTGTCGTTTTACAAGACATAGTTATCAAAAAAAAACTTTGATTTTGAATCGGTCAACGTTTTTGTGCAAAGTTTGACCAAACATTCAAATGAGCACAAATAATTCAAAAAAAATCAAAAAACATAAAACCGGCGCACATAGTCATTTTACATGACATAGTTATGAAAAAAAATATAAACTTGGTATATGAGTATTTTCATGAGAAATCCTTCACACAAATGAGTTACCACGAACGAAACTGCAGAGATTTCAAGGAAGTGAGAGAGGGTTTGATGTTTTGAAAAATTCAAATATTTGAAAAAATCACCAAAGCTTCATTTTGGTGTGACTAAGAATGAACCAGGCTTAGATTTTCATTTTGGTATTTAAAACTTGTTGAAATGTTGGTCAAACTTGGGTTTGACTGATTTTGAAATAATCATAAAATATTTTAAAAAATCAAAAAATGAAAATCCAGTGCACATGATCTTAGTTTGTCATGTACTAACATCTCCAACTGATAAATAAGGTCTAGGTATATATTAAACAAGAAATGCTTCAACATGGTGTGGAATCTCACATCTCAAACTATGAACTCTCATGTGTGTGGAGAGGTAGTTTATGTTTGAGAAATTACTCCATATTGGTCAAGGACATTATATTAGTGCAATAGATGTTAACCCCTAGAGTTTGAGATCATTTGGAGAATGTCAAAAAATGACGGGATTAAAAATGGGGTTGTTTGGGCTACCTTTGGGGCTCTTTTGTAGCTCATTTTGGTGTATATTGATGTTAGTGAAGGCTTCTTCGTTATAATGTATATAAATCATGTTTTTGTTTTTCCGAGACTTGTATTCTACCTATATAGTCTGATTCCAAAGCCTCTCTATTTATTGCGTGAGTATTCATATTATTTATTTTCTTTTGAATAATAATGGTTTTATTCGAACACAGTAAATAAAAAAAGTTTAAAACATGAAAATGAGAAAATAAGTTTGGATCTTTCTTAGTTACTCCAAAATGAAGCTTTGGTGAGGTTTTCACACTTTTTATTTCCAAAATTCTTTTGAAATATCTACTACTCTGTTCGAGTTATCACAGTTATCACATGTTAGTGAACGATTATTCGTTATAATGTATATAAATCATGTTTTTATTTTTTCTCGGTACTATATGACATAAGAAGACTATGGGAGCCGGTTATATGTATTTTTTTTTGAATGAGTTATGCTCATTCGAAATTTGATCAACCCTCACAAAACCCGCATATTCCACCTGGGATGTTGGATCGACACCTTCTAGAAGGAATCTCGCGTGGACGGTTGCGATCAGCTGAGCCACGGCGATCCACGACACTCTCGTTATGCGCTTTGATTGGTTGGTCGGAGAGACACCCGTTGGCCCATCGTGCAACGCGTCCGTGTAGGCTTTGGGCTGCTTTCGCATGCATGCGTGGCCTAGCGACGGCGATGACATGCATGCCCTGGGCCTTCCACGTCAGATCGCATGAAAAGTCGCGCGCTCTCTCGATTCAGACGTCGCACTGCAGCCATTAAAACATACAACGATTCAGAGGGGCACTTTGACTAGTCGCACCGAAGAAATAAACCGTGTTTTAGACTCTGTTGCAAACGGGCAAAACCACGCTTGATTCAGACGTGTAGTACACACGCGAAGGACACGTAGTGATATCAATCGCACGCCTCTCTTCCTCTTCATCTTCCACCCGGCTATAAACGCCCATCTTCCTCTCCTCCATCCACCCAAGCCACATCCATCCTCGCCCCTCCAGTTCTACCACAAGCAAATCGGCATCATCTAGGAGCACTCCAAGCGCGCGCTAGCGAAGATGCAGTTCACCTGAGTGACGTTCCGTCGGCTGGCTACGGAGCCGGAAAGGCGCTTCCCGACCGGCGTTATCGTGGAGGACACCCTCGCGTGTGGGCGATATCAAGGTGGAGGGGGCAGGTAGATCTTGCCGAGAACTTCATGGCCGCCGTCTTTAACCATCTCAACCTTCCACCGGCCACGCGACCCATGTTCTGCCTCAACGTGAACTATGCGGCCGACGGCGTCACTGTGAGGCTGCTCATGGTCACTTTCACCAACATGTTCGATGCATATGCGCTGCTCGGGCAAGTTTCCCGGTGTGGATGCGAGTTTATCGCGTTCACAACGTACAACATCTACACCAACTTCGATTTCATCTTCCCCACTCCTAACGAGATGCACTCCCTACCCTACAACTGCGACGACGAGTGAGAAAGGAGATGGGGAGCCCCAAGAAGATGGCGGAGAAGGTGAAGATGTTGGTGAAGCGAGCCCGGGGTGAAGATGGTACAAGTTCCGTTTTAGTTTCACTTATCATCTCGTGTCATGTTATGTCTATCGTGTTGTTGTGTTAGGAGTGCCCAAGTTATAAGGGCTATGTTCATAGTAATAAAATATCTATGTGTTGTGCGTCCTAATATATATTATGGTTCCTGGAAACATTGATCTTGCCATGTTTTTTTGTAAACCTCCGAAGAAACGGAGTCATCCATAGTTCGCAAACGTTTTTGGAGCACAACACATGACCAAACACAGAAACAACACAACCGAACTACTCTCTCTACTAAAACCATCAATTTTTTCACTTTTATTCCATTGTATCAAAAATATTTTTATGCCCAACAACTAACATAGTTCCATGAACAAAAAAGGGTGGAAAGAATCATTTGTTTCTTAGATCATTTTTTCCAAAGAAACACATTTTCGGCTCAACATGGGTGCCTACATTTTTTTTCCAGAAAGCATATGGGTGCCTACATGCTATAAACAAAAATATTGGTTAGCCCATTATCACAGAGGGATCTTATACTTGGGCTCACGGCCCAACAATTGAAGTAGACGAAATCATCACCACGGTGGGTTTTGTTTGGTTCTCTCCAAAAGGTCGGCACATTAACCTTTTTCTAACACGAGCTGAACTTTGGTCGATTGTTAACTGAAAAAATAGTAAGTGTTGGACTTCAGAGTTTAATTTGGCAGCAACATTCAAGCAACTATCCACGAACTTGGCATGGCGCACAGATCGCGTCATCTGCCCTGAAACTGACTACAAATTGTGCCAAACCTTCTCTAGCGACGGATGAACAACAAGTAAAACATAAACAGAGCAACGATACAACCATAAAATCTTCCTGCAATTCTATTTGCTTGCTTCTGCAAATCGACCAGCTGCTTTGGATGTTTCTTGATCTTCTTCAGTTCCTCGTTCAGTTCGGACTCCGCGGGAAGACCAGCATGGGAATTGCGCGCATTCCTCGTGGTCGGCACGGCTCTGCCCCCCCAATTCCTCCCCCGCAAGCGGCTGCAACCCCAAATTGAGCTCCTAGGTTGCAGCCCCGTTCGAATCAATGTAGCCCTCGAATTTAAGCCTCTCAATATATGCATCCATCCACTCGAAATGGTCACATCTCTTTAAGATCTGAAAACAGTAACATGAACCATAAATCCCAAATTCGACGAGAAAAAACGAAATAGGGAGAAATTAGAGCAAAAGGTAGCAAATCTAAACTTTCCATCCCGTCCTGCCACTGTCTTGCTCAAGCATCTAACAAACTCGCGCCCAAGATTGCCATTCAGATCGGTTTTACTGACCCACCGTTTAAGAGAATCTGGACGTGGGCAATCAGGACACCTTGTCAGCGGCACTGGACCATACCGTCGTCATCTTGACTACGACGCGGAGGAAGCGCTAGACATATCTCGTTGTCGCCCTTCATCGCCGGAGAAGAGGAAGATTGTGGGGGGAAGCAATGGCATGGGCGGGTGGGCGGGCGCGGGCGCGGCTCTGGTCTAGCTGCGGTGAGGTGGATCCCGCAGGTGAGTTGCATAAGTGGTGAGGTGGGTCCCAGCTGACGTGGATAAGTGGTGGGTCAAGCTGTGTTGAGTGGGTCCAGCTGTGTTGTGAGTTCGATATATCCTGTGCTAACCTGGATAAGTGGTGGGTCCATCGTTTTGTTGGGTTTAGAGACATGTCGCCCATGGGCTATTTATGCAAAAAAAAAAGTCGCAGACGACGTGGCTGGTCATCTAATTCGCCTCAATGACATCGGATAGGGGCTATTCGTCCGCAATCTCTAGCCGTACAAGCTTTACATTCACGTATCCTATTTATTTTTTTAGCACCCTTTATTGATGATCAAATACTCCTATTTCACATGTTTGCCAGCTGATCAACACTTGAGCCGGTTTTGACCCTATTTGCCACAGCGCCGCCGCCCTGGTGAAACCGCGTATGATGCCCGCGGGTCTTAAGTATAGGCCGAGCTTAGTTCGATTCCGTGAACAATAATCAGGTAGGAACGACACTGTAATCAGGTAGGACAGACTCCGACTATGTCCCGGTCTTCGGATTTAGCCAGGAATCCGACACGATCGAACTCCACGGACATGGGATCCTCGACAAATAAATACTCACGCACAGTAGCAAGCAGGACCCGCCCCTCTCTCGTGTTTTCACTTGCACGCCCGTACCTCTGCTAGAGTCCATCTCTTGATCTCCATCGGCAAGGCATGGCGATGATCGGAGCGGACGCCACCACGGCCGAGCGCCGGCGCCGCGCCTACGACATGCTGGATTCCGCCGACCGCGACCGCGGCTATGCCGTGCGGTGGTGCGAGCAGGCGCTGAAGATGTACGAGGCCGACGGCGACATGAAGGAGGCGCGTCTCCTGCTGCGCAGCGCCCTCAATTCCAACGTCGCCGACTACGCCTCCATCTACAAAGCATGGATCGCCATGGAACTCCACGACGGCAACGTCGACGCCGCCCGGGGCCTCTTCCTGGAGTGGGGACACCGCCTATACGCGGGCGAGGGCGAGGACAGCGGCGTCGACTACTGGTGCATGTTCATCAACTTCGAGGTCAAGAACGGGAGCGCCGATTTCGCGCGAGCCATCGCCAAGGCGGCCGTGGAGGCCTGCCCCAGCGATCCCACTATCTACGCCAAGTACCTCAAGGTGTACCGCGCGTCCGACGACGTGCTTGGCGGTCATCTGGACAACTTCGCCATGGACGTCGACTGCAAGGATTGGCTGGTGCACTACCAGGTCGACCACAAGGTCCACGACCACGACAACTCCAAGGCCAAGCGGCTCGGCGGCGGCTTCTTCCTGGGCAGGATGTGCCGCGGCGTCAGGCGGCTCGTGCACCCACACCCACATGGGCACCGGCCGCTTCATGCAGCATCCACCACGACAAGCCTCTGCGTGTAGATGATTCATCCATGCCTCGCTATTGTCTCTGTAATTTGCAAATCCTCCAAATCTTGTATAGATACACATCTGTAAACAATTGTGCAATTTTATGTAAATGGTGATCACATTAGCATCGATGCTCCTTCATTGATCTGCTTGATTCTCTTGTCTCCTTGCTTATGTTTATCAGAGATTGATGCCTTTATTGTTTCTTGCAAGTTCAGATCCGGAAAGTGTCTTTTTCATACCTAAAGTTCAATTAGCACTGAATCTTTCTTTTCATGCCAACATTTAACATAATGGTGTTAAAGGTTACATGGAGCCATTTACATGCCAGCACGTTTCTCTACTAGATCTAGGAAAAGATACTGCAGATCAACGAGCAAACCCAGCGCCAGAGTCCTTGAACTGCCTCGAACGACTCATGGCTCTTCAGGGCTTTTTTCTCCGTGCAAGCATCTTCCATGTAGTATTTCCATCTATAAACTTGTCCTGGTCTGTACTGTACTGTCAAGAGAGAAAAAAAGACGCCTCTCTAGTTCTTCACGGTATTCAACATAATGGTGTTAAAGGTTACATGGAACCATTTACATGCCATCACGTTTTTTACTAGATCTAGGAAAACATGCTGCAGATCAACTAGCAAACCCAGCACCACAGTCCTTGAACTGCCTCGAATGACTCATGGCTCTTCAGGGGTTTCACATTGTTTTTCTCCGTGCAAGCATCTTCCATGTATCTCCATCCATAAACTTGTCCTGGTCACTGTCTAGTGTCTGCAAGCGTGCTTGGTAGAGAGGAAAAAACACATCTCTCTAGTTCTTCACAGTATTCAATTTGATTCTGTTCTATGGAAATACATGTTTCTACACAATTATCTGTTTCTCTTTACATCAGATCTATCTTCTTCGCAAGTCACTACGCAAACCCGTTTTTCTTAGTTTGGAAGTAAAACATGAATATTGGAATGTGATATGTGCCAAATGAAAAACAAATAAAATGTTCTTGCATGTTACCAAAATCTCGTTATACATGCTCAGCAGACAATGCTTCTGAAGAATCTGAGCTAAGAAGCCTTTCTGCTTCATCATTAGCCTCAGCTTGTATACGCCATTGCTAAATGGTTTTAGAGGCAAAATATGTTAGTTCCTTAAAAACAATTACATGCTCAATATATATTTTGGGCAGAAAGTATTCTCACCTCTTCAAGACTATCAATTTCCATTAATTGCTCTATTTGTTCTGATATTCTTTCCTGAAACCATAACACTGATTATTAGCTATCTGCCGGGAATAAATAAGAAAACAAAAGCAAACGATACTTTAGGTACACACTGTATGCATTGATAGGAAGTATTGGACTACTTACTGCACCAGTAGCTGCTTCAGCAACGAGAACATCAGAGTCCATCTCAACTTCAATTTCAATCATAGAACATAACTGCAATAGCATATTTAACAATTTATTTCTACTAGATTAAATTTGAAATATATGCGGATTTATATTCACAGTTTCTTGTATTACTTTCGCGTAACTTTCCATCAGCTCAATCTTTGCCAACAGCGTACTTTCCAAGCTTTTTCGTACTTTCTTCAGTCTACCACGTCGAGCACTGAAATTAGTTTGTCCGAATATTAATTCTCGTAGTAAAATACTGTAGTAAAACAGGAAAATATTATAATAAAAGAGGGTCTTAAAGTAAGTAAATTAAACTAGTATGGTAGAAGTACATGTTATAACAATGGAACTAAATATTACCGATATGATGGTTCGCCTACTGCTAATATCTTGTTCTCCAACTGACACATTCTTGCAAGCATCCACACCTTCGATGAAATAACTCTGAACACTATGCTTTCCAAAGTTTTATGTTTGGCAGAAACTTTACTGGTTACAGCGATTAAAGAGACAAACCTCTTTTTCGGTAAGCTGTTTCAGATCCTTGAGACGACTCTGAAGCATGTCATACTGAGACAAGAGTTTCTGCCGTACAGCGACTATGTCTACCGCCTTTTGGGGAAGCTGGACAAACACAAGACTTAAATCACAGAGAACAAATTATACACATCATAATTCTAGCTTGAGACTATAAGTCACTGTTGATGTTAATCACCAGAAGAAGACTTCCAAGTTATTAGTGCAATTAAGATTTTTGGATAATTTTAAGAAAATATATAGTGGAACAAGACTAAGAATGGGCGTTGTCCAACAGTAATGCTAGCCAAATGGGTAGTAGTGCCGACAAGTAATGGCAGGATTGGAGCATATTTTATAAGTAACATATTCATTGCCAATACATGAGTCTAATATTTATAAGTAACATATTTATTGCCAATACACGAGTAGCACTTTACCTATCTGCTCACAACTGTTTGAACTCCGTTACATTTCCTTAATGAAAAAAATCCCCAAGATGTTTTTGCTACATGCAACCAAATATACCTTTCGAGTCTCTGGCAGGATCACTTGATTTAGAGTTGTTCCCACAGCAGCTGATGCAATGGCAGTTGCTGTAATTAGTCTAGGGAGACTTGGATCAATGAACGCAGAAACAGCATCTCCAGAAGCAAGCAAAGCAAGAGCACCGACAAATAGATACGGAGTAAGAACAAATGGTCCCACATTCTTTGATGGCGCCCTTAGCAACTTTGAGACCTGTCCACTGTCGTGGTTGGTGAGGCACATGGGTTCTCCTGGACTAAACCCTTTTGAGCGTGCCGCAATCTTGAGGGGGCCCATTTTACGATAAACATTAGTTGGGGCAGCCAAGGAAATGGTCACTCTTTCTCCTCCTTGAGCAGGCAGTTCCACAGTCTTGGTAGCAAATCTATGCGTACGGGCTGTTCCTGAGGGTGTGCGGATCTACAGAACAAATGACACAAAACATATTAATCAAAGGAAGCTCTGCTATGCATAAAGATAGTAGACAAAGTAAGTTCTATGCATTTTCGACAGAAAGCTACCACGATAGAGTGAACAGCAGCTGGAAGACCATCTTTCATCACATTTATAAATTGCAAGGCCTTCTCGAAAGCTGAAATGTCCATGCTGCGTTCGGCAGGAGGAGATCCTTAGAAAAGTAGTATTAGAAGAACATCATGAATAGTACAGCTGGAAAAGTGAAATGAGGCACTAAAATTATATTCTAAGGTAACAGTAAATTAACGCAATTGCTGAATACATAGCACATAAAGGATTAATCATCATTGGAAGGCCCGAAAGCGATCCCCTGTTAGAGTTACATTTAAGAACAAAGTGTTGTTATCGGACATTTAATTTTGGTGTCTGTAAATTTTGCATCCTGGAAAACGAACATTTGACGGAACAATTGTAACACCCTGCAAAGAAATTCCTAGAGCAATATAGAGTCGCCCATTGTACCATCCTAAAGAAATGAAAATGTATCAGTTAGACCATGAATGGATCAAACTGATTAACCTCAACATTTTTAATGACTCATTATGATGTCAATCCTAATTAACATATTGACTTATCATGTACTTATAAAGTTCTGACAGAATTTAGACCTAGCCTTCCCAGCTAGCGAAAAAGACACCTGTTTTATTAGAATATTGCTGTCAAAGGTACTACTAGAAAACAGTGATCATAATCATAGCGAAATGTACAAAAAAAATATAATAATTAAGAGAAAATTACAAGAGATAACTCAAATAATAAAACATGTCCCAGTCACTAACCTCACTTCTTCAGACTCGATGCTTGTAATGTCTCCAGAAAATAGTTCATATTGGTATCGGCACTTCGAACATGAAACCACCTGAAGAACAAAATTTGCATTTCAGTGTCCAAATAAAAATTATAAAAATAATGAAGGTTTTTTTGTTCATGTTGCCATCCCTCAATGTGGCTATACATAAAAGTGGGAACATATTTTTTACCTCTATTTCACACTGATCATCCCTACAAAACTGAATTTGATCTACGCCAGGATATTGAACTCTTTACTAAAGCTTTGTCAAAAAAAGAAAAAATAAACTCTTTACTAAAGCTATCCACTGTCACTATACCCCACAATGGGACAGAATTAGAAAACAAGAAGAGCCTATAAGAAATTCAATTTGCATGTGGATCTACAAGCATTTATATTCCTAGCACTCTTGTTTTTGCGTCCCTACCTAATTCTGGTTACGACATGTTGGTTCATGTGCTGATAATATATATTAACAGCTACCAGTTGTCTGAATATTTATTCAGAAGGTTGCTCTGTGAAAGCTATTGAGCAGAATTCAGCAAGTCAATGAGATGTAAATCAAGATAGCTTTACGGCATCAAACCTGAGTTCCATGCTGAGGCTGCGCAACAGCAATTGCCACCATGCAGGTTGGACAGCAAACAGTTACCCCAAATGGGACCTGCAGCAAGTAAAATGTATTATTGTATAACACTAAAATTTACACCAGTTTAATTTGTACAAAAGATATTTCCATGCAGGAAGGTAACCAGTTAATATAGGATATTCCAATTCCTGAAGTAAGACATGCCACGGTTATCAAAATTCTAAGATGTTCAGAACTACTGCAATTGTTGTGGCAATGCGCAATCTTGCGATATTAATGGTGCAAAGTGTTCGAAATTAGAGACTGCATGAAACAGAAAAAAAATTGTGAATAAAGTGCAGTATAGTAATTTTTTCTATTTTCCACCAGTTGATACTCAAATGAAACATATTCAGGAAAGATTTAACTCATGCAGCATGAATATTTTGATACATTGGCTTTCAAACAAAGAAACAATTGGCACGGTTAGAATGCGCCTGAGCTGATTTCACTGGTTGTGCCTGCGAACTATTAACTAAGGTGTACCTTCTGCAAAGCACGAGATAGCCACATATAAGAGTACTTGATCTTCCCCGCAAAAAATAAAAGAGTACTTGATCTTGAGAATTTCAAAATTGATCCCATGTTTTTTTTTTTAGATTTTGCTAACTAGTAGCTCAATTCCTTTGTCTTGATCCGGAGGAATTTGGATAGTTCAGCTAGTAGCCAAATTTGTTGTGCTGTTGTGCTAGGTATTTATCAGTTAAAGTTGGAATGAAATGTTTCTGAAACTACAACATCATGGGCCAGAAATCAAATGATACTGGCACAATATCGGAGCATCATGTGACAGATTATATAAGCACAAGACATGGCTTTCAGCACATGAGTTCGTAACACAAAATCCCACCTCCTCTGCAGAAGATACACCAGCACGGGACACGTAACCGACTATCCTGATAGCATCAGAAACACGCAGAGCCGCCGCCAACCGCTGGACTAGTAACGTGTAGGTCCGCACGTCCGGCCTCGCCCAGCTCCAGCATCCTACTGCAGTACAATGTTGGACACCAGACTCAGCACTCGAGCAACACTTGGATTTCACCATGACAGAAATGGCAGAAGAGCAACTGGCCTTACCTCGCGCCAAGCCGGACCGCATCGCCTCGAAGACTGAGAGCGCGAGATCTAGGTTTCCCCGGTCGAGCGCCGCCGCGACTATCGCGTTGCAGTCGGACGCGTCCAGGGACGATTTCGAACCGGAGCCCGCCCCTCCCAGCGACTCGGCGACAATGTCTAGCGCCTGGTCCGCGTCCTCCGCCGCAGATACCCTCCTGAAAAGGTCTGCGTCTAGCGATCTGTCGCCCGGCGCTTCTGACGGGCCGGAGCCATCACCGGCGGCCGCGGAGCTGGCCCTGAGCAAAGAGGGCCAGCGGGAGGCGAGTGGGAAGAAGAAGGAGAAGCCGGTGTTGGAGGTGGTGGTGCACGCGAGTGGCCAAGAACTGAGGGGACGCAGGGGGTGGTGGACTGCGGGTGAGAGGAGGGCGAGCGCCATGGCCGCGTCGTCTCAGAGGGAGACCGTACGAGCACATGTCATTCCGTTTTGCTGTGGATGAGGCGCGGGTGGTGGAAACTGGGGAACGGCGTTCGGCTCGATTGCTGCTGCTGCTCCCGGCGGGCACTGCCTATTAGGGATGGCACCCGCAGGGCATGGGTGCCGGTGGAGCCACCCCATACCCTTGCCCGCCTCCCTCGAGTTTACCTGCCACCCGTACCCATACCCGTCAGCGGGTACAACTTTTTTCCATACCCGTCACCCGACAGGGTAAAGGTTTGCCCGCGGGTAAAAAATGCCCGTATTAGCAACTTAACAAACTGAGCCAAAAAAGGCCATAAACACTAATATACAACAATAATTAATTTATAAATATGAGCAAATTATAAATAGCAGCACTTTGTAACAATAGCACACTCATAAATAACAACATATTGTAAACAAAGGCTCCTTCTCATAAACAACACCACATAGGCATAAGAAAAAACTCATCATGAATGAGAAACTCCATCATATATTCATAAGAAAAAAAACATATAGTCATAAGAATCAACATTTACGCGACTACGTGCGGCACTAATGGGAATAGGAGATGACAGTTGACGCTTGTGCCAATACCGTACGATCAACCCATCGTGGCTCCTTTGTCCTTGAGTAGCTGAGTTGATGTGCGGGCTGTGTGATTGGAAAATAGGTTAGGTTTAATTGTACTATAAGGTCCACTTGACATAATTAACACAGGTAGAAGGGTACGCGGGTATGGGTTGTGCAATCCCATGCCCGTACCCTCTATGCCCGATGGGCATGGCATTTTCCCATTTACATACGCATGGGTATTTTTTAGTCCCAAACCCTTGCCCTAATAGGGTTTTTACCCACAGGGTAACAGGGTACAGGGTACCCATTGCCATCCCTACTGCCTATCGCTTATAGCGAGTCCTAGGACGACTCGCCCGCCTAACTCTTGCAGATGGACCGGCCCATTAAGTCTCATTCTCTGTCAGAAAATAACACACGAAGGTGAGGGTAAGGGGACAAACCACTGGGATAAGCCACAGTTCGTGTCAAGGTAGCCTGTTTTAACTTTTTATTGTCTCGTTGTTTCCTTTTTTCTGTTTTATTTATTTCTTTTCTGTTTATTATTTGCTTTTTCGTTTCATTTTCCTTTTATGCGAAAATATTCATTTTGAAAATTGTTCAGATTTAAAAATTGTTCATTTTAAAATTTTGTTTATTTTTGAAAATCGTTCATTCTTAAAAATTGTCCATTTTAAAATTTGTTTATTTCTGAAAATTATTCAGATTCGAAAATCGTTCATTTTTTAAAATTGTTCATTTAAATTTTTTGTTCAGATTTGAAAATCATTCTTATTTTTCGTATTTTTCTAATAAAATCATTATTAAATAATTATTTGCGTAAATATTAAAAAAATAGAAACAGAATGTACCTGTATTTGGGCACGGACTCGTGCGGGCGAGCTGTTATAGGACTCGCTATAGGCGTCCTACAGGGGCACCCCTACTCCCGGCTCTCAGCGAAAGATACCTGGGCACCGCCTAAGTGCAAGCCTAAAACGGCCCCGCCACTGCAGCCCATTTAACGCACTTTTTTATTATTATTTTTAAAACATTAGGTAAAAATTACTTTACGCAAAATGCAAATGTTTTAACTTTTCCTACACAAAATTCATCTAGACACGTTTTAGTGTGTACATTTGTGTGCATCTTACACTAAAACATGTCTAAATATATTTTTTCTAGGAAAAACTAAAACATCTTACACTAGTGAGGAGTACTAAGGGCGTGTACAATGGTTCTCTCTTGATAATGACACGTAGGATAATTGCTTAGTTGGTGGAGAGAGAAACAGAAAAAAGACGTTTGACTTCTCTTATCTAAGAGATCACCTCTTAGCATAATTGTCCCGCCACACATTTAGGATATCTGGTTGATAGGACTAAAAAATAGCCCATTGTACAACATGTTTTTTTTCATATGTATATTACGTGGTGGAGTTAAGATAAGTTAGCATTATCGACCATTGTACATGCCCTAACTAGTGCACGTGAGCGCAAGCCCCACCTGTTTGTTGGGGTCCGAACTCAAAAACTGTCTCTAAGTAGCCCTTATTGAGGGACGTATGTGGGAGCCCCGTTATGTGGCTCTCTGGGTGGGCGATACCATGAGCCCCCTTCTCCCTTCTGTGGTTGGCATCTGCTTCGGCATGATAGACGGATCTTAGCGCAGTGGTTGTGTTGCGCTAGATCTAGCAGGTTAAGGCTTGGAAAGGGGAGGGAGGGATCTAGCATGTTAAGCTACATTTTCAGGGTTTAGAATCGGCTTACTAGTCCTTTTGATTCTGTCGGAGATGCTCTTTGTTTTGGTTTGTGTCTCATGCTATCATGCCTTGTCATTCTGATGGTCATTTTCTTGTGTCATGTCGGATTTTGTTGCCTGCTAGTGGCTCTACTTGTCAGTCCACTAACTCTGAGGTTTTCAAAGTGATCTTCTTGTTTTTCTCTTGGTGTGTGTTGTCTTTTGGTTTATCTCTCGTTTTGGTTCCTTTTTGTAATTCTGGTTCACTTGAAACCATCTCGTAATAAGCTGCAAAGCCTTATAGAAATCAATTAAATACAATTCAGGTGAACGGGATGGCTCCATCCCCAGATGAGCATTAGAGAAAGAGGGTTTATTTTTCCATGGACCACGGATTTCCAATCTCCTTTTGTCCATCATAAACTAGGTGAACCAAAAAGTACACTCTCACCTTACTCATAATGGGTACACTCATTATTTTTTCAAGCAAAAGCACGAGCCATGAATGTACTACATTCACCCCCACTTGCATTAAAGCAAGGCAAAATCACTAGCGCTTCAAGATTTATCTGGAGATCTCTAGGGTCAAGTCCGGGGAGTCACATACGAACCTCAACGATGAGGAAGAAAAGTTTGGAGTTGGGCTCAAAGAGTCTCAGCACGACTGAAGCCTTTGAATAAGCCTCATTGACTGAACCCGTTAACAAACATCAAAGTGTCAATTATTTTTGGTGTATGACGATACTCCCTCCGTCCGGGTTTAAAAGTCCTCTAGTGGAAAAATATTTGTCCTAATATTATCTTCAAATAAGGCCCTAATCATTTATTATCCTAATTAACTGTGTCATAATAATTATGAAATCTCAACTAGTCTCACCTTGATTGGTTTGCATGGCCAAATTAATTGCGCGATTAATTAGATAATGGAAAACGGTGACGTTGATTGGTGGAAAGGACACCAATAGAATTGCGTCCTGGTCGTGATGCTCTTCATTAGGAGACTAGTAATCATGGACAGAGGGAGTACTTTCTAGTATAAGACTATCATGCAACACCTTACTAATCTTTGTTGCGTCTACATGACTAATGATGCCCACTAATTGAAGCGACCCGACATATTACTAACGAAGTAACATGCAAGTCTTCAACATATTGCAAGAGAAGTGAAGTATCTCGAACAACATATCGATCAGAGTAGCACAATAAAAGCATTGCAGCGGTCCATAATACAACTTATATTACAAGATTAGAACAAGCTTTGAACTTATACATATTACAAAGGTTCTGATACCAAAACACAACAAGAACTCCAAGAACACGAGGAAATGTAACCAAGTTTATAATACAACGGCAAGACGGCCTCACAAGTACTCTCTTGATGCAACTACTCGCTATCTCTACAGATCAACACTGGGTTGCTCATTGAAGTCCAAGTAGTAGTCGACTCCGGCTTCACCATCAGTGGGCTCCTCGAACTCCTCCTCCTCAACCTCCGGATATTCCACGCCCGTGTCTACCGGCTCACAACCTAGGCAGGGGAGGGAATTTATATGTATGAGTACACGGAGGTACTCAACAAGTCCAGGATAGGAGAAAGTGTTTGGATGCACTATCATCTACTAGGACCAATGGTCCCAAAAGTTTAATGATTTTCTAAATCATTTTTAGGAAAGAGTCAAGTTTTACTTCAGAAATCTATGATCTTCTTGTCTCACGAGCTGCTAGAATCCCCTGTGGATTCCTTTCTCGCCACGTTCGTAGCTCCTTCCCGGAACAGGGAGTGACAATGCCACAATTTGATACACTCTGCAGAGGTGCGCTACTTTACCCACAGACGCCCACGGTCGTGTGTCCGAGGTTATAAGTCTCATTCACATTTCCATGGTCACAGAGCCGTTTCACCCACCTTGTTTGATATATCACGCATCGTAGCCGGCAGAACCAGCTACCCGTCCATAACGTGGCTACAGTAGAGCCCTCCGACAGTTGGTCGCCTACAGTAGAGGTCACACCCCAACTGCCATCCCTGGGTGACATGCCGTATAAGGTGGAATTACCCCAGCTCAGCCCCGCGCCATACAGGGTCATGTGGTCAACGCTGTCGCTACGGCGCTTGAACCCAAGAAGACATTTGTTGTTAATCCTAAGGTGATATCCCATGTAGTCGAACCCGCTTCCAATGGCTTGACAGCCTCCATACAAGGGTTCGAACTACCCACCATAATAGTTAACCGACTGCTCCATCAGTCGATCAACCCAATCCGAATCATATTGTTCATAAAATATATTTTACTTTGATGCAGATGATATCACAATAGTAGATTGCAAGTAGTTTGATAAAAATAATCAATTGGATATGATCAAAGAACTGGACTTGCCTGATGTAAGATAAGAAGTGAAGTTCAATAGGTTGGCTTCCTGCGGAATCACGGTTTCTGAAATTTCAAATGAGTCCGATAAGGACCAACTCCATAGAAAATCCAGCATGAATGCAATGATGATAATGAGAAGATAATACTATGCTCATGAGGATATGCACTTAGATTTATTCTTGATTAGCTGTAGCAGTATATGTTACAGGAGTGAAGAATAATTAGTCTTCAGGTTCAATTATAAAGATACATATCGGATATTACTGACTCGGAATTGTTCTTATTTACCTCACTGATTTTGATTTTATCCTATGGATGAATTTTAGGTTACATAGTTTAGCAAGATAATTAGTTATGTGAGTTAGAGACTTACACATATATTTCTATGAAAGAGTAAAATAATCGGAGAATAAATGGTACAGGTATTTTACTTGTCGAGTCCAATCATCTTTAACTTCCTATACAGAAGTGAGAAGAACTGATAATTGGTTGCTTAAATAATTGGTTGCTTAAATAATCATCTAAGTGCTACTGTCAGGTAAAATAATTAAGTTGCTAGTCAACTTGTGTGAATAACCAAAGGTGCATACTATTTGGTTCATCGTGAGACACTAGATCTGCTCCTTCACTACATACTTCAGCCACGATGCAAACTTGGAGCTACAAATCTTGGTACAGGTTAAACTGAACCAAATGGTTCTGGTAGTGCATCGGTGATTATTTGTGGTATGTAAGATACTAAATGGTAACCTGGAACTACCAACCTGAGTATAAGATAGTTGGATACTTAAAATGCTTGACCAGATTCACAATAGTCGCAATAACTGGTTAATGCTGTAATTAAGAACTGCTCTGAACCTGGGTTGCCTATAGGTTTCCTGAAGCTAAGTTTCACTCTCAAGACTGAAGGAATACTACAGAACTCTCTGAATATTGGTCCTCTAATGCAAACCCATTGTGCTACAGGATACAACTGCTAATCCTGAATCCGAACAATACATGCCTTTAATTGATCGTGGATGGATTTCAACTGATAAATGTTCAGTTTAGAATTAATTGGTACAATAAGATGGCAAGGCATACTCGTACATGTAAGCTATAGCATTTTCAAAAGTAAAACTGTAGCTCTCCCTTGCTAGGATACTACCAGTATGCACAGGCACTAGATCGATGGAAAGAAATGGAAAGTGTTTCTTCAGCTAAATACGAAGCTCCGCACAAAAAAAATGAACTTGTTTCTCTCTGCCCATGGTCACAAATACAGTACGTGTGTGTGTGTTCATATACCCAAAATTTGAGAAGGTCTGGACAAAATCCCTAACACTCAATGGATAAACAGAGGAATCTCGACTAATTGCTCCATTCCTCAATCAAGATGCGTTGAGCTGCCATTTGTTCAGAGGGGTACTCACCTAGACTGTTTCAATTCTGTCAACTCCAATCTATTGAGATGTGGCTGCCCAAGAAATCCCTTGTTACTGCTGCTCCTCTGGGAGACGAGATGGTCGCCCAGCTTCCCCTGTACCCCTCCTTTTTGCTCGCTCACAGAGTCGCCTAGGTCACCGCCATGGCACAGGAGCTCACGCTTTACTGGAGAACTGCTACAGGGAGAAATGAGAATAGGCCTGGAGCTTCTACGGTGGAGAAGATTGAATCGTTCCCCTTACCCTTGAGCTTCCACCGAGGAGGTGAGGTGTCCTAAGGTACCACCGTGGATGCTGCCCTGCCCGACAGCTGCCAGGGTCATTTGGTTGAGACGGTGGTGATAGACTCAGGTAAAGATCCAGAGAACCAGCACAACGTGCACTACTACTTGACCCAGTGAAAATAGTTGCTACTGGTATATTCATGGATGCCACATGCGTACATGGTCAAATAATTAGAGTACTAGCCCAATTAATCTGTAAGATAAATATCTAACTTGCCACAAAATATGTATTGATAGAAAATAGTTTTTAGTAGGGAATGTCTGTCGAAAAATAATTATTTATATAACTTTCTTCAGATTTGATTATTATGATTTATCATCCGGACCATTTTCCCTCGCGACTATATTGCGTGTTATGCGAATTATACCGACCGGATCACTTTTATTAGAAAGAAATATATATTTCTTGGAAATATTAATTATATCGGATCTAGAAATTATGAGAATCACACATTCATGTTTTGGGACAACAACACTTAAGTAAAAATGAGAGCATAAGTAGAGATAATTATTTACTTGCATTATTCCATTTTTTCCACTTTTACTCGTTTTCATATTTACTTGAGTTTTAATTTCTTAACATGTATGGAATGCATGCCATGCATGATGCACAATCAACTATATTTGTATGCTACTAGCGTCGAAAACTGGGTTCTCACATCCTCTCCCCCTTAGAATAATTTCGTCCTCGAAATTGCAAAGTAAGCTACCTGAATAGATGTGGATAGCTTCTACGGAGATCTTCTTCTTTCTCCCATGTTGCTTCCCGCACTGGATGATTCTTCCATTGCACTTTGCAAAACTTGATGGCCCGTTTCCGTAATTGTTTCCAATCCTCCTCCAATATTTTAATTGGCTTTTCTATATATGAAAGATCGGATTGCAGGTCGATCTCATCGATTTTCACTTCCTCGGTTGATGCTTTGAGGCATCTCCGAAGTTGAGATATATGGAACACATCATGTACCCTTGATAGAGATGCTGGTAGTTTCACTTGGTATGATACTTGTCCTTTCCGACTCATTATTTCAAAGGGTCCAATATATCTTGGTCTTAGCTTCCCTTTTACACCAAACCTTTTAACTCCTCTCGTCGGACTTACTTTCAAGTATACCAATTGGCCCGGATCAAGTTCACGATGTTGCCTCTTTCGGTCAGCATAACTCTTTTGTCGACTTTGGGCTGTCTTTAGTCGCTCTCGTATGACATGTATTACATCTTTCTTTTCTTTGATAATATCAGGACCTAAAATCTTGTTCTCTCCGGTTTCATACCAGCATACAGGTGATCTACACCTCCTTCCGTATAATGCTTCGAACGGTGCCATTTGTATACTACTTTGATAGCTATTGTTGTAGGCAAATTCAGCTAATGCCAAATGATCATCCCATGATCCACCAAAGTCAAGTGTGCATGATCTCAGCATGTCTTCTAGGATTTGATTGGTTCTCTCAGTTTGGCCTCCCGTCTGAGGATGATAAGCAGTGCTAAAATCAAGTTGACTGCCTAAAGCGCGTTGTAATTGCTGCCAAAAGGCGGAAGTAAATACCGACCCTCGATCCGATACTATTCTCTTTGGAACTCCGTGTTTGCTCATGATCTCATTGATATAGATCTTAGCGAGCTTCTCACAAGAATCCCGTTCAGTTATAGCTATGAAATGTGCACTCTTTGTCAGTCGATCAACAATCACCCATATGGAATCTTTCCGCTGTCTAGTTCTTGGTAATCCTGTGATGAAGTCCATTCCAATTTCCTCCCATTTCCACTCTGGAATCGGTAGTGGTTGGAGTAGTCCGGCTGGGCTTTGATGTTCAGCCTTTACTCTTGAGCAGGTGTTGCATTCCGATATGAACTTGGCAATTTCCCTCTTCATGTTATTCCACCAAAATGTTCCCTTCAGATCCCTATACATTTTGGTGCTTCCGGGATGGAGAGTATAGGGAGTCTGGTGAGCTTCTCGTAGAATCAACATCTTGATTTCTGGTACATCTGGAACACAAATCCTTCCTTTGTACCATAAGGATTCATCTTCGGCCTTCGTAAATTCTGAAGGTAATCCAATGGTGATTCTCCGGATTTCTTCAGCAATGAATCCATCTTCTAGTTGTCTTCTCTTGATTTCCCCTTGCAAGCCACATTGGACTTCTAATGAAGCTATAGTAGCTTCTTCACCCTTCATAACCATCAATATTCCAGCCTTACCCAAGTCCTGGAGAATTTCTTTCGGTACTTCTTCTATATTCATTTGATGACATGTAGCTTTTCTGCTTAGTGCATCTGCCACTACATTTGCTTTGCCAGGAGTATAGTTGATGGTCAGGTCATAGTCCTTGATTAGTTCTAGCCACCTTCTTTGCCTCATGTTTAGCTCCTTTTGCGTGAAGAAGTACTTAAGACTCTTGTGGTCCGTATACAACTCACACTTAGCGCCATATAAATGGTGCCTCCATGATTTCAATGCAAATACAACTGCAGCCAATTCGAGATCATGAGTTGGATAGTTGACTTCATGTGGCTTCAGTTGTCGAGAACCATATGCGATCACCTTTCGATCTTGCATCAATACACAACCAAGTCCGGATTTTGAAGCATCACAATATACTTCAAAACTTTTGCCACTCTCTGGTAGTGCTAAGATAGGAGCGGTTGTAAGTCTTTTCTTTAATTCCTGGAAGCTCTTCTCACATTCTTCAGCCCACTGGAATTTGACATCTTTCCTTAACAACTTTGTAATGGGAGACGAGATCTTTGAAAATCCTTCAATAAACCTCCGATAGTATCCTGCTAAGCCTAAAAAGCTTCTTATCTCTGCCACATTTGCAGGTGATTCCCAATCAAGGATAGAGTCCACCTTCTTAGGATCAACTGCTACACCCTCTTTAGTGATGACATGTCCTAGATAGGTTACTCGGTCAAGCCAAAAGGCACACTTGCTGAACTTAGCATACAGTCGATGTTCTCTCAGTATTTGAAGGACGATGCGAAGATGTTCAGCATGCTCCTCATTACTCCGAGAATAAATGAGGATGTCATCAATGAAAACTATGACGAATTTGTCTAGGTACTTCATGAAGATCTTATTCATAAGATTCATGAACACGGCAGGAGCATTTGTTAACCCAAAGGGTACCACAAGATATTCATGGTGTCCATATCGAGAAACAAATCCAGTCTTTGGAATGTCTTCCACCTTAATCTTAATTTGATGATACCCAGACCTCAAATCCATTTTCGAAAAGACTCCAGCACCTCGTACCTGATCAAAGAGATCCTGGTACCTCGGTAGCAGATACTTGTTCTTGATGGTGACCTTGTTGAGATTTCTATAGTCTGTACACAATCGATTGCCTCCTTCTCGTTTCTCTACGAAAAGAACTGGTGCTCCCCATGGTGAAACACTTTCTCTGATAAATCCCTTCTCTTGCAACTCATCAAGTTGCTTCTTTAATTCCACTAGTTCACCGGGTCCCATTCGGTACGGCCTTTGTGAAATAGGTGCAGTACCAGGAACAAGGTCAATGGTGAAGTCAACTTCTCGATCTGGTGGCATTCCTGGTAATTCCTCGGGGAAGACGTCCGGAAACTCTCGGACTACTGGAATATGTTCAAGGGTATTTCCTTCCAAGGAATTCAATTGAAATCCAGGTCCTACTTCTGTGTTTCTATCCCCCTGGTATAATATTCTCTGACCCTCAGAGTATTCAAGGGAGACAATCTTATTTGCACAATCTATCAGACCTTTGTGCAAGGATAACCAATCCATTCCTAGGATCACCTCTAAACCTTTTAATGGTATGATTAACAAGTCAGCGAAGAAAGCTCGACCGTTAATCTTGATAAGCAAACCCATCATCACTTTACGAACAACTATGTTTCCCCCCGGCGATTGTATACGTGTTGGTTTATCCAGAGTGTATGTATTGAAAGGTAGTTTGTTCATGAATTCTGCAGCTACGAATGAATGCGTTGCTCCGGAACCAAAAAGAACTATGCCGGTATGATGGGATATTGGTAGCGTACCGGATACGACATCATTTGCAGATCCCAATTGTTCAGCATTGACATAATTCAGTTTTCCAGAAGGTTTTCCCTTGCCTCGGCCTTGATTATTTCCACCTCCTCTACCCATAGGCCTTGGTGTTGGTGCCGCAGGACGTATCGTGGGTCTAGATGGGTTCATACAATTTGGTGCGATATGCCCAGGGTCACCGCATTTGTAACATGTAACCTGGGGTTTCCGACAATCTTTGGTGAAGTGGTTCCCTCCACATTTCCCACACCGAGGTGGGTTATGAGATGGCCCTGGAGCTCGAAACGATGGCGATGATGAAGGTCTTGGAGCAAAACTTCCGGGATGAGGTTTAGGTATTGCATATCGTCGGGGCTCCACTTTTTGCCTTTTCCTGCGGTCCTCTTGGACCTCACGGTAGTCATTCTCAAGAGTGATGGCACAATCCACCAGCTCCTGAAACTCATTAACACGAGCCAAGCGAAGTTGCATCTTTAAGAATGGATGAAGCCCTTTCATGAACCGCTTCTTCCGCTTGACTTCCGTATCAACATCCTCTTTGGCATAACGGGATAAACGATTGAATTCATCCATGTACTTGAGCACGGACATGTTACCTTGGACTAGATTCTCAAACTCCCTTTTCATAAGCTCTATTATGCTTGTTGGAACATGCGCTTCACGAAACTTCTGCTTGAACAAGTCCCAAGTAATCACTCCTCCAACGGGTTGGATTGCCTTGAAGTTCACCCACCAGGCTGCCGCTGGACCTGTCAGTTGATGAACTGCATAGCGAACTTTTTCTTCATCACTGCAGCCAACCGTCTCCAATTTATTTTCAGTATCTAACAGCCAATCCTCAGCCTGCATAGGTTCAACTTCACTAGAAAACGTTAAGGGTCTTGCTTCCTGGAAATGTCCCAATGTAACTCTGCCTCTTCCTTGGGTTGATCCTTCACGAGGCCTTCCATCCATTCGGTTTAACATCTCACTAAAGAACTTGTTCTGGTTTTCCTTTTCTTCTCGCCTTTCTGCTTCCATCCTATGCATGAAATGCATGAAAGCTTCCTCGGGCCTGAAACTTGGTGGTGGTGGAAGTACTGTTCTAGTTGCGCCTCCACTTTCACTCCCCACTTCCTGCCTTTCTTTTTCCCCGGTCTCGTGTTGTGATTTCATTCCAGCTTCCTTCCTAAGGCCTTCCTCACTTGTTTTCGGCATTTCCCAAATCTGTGTCATGAAGGAAAACTCAATTATACATGGCAAATATTGTACATCGAGCCTTCTTCATAATCACATATACCCGCACGCACAATCAAAATCAGTGAATAATCAGACGAACACCAAGAAGAAATACAACGACATCAAACATATGCATATCACATACTGGTGCTGCTACATAAGTGTTGGGATAACTAGTGGGTGCAGAACATACCACAAGTACATACATAATATACGTCAGGTCTCACTAATTCGTACTACATCCTGGCACACAACTACTATATACACACTACATACCAGACCATACAAAGCCACAACCCCATTTAAAACCTATTTTACATTGCCAAAAGAATCAGCCTTCTCTCAACTATCTCCCAGTTCACTCATTGCCTACAGCAGCCTCGCCACGGAGCCGCTTGCTCCTGCGTGGTGCACCAGAAGATGCGGTCGAGTGACGCTCTATGCGTGCTGGCATGTAATCATCATCAGAATCACACGAAGATGCATCAGATTCGCCTCTATAGTAGGCTGCCTGGAGGTCAACAGTACTGCTGCCATCCGACCACATAGAATTATCAGAATCGGAGAGTATAGGAATTGGGTCATCAGATCCACCAGTATACTCCATTGGCTCTTCTTTGTCATCATCAGGAGGAGTAGGTGGTGCTGCAACTGGAGCTCGGAACCTCCTAGGTGATGGCGGTGGATGCATATCGCCCACAGTGATGGCTCGTTGGCGATCTTCGTGAATCCGACGAGACATAACAGGGTCATAGCGCTTATGGCGCTCCATTCTAGCATTCTCCTTGAGCTGATCAATTGTGGCCAGCAAGGCATCTGTAACCTGAGTGCTGCGCTGGATGAAGCGAAGTGCCTCACCCTTGCGGTCACGGAGAGATGCAAAGTAAGCTTGCTCTTCTGGTGTATCCACACAGGTTGGCAATGCCATATAGGATGTGTCACTGAAGTTAGGCCCACGCTCTTCACGGAGAGCTAGCACAGCATCCATCATTGCCAACTTAACGGCAACAAAGTCCGCGGAACTTATGCAGCTATAAGTCAAGTGCTGCACATGTGCTGCAGCTGGTAGTGTTACAGTGGCCTTGTAATACATGAGGAACTTTCTCTCATAATAGCTCTTAATTTTCAGACTTGGCTGCTCCTGAACTCCCAAGGAGCCCAAAAGCGTTCCAAGTGTGTCACCCCACTCATTTTTAAATTCTTTCAAATCAGCCTCCCGTACGCGAGAAGTGCGAGGTAATTCAACCCACGCCATCTCCTCACTGTAAAGGAGAAACTTTAGTTAGCAGATCATTATTTTTAATAATGTTGGGAAAAGATATTACTAGGATGTAAATGAAATTACACGAGGGGAATATATGCATGATAGTTTTATTTCAACACAACATAGGAAGACAATATTACTAATCGAATGAAATATCAAGGTATATACATACGATCCTTCCTATGGTCCATAGGTCTCCTAATTAGACTCTTGCCTAAGGATCCAAACAATGGCTCTGATACCACCTGAAGCGACCCGACATATTACTAACGAAGTAACATGCAAGTCTTCAACATATTGCAAGAGAAGTGAAGTATCTCGAACAACATATCGATCAGAGTAGCACAATAAAAGCATTGCAGCGGTCCATAATACAACTTATATTACAAGATTAGAACAAGCTTTGAACTTATACATATTACAAAGGTTCTGATACCAAAACACAACAAGAACTCCAAGAACACGAGGAAATGTAACCAAGTTTATAATACAACGGCAAGACGGCCTCACAAGTACTCTCTTGATGCAACTACTCGCTATCTCTACAGATCAACACTGGGTTGCTCATTGAAGTCCAAGTAGTAGTCGACTCCGGCTTCACCATCAGTGGGCTCCTCGAACTCCTCCTCCTCAACCTCCGGATATTCCACGCCCGTGTCTACCGGCTCACAACCTAGGCAGGGGAGGGAATTTATATGTATGAGTACACGGAGGTACTCAACAAGTCCAGGATAGGAGAAAGTGTTTGGATGCACTATCATCTACTAGGACCAATGGTCCCAAAAGTTTAATGATTTTCTAAATCATTTTTAGGAAAGAGTCAAGTTTTACTTCAGAAATCTATGATCTTCTTGTCTCACGAGCTGCTAGAATCCCCTGTGGATTCCTTTCTCGCCACGTTCGTAGCTCCTTCCCGGAACAGGGAGTGACAATGCCACAATTTGATACACTCTGCAGAGGTGCGCTACTTTACCCACAGACGCCCACGGTCGTGTGTCCGAGGTTATAAGTCTCATTCACATTTCCATGGTCACAGAGCCGTTTCACCCACCTTGTTTGACATATCACGCATCGTAGCCGGCAGAACCAGCTACCCGTCCATAACGTGGCTACAGTAGAGCCCTCCGACAGTTGGTCGCCTACAGTAGAGGTCACACCCCAACTGCCATCCCTGGGTGACATGCCGTATAAGGTGGAATTACCCCAGCTCAGCCCCGCGCCATACAGGGTCATGTGGTCAACGCTGTCGCTACGGCGCTTGAACCCAAGAAGACATTTGTTGTTAATCCTAAGGTGATATCCCATGTAGTCGAACCCGCTTCCAATGGCTTGACAGCCTCCATACAAGGGTTCGAACTACCCACCATAATAGTTAACCGACTGCTCCATCAGTCGATCAACCCAATCCGAATCATATTGTTCATAAAATATATTTTACTTTGATGCAGATGATATCACAATAGTAGATTGCAAGTAGTTTGATAAAAATAATCAATTGGATATGATCAAAGAACTGGACTTGCCTGATGTAAGATAAGAAGTGAAGTTCAATAGGTTGGCTTCCTGCGGAATCACGGTTTCTGAAATTTCAAATGAGTCCGATAAGGACCAACTCCATAGAAAATCCAGCATGAATGCAATGATGATAATGAGAAGATAATACTATGCTCATGAGGATATGCACTTAGATTTATTCTTGATTAGCTGTAGCAGTATATGTTACAGGAGTGAAGAATAATTAGTCTTCAGGTTCAATTATAAAGATACATATCGGATATTACTGACTCGGAATTGTTCTTATTTACCTCACTGATTTTGATTTTATCCTATGGATGAATTTTAGGTTACATAGTTTAGCAAGATAATTAGTTATGTGAGTTACAGACTTACACATATATTTCTATGAAAGAGTAAAATAATCGGAGAATAAATGGTACAGGTATTTTACTTGTCGAGTCCAATCATCTTTAACTTCCTATACAGAAGTGAAAAGAACTGATAATTGGTTGCTTAAATAATCATCTAAGTGCTACTGTCAGGTAAAATAATTAAGTTGCTAGTCAACTTGTGTGAATAACCAAAGGTGCATACTATTTGGTTCATCGTGAGACACTAGATCTGCTCCTTCACTACATACTTCAGCCACGATGCAAACTTGGAGCTACAAATCTTGGTACAGGTTAAACTGAACCAAATGGTTCTGGTAGTGCATCGGTGATTATTTGTGGTATGTAAGATACTAAATGGTAACCTGGAACTACCAACCTGAGTATAAGATAGTTGGATACTTAAAATGCTTGACCAGATTCACAATAGTCGCAATAACTGGTTAATGCTGTAATTAAGAACTGCTCTGAACCTGGGTTGCCTATAGGTTTCCTGAAGCTAAGTTTCACTCTCAAGACTGAAGGAATACTACAGAACTCTCTGAATATTGGTCCTCTAATGCAAACCCATTGTGCTACAGGGTACAACTGCTAATCCTGAATCCGAACAATACATGCCTTTAATTGATCGTGGATGGATTTCAACTGATAAATGTTCAGTTTAGAATTAATTGGTACAATAAGATGGCAAGGCATACTCGTACATGTAAGCTATAGCATTTTCAAAAGTAAAACTGTAGCTCTCCCTTGCTAGGATACTACCAGTATGCACAGGCACTAGATCGATGGAAAGAAATGGAAAGTGTTTCTTCAGCTAAATACGAAGCTCCGCACAAAAAAAATGAACTTGTTTCTCTCTGCCCATGGTCACAAATACAGTACGTGTGTGTGTGTTCATATACCCAAAATTTGAGAAGGTCTGGACAAAATCCCTAACACTCAATGGATAAACAGAGGAATCTCGACTAATTGCTCCATTCCTCAATCAAGATGCGTTGAGCTGCCATTTGTTCAGAGGGGTACTCACCTAGACTGTTTCAATTCTGTCAACTCCAATCTATTGAGATGTGGCTGCCCAAGAAATCCCTTGTTACTGCTGCTCCTCTAGGAGACGAGATGGTCGCCCAGCTTCCCCTGTACCCCTCCTTTTTGCTCGCTCACAGAGTCGCCTAGGTCACCGCCATGGCACAGGAGCTCACGCTTTACTGGAGAACTGCTACAGGGAGAAATGAGAATAGGCCTGGAGCTTCTACGGTGGAGAAGATTGAATCGTTCCCCTTACCCTTGAGCTTCCACCGAGGAGGTGAGGTGTCCTAAGGTACCACCGTGGATGCTGCCCTGCCCGACAGCTGCCAGGGTCATTTGGTTGAGACGGTGGTGATAGACTCAGGTAAAGATCCAGAGAACCAGCACAACGTGCACTACTACTTGACCCAGTGAAAATAGTTGCTACTGGTATATTCATGGATGCCACATGCGTACATGGTCAAATAATTAGAGTACTAGCCCAATTAATCTGTAAGATAAATATCTAACTTGCCACAAAATATGTATTGATAGAAAATAGTTTTTAGTAGGGAATGTCTGTCGAAAAATAATTATTTATATAACTTTCTTCAGATTTGATTATTATGATTTATCATCCGGACCATTTGCCCTCGCGACTATATTGCGTGTTATGTGAATTATACCGACCGGATCACTTTTATTAGAAAGAAATATATATTTCTTGGAAATATTAATTATATCGGATCTAGAAATTATGAGAATCACACATTCATGTTTTGGGACAACAACACTTAAGTAAAAAGGAGAGCATAAGTAGAGATAATTATTTACTTGCATTATTCCATTTTTTCCACTTTTACTCGTTTTCATATTTACTTGAGTTTTAATTTCTTAACATGTATGGAATGCATGCCATGCATGATGCACAATCAACTATATTTGTATGCTACTAGCGTCGAAAACTGGGTTCTCACACTAATCCCCCTTGTTCAACAATAGGTGAACTCTAATACTCTGAAATCAGTGTTATGAATCATTTCCTTTCCAGGACCATTCGCAACGGACTGACAGCTTAAGTCCCGTCGCGAAAGGAAGTAGTTGAGCCTCTTCGGCACTAGAGCAAGGGGATAAAGATAAAATATCTTACCATGACGCGGAAATATAAATTCATAGAAAAAATTGGCTATAATTCTCCTTTACATTTTACAACTAAAATAATCACATAGTTTCTGATGTGCTCATAACGTTCATATGTATTAAATAAATGTCCACATGATTCACATGTAAATCAAAAGAAACATTTTGTACCTAATCTTTCTTTTATCGGTGTCCATCAGAAAAAAAAACATATCCATTTCAAAATAAATGTGTGTGTGCTTCACTAAAAATATTGATATCTCCAGAAACAAATATTGATCTAAGGCACACAAGTACGATTGATTTACTAGTGATGGCTTTCTTGTTTGGAAAAATAACAAAATGCTAATATTAAAATGAAAAATATTGGTAAAAGAAAAAATGGAAATTTTATAACAAAGATAACATAAAAATGGTTCATGGAGCACATGAAAATAAAAATAAACACTCATAAGTAAATTAAAACAAATATAGAAAACAAAAAAAATGAAAGAGCAAGAAAACAACCGAGAAGAATAACAAAAGGAAAACAAAAAAGAAACAAACTGAAAGAACTGAAGAGAGATCCGCAGGAAGCAGGGTAAAAAGACATGATTTTGGTCCCATGTTAGTGGAGCTGTAAACGAAAGTAATACTCTTAACAAAGAAGAGCCAGTTTTATTATGTCCTCTCTTGTCTTTACACGTTCGGCGATATCTCTAAGTGTGGCCGATTTAAAAGCCAGGTCACATGATCTAAAAGAGAGTCAAAAATGAAATATCATTGCATGGGTACCACCGTTGGAGGGAAAGATCGTGGGGAGCATTTGTCGATATATATGACTAACAAAAGGGAATCCATCGTCAGCACTTATTTTAAGTGTCGGAATCAAGAGTCGATTTCCGTGGCCTTTTGCAGATGCCGCGAATGAATCTATGAACTGCATTGTTTCTATCGGTCGATGGTGCATTCTACACCGACCTCGCATTTTTCTAGTAAAAACGGCTGCGAGAGGGAATCTCGTCGATTTATTGGTCCACGTAAGTACCAACCTCGCTATAACCAGCTCGATCATCGACCACCGGAGTCGATATATATCCATACACAAGATCGCGCAATTAGTTGATATCCTCGCCGCCGCCGGCCGGCCGTAATGGAGGAGGCGGATGCGGACCCTGTACGGGCGTTGCACCACGGGTTGGTCGAGATGGGCAAACTGCGGGAGGAGCTCTCCACCTTCCGCCGTCACTTTGATCGCCTACCGGTGAGCTACTTTAACACCCGTTACATGTGGCCTAAGCCGGAGGACGTGCTGCTGGACCGGAAGGTTCTCGCCGACGCCGACGCGAACAAGCGCATCGCCGTCCACGCACGCTTCATAGACCGCGTCCCGCTCCACTCCGTCGACGACAGCTTTGGCTTCGGTGGTCCACCGGAGGCGCAGCCGACGCTGCCGGACCTGAGGTACAAACCAGTGTTGCGTAGCTTTCAGCGATTTATGGATTCGCTCTGAAACCTCTTAAACTTCCTGCGCGCACAGGCAGGAGGAAATGCTTATCCATGAGATTATTTTTGCTTCTCGCGACAAGCCAAGGCTCCTTAGTCAGGTGATCACTTTATTAATTTTTGCGTTGAATGTTTAATTTTCTACAATCTTACTGTTTCCTAACAAGGGGATGTTTTAAAATACAAGGTGTAAACTCTACAAATAATCAAAGTAGATCAATAACTATCTGGGGATCGGCATTTCAAAAAAATTAAAAGATTGATTTGCCAAACTCACAGAAGTTCGAAAAAACAATATACATGTACTCCCTCCGTCTCATATTAACTGTCGGAAAAATGAATGTATTTTTGCGACAGTTAATATGAGACGGGGGTACATATGAATATTTATTAGAATGTACATGCTAATTTTTATGAACATGGCTTTTCATTTGTTATCTATACACAAAATAAATTAGGGAAGCAAATCGAGTTTTATGTTTTGCCTTTTCAGAGCAGAGCCACAATTTTTTTGCGTACACTAAAATATTATGTACTGTCTGACAGAAGTTTACAAATATGGTATTGCAACTTTAGTTATACAGGATTCTGTCAAAAAAATTGAAGCTTACAGATATCATCTAAGAAAATCAAACTCACTGGATCAGTTAAGCCAAAACGACGCACTCGTAAAATCTTTCTATGTTTATAATTAAGTGTTACTCGTTGTTAGTTCTCTAAATTTTGCAATATGAATTAGTACATATCAAAACATAAACTTTTCATTTTTATTTGAAACTTAATAAATTTAAGGAAACATAATGATCCATAAAACACTTAATTAGTTTAATTATTATAACTTCTCCTCCATGAAACTGTGTAAATATGAGGAAATTACAAATTAAATTTTAGTTATAGAAACACATCCAGGATATTTAAATCATCTTAATTTTAATCAAACTAAAAGTGAACTTGCAAATATGTATAATTAATTTTAGTTTGTTTTAGTATTTATATGTTATTTGTTATGTGTCGTTTGAATTGTGTATCATGTGGATCTTATCTATGGGTTCAAGCTATAAGGTCGGGTAAGATAATTAAGGATTAATTTGTTTAATTACAAGTATGGGCTAAAATGAGGGAAGAGAAAGTTAATCGGTTAGTTGTCGATATTCTCGGGCGACAACCAAAGGGTAGAAAGTGGCACCGTCTCTTTTCCCCTTAAAAGTGGTGGCCACACAAATATTTCGAGTGGATATTATATGCCATTATTCATTGTGCAGTTATCTGCAGTGATGAATTGGGTTGTACTTCATATTCGTGAAGCTCATATTTTCACCACATTGGATGGCTTCTGTTTGAGCATATTTCATGTTGATGGTTGGTCCCAACAGGTAAATTTTTCTAAATGTCACCCCTGTTTAATGTGAGGAAGTTTTATAGATTAGTGAAGCTAAATGTTTCTACTTGCCATGATAGGAATAATGGTAAAGTCTATAATTAAATAATATATTCTAGCTAGTGACACTGAATTGTTTTCTATACATAAATTGATACAAATATATAATTTGTATGCTATGTTATAAAACAGGTACTCCAAATCATCAACATGATTGTATACACCATCATCAAAGAGCATACACTAGCGAGAATATCTTATTTAACAATATAAAATTGTCATGATAAGTATCATGTACAAGAAGATATTTCTTTTATACAAGATTTCTTGTACATAATACTTATCATGATAGGAATATGTTGCTTACCCCCAACTTCCGTGGGACAAAAGGCTTTGTTGTTGTTGATAGGTTATAAAATTAATTCAAAAATTAACTAGATTTCCATGGATGATAAATTAAGTAGTGATAAAACATTAACAATAGTTCATTTATGTGTATGTTCAAATGCAAAATTGAAAGGGAAAAATGGAACTAATATCAATGAGCTTCGTTAAATTATTCACATTACTTAATTTCTATTATGTCCTTTTATGCAATGGGTTATGTTATGATACATTCATGACAATGTGTATCAGATTTTAGCTATATTTTTCAGGATGTGAAAGGATTGATTGAAGCAATAAAGGATGCACTGATACATGAAACAATGTACCCTGCATAATAAATTTGTTTGGAGCATGTCACTGCTAAAGATGGAGGGAGAGCCAAATAGCTTTGCAAATACTTATAGTGTGTATTGTGATGTCAATGTGTGTATCCACCCCTACTATTTATATTGATTGTTGCCAAAAGGACAATTATAGTCATGTTTGCAGAAGAAAACTTATAATCTATTATAAGATATATATCAATTAATGTTACGATCGTGATTGCACATGCTGATTTGTGTTACTACTGAGTCGATTGATATGCATTTATATGTACTATGCATCAATGGAAAAAAAACATGGGTTGTCACTCGGTTACACACTTGAGTGCTTGTTGCATTGTATTGTACCGGTGATTCTCCTTGTTGTGTTTTACTTAAAGTGTGGTGCTTTAATATGTATAATTTCTAGAGTGAACAAGAAGCCTGTTGGGACATAGTTTCCTTTAAAGATTAAATATCAACGTGGAGTAATACCGCAAATACTGGATTAGTAAGTACATATCCAACAAAACCACATGTTCACTCATACGTTATTTGTTCATTGGTGGTCCTTAATTATGAAGAAATGGTGATGTCACTCACTTTGAGCTCCATCCCACCTGGTCCTGCATACTGACACTTCCCCTAATAAATATCCACTCGCACTCGCTTCTGCCCCACGGCCTTTTCCTGGAGGAAAACATAGTGAGGGACAAATATGTCGAAATATGTTTTAGCCCCGCCATATTAATATAGCAACCATCCCAATACATGAGTTTGAAACAAAGAGAATATTGGAAAAAACACAACATGCCCAAACAAGAAAATAAATGAAGGCCGGGGCGAAGTGACAAAATGATGATGACCCGCCGCCGTTGTGCCCGCTGTCTTCGTCCCACCATGTTCCAGACACTCTGAAGCGCCTCGTGCCAAGCAACCCCTTCAGGAAGGGAAGCACCATCAACACAATGCTTCTACCCGGACCAAAGGTCATAGGGTTTCCCCCGGCACGCGGAGTATAGTGGGAAAGGGACTCCCACGACGCCCTCCAGGAAGGAATAGTGCCACACGAGGGCGGCACCGCGTGAAGGTCAGCCTAGCTGACAGAGATTTCTCCCAACTCCTATCCATAGAAAAACCCTGGCACAAGAGAGGACAACCACCCAGCATCGCCAACCACCAATATGCACCACTACGATCTTGAGTCACCCTCATAAGTCGCTTCGTGATACCGGCAAGAGGTCTGCAAAACGGCAACGCATGACATCATCGGGACAAAGAACAGTAGCCTCACATCCACGCGGGAGGTACCCACCTCCACCGCCGTGAGGCAGTCATCGACCGGACTGAGCAGCTGGGGCACACTAGGCCCGACTGAGCCCAAATGGGCCCATAAAGCCTCGGGCTCCCTGCTGCAATAGGCAAGCCGCACCGCCGTTGTCGCAGTCCGAAAAACATTGCCGCCACCACCTCTAGGATATTCCCGCAACCGCAGCACCCGGCCCGCTCAAGCCCATCTGAGTCTGCCTAAGCCCATATGGGCCTGAGATGCCTACACCAGGGCCAAGATGCCCGCTGGCGCCACCTGTTGTCGTGGATCTCCACCACAACGGCGCCGCCACCAGCATCACCTCGACGCGCCGGACCAGGGCCTTTTGAGGAGCACTGCAGCCAAGGAGGGAGGGGCCCCGACCGGCCCTCCAAGGCGGGGGAAGGTCACCCGGGCCTTTCCCGGCGGCGGCTACGTGGAGAGGGGGTTGGAGGAGGGGCGTGATGGCTGGAGGTGGGGAAGGCCCCGTCGCCCTGGGGGTAGCGAGAGGAGATAGGGTGAGGTACCTCTATTTCTATTCGCCGAGGTTGCGCTAAGAGGGACAAATATGTTCAATACATATATATATATTATTATTGTCATTTCATTGTGCATTTTCCATGTTATTTATCCTTAATACATTTATGGGTCACTCTATTGACAAATGTGTGATCTTTATAGGCTACTCTACTAATAAATGTGATCTGGCATCATGGTTATTGAAACCAAGAAAACATTTTAAGCAACATATTCATCACCATAATCATCCATAGAACCATCTCAATTTATATAGCCTCCATATGCAATCGTGGCATTTAAACAAATGTCGTCACAAAATGGCCAAAGTCAAAGTCATAGTTTGTCAAAGTCTAGGGTGCCCATTTGTGGCTGTATCGAGGGCATTAGACTACTCCATCATTCACTAGCCAATCAGATCGCATAATTAGTCTACTCGCAGACTGACATTGCCAGAATTAACCTTATCGCCCGATCTAAACCATCCGCGCACAGAGATTGACGACCCATAATGGTGCGTGGTTTCAGACGCGGTTTTGAGTGGGTTTCGGCGATTAGGGTCGAGTATACGTATTTAAAAAATAGAAAAATAAAAACGTTTAGGCCTCGTCGTTTTATGTGACTAGGAATAAGAAACCTGGTCTACGGATATTTTCATGAAAAAATCTTCACATAACCGGTAGTACAAACTCTAGTATCCGAGAGGGTGTCTAGAGCCGGTTAACCCCCATGACGTGGGGACACTCGACATGTCCCCGACTTGAGCCTACCGGCTGCTACGCTACGGGGAGCCCGCTCGAAGGCTCATCCGGGTCCAAGAAGCCATCCTTGATTTCTTGAAGCACAAGACAAGAACTTCTATACGTAGTCTACTAGGACTCATGTAAACCCCTCCTGGCTCCATATATAAAGTTAGGAGGGAGGAGAGAAAAAGGGGGAGTCGAGAGACAAACCACACCTAGACGCAAGATAGACTAGACAATACACGGGAGACACCTTGTACGCCTCACATGGCATCGTCATTGTAACAGCTCGACTATCTCCTCATAATACAGATCAGACAAGCAGAAGTAAGGGTTTTACCTCTACGAGGGTCCCGAACCTGGGTAAACCGTGCTTATTGTTAGCCGTCGAGATCACCGGCGCGTATTCGTCTCCTAATCTACAAACCCTAGTATGTCATACGAGGGATCTGCCGAGTCAAGGTCTCAACTGTTGGCGCCGTCTGTGGGAACGACACGTGCTGGATCTACGGTCTCGCCGGACTCATCTACATAAAGCTTCGGGTCCTCGACCCCCACGGATTCAATCTATTTTTGGTCCTTCAACTTCATCGAGCACTCGCCGGCATCGCGCACGGCCTTCATCATCTAAATCGACATTGTTCTTCACGCGCAGGCTGCAGGACAGAAGCAACATACATATTACGGACGCCATCAAAGGAAACTCAGAACTCATATGGATAATTCCTTCGGTGGAAAGATGCGAAATAAAATTATCTATCAGCTCAAAAAGAATCGGCGAATTCCGACGGTTAGATCTCCATGGATGACCCGAACACTGAAGACCTATCAGAATCTGACGCAACTCCGCGCGACTTTGGGAAAATAATTCTCATGGTCGACTAGGACATCAATTCGAAGATCACACCATTGAAAAGCTAAGGAATACAATACTGCACAACTCCGTCTTTTTTTGAGCCAATTCCAACATTTAGATCTCCGTCAGCGGCTTGCGCACTGCGACACGTTTTGGATCTCTGTGAGTTCGCGAATTCAAATCGCGGATTCGGATCCTATTTCGTCAATTTGCAAATCGACACAAAGGTCAAGCAACATGAACAAAACATGGCGAATCACCATACTAGTGTCTGGGGACTCGACATTAACATTTCTCTCCGTGTACACACAACAAACATCGTGATTCCGCCGTGTCGACTCGTTCCGGAAAATATCGCGACTCGGTCCGCCGCGCCGAGTCCTTTCAAAAAATATCGCGACTCCGACGCGTCGACTCCTTCCGGCAAACATAGCGACTCCGCCGCGTCGACTCGGTCCGCCGCGCTGAGTCCTTCATGACTTCGCCACGTCGACTCCGTCTGCCGCGTCAAGTCCTTCCGGAAAACATCGCGACTCCGCCGCGTCGAGTCCTTTCGGCAAACATCACAACTCCGCCGTGTTGAGTCCTTCCGGAAAACATCGCGAGTCCGCCGCGTCGAGTCCTTCCGGCAAACATCACGACTCCGCCGCGTCGATCCCGTCCGCCGCATCGAGTCCTTCTGGAAAACATTGCGACTCCGCCCAGAAAACATCACGACTCCGTCGCACGACTCCGGCCACCACGTCGGGTCCTTCCGTAAAACATCGTGACTCCGCCGTGTCGACTCCGTCCGCTACATCGAGTCCTTTCGGCCAAACACCACTACTCCGCCGCGTCGACTACGTCCGATGCGTCGACTACTTCCGCTAGACGGTTCGGGAGTCGTCCTTCACCGCAGCCACACTCGTTGCTCGGGGGCTGTGCCGCAAAGTAAAAGCACTCGAGAATTCACCGCAGCCTCACTCGATGTGGTGACCCAGCATACCACTGCATGTGTAGTGCGCAAGTCGTTGACATAATACTCACAGAAGGACTTATCCGAGAATATTACATCCCTCAGAGTAGTACAACGGAAACATAGCAGGTCCAAGCAAAACTATAGGATTCAAACTTTCATTACAAAATCTTGAGAATCTCCTTCGAGAATCAAACAAGATATCATGCAAATACAACATCAGAAAAAGCAATTCGAAGATCCAAGCTGGAGAAGAACTCTAGCTTAGAACTTAATCCACTATGGCTGATGTCAGCCCTAAACTATGGCTTGTAATAGCTAAGTCCAAGAATGGACTCCACCTACACCTTGATAGCTTCTCCACCACCAGCGTTGTTGATGATGATGCTTCACCGACTAAGTAATATATGACTCCACCTAGCTTCATGAGGTAGCGATGGCTTCACGATGACGACTTCCATAAGGCTTCAACTCTAAGCAGGGGGTCAAACGGGAACGAATGAGTAACGAGCGTTACTCAACAAGTTCATGATATACAGTGGGTAGTTTGATGCACTAACTACAGCTTTAGAGTCAAAAGAGTCATAAGCTAATGCAGTGTTTTGTAAAAATTTCTTCAAGAGGTTGCTTTTACTTCTGAAAACTATGCCCGCCAGACCATCGCAGGAGCTAGAACTTCATGGGGTTGCCTTTCCTGTAGCGTTCGCAGTTCCTTCCCGTAACAGGGGGTAACATGCCACATCCTTTTACACTCTGTAGAGGTGCGTTACTTTACCCATGGGCGATCAATACCATGTTGCACAACCAGGTGTACATTCCTGTCCACTCCCACTCAGGCGTGGGGCCCGGTTGTTGATCCAAGCCAAAACATGCTTCTCCGCACAACGCATGCCCACCCATTTCCACAAGCAGATTGAACCCCGGATTCCACCCCTCACGATGGAGATCTAAGGGCCCTGGCAGACACTCATAGACCCCAGAGTCCGTGGGACGTAAGGGCTCCCACCCATGTGCATGTAGTCCCACAAGACCTACAGTGTATGTCTCTAGGAGTCCGTTGACATGCGAACGGGAAAAGATCACAACTGACTTACTCGACTCATACAAGACCCATGGTTAAAGCGGTATTTATGGCGCACCGAGTTCTGACGGCATTTGTGATTAATTCCTAGGTAATACTTTCCCATGCAGATGGAACCTTCCTTTGACCTATTCATCTTAACATTGTTCCATCCGTCCACCAAACAGAACACTACCATTCGGGTAGTCATTCAAGTAGTCATATTATTATAAAAATAGGATCAAGCATTCTTTTGAGAGTAGGTGATAATATGATAGAGTTTTTGCAAATAGTTCGTTATGAAATACTGCAAAGGATATAAGAAAGTGATGAACTTGCCTGAGATAGAAATTATGACAATAATAATCCATGTCTTCGGGTTCAAGGGTTGCGTGAAAATCCCGAGATCTGAAAGATAGCAAAGTAGTCCCGGTAAGCACTACGGAAACACTGGCAAAATGATGTAATGCATAGTAATGATATGCATTGTGAAATACCCTGGAAAACACCCCAGCTTACAAGTGTAAGCTACGTTTGAGACGATAACTAAAACACATTGGTTTTAGGTGACTTATGATTGTTTTATTACTTGTGGTGATGATGTTGTTGCTTCTTTTAGACTTACATGTGTTTCACTTTTATTTAACAAACAATGGTTATCATGTTTGGGTAGAAGTGTTGTCACATGGTTAGGCAATAAGGCAATAGCACATAGAAAACAACTACTGAAAAGATAATAGGCACATTTTATGTTATGTTCGAAAAGTGTAGAGCTAACGACACAGGGTTTAATTGAAAACGATGAACTAATACAACTAATTCTATCATCATATCACTTGCTAATGACTGGTGATGATAGGTTTAGCAGGTGTGAAAACATGAGGGCTTTATTAATACGGAAAATAGTATTGTGGTAGTTATTTGTTATAATGGAACATGAGAGAATTTTATTATACTTTCAGGAATAAGTTTATAAGTTAAACAAAAAAATTGTGTTTGTCATATTTGAGTTCAAAATGTTTTTCTCTTTAATTTGGTATATCATTTGAAGTTTTCTGAAAAGATTTGAATAAGTTATTAATTTATTAAATTTAAATGAATCAAATGACTAGGCAAAATATTGCACGCATGAAAAATTAGTCAAATGGCTTTGAAAACATCATAGATGAGTTTCATAAGTCATTTTGAGCAATTTGGTATATAACTTGTTTTTTCTGATTTTTTTAATTATTTATTATTTTTCTCAATTTTAAATGAATTAATTTAAATTTAAATAATATTTAATTATTAAATTTTATCAAACATTTTTTAAAAGTTGATAAACATTTAGATTTTATTTTTCTAATCATATTCATATCTTATTTATATTTTTCTGATTATTAGATTAAAAGTTGTTGAATTATTAAGTTTAATGATTTTTCTGTCTATTTAAATTGACAGGTGGGTCCCACCTGTCAGGTTGGATTTAATTAAAAAGAAAAAAGCAAATATGACATCATGCTGACGTTGGGCTTAGGTCATCACCGGAGGGGATTTCTCCTGTTCGTTTGCAATCGGCCAATTTAGCTCGAATTGATGCATTTGGGTTCTAACAGGGGCTCGAGAAGGACGATGCAAACCGAACGGTAGTGGCGCCGCTACTAAAAGGTCATCAGAGTTGTGCCGGTGAGCATTACTACGGCGGACGGCGCATGACAATGTCGGTGACGACGAATTCGTTGATAAAAACAAAAGGAAAAGCACCACGATGATCTACGGCTCACCCGGAGCACGAAGACGTGGTCGAGGACACGCGGCTTGGTCCAAATCGACGGCGGCGTGAGAATTTCCCGGCGAACGGAGTTGAAGAAGAGGACCCAATTCGTGGCGCCTGGTTCATCTTCGCCCTTGAGCGAGCTCGAGTCGAGGAAGACGACCACGGACAACCCATAGGTGGTCTTAGAAAGGCACGGGGACGACCGGAGCATCAGAGACGAGCGACGACGGAGGAAGCTAGGGTTATGGTTTCGGGTTCCGGACTTGTAGAGAGATGGAGAGCGAGCGAGAGAGTGAGAGTGAGGGTGTGGAGCACGGCCTCCTCCAGCTCTTATCCACCCACGGGCGGCAAGCAAGAGGTGGCCCTAGGGTGGCTGCTACTCGACACCGGGGCACCGTCCTCTGCCTTCTGGCGGGAGGTTGAAGAAATAATTTATTCTTTCTCGGAAAACCCCCTAGAAGTTTTAGATAATTGAATTAGGTCCTTTTGGTTAAGAAACTAAGAAGAAAACATAGTTTTCAGGGCTTATTTGTAATCCTAAAAATTATGAAAAATCATATTTATATTCCTTATCAAATTTGCAACCTCACCACATTTTGGTTTGGTGAATTTGAGAAATATTTGTATCTTCTCTTAGGGTGTTCAATTTTAAGTGATTTTATTGTTTTCACTCCATTTAATTTATTAAATGGCTTTAAAGTTTATTTTAAGCACGGATATCATATTCACACAACACACATATGGTGCACCAAGTGGTGTGTTTTAATTGCACCATTTTAGATACAAATTCTTTTTAGAAAATAATTTGGTAACACTACTTAGTAGTGTTTTTCATGTATGGTAATGAAATTCACCCAAATAGGGAATTTTATTCCATGACATACAGAATACTTTTGAATAGGTAATGAAATTGTTTTCTCTTATGAGGCTTTGTTATTTTCATATTTGAGGTCATTATCAATTTTGGTGGACGTTTCTTTATATTATGTGTAAGCCATGTTTGTTATTTTAAGCACTTGATCAAGTGGAAAACATGAGTGTATTAGGCTCACATAGATTTATAATATCAAGAGACTATATGTTTGTTTTCCAACCTTGTTTACAAGTATGGATATTATTCAGTGGTGTTTTCCAAACATGTAATCATTTACATGTTGGTGTATGGATGTATTCTTGTTATTAACCATTTGTTTTATGGATGAAAAGGATATGAAAAACAAGGTATTAAGCTTGTTACCATTAACCTCCACATATTACAAGGCATGTGGATGCAATGGGTTGTTATCATTTCATACTTGACACTTGATTCCATTAAACATATTATTATGAGTTCCTCCTCTCTCATGAGCTTGACAGAGGTTATAATTTCTCTAATATTTTCCTAATGATTCACTGGATAATTTATTTTGCTCCCTTACTGAGGCAGTGTTGTTTCTTGTGGTCTTCTATTGCCTGCAATATCTTTGTATCTAGTTGCTGCTAGTCTTTAGGTACTGCCTTTGTCACTTGCAAGAAAGATCAGCTCTTGGATTCCATCTTCAGCTATCTCACCCTTGTGGTGAAAACAACCACTAATTCCAAGCAAAGATAATACTTAGATGATTATAAAAGTATGTAGGTTTCTTTTATGACATCAAGTTGCCATATGCATATAAGAAGAATTTGTTAACAAGTGGATCGGACTTGCCTCCAAATTACTAATCATATACAATAGGCACAGATGTACTAGATTATCAAACCTTATGCTTGTTTGTGTATGACACTCAATTGTTTGAGTATACAAAAGCAATCTGTTAACAAGGTTGCAAGACTTGTTACCAAACTACTTATATATAACACTAACATTGGAATATCACACTATTTCAAGAGGAATTAATAAGATCAGATCAAGATATATGAGTTTCCGAATACACTTATAGTATATTAGAGTAGCACTTCTAGAACACTCTAAATAATCTTCCTGAAGATCTTCCTGTGGTAGTTCCTCAGTTCTTGTGGGTTGCTTCTCTTGCAGAATGACTTCGGGAAGATTGGAAACAAGATAATAGGATAGTCTAGACAAAGTAACAGGATGGTATAGACAAGGTAGAAAGATCTAGATTAAGAGTTAGTTCATGCTTTTATTATCCTTCCATACATTTATCATTTTATTTCCAATAGGATATCTACTTGTTTCATATATGATTGGTTTTCCTTAGCTTTGTCTTTAATTCCTCAATAGAGGTTATATTTGTTGGTATCCATTAGTTGTATCTAGAGATACCTTAGTTGTTGAATATTGATGTGGATAGAAATGTGGAGTGTTTATGGAATGATGACTTAATATTAAGTTTATCAAATGGTTCATTGATGTGTTGAGATTTCATATGTTCATTGTATAAGATGAATGAAACCATGAGCAGGTGAAGGTTATTAGATTTTAATGATTTAAGTTAGAGTTACTAGTGAGTTTCTCAGAGTGTCATGTTGTTATTTTATGTTCTTCATTTATAATCATAATGCAGACATAGAGGTTTGAGAATATCATATGTAATGATCAAGGTTTAACAGTAATTTAAGAAGATTTATTTCTTCTTTAAGGTACTTCTTTTATGGTGGACGAGATATGTACATATTCGATAAATATGTTAATAAAATTATTATGTCATTTCCCACTTGTGGTTTTTGAGTTAACACTTATTTGTATCATTTGTTCTATTGAACCATTGTTAGTTACTTATGACGGTGCACTTAATAGTTATGAGATAATTTATAAAGATGTTGTGTGAATGGTTGATAACCTAAAGAGTTATTGTTTTATAGGACATAACATCTCTGTTGATGAGATGGTTCAATTGTGTGTTACTCATTTGTGGAAGTATGATTATCAGTTATGTGATTTGTATACTTACTCCTCTTTGAGTTCTAGCTACCTAGTTGATTTCTCCCAAGTCACTTATAGACTTGAGGTTAAGGTTGTTGAGGGTTTGTGTTTGATCATAACCAATTATGGTTTGTCTTATCAAATAAATTGGTTTGTAAGATACATCTTATAAAGATCACTCTAAATGTACTCTTGATCAATTGATCTACACCTATTTCATCATGTCAAGTGAAACATTGGTCACTTTGCTTCGTTTAATCTTTCGCGCCAAAATTTTCTGTATTTTTAGATGCATGCTTTGCAAATGCACATATTATATTTAGATCCTTATAACCTCCCAAACACTGGGATGTTACACTCGACATTCGGGGGCTGAGGCAAGAAACAGCCGCACTCGACACACGAGTCTTGTCAACTCTGCTTCATCGATTCCGGCAATGTTGTCGACTCCATCACTCGATCCCGCCTAGTCTACTACGCCCACGGCAGGTCTACGGAAGCGTCACACAAAGATAAGTTCCTCTCATCCGATTCGACAAATTTACTTTTTCATGTTTATAATCTGTTGTGAAGCTACACCTGACACTCGCGGGTTGCGCCCCATAAACTACATGTATACTCGACACCTGTCATCTTGGGCGTTACACTACCGCATTTACACTCTACAACCCGAGTAGCTGATACTGCCTGACGTCGACCCTTCACTTTTACCCGGTTTGCAGCAGCAGCTGACAGGTCGGCAAGGAGCAGAGACAATGGCTAGCAGGCTAACTAAAAGGCACAGCGTACGATGCAAAAGTGTCGCGTAGGGTCAAATCATTGCCTACCAACAGGCCATACTCGACTCTGCGAGTCGATAGATTGTTGGTTAACAACAAAGATTAACCCGAGAAACAGTTTCTTCCGTACATTTTGCTATACACAGCACTATTGTTACATTATTTAACCACATCCGTTTATATGGCTGCAACTGCGACGCAGGAACCACAACATCGGCTGCACCTTTGGGAGTCGATAATTTTCAGCTCATGCGAGTCGACACATATCCTCCGCTCGGAGTCGACACTCGACATATATCCTCCGCTCGGAGTCGACACATATCCTTCTCCAGAGGTCGACGCATGTCCTCCTCCGCGAGCCAACAGAAGACAAGCACACGGGATTAGCTTCAGGACAACCTGAACCTATGCCCGACTCTGCGAGTCGAACATAGCCTCGGGGGCTACTCCCATCGGGAGCACTGCCATGCACCCGATAAATCGAAGAAGAAAAGTTAGAAGATCTTTGATTCTATGCTCGATTACAAATAATCGCACATAGACTCGGGGGCTACTCCCATCGAGAGCACTGGCCACGCACCCAATGAGCGTTGGTCGCGCAACCGACGAGCGCTACGCGCGCAATGGACATACTACCGAGTCGGAAACATCTGACACGCTGGCTGCGCACCTAAGATCCCAGTCAGATTTCTTCGTCCATGTCCTTATTATGGTTGTACAAACCGCATATTGACTCGGATGGAGAAAATAAAACCATCAAATGTTTCCGTCTCGACAAGACGCATACGACTTCGCGGGCCAATTCGTCAAATAAGAATATCTTGAAGACTTTTCGGGTCCATCTTCTTGTGTGGACTTGGGAGATGAGCGTTACATCTGCATGTATAGTTCGTCGGGAGACTTTGCCGCGTCCGCGTCAACTACACGACCTCCACGTCGACTCCGTCCGCCGTGTAGAGTACACCTCCACCGCGTCGACTCCATCCGCTCGACAACTACACGACCTCCGCGTCGACTCCGTCCGCCCTGTCGAGTACATCTCCACCGCGTCGCACCTCCACCGCATCGACTCCGTCCGCCGTATTGTTACAAGCAATAGCAAAACAACGATGAAATTAAGCAAGATCAAACCAACGGGGACACGAGATTTTAACGTGGAAAACCCTTCCAAGGAGGAAGAGAAAAAACCACGGGCGCCAGCCAGCAATACTTCACTATTTCGGGTGAGGTTACAATCGCGCCGGGATTTACAATGTATGGCTTATCCCGTGCGGCGGCTTACAAGAGGTATATAAAGGCGGTCCTGACCTAACTAGGTCGGTAACTGTGAATCCAACTCCAACTCGGTATCGACTCGTACCGTACCGCGGGGGGCTGCCGCCCCCCGCACCCCCCGTCATGCACTCCACGCGACAGGTGGGAACCAGGATGGGAAAGTTCGGCTTCGCTACGCTTCGGCCCTAAGCCTCCGGCGACAGGCCTCCGCGTAGCGAAAGCCGAACTTTCCTTTATCTTCATATGAATTTGGATCACCATAAAATAACACTCCACCTTGAGACAAATTCCCTCTTGTAGCATAAAATGAGAACCTTCACCTGAAACACACAAAGAAAAAAACACCTTCGGCGCCAAATAGCCTCTTGGGCTAAGCAGTGATACCAACTAAGCTCGAGCAAAGCTCAAACTTAGAAATAGGAACTGGCTTTGTCATCATATCAGCAGGATTATCATGAGTACTAATCTTGCATACCTTCAGCTTACCTTGTGCAACAACATCACGCACATAATGGTACTTGACATCAATGTGCTTTGTTCTCTCATGGAACATCTGATCCTTAGTAAGGTAAATTGCACTCTGACTGTCGCAAAATAGGTTAATGCAAGTATCATCTCCACAAAGCTCAGCAAACAAACCTTTCAACCAAACTGCCTCTTTGCATGCTTCAGCAATAGCCATATACTCAGCCTCAGTAGTAGATTGTGCAACAACACCCTGCAAGGTAGCCTTCCAGCTAACGGCACATCCACTAATAGTAAACACATAACCTGTGAGGGATCTCCTCTTATCCAAGTCGGCAGCATAATCTGAATCCACATAGCCTGCGAGTCCCTCACCAGTCTTGCCAAACTTCAAGCAAGCTTTGGATGTGCCGCGAAGGTACCTGAAAATCCACTGAACAGCTTTCCAATGTTCTTTACCAGGATTAGCCATGTATCGACTGACCAAACTCATAGCATATGATAAATCAGGCCTAGAACACACCATGGCATACATTAAGGAACCAACAGCACTAGCATAAGGAACTCGTGACATATACTCAATATCTTTGTCAGTAGTAGGACATTGCAATGCTGACAACTTGAAGTGTGAAGCAATTGGAGTACTAACAGACTTTGCATCATGCATATTAAAACGATGAAGGACTTTCTTAATGTAATTCTCCTGACTAAGAAATAGCAATCTAGATTTTCTGTCTCTTGAAATTTCCATACCTAGAATTTTCTTAGCAGGACCAAGATCCTTCATCTCAAACTCACTACTCAATTGTTTCTTCAATGTAGTGATTTCTTTCATGCTCTTGGCAGCAATTAACATATCATCAACATATAGCAGCAAGTATATAGGTGATTCATCAACAAATTTAATGTACACACAGCTATCATATTCAGACCTCTTAAAGCCATGTGACATCATAAAAGAATCAAACCTTTTATACCATTGTCGAGGAGACTGTTTCAAACCGTAAAGAGACTTCTTTAGCTTGCACACGAAATCTTCTTTACCAGGCACTATGAACCCTTCAGGTTGGTCCATGTATATTTCCTCCTCAAGTTCTCCATGCAAAAACGCAGTCTTCACATCTAACTGCTCAAGCTCAAGATCATGCATAGCAACAATACTAAAGAAAGTACGAATAGAACTATGCTTGACAACAGGTGAGAACACATCATTATAATCCACTCCTGGAATCTGACTGAAACCTTTTGCTACTAACCTTGCCTTAAACCTTGGAGGCTCACTGGGAGATAAGCCCTCCTTTCTTTTGAATATCCACTTACAGCGGACGGCCTTCTTTTGTTTAGGCAAGCGCACAATATCCCATGTGCCATTCTTCTCAAGTGATTGCATCTCTTCGTGCATTGCACCAATCCACTTGTCACGATCAACCGAAGCAATAGCTTCATTATATGTAGCAGGTTCAGCATCATTCTCCACCTGTTCAGCACAACTTAGAGCAAAATAAGCAACATCACATTCCTCAATTAAACGAGTACGAGGTCCTTTATTCCTCTTCTCTCTGCGTTCTGCAATAGACAAATTTTCTTGCTGCACAATAGGAGGTGAGGGCGGCACAATATCCTCCTCAACAATTTCAGTTTCCTCCTCATCCAGGTGGTCTGGCTCCACCTGCAAACGAACTCGTGGTTCGTCCTCATCAGAAGAATCAGGCATAACATCAGTTGACAAACTGTCCTCATACATAACAGATTCATTAAACACAACACTTCTGCTAAAGAAAGTCTTTTTGGTTTCCGGGTTCCACAACTTATATCCTTTTACTCCAGAACCATAACCAAGAAATAAGCACTTAATAGCTCTAGGCTCTAATTTTCCATTATCAACATGAGCATAGGCAGTGCAACCAAAAACTTTCAGTTGTGAATAATCAGCTGACTCACCAGACCATACCTCAATAGGAGTTTTCTTGTCAAGAGGGATGGATGGTGACCTATTGATCAAGTAGCAGGCAGTGTTGGCAGCCTCAGCCCAGAAACGCCTACTCATGCGGGCGTTGAACAACATGCAGCGAGCTTTGGAGATGATCGTCCTATTCATCCGCTCAGCTACACCATTTTGCTGAGGTGTGTATGGGATGGTGTGGTGCCTGACAATGCCTTCCTGCACACAATAATCATCAAAAGCATGCGAACAAAATTCGCCACCATTGTCAGTACGAAGCACCTTCACCTTTCTCTCAGTTTGCTTTTCAATCATAACTTTCCACTCTTTAAAAGCAGCAAAAGTATCATCCTTAGTTTTCATAAAATAAGGCCAAACTCTTCTAGAGTAATCATCAATGATAGTAAGCATATAACGAGCACCACCATAAGAGGGCTTACGTGAAGGCCCCCATAAATCAGCATGTACATAATCCAAAGTACCTTTAGTGCTATGAACGGAAGCATTGAACTTAACTCTCTTATGCTTACCAAACACGCAGTGTTCACAGAACGGCAACTTACTCATATTGCAGTTCTTCAACAGTTCTCTCTTCACCAATTCTGCCATACCATGTTCACTCATGTGTCCAAGCCGCTTATGCCAGAGGTTAGTTGTACTTGCATCATCATTAGTAATAACAGCAGCAGTACCAGACAAAGTGCTACCTCTAAGAATATATAACTTGGCAGAATTCATATCACCAATCATAACAATGAGAGAACCTTTTGATACCTTCAGGCGTTTATCCCCTCCGGCATATTTGTACCCGTCACAGTCAAGGGTACTCAGCGAGATCAAATTTCTCGCCATGGATGGTATGTGTTTCACTCCCGTCAATGTACGTGTCATCCCTCCATGGGTCTTGATCTGAACAGATCCAACGCCAACAATGTGACATTTGTTGTCGTTCCCCACACGCACAAAATCTCCAGTCTGCACAGCTTCATAAGAACTGAACCATTCTTTGTTACAGCAAATATGAAACGAACAAGCAGTATCAAGAATCCACTCATCATCACGGGTAACACATGCAGTAAAAACAGCTAAGCATTCACCATCCGAACTATTATCACCAGCAACAACAGCAGCCTTACCAGTACCATTACCATTACCGTCAGAATTATTTTTCGGTTGGTATGTGCCGTTCCTTTTCTCCTTGTTCTGTACCTTCCAGCAATCATCAATGGTGTGATTGGTTTTCTTACAGTACCTGCAGAACTTGTCTCGTCCTTTGGACTTTGAACGGCCCCTGCTTTTATCTCTGTTGTTGTTGTTGTAGTTGTTATCTCGCTGCTCAGGTCTACCTCGTACCTGCAATGCATCGCCTTTGGAGGACGACGTGTTAGCTTGCACCATAACTTTCATCTTTTCCCTGGTCTGCAGGGCCTCACAAACTTCCGCAAGAGTTAGTTCATCGCGGCTTAACAGTATGGTATCACGCAGGTTTGTAAAAGAACTAGGCAGCGAACATAGCAGCAGAAGAGCTAAATCTTCATCATCATATTTTACCTCCATCGACACTAGGTCGGATACGATCTCCTTAAAGATCGACAAGTGGCTCATGACAGAACCACCATCCTGCATCTTGAGCGAGAACAGCTTCATCTTTACGTGCATCTTGCTGGTGAGATCTTTTGACATGCAGATCGATTCCAGCTTGACCCACAACTCAGCCGCGGATTTCTCCAACAGCACCTCTTGCAATATATCATTAGACAGATGAAGCTGAATCAACGACAAAGCCTTACGATCTTTGCGTTTCTCCTCGGCAGTCCAAGCCTTGGCTTCCTTATTCCCGAAAGAATCCAGCGCCTCATCAAGATCCGATGTTTGCGACAGAACCGCACGCATCTTTACTTGCCACAGAGAAAACCTCGTCTTGTAGTCCAGCAACGGTAGATCAAACTTCATCGATGCCATCGCGAATCCCTAATCTGAAACCTGGCTCTGATACCACTTGTTACAAGCAATAGCAAAACAACGATGAAATTAAGCAAGATCAAACCAACGGGGACACGGGATTTTAACGTGGAAAACCCTTCCAAGGAGGAAGAGAAAAAACCACGGGCGCCAGCCAGCAATACTTCACTATTTCGGGTGAGGTTACAATCGCGCCGGGATTTACAATGTATGGCTTATCCCGTGCGGCGGCTTACAAGAGGTATATAAAGGCGGTCCTGACCTAACTAGGTCGGTAACTGTGAATCCAACTCCAACTCGGTATCGACTCGTACCGTACCGCGGGGGGCTGCCGCCCCCCGCACCCCCCGTCATGCACTCCACGCGACAGGTGGGAACCAGGATGGGAAAGTTCGGCTTCGCTACGCTTCGGCCCTAAGCCTCCGGCGACAGGCCTCCGCGTAGCGAAAGCCGAACTTTCCTTTATCTTCATATGAATTTGGATCACCATAAAATAACACGTATCGAGTACACCTCCACCGCGTCGAATACGTCCGCTGTGTCGAGTACGCCTCCACCGCGTTGACTCTGACACGTCTAGTCTCTGACACTTCTCGCCACGTCCCATCGGGAGGCAGAGCGAGTGCTCAGTGCACCATGACATCACGCAAACGTCAGCCATCAGGCTTATTTTCTTTGGAATCTTCAAACAAAAGGCACTCACCACAATCATCGCCGAAAACATCGCGACTCCACTACACAAAATGGCACTCGCCACAATCATCACTGAAGACATCGCGACTCCGATGTACAAACACATCGCGCATCATTCTCAAATCTCGGGGCGTACATCCATCACGGCACGTCTGGATGCCGCATTCTACGGATGCGAAGGTAAGACCCAAGGATCCGTCTTTTGGGCCTGGAATCGCACTCATGCTACGTCCTCTAGCAATTTACCGTGCTAGCGACATGATGAAAAATCCTGGCGGACGCGCTAGGTACCATGTTAAAAGGTTAAGTTCGACTCAATAAGTCCTTCGCGGCCCGAGTCGCAACGATCATCTATCTGGGTTCGAGCCGGGGGACTCGAATCTGCGTAGGCTAGTACTGTTTTTTCCCAAGTGCAATTAATTGGTCCCAGTCCATCGAGTGAACCAAGCGACTAAGCCACATCCCTTTACAAAATTGCTAAAAAAACATATATCCTCACAACAGGATTCATACATCCTCACAACAGGATCCATACATCCTCACAACAGGATACATACGTCCTCACAACAGGATCCATACATCCTCACAACAAGATACATACATCCTCAAGCTATGTGAACTTCCGAGCCCTCTGCTCTTGATACGTTCATCTTGCATCACTATTTTATATCATAATTTTCTGTTATTCATTGATATATTTCATGTTATGATGCATCCCTTATGTTATTTTATCTTATTTTGCATGTTTTATAATTTTTGGAGAATAAACACCGGGACCATAAATCTGATGGAAAAAAGCACCGTCAAGATACCATATTTCAGAAGATCACAGGAAGAAGAAGGGGGACATCCGGGGTGTCTTAGAAGTCCATAGGAGGAGTCCATCCAGAAGGAGAGCCAGAGGGGGCCACCAGGGGCCCACACCATGAGGTGGCGCGCCCCCTGGCCGCGCCACCAGGTGGTGTGGCCACCCTGGCCCACCCCTGGTGGATATTTTTGGCGTACTTGGCCCCGAGGGAACCCTAAGCCTCATACCATCGTTGAAGAATTATTGCACCGCAGCCTCGGGGCGGAAAACACCCGAGAGAGAAAAGCTCTCTGGCAGGGGGAAATCTGCCGGGGAAATTCCTCTCCGGAGAGGGGAAATCACCGCCATCGTCACCGTCATCACTCCGGGCATCATCAAGATCGTCATCATCATCACCATCATCATCACCACCATCACCCTCATCATCCACCGTCATCCCTCTGTAACAATTAGGGACCTCTATCGTTGTTTTACATTAGATCTCTCTCCCGGTGTGGATTACTTTTTAGTAGTTGATGCTTGTGAGATTTATCTGTGTTTGCACTTTATGACCAGATTGTTATCATCCATTATATAACCTCTGATTATGATCCATATGATGTCTTGTGAGTAGTTCGTGTTGTTCTTGAGGACATGGGAGAAGTCAAGTTGTTAGTAGTGAAGTAATGTTGAATAATATTTAATGTTTGATATTTAAGTTGTGGTGTTATTCTCCTAGTGGTGTCATGTGGACGTCAACTACATGATACTTCACCATTTATGGGCCTAGGGGAATGCATAGTGTATTTGGCTACTAATTGTGGGGTTGCTGGAGTGAAAGAAACCTAAACCCCCGTTAGGAAACCATTACACGAGGGAGCGTAGGATCCCGAAGTTTAAAGCTGTGGTTTGATCTATTTCTTAAGTACTTTCTTGTAGTTGAGGATGCTTGCAAGGGGTATAATCACAAGTATGTATTAGTTTTGGATGAGACAGTACATTAGTATAGGTTCACCCACACAACACTTATCAAAACACCTAACATTATTCAGCTGCATGGAACAAAAGCACTTGACAGAAACCTCCCGTGTGTCCTCGAGAACGTTTGTTAATCATAAGTAAACCCACCAGCTTGTCCTTTGTTAAAGAAAGGATTGGGACACTTTCTGCAATTATTATTACTGCATTTTATTTACTCGCACTTTATTTATCTGCAATATCAAAAACCCCTACAAATTTATCTTTCAGTATTTACAATTATTCCTTCATTGAAACTGATTGTCAACACCTTCTGCTCCTCGTTGGGTTCGACACTCTTATTTATTGAAAGTACTACGATACACCACCTATACTTGTGGGTCATCAGCGTCCACGCGCCACCGTCGCAAGCATTAGAGTGGTGGCTAACCCCTTGAAGCTCAAGAGAGGCGCACGGATGAGCACCGGAGGGAAGGTTCCACGTCACTCCCTAGCTTCGAGGACACATGATGCGGGCGTCAAGAACTACTTCCACACATCATGATTATTGGTACAAAAAGGTGCTCCATAGGGATTTGCCCTCTATGTGGGATATGAATCGTTCTAACCGTGTAGATGAAGGAAGCTCTCAACCTAAGGAAGAGTGGGGGGGGAATCTTGGTGTCTGGGATTCACAGTCTGACAGGCATGCAAAATGTGTTGATCGCAATACGAAGGTGATGCGTATGCTTATGTTCATGATTGATGATCGGAAGAAACCAGTTGATAAACTCATCGAGAAGGATTCACCACCACCATCGAAGAATTTATTCGTCATTGGTATTGGCATCCCCTTGACTTGTTCCAAGCTTGGGGGGGTGCCGCGGTATCACATCACTATCTTTCATCTTTTTACTTTTTCAGTAGAGTCATATCATGAGTAGTGAGGTTATCATATAGTATGGTTTGCAGTATGGAAGTGTCTCTCCCTAGCTGGTTATCGTTGTATCCGTTGGTGTGAGTTGTCGGTTTGAAATATTAATGAGAAGTTTCATCATTTACTTTATGCACACGTTATTTTAGTTTTCAATTTCTGTCATATGGTTGAGCTTGTTGTTAGTATTTGGTATCACTCTAGAGATCGTCAAATTAATCTAGTTGGTTTTGGCAAACTTAGCTTGGGTCAGTAGAAGTAATAATTTGATATGCTAGTATAAGAAAGAGGAATTTGCGTATTAGCTCATAAACTTATTATTCACAAGTTAAGATCGCTTGGGCTTTCATTGAAGATTGCATGATTGGTTTCATCATATGTATATTTGTTTGTTTTCCCTCAACTCTTATGCTTGCTACCCAGCCTTGCTAGCCAAAAACCCTGTACTGAGAGGGAATGCTTCTCGTGCATCCAAACCTTAAACCCCAAAACCTTGCCCTTAGTGTCCACCATACGTTCCTACATGTGGTATTTCATCGCCACTCCAAGTTAATTACTCATGTGCTACCTTTAAAACTTTCAAATTACTCATGTTTTGTGTTCCTATTTTAGCTCACGAGGACGCAAATATAGAATATTTATCTCACTTGTTGATTGGACTCACACACCTGGACTAGTGGCTTCATCCGCTTATTCGAATGCTAGAAGAGCTGGCAGCAGTGTTCCCAGCCCCAAATAATAATACAAATTCTCTTCACTCTTTTTGCCCCTGATTTATCAGTCAAAGCATAATTGTGTAAACAAAAGAGAAAGAGGGACGACCTTCTATACCAGTTGCGTCCTTATATGGGAGCCTCTCTTGTGAGTCTAGTTGTCTTGTGACGTACTGTATTTTCTGTTTGCCATTCGTTGACATAAGCATACACCTCTCTCAAAATTTAGACACTCCTCCACTGTTTGTGATTGTTGGCAGGCACCCAAGGATTCGGTTAGCCATGGTTTGTGTAAGATGGATGGGAGGAGTGTCATGCATTTTATACCTCTGTTTATTAAAATAAAATCTCTAGCACATGAGTGATCAATGCTTCCCTCTGCGAAGGGCCTTTCTTTTACTTTTATGTTGAGTCAGTAAACCCACTTCCTTCTGTCTCCAGCAAGAATTTGAGTTGTTGTGATCTCACCATCTATATCTTTATTTATTCAATCATGTTTTCTATCCTTCTTTGTTTAGCACATGCTTTATTATCTGAATGAATATTACTTTGAAAGCTATGAATCACTGTAAAAGAGTTGTGATAATTAAACATGTTAAGCTCTACAATATAAACCTTGTTATAAAGACTTCACCTAAGATAAGTATGATATCATTAAATGTTCTCTGACCAAGAACAAAGTTTGCCATGTCCAATTTTGATTCTCTCTTTTGCATCTTTGTTTGTGACTCCCATTACTCGTTTCAAGTTAAGTTATATGAGAGGAAGTTGCTGTATATAATGATTGGTGCATAGATCAATGTAATGCTTCTTGTCCGTATTTTATTTATCGACTCTTCACTCCATAAACCTGTGGTCATGTTTACTGATTCCAGTTTCGCTTGGGGACAAGCGAGGTCTAAGCTTGGGGGGAGTTGATACGTCCATTTTGCATCACTATTTTATATCATAATTTTCTGTTATTCATCGATATATTTCATGTTATGATGCATACCTTATGTTATTTTATCTTATTTTGCATGTTTTATAATTTTTGGAGAATAAACACCGGGACCAAAAATCTGATGGAAAAAAGCACCGTCGAGATACCATATTTCAGAAGATCAGAAGAAGAAGTGGGACATCCGGGGTGTCTTAGAAGTCCAGAGGAGGAGTCCAGCCAGAAGGAGAGCCAGAGGGGGGCCACCAGGGGCCCACACCATGAGGTGGCGCGCCCCTGGCCGCGCCCCCAGGTGGTGTGGGCACCCTGGCCCACCCCTGGTGGATATTTTTGGCGTACTTGGCCCCGAGGGAACCCTAAGCCTTATACCATCGTCGAAGAATTATTCCGCCGCCGCCTCGGGGTGAAAAACACTGATATGTCTCCAACGTATCTATAATATATGATGCTCCATGATCATATTTTGCCAATTTCTACTTGTTTTCTCCCTTATTTATAGCATTTTATACATTTTCCGGTACTAACCTATTAACAAGATGCCAAGTGCCAGTTCCCTGTTTTCTGTTGTTTTTGGATTCAGAAAAGTTGTTCTGCAAACATTCTCGGAATTGGACCCCACAAAGCCCGAAGTTCCTATTTTCCCCGGAAGCATCCAGAACACCGAAGAGGAGCCGAAGACGTGCAACAGGGGGGCCACACCATAGGATGGCGCGGGTCCCCTGGTCGCGCCACCTATAGGTTTGGGGCCCCTGGAGCTCCACCGCCTTTTCCCTTTCGCCTATTTAATCCCCGCAGATGGAAAACCCTAGGCACCTGATCAAAAATCCCCGAAAAGTTCTGCAGCCGCTGTCACCGTCAACCATAGATCAGGGGGGTTCTGAAGCTGTTTCCGGCACCCTGCCGGAGAGGAGATCATCACCGGAGGCTTCTACATCACAATGCCTGCCTCCCGAGTGATGCGTGAGTAGTTCATCCTTGTACTACGGGTTCGTAGCTGTAGCTAGATGGTTGTCTTCTATTCATATGCCTCCATGTTTAGATCTCATGAGCTGCCTATCATGATCGAGATTGATCTTATGTAATTCTATATGCTGTGTTTGCTGGGATCCGATGAATATTGAACTTATGCCAAGTTGATTGTAATGTTTATTTGCATATGCTATTTGTGATCTTGCATGCTTTCCGTTGCTAGTGGTTGCTCTGGCCAAGTAGTTGCTAGTGACTCCAAGAGGGAGTATTTATGCTCGATAGTGGGTTCATGCCTCCTCACCGCCTTGCTCGAGTGACAGAAACGTGAAGGGGGATGTGTTGTTGCCATTAGGGAGAAAACAACGGTGAGAGTGCCCGCGTGCATAATCATTGCTTGCATTACACAATTTGTTTAATGCAGTTATTTGTTGCTTGAATTTAATACCTAAGGGGGTTCATATGATAACCTGAGGGTGGATTATTAGTCATCGATGCAGATGGATGTCGGTATATGTATATTGTTGTAATGCCCGCAATAAATATCATAGTAATCTTCCTTTCATATTGTGCACTACGGTGCAACCTCTATTTGTCAATTCCCATCTGTAATTTGTTCACCCAGCATGCTATCTTTTATGGAGAGACACCACTAGTGAAACTATGAACCCCGATCCATTTTTACACACTGTTAAAGAAACCACAACTATTTCCTGCTTTCTTTACTTACTGCAAGCATACATCATTTTCCACACTATACGTCTAATCTTTGTTTTCAGCAAGACCGGTGAGATTGACAACCTCACTGTACCGTTGGGACAAAGTATTTTGGTTGTGTTGTGTACAGGTTCCACGTTGTTGCTGACACCGTTGAAGCGCCAGCACCACCGTCAGTGGCATCAACCTTCCTGAGATCCTCTTCCTCCTACTGGATTGATAGCCTTGGTTCTTTACCGAGGGAAACTCTTGCCACTTGCTCATCACACCCTCATCTTGGGATTTCCAACGGTTGTTATCACAAAGTAGCAAGGAGTTCTCTGGCACTGTTGCCGGGGAGGAAGAAGTCTTCTGGCAAGGGGAGTCTCTCACTCTCAACCTATTTATTTTGTTTATTGTCTTTTTTTTTCTTTTTTTTCTTCTCTATATTGAAAACACACACAAAAAAATAGTTTACTTCATAGCTATTATTTATTTGCTTGCTTTTATGTCTAGTTTTGTTCCTGTCATTATGTCACTGGAAGAAACAATCTTTACTTTCAAACAAGGGAATGATGCGAATTTCAAAGAACCTTGGTCTAGAGCTTTTGATTCCTATTGCAAAATTGAACCTAAAATGACTCTAAATCTGTTTCTCCGTAGCTTTTACTTTGGTATTGTTCTTTGTTATAGATATGCTTTGGATACTGTGGTAGGAGGTGATTTCCTCAATTGTGATCAAGATCAAGCTTTCAATGCTATAAGAAAATTAATTGAAACCTACAATTTACCCAGTAGTTCTGATAAAGCCTTTGCAGATATTTATGCTAGATTAAATACTCTTGAGTCACATATTTCTATCTTAAAAGAGGGATATAGCCAAATTCGTGAACATCCTGATCATGTCCCAATAAATTTTGAATCAACAAATATGATCCCTTTGGTTAAAGTTGTTATAAATAGTGAAACATTGCATGCTCGTTGTGATATCATGTCTGAATCTTGTCTTATGCTGAAGGAAATTTATGAATCTTTGAACCTTTGGGGGCTAGCTAATGGAGGAGAAGAAATTCCTCTCATTAATAACACCACTATATTTCCCATTGGGATAGCTGAGGGGGTGTTTACAAAACTCCTAGGAAAAACAATCTCCACTGATTATCTTGTTATTGAATGTATAGAAGGAGGACAAATTACCCTTGGAAGATCTCTGCTGAAGCTCTTAGGAGCAACTATTGATATGGGAAAAGGTACCATGACTTTCACTCCCAAATCATGCTTGGACCATAAGTTCCCTAAAAATAATAAGGGTAAGAAAGGTAAACGTAAGCCCCGTAACAATGTTGATGCTTCTTCATTTGAAAATACTTGAGTTTCCCTTTTATGTCTAGCTGAAAGGCGTTAAAGAAAAGCGCTACCGGGAGACAACCCGTTTTATTTCGCTGTTTTCAACCCGTTTTCTTTCGTTTTATTTGGTGTGCTTTGCACCTGGGTGTTTTCTATTTCCTTAGCAACCCCTCTATATCTTTTATTTTTAGTTTTTGTTGAGCCAAGTAAAGCCTCTAATGGAAAGTTGAGCCTATATTTCGGATTTCTGCGCAGGAAACAGATTTCTGCTGTCCACTGTTGATTCCGTTAAAAATCACGAAAAATTCAAAATTATCTTATTTTTTTGTGCTCAATCCTGAGTTATATACGCAACTTTCCTTAGAAGATAATGTTTTGATTTGAGAAACAGAAGATTTTTGAAAAAATCGATATTTACCTGCTGTTCTGTTTTGACAGATTTCCGCCATTTATCGCATTTGCATCTTAATCTCTTTCTTTTGGTGTTCTTTTGAGAAAAAGAGTTTTAAAAGAAGTTGTGACGGTAGCTAATGTGTTTTTGAGTGTTAGACTTGTGTTGAAACTGAACCATGTGAATTTATTATTTCAATTGCACTAACGTTGCTAATGAAGATTGTGAGAAGTTTGGTGTGAAGGAAGTTATCAAGGGTCAAGAGAAGAGGATGATATGACGTGATCAAGAAGAGTGAAAAGACTAAGCTTGGGGATGCCCCGGTGTTACATCCCAGAAAATTCCAAGAAGACTAAAGCATCTAAGCTTGGGTATGCCCAAGGCATCCCCTTCTTCATCAACAAATTATCAGGTCACTTCTAGTGAAACTATATTTTTATTCGGTCACATCTTATGTGCTTTACTTAGAGCGTCTTTTATTTTTTATTTCAGTTTGTTTTTATTTTTGCAATAAGTTTGGTTGGACCCCAACATTCTTTTATTGGAGAGTGACACTCTCCGCTTTTTCATGGGAATACTTTGTATTCTTAATCTTTGTCTGGCTGTTGCATTTATTTAGCTCCTGTTTTGCATGCATCTCTTATCTAAGAGCTATTAGTTTTAGTAGTGTTACATGAGTGCTCTCATGTTTGCTTGTTGTATCATGTAGAGTATTTTTTGTGAAATCATATCTTGTATGGTGCTTGTTGGAAAAAGAAACAGCTGATTGAAGTAGAATTTTTAATGGTGCAAGTAGAAGCTTGTATAGACTGTGGCTAGAACTGTTTCATATCATGCTAGATGTTATTTTAGTTTTAAAGCCTTGTGTTATTGAGTAGCATGATTAGCCTCAAATAGCTGAGAGTGTTTAATGTGCCATTGAAAGATTCATGAGTTGTTCTTGTCATATTAAAGCATAAATTTATGGTATTCTCTTTTGAATGTTTTATTTGGTTGACTTGGCGCATGCTTACACCATGTTTATGACTATGAACCAGTCACTAATAGCCTCTATGATCATTTAGTTTTTGAACTTGTGATACCGCTTATGCTTTGATTAATGATGTTTATGTCGCTATGCATGATTATGGCTCTTATGCTCTCTTGCTTTGTTGCTCCTAGTCTTTTGCTAGCCTCAACCTGTACTGAGTATGGAATTCTACCCATGAATCCAACTCCCTAAAACCAAGTTTTCCCATTGTGTCCACCATACCTAGCTACATGTGGTATTTAACTGCCACTCCAAGTAAATTGCTCATGTGTTACCTTTAAAACCTTCAAAATTACTCCTCCTTTGTGTTCCTGTTTTTGCTCATGAGGACGTAAATAGAGAATCTTCTGACAAGAGTGGCTTCATCCGCTTATCCAAATGATAGAAGAGCTGGCAGCGGGGTGCCCAGCCCCAAATTAATAGACACAAAATATCTTCACTATTTTTGCCCCTGATTTATCAGTCAAAGCATAATTGTCTAAACAAAAGAGAAACAGGGATGACCTTCTACACCAGTTGCGTCCTTCACCATGGGAGCCGCTCTTGTGAATCCGGTTGGCTTTTGACGTACTGTATTTTCTGTTTACCATTCGTTGACATTAGCATACATCTCCCAAAATATAGACACTCCTCCACGGTATGTGATTGTTGGCAGGCACCCGCGGATTCGGTTAGCCATGGTTTGTGAAAGATGGATGGGAGCAGTGTCAAACTTTTAAAACCTCTATTTAATAAAATAAAAAGCTCTAGCACATGAGTGATCCCTGCTTCCCTCTGCGAAGGGCATTTCTTTTACTTTTATGTTGAGTCTCCATCTTATAACTTTATGCATAGTTGAGAGATCATGTTTGCCATTCTGAGTTTTATGTGCATTTGTTCCATAAACATTATTAATTGATTCATGATGTGTTATTGCTTGTTCTCAAATTATTTTGTCTAGTCTTCCTCATGACCTTTGAAGGTTTCGTGGCATTTATGTTTTTCCCTACTCTTAAGGACTAGCGAAATACCACTTTGCCATGCTTTCTCTATACTTTCAACAAACATATATCTTTCTTTGCATTGTTATTCATGATATTTTATTTGAGATACTTATCATGATGCAAAGTGATTGCTATGCTTTATTATTAAAGTTCTATTTATCATGTTTGTGTTAAAAGTTCTATGATCTCAGCTTACATATGCTTTTACATTTTTATGATCAAGTTTATGTTAGTAGCATGTCACCTCAGAAATTATTGTGTTTTATCGTTTACCTACTCGAGGACGAGTAGGAATTAAGTTTGGGGATGCTTGATACGTCTCCAACGTATCTATAATTTCTAAGGCTCCATGATGATATTATGCCAATTGGTACGTGTTTTCTCCCTTCTTTATGTCATTTTTATCGATTTTTTGGACTAACCTATTGAAAAGATGCCACAGAGCCAGTTCCCTCTTTTCTGCTCTTTTTAGTTTCAAAAAAGTTGTTTTGGAAATATTCTCGGAATTGGAAAATTTGAAGCCCGGAAGTCTTAGAATTCCTGAAGGTTCCACGGAGTCCCAAAGAGACCCGGAGAGGTGCCACAGGGGGCCCACACCATGGGGTGGCACCCCCCTTGGCCGCGTCGCGGGGTGGTGTGGGCCCCCCAGGGATCCACCGCCTTTTCCCTTTCACCTATTTAATCCCCTCCGAAGGAAAACCCTACGCACCTGATCAAATATCCCCGAAAAGTTCCACAGCCTCCGTCATCGTCAACCCTAGATCAGGGGGGTTCTGAAGCTGTCTCGCGGCACCTTGCCGAGAGGAGATCATCACCGGAGGCCTCTTCATCACCATGCCTTCCTCCGGAGTGATGCGTGAGTAGTTCATCCTTGGACTACAGGTCCATAGCAGTGGCTAGATGGTTGTCTTCTCCTCCTATGCCTCAATGTTTAGATCTCGTGAGCTGCCTAACATGATCGAGATTGTTATTATGTAATTCTATGTGATGTGTTTGCTGGGATCCGATTAATATTGAACTTATTCCAAGTTGATTATATTCTTTATTGCATATGTTATTTGTGATCTTGCATGCTTTCCGTTGCTAGTGGTTGCTCTGGCCAAGTAGTTGCTAGTGACTCCAAGAGGGAGTATTTATGCTCGATAGTGGCTTCATGCCTCATTTTCACCTGTGCTCGAGTGACAGAAACGTGACGGGGGAGGATGTGCTGTTGCCATTACGGATAGAACATCGGTGTGAGTGCCCGCGTGCACAATCATTGCTTACGTTACACACATTGCTTAATGCGATTATCTGTTGTTTGCAACTTAATACCTAAGGGGGTTCGGATGATAACCTGAGGGTGGATTATTAGTGATAGATGCGATTGGATTACGGTCTATGTATATTGTTGTAGTGCCCACACTAAATATCATAGTAGTCATCATGTCATGAATGTGAACTATGGTGCAACATCTATTTGTCAATTTCCTAGCTGTAATTTGTTCACCCAGCATGTTATCTTTTATGGAGAGACACCCAACATCTACACTGTTAAACAAACCTCTACAATTTCCTGTTTTTCTTTACTTACTGCATGCATACACCCTTTTCCACACTATACGTCTAATCTTTGATTTCAGCAAGACCGGTGAGATTGACAACCTCACTGTATCGTTGGGACAAAGTACTTTGGTTGTGTTGTGTGCAGGTTCCGCATTGTTGCTGACACCGGTGAGGCGCCATCACCACCCTCAGTGGCATCAACCTTCCGAAGATCCTCTTTCTCCTACTGGATTGATAACCTTGGTTCTTAACTGAGGGGAAATTCCTACCGCTGTGCTCATCACACCCTCCTCTTGGGGTTCCGAACACGCTTTGCCAACATCAGTTGGTTATATAATGTGCATTGATTTCAGAAAAGTTAACAAAGTTACTAAGAAAGATCATTATCCTTTATCTTTTATTGATCAAATGCTAGAAAGGTTATCGAAGAAAACTCATTTTTTGCTTTCTTGATGGTTATTTTGGGTTTTCTCAAATTTCTGTTAAAAAGTAAGATCAAGAGAAAACAACTTTTTACTTGCCCTTATGGAACTTATGCTTATAGACGTGTGCTTTTTGGTTTGGGTAATAATCCTGCTATGTCTCAAAGATGCATGTATGCTATCTTTCATGTTTTTTGTGAGGAAATTGTGGAAGTATTCATGGTTGATTTCTCCGTCTATGGAATGTCTTTTGATAACTACATGCACAATCTTGATAAAGTTTTCCAGAGATGTGAGGAAACTAATTTTGTTCTTAATAAATGCCAGTCAATGAAGGAATTGTTCTTGGACATAAAATTTCTGAAAGAGGTTTTGAAGTTAACAGAGCTAAAGTTGAAGCAATTGAGCAAATGCTTTGTCCTAGGGATGTCAAAGGTATTCATAGTATTCTTGGTCATGTTGGTTTCTATAGGAGGTTTATTAAAGATTTCTCTAAAATATGAAGGTCTCTTACCAATCTTCTCCAAAAATATGTACCTTTTGTTTTTTATGATGATTGTAAAGAAGCTTTCAAATTTCTAAAGAAGGCTTTAATTTCTGCTCCTATTGTTCAACCACCTGATTGGAATTTACCCTTTGAAATTATGTGCTATGCTAGTGATTTTGCTGTAGGTGTTGTTCTTGGGCAACTAATAGATAAGAAGTTGAATGTTATTCATTATGCTAGTAAGGCTTGATTCTGCTCAAAAGAATTATGCTACCAGTGAAAAAGAACTCCTAGCTGTAGTTTTTTCTTGTGATAAGTTTAGACCTTATATAGTTGATTCAAAATTTACTATTCATACTGATCATGCTGCTATTAAGTACCTTATGGAAAAGAAAGATGACAATCCTAGGCTTATTACGTGGGTGCTGCTTTTACAAGAGTTTCATTTGCATATTTTAGATAGGAAGGGTGCTAAATATCATGTTGCTGATAATTTGTCTAGATTGGAAAAGATTTCTTATGACCCTATTCCTGTTAATGATAGTTTTCCAAGTGAATAGGTGGATGCAATAAAAGTAAGCTCGCGAGATAGTCCTTGGTACGCAGATTATGCTAAATTTATTGTTTCCAAGTGCTTGCCTCCAACCTTTACAGCTCGGCAAAGAAGGAAATTCTTTTATGACTTGAGGCACTATTTTTGGGATGACACACACTTATATAAAGAAGGAGTAGATGGTATTATGCAAAGATGTGGTCTATCCTTGGCCAAAGAGGTACATTTGTTATTCGGATCAGATGTGCATGCATCTAATGATTATGGTTCCTTCAAAATGGCGGTTTCTTTCGGAAGGGCATCATTCAAACTAGATGAAGATTCGGTAGCTTTGGCTCTTGAAGCAGCTATTGGAGGTTTTTGTGGAAAGCTAAATGTTAATTGCCTTCATGATCGGGTGTTCTCTTTTGAGGTTTCTTCCAAGGTGGTTGGTATTCATATTATGAAAATTAAGTGGTTTAAATGCTTTCACTTTAAATGTTATTTTCATCTCTGGAGTTATGCTGGTCCTAATTGGGCTTCAGAATTAAAGAAGTGGAATGCTTATCAGCAGAGTGAATGGACCTTGGTTTCTAGAAGAAAGAAGAAAAAGGTCAAGTTTAATAATGCCAGGGTTAAATTTGTTACACCACCTCCGATTATTCAATCAGTGAATTTTACTGCTCCTGGAGTTACTGTTTCACATAACCTGGAAGCTAGTGCTTCTTCTCTCGATCCACCTATCATTAAATTGGGCTCTTTCGAGCCAGTGTCTTCTGTTGCTAAGTCATTGGAATTTGTTGCTCCCAAGGACACTATTTCTGACCCTATCTCCTCTGATGATGGTTTCTCTAAGCTCATTGATAAGGAGGCGGCCCAAGTTTGACCTTGCTCTTGTTGTTTGTCAGCGAAACATAAGACGTGGTCTTGTACGGGTCGGGTGACATGTTGGTCTTGCTCATGTTCGGGCCATATTCGAAAAAACTGCCCGGAGCTTAATGGAACTCTGACATGGCTAGTTAAAGCGGCGGTAGGAGATAACGAGGAGTCCCCCTCCTTGATGACCCACAAGCATAGGGGGTGTATCGTAGTACTTTCGATAAATAAGAGTGTCAAACCCAACGAGGAGTAGAAGGTGTTGACAAGCAGGTTGGATAGAGGATTCACTGTAAACACTAGAAAACGGGTTTTTGGAGGTTTTTGATATAGCAGATAAATAAAGTGTGAGTAAATAAAGTGCAGTAAATAATATTGCAGCGAGTGGCCCAATCCTCTTAAGAGCAAAGGACAAGCCGATTGTGTTGTGTTACTTATGACTACCAAACATTCTCGAGGACACATGGGAATTTCGTCAAGTGCTTTCTCTTCGTTACGGTTCATTAATATCCATTGGTTCGTGAAGTGTTGTGTGGGTGAACCTATGCTAATGCACCGTCCAAATAGGAATAATACATACTTGTGATTATACCCCTCGTAAGCATCCGCAAATACAAGAAAGTAATTAAGATAAATCTAACCACAACCTTAAAACTCCAGGTTTCTACGCTCCCTCGTGCATTGGTTTCCTAATGGGGGTTTAGGTTTATGTCACTCCGGCAACCCCACAATTAGTAGCCAAATACACAATGCATCCTTCTAGGCCCAGAAAGGTGAATTATCATGTAGTCGACATTCACATGACACCACTACAAAAATAGCACCTCAAATTAAATACCGAACCACGAGATATTACTTCAATGTAACTTCACTACTAACATCATGACTTATCCCATGTCCTCAAGAACTAAACGAACTACTCACAAGACATCATGTGGATCATAATCAGAGGTGATATAATGGATAATAACAATCTGGTCATAAAGTGCTAACGCCGATAAATCTCACAAGCATCAACTACTAACAAGTAATCCACACCGGGAGAGAGATCTAATGTAAAAAAACGATAGAGGCCCCTAGTTGTTACAGCGGGATGACGGTGGATGATGAGGGTGATGGTACTGGTGGTGATGATGATGACAATGACGATCTTGATGATACCCGGAGCGATGACGGTGACGATGACGATTATTTCCCCTCTCCGGAGAGGAATTTCCCCGACATATTTTTCCCTGCCAGAGAGCTTTTCTCTCTCGGGTATTTTCGGCCCCGAGGCAGCGGCGTAATAATTCTTCGATTATGGTATGGGGCTTAGGGTTCCCTCGGGATCAAGTACGCGAAAAATATCGACCAGAGGTGGGCCAGGGTGGCCACACCACATGGCGGCACGGCCAAGGGGGGCGCCACCCCATGGTGTGGGCCCCTGATGCCCCCCTATGGCTCTCCTCGTGGCTAGCTCCCTCTTATGGACTTCTAAGACATCTCAGATGTCCCCCCTCTTCTTCTGATCTTCTGAAATAGGGTATCCTGACGGTGTTTTTTCCATCAGATTTCTGGTCCCGGTGTTTATTCTCCAAAAATTATGAAACATGCAAAATAAGATAAAAATAACATAAGTGATGCATCATAACATGAAATACATCGATGAATACCATGAAATAACAATATAAAACGGTGATGCAAAATGGACGTATCACTCCTCTGTTCCATCCCCTGCCCCCCTGCAACTGTTCCTCGAAAACCCTTGCCGGAGATTCCGCCCAAATCCAAACCACCATTGTCGATGGAGATCTTCCCCAACGACCCTACTAGGTTCCTTTCTGAGGGGATGCATATCTTGGAGCCATGGGTGGGCGTGGAACGACCTGATCGCATCTACATCACCTTGTCGACGACTCCCCTTCGGCGCCATGAATCTTGGGCCATCGCTCAGCTCTATCCAAGGCCTCCTGTGGAAGAGATTGATGATGTCTTGCAGCTGATCGTCGACCACATCTTTCAAGAACACCATCTGCGGGTAGTGTCCTTTTCGGAAAGTGATGTTGAAGGGGGGCTTTTCTATTTGGCAGATCAGGTAGCCAAATATATCCTTGTCAATGCTATGGTAGCTCCATTTGCTGGGGCAGAATTATCACCTTTGTTCGCCATGATGAGGGGGAAAATCTCCGGACAACGGTTTATACTCGGACTAGTTGGATTATGATTATGAATCTGCACATGGACTATTGCACTGATGACTTTGTCCGTGAGTTAGTTTCCAAATTTGGCAAGATGAGGTCGTGGTGGCGGGAAGATACGTCTCCTACCCGCACTCTCATAAAAGTTTCTTATGGAGGTGTTGAGGACATACCATGCTCGATGGTTATTCGTGAGGTCCAGCACTATGGTGGCCATGTCGTTTCGTGGACTTTCCCTGTCTATATCTTGGACAACAATGTTGCTGATGCTTTACCAGGTGAAGAGGCCCATGTTCCCGATGATGGAAACCTCCACCCTGCATTTGGGGCACCTTTCATTCCAATCAACAATGATTGGGTGCTGCCTTTCGTCCCTCCGGCGAATCAGGACGGGGAGGATGGATGGGGACAATGGCATGCTGAAGCTCATGGGGAGAATGTTGGACATGGAGATCCTGCTGATCAGTAGCTAGAGCCCGAGCAAGAACAATCCTCTGCCTCTATCCTGTTCTCTGGTGCAACGATGGATTCAATCAACGTTGTTAGAGCGAAGGGACCTGAACAATTTGTTGAGCCACAGCAGCTGATTGAGCAGAATTAGTTGGTATTGGTCCCTTTTGTTCCACCTGTCCAGGAAAATCCTGTTGTGCAGCAGGAGGATGTTCAGATTCTGATGTACTTCTTCCTGACCATGTTGATGCTTGGTCTTAGTACTTTCAGAGGCACAAGGCGAGAATTCTCTTTGATAAGAGATTTGAGTTCCTTGCAAGTGCCCTCCCTTAGGATTTTTCTGTGATGGAAGCCCCTCTCCTTCTCGAGGATGTTGAGCACCCTTCTCCTGTGATCTCTTCTGTTTCCAAGAAGATGTCCCGCAATATGGAAACTCCTCTGGTCCTCGAGGAGATGCGTGTGACTAGAAGCCCGTCCAAGAATGCAACTTTTCGTGTGTTGCCAGGATCTGACAAGCCAGAGCCTAGGAAGAAGCCCAGGCCTTCGCGTCGAGCTGATGCTGCTGATGGAGTTCCTCCCTTCACGCCAGTAGATGTTCCGCGAAAGGCGGGAAAATCGCCGTAGATAAAAGATTCAGAACTAACTATGGAGAAGTTTGAGGCTGCTCCTAAGAAGCCCACAAGCCCATCTAGTTCCAATGATAAATAGGCCCTATCTTACTTTTGGGCCTTGTTGGCCTGTGGTGTGCTCTCTGGGCTTTCTAGACTTTATTGTCTTTTGCTGAGGAAATACTCGATTGTAATCATTATAGTATTTTGTTCTGCTACTTGGTTATTATGTTGCTGGCTAATTAAGTTGTTCAGTCAGGCCTTTTATTTCCACACTTTAATGGATAGTACAACATCCATGCTTATGGATTGGTTGGTCTTTGATTTGAATGTAAGAGGTTTTAATGACAAAGCTAAGAGAGATGTTGTTTTTAGCAAAATTGAGAAAAGTCATGCATCAGTGGTATGTCTTCAAGAGACTAAATGCCAGAATTTTGATCATTACTTTATTACGTCGTTCTATCCTAAAAGATTTGATCAATTTGCCTTTTCTCCTTCTATTGGAGCTTCTGGTGGGCTTATTGTGCTCTGGAATAGTTCAGTATTCAAGGGTGACTTATTGGAAATTCATCGCTCTGCTATTCATATCAAATTTACTTCTATGCATAACTCTGTCACTTGGTTTTTGGTGAATGTCTATGGGCCCTGCAGATGTGTGGAAAGAGATGATTTTGTTACTTGGTTATATAATCTCACTATCCCTCTACATCAGAACTGGTTAATTATGGGGGATTTTAATTTTTACCATTCTTTGGATAATAGAAATAAACCTGGTGCAGATTTAAATGATGTTTTCATCTTCAATGATATATTAGTCATCTTGGTCTGCTGGAGTTTCCTGTTAAAGGTCGTAAGTATATGTGGTCTAATATGCAACATGATCCTCTTCTGGTCTAGCTTGATTGGTTTTTTACCTCTTGTCAGTGGACTTTGGACTTTCCCAATACTTTGGTCATGCCCATGTCCAAAATCACTTCTGATTGTCGGATATACACCAACTAGGGGTATATCAGATGGTAGTCTAAAGTGTCGGATTACCAGGGTGGCCTAAATGGTGATGGGCTATGGTCCGTTAGGTGGCCCAGTAAGCTGATGCACAGAAGCCGGATTCTAGAAGAACCCGGATCACGGCCCACGTGATCTGGCTTGGAGTAGAAGGCGGATTCCTTACTTTCCAAGTTAGAGAGTTACCGTAGTCTTCTAGGTTTCCTATTCTGTATGCCCTAATCCGGTTATTATATAAAGCCGGACGGGAGATATGATAGATAGACAAGAAGCTAAAGGCTAACTCGCCGAGAGGTTGATCCTTGACGAGCAGCTAATAGAAGCTCACGTTGTACTCTGTATTTCCAGGCTTTAGTCCTGAATAGTGAGATTGCAGGAGTAGGAACGCCGCATTACTGCGTCGTACCGAACCTGGGTAAAAACCCTGCATCATTGTCCATCGCACAACCACGTTCCCCCACGTCTCTATCAGTAGTCTCATGGCACCCCCGTCTATGAATTCTACTACGATGTCTCGACAGTTGGCGCCCACCGTGGGGCCAGCGACGTCAGGCGTTAAGTTTCGATCTGGGATACTCGGCGGGATCGGCAGTTCCATAACTATCGGTAGCTTGGAGTTCGACAACGACGTTGGACGCTTCCTCGACAACGGATCTTACATACCGGCACAAAATCATCTGGTAAGTGCCTGCGTGTTACCGATTGGATCTGCAAATATTTTTATCGGGTTAACTGCAGAGGCCATGGGGTTTTGCGGTGGAAGTAAATTTATCCCACCCGCCCTATACCCAGTCGAAGATGACTGCGATACCGGGTTTTGCTCAGATCACCGACATACAAGTGAATCACACTTTATCGGCATGGTGCAATCCGAGATCGCCGAAAACACGGATGAAAGTAATCCCGTGCAAGAGGCAGAAAACAACACTCCCACAACAGAGGTGGAAGATCCGACATCCGTCAGCATCACGACGAACTCGGAAGCTGACTCAGTACTAGCCGCCATTGAGGCGAGATTAGAGTCGGAAACCGGATCGGATCACTTCGACACCGAAGACGAAGATGAAGACGCTTTCGAAAGAAAGGTCAAATCCTTCCAAGAGGGATTCCACGAAGTACTGATGGCAAAACCGGCTGAAAACACGGATGCCGACAGTCAGGAAAGCCCTAGAACAACTCCGCCAGAGGAAGAGAGAGAAGAAGGAGAAACCTCTCCGAAATTCCCCGATGTCAAAGAATTTACAGAGGAAGAAACAATCAAAAAACCTCCCTCTTCCAAGAAAAAGCACAAAACTGCTAAAAAGATCCAATATAAACTCCGGAAGAAGAAATTGGCTGATCCAGCCAATGAAAGCCCGGAAGTCGGAGACGCAAGCGGTGTGAAACCTCCGGAGAAGAAAACAAAAGAAATCCTTGTTCTGCCAATGACGGAACAAGAAGAACAGGAGTTACTCCAAACACCAGTGGGATTGCATGAACCCCCTGAAGTGCTAGAAGCCAGGAGACAAGCTCTCCAGAGGCAACAGTAACATCTATTCAGAACTCGTGAACACCTCGAAAAAACCCAGGATGACATCAAACTCATGAAGGAAGAAATCGAGGAATACGAGAGAAAGAATAGATCTGGAATTAAACCTACAAGGTTACGTGGAATTGTAAGACCGGAAGTACTGCCGCCAAAAGAAAGGTTTCATAACCCATCTTGGCAAAAACAGGTAAACGGCAAAGATGCCAGAGGCAAACCAATATACAAAACCGCAACAGAGAATGCGGAAGCAGCGTTCGCCAACCTCAACAATGATTTATACTCCAATGGAGAAAAACTTCAAGGGGTGTATGCTTTCTTAGTAAAAGCATTGCAACAACAACAACGAGGGAAACAGCGATCAGGGAATTTGCATGACGACTCGGCCCAATGTAAAACAGCTACATGCGCCGCTGGAGCACCTGGACCGGGAGAACCTGGAGATTCAAGCAACTCAAAAGAGAAGAAAGCAGATCCGAGAAAAGACAAGAAAAATACCGACAACAAGGATGAAGCGTCTAGAACCGGATCCCATCTCCCGAAAGACGGACTTAATCCTCACGATCGGGAAGAAAAACTCTGGAATGACGGACAAGCAATGCCGCCTCCAAGACGCCAGCTGAAAAAGCTGGAAGGCAGGATATACCTCACCGGCGTGAGAGATCCCGGACACCCCCCAGAAATAAGGAAAGAAACAGGAGTAGAACTCCACCTTATCCAAAGGGGCAAGATCTCGGAAGAAATAGAGAGAATCCCGGAAAAGCGCGTTCTCGCCACAATGGAAAAGAAAGGAGCAGATCCCCTTCTGTCCATTCAGCCGGCAGGTACTCCGCACACATGGATAGAGCGGAAAGAGACGAGTTATACTTTGGACCTAAGTGCTTCACAGATAGGATTCGAAGGATAACCCTACATGCTGGCTTTGCCAAAGTTGGTCCAACATACCAAAAATATACCGGTAGTACAAACCCGGATACCTGGCTCTCAGACTATCATACAGCCGTCCAGATCAACAATGGGACAGACTTGGAAGCTGTAAAGTTTCTTCCCCTAATGTTACTGGACGGAGCTAGAGATTGGATCAATGGATTACCCTCAAGAACTGTTGACAACTGGGATGATATGGTCGAGTATTCACTCAGCATTTCCGGGGAACCTACAAACGCCCGAATAGCATCAACCAGCTAAACCGTTGCACCCAATTTGAGGACGAACCGTACGTGGATTTCATCTCAAGATGGACGGAAATGAAGAATAGTTGCTCTGGAGTAACTGAGGTTCAAGAAATTCATGCTTTCGTCAATGGCCTAAAACCCGGACTTGTACCGTTCATGATTGGCTCCAAAAAGCACAAAGATCTCGGATCTATGCTTACAACTGCCAACGAACACGCTGCAGCCGAGGACGACATCAGGGCAAGAGGAGGCAATATCGATACACTGATACAGGCCAAAAAGAACCCTCGCCCTGAGAAAAAAGGAACTCCAGATGCAGCACAAAAACCCAAAGAGGTAAACATAGCCTTTGGAAGGGAAAATGGCAATAGGTGGAAAGGACGCAGTACCGAGCCGATAAACTACACCAAAGAAGAGTGGGAGAAAATAAAGTTGGAAAACTGTGTCCACCACTCGCAATTTGGGAAGCCCACTCATACTAACGCACAGTGCCGCTTGAACAAGCATATGAAAGGCAGTGCAGGATCCGGAAACAAAGGGAAGAATTCCAAGAGGAAATTTTCCAAGCAAAAGCCAGAAGCTGAGAAAGAAGACGGTGACTCAGACACTGACGAAAAAATCCAGGAACAACAACAAAAAGGCGAGCCTAAGTTTCCGAGAGTTGATGGAGAATGCAACCTAACTTTCCTAGCAACTCCCTCAGCAAAGGTGGCAAAGAGAACGCTTCGAGAAATAAACGCGGTTGTCCCTGCAACCCCGAAATTCTTTAAGTACTCAAACACACCAATTACCTGGGATCAGTCTGATCATCCCGGGAATATCCCTGAACCCGACACACAAGCTCTAATCGTAAGTCCTATTGTTCAAAACATTAGGCTAAAAAGAGTGCTAATGGATGGAGGATCCAGCATTAACATAATGTACCTGGATACGCTGAAGCATCTGAAAATTTCCGAGACCCAGCTCAATCATAGCAACATACGTTTTCACGGCATCGTCCCTGGCAGACAAGCACGATCCCTAGGAGATATTTCCCTAGATGTAAACTTTGGAGACAAAGATCACTTCCGGTAGGAAAAAGTATCGTTCGAGGTTGTGCCGTTCGAAAGCGTGTATCACGCGATACTCGGACGTGCAGCTTTCGCCAAATTCATGGCAAGATCATGTTATATCTATAATGTAACATCCCTGATTTTTGGAAAGTCCAAAAATCACTAAAATTTGAAACTTTTTGTTTTCATGTTATGCAAGTCACCAAGAACCAAATGAGAAGCAAGAAACAAAACAAAACAATACATATTTCAATGAAATTGAGTTTACCAATCCAATTATGCCTTGTTCATTAAACCCTAAAACCTTATTCAAAAAAATAAGTTTCTTTATATAAAGGGAATATCTTTTATTAACAAACCTTTACCTAAAATGTTTACAACTCCAATATTAATCTGAAGATATTTTATGGCATCAAAAATAAAAGATTTATAACCCTTAAGTTCTAAGCCTCAAAGGTATTTGAGGAGAATAAAATTATTAATAATAACTTTTAGTTGTTATTCCAAGTTTTAAACATAAAGGTGTGAAAATAAAATGCATTGCTTGATAATAACATAAAAGAGGGTTTTGAAAACAATATTATGACTTGTGGTTTTTATTCTAAACTAGCAATTATGCCCGTGCGTTGCAACGGAGAGCGGATATATTTACGCCTCGAAGGCGTTGAATGTAAGTTCTCATTGGTACACATGTAGCATTTCGCAGAAACCAAAGTGCACCGCCAATGCCTCCTCTACTTGTTGCTTTTAGTGAGGCCATCGGTAAACATGAACTAATACCTCACTCGTTTAGTTAGCCTCTCAAACACCGGTGACAGGACTTCACCGAAAAATTTCCATCAAATTCGACCGCCATGGTCCTGAATCAGCTCAGACAAAAATGTGAATTTAGTATTTGGTGCAAAGCTAATAAATAAATCACTGGACGCCAACAGTACCATGGGACAAAAAAAATCAAAAGTCCGCTCCTCACGTCGGTTACCAAGATGAATCTTGCCCCTAATGTACACCAGCATTGTCCGAGCTTTAGCACCACTGGAGGTACCAAAATTTATCTTCAACCAATTCACATGAGATAGTACCCAAGAACTCGAGACTGAGTTCAGTAATGTACTCCCTCCGTCTCAAATTAACTGTCACAAAGTTGGAAAAAAATAGACGTATCTAGTACTAAATTGTGTCTAGATACATCCACGTTTATTTATCTTTGTGAAAATTAATTTGAGACGGAGGGAGTACTTAGTTATATGCTGAAAATGTTGAACTTGCTCAAGAAGAACATATCCGAATGAGAAGCACATAATTTAAAGGTCACGTGAGGTACTGCTTCCTGGCTGTGTTTCTGCTTACCAACGCGAGTGAACCAACGCACATTTGGCTCCACCTCGTCATATCCAAATATGTAATAACTGTCGGCGAGAATAATACCTCGAACATGTCTATACCCAACTCCTGACCTTTACTGATGCTTTCCGTCATATAGAATGCTTGCTCCATATGGACTTGTGCTCCTGGATTGAATCAACAACTCTCCAAATCCACCCCACCTGCGCCACCGCCATGGTTCTGGCGCCTGGATACTGACAATTTCGTGAGGGAAGAGACAACTTGGGGCGGCGCTGGACCACGGTGAGAGGTGCATGTTCGCCTCCAGTGCAGCCTTGGCGAGAGCTCGAGCACCGTGTCCATACCGGCCACATAAGTGGACTCCCCATCCCCTTGCTCCGGTGCTCCGCGTTCTAGCGGCCTCCAGGTTGACAGGCGGGACAAATCAAGCTCAGAGCATTAGATGGGGCTCAGGCGGCGCGGAACGGAGGCTCGATGCCAGCTAGTCGGAAGACCATGGTCGGTGTAGCTCGACCGGGAGGAGACGTGAGAAAGCTTGGCCGGCTTCCGAATAAAGCATGAAAGAAGTGAATGAGGGCTTCGTTGGAAGCAGGTCAAGCTTGTCTCCCTTGCTTCCGTGCGGGAGTTCAGAGCAGAAGGCAATGCAGCCAAAATGGATTGCTGGAGCGACGATGATGGGATACCCTTGGCAGCCCGGAGTGGACCATCGTTGTGCCAAGGGGCAGCGGTGGCGTTGTACCTAGTGACGAACGTTGAAGCTGGTGCATGGGTGCTCGCGGTGATGGAAACGTGCCAGGAAGCCAAGCCGAGTGCGGCTTCCTTCGCTTGGTACAACGGCAGCGACGGATGTCGCACCCAGGTCGGCAAGCATCGCCCACGCAGGCTGGTCAAATTTCTGGCTGTTTCTCAGTTAGAACGCGGAGTAGAATACTCGAGCGCCTCCACATCCCCGCGATGTATGCACAGACCGGTCGAGCAAGGGAAGGCCCGGAGCACACGGCGACATCCTATAATGTCCTCGTCGACTTTGTTGTTCTCGACGGATCAGATCGCGGCGAGTTGGAGCCTTGTGAGTTGTGACCAAGTCGCGCTTATCCACACACACACACACACCATGTGGTGTTGATTGGAAGGCGAGACGACAGGAATCGCGTCGTTGGAGCCGAAGGTCGCCCGCAGGAGGATCCGCCTAAGCAGTCAACGCTGATTGTGCAGATCACGTCGATTTGTTTGTCTTCCGCACCGTGGAGACCAAAGAAACTTGCCCGTATATTTATAGTACGTTATGGCTGCTGGATCGTGTCCTTCTAAATTCGATACAGGAGCAAGTGTTGGAACAGGACTCGGTCTAGTCGTACGTGTATATGCGGGGACAACCTGGTGTACAGTTTTTTTTTTACCGATCGTGCTTTCTTGTTTTTTTTACCGATCGGGATTTCAGGTTTTTTTATCGATCGTGAGTGCCGGTGAACTCGGTTGTTTTCAGGAGAGTGGGAGCGATGCATTGGTTTTGTCGACGACACATTATCTAGTAGAGATATAGAATATTACGGGTGGCAGGGTGGGTAATTTGTGTCTAACTCTAGGGGCAGTTTCAATGACGTACCAAACTAAACCAAACCAGGGAAGCCTTAACGCCTTTATTATTAGGTATAGATTTTATTGATCAACAATAATAATTAATTGATATGAACTAATTAAATAGCATTAAGTTACTATTAGTAGATCCTTCAACTCCTAAAATTATAAAATGTGAAAGTGGTTTAAAAATGGCTTTCCAAAAATAATATATGACTTGTAAAATGTCTCTGAGATTTTATTTAGACAATAACATCAATTTATTATTTTCTAAATTTTAAAATGGAATAAAGTTACTATTAGTAAATCACTGAAATCTTAAATTTACAAAATATAAAAGTGATGTGAAATAACTTTCAAAAATAGTATTTGACATGTTTAATGTCTCTGAAATTTTATTTAATCAAAAACTCATATTATTATTTTTATAATTTAAAATGTACATTTATCACTTTTAATGATTTATTTATATTTTCAAAAATACAAAAAGTGAAATGTGTTGAAATGTTTATAAAAATGTTATAAACAGAAAGATATTATTTTTACAAATTTTTAGAAATTAATTTGAGGTCAATTGGATTATTAAAACTAAAGATATTAAAAACATGAATTAAAAGAAAAAGAAAAAAATATGGATGATGCCATGATGACGTCATCATCGTCATCAACCTCCTGCATCCATTTCTTCCGAATAAAGGAGGATTTAATCCTCTTGATTCGGGCGTTACCATCTATCAATTGCAGAGCCGTTTACTGATCCTTATAGCCCACTTCTCCCTCCGCATTTCCCCTATGGATTCCAAGTGTATAAAGCCACAAGGCCGGAGAAATCGCTCGCCGGAGTCCGTACGGGCCTCCGCCGTATTTTATTGTTTCCGGCCACATCGGTGAGTATTCGCCGCCCCTCTATGGTCCTCCAATTTCCCCGTGGCCATGAGCTCCTCACTGACCCCTCCCCTCACCTTTTCCTCCGCAGATTCGTCGCCGCCATGCACTTTCGTGCTCGCCGGAGTTGCCCCACCTCGGATCCACGCCGCGCCACCGCGGGAGGCCACCAGAGACGTCGCTGAGGGCATCATCGTGTTCGCCGCGCCGAGCTGACCCTCTGGACGCATTCCCCGTGCCCGAAAACAAGCCGGAGCGTCGTCGCGGTGAAACAGCTGCATCGCCGGCCGCCGTCGTCTCCATTTCCGGTGACCCACGCCGGCGAGGTGAGAGCCCTTTTGTCCCTGTCCGTTCGATCTACCACGAAGGGCCACGATTAGATCACTTATCGTAGGGGTATCAGCCAATCAGAGCTCGCCAAGTAAGCCCGCGCGTTATGATCTTATCGGTTTCTCAGCGCAGCGCACAGCCGGCCCAAGCCCACCTCTTATCCGTCGCACCGGGCGGCAAATAGCCATTTCTCGGCCTAGCCTGCCTCTGGATTTGTTTCCGAATAAAAATAGAATAGTAAATTTTGCAGAAAAGCCCCTGGAACTTCAAATCATCATATCTTTTCAACCACTCAGCCAAATTTAGCAATCTTGGAGTTTTTGAAAAGCCCTTGACATCTAGAAACTTTTAGCACTGGACAAATTCAAATTTGACAAAGTTAAAATGGTTCAAATTCAAATATGCTTGTTTGATGAAATTTGGCATAATTCAAATTCTACAAATCCAATAATTGCAAATAAAATATATTTGGAAACCTTAGAATGTGTACTTTCATATCCTCTGTCCCAAAATAATATTGGAACAAATTAAAATTGAATTTAGAATTAAGTTGTCTATTTGAGTATTTTTGGCATAGATTAATTTCTATAAATAATTTCAATATAGTTCCTTTTGCAAAATTGCTCCATTTGATAACCTTGAACCAGAAATAACCTTGGCCAATCATTTTGGACATCCTTGGACCATGACCATGTGTTTTTGACCAAAAACCCAAACTAGTGATTCATCCATCTTTACCATGTCTTAGGAATTGTTTTCAACTGTTTTTCTTTGATGTTGTGGCCATTTTGAATCTAAAACCAAGTACCTAGTATATGCTAACCATATAAAAGACCAAGTAGTGAACCTCAAACACTAGTACCATAGTTTTCTATCTACTTCTCCATTCCCCTATTTTTGCTTCAAGAAATCATCAAGTTAGCAAAATGGAGATCAAGACAAAAGCACAAGAAGAAAACTTCATTCTCAACTTAGTGGAAACATGAAGAGCTACAAGGAAGATCAATGAAGAAGTTTTGAAGAAAAGACTTAGACTCCACACCTAGAAGAAAACTCAAGAATTACAAGTGTGAAGAAATTTAGAAGAAAACATCTCCCCCTCTCTTCCTATCCTTCTTCTTATTTTCTTTCCAATTTGACTTAGTGGTATTTGTGCCCATCCCATACCCAAACCAATTAGTGAAGTGAAAGCCCTGAAGAATTTATCAAGACCAAGAGAAGAATCCATCCAAGGAACAAGACTACAATAGAAGCATGAAGATGATCTTCAAGAAGGCAATCACATGAGGTCTAGAAGCAATTCATACAAGTTGAAGAATAACAAGTTGTTTTTGTCCAACCATTGAACCAAATGGAAAACCCAAGACTTAGTAATATTTTCCCTTTGATGATGAAGTTGGTAGACCTACCCTAACCACAATGGAAAATACTAACATAATCACTCAAATATTTTTGAAGGTGAATATGACCAAGTGTTTGCATGTATTACTTTAGTTGAAGAAGTAATATGTTTATTCTAAGTGAACTCTTGGAACTTCCTCGACAAGTATTGTTATAATAAAGTTTGATCACTACAAACTCAACCTAGACCATCCCAAGTAAAACCTTGGAATTTCCTTAACAATTATTGAACTCAAATCTTGACCTTGTCCTAGTCAACTTGGTTAAGCCCTTTTTGATATGTTAGTTTCTCTGTATGTTTTCTACACTTGTAGGTTGTTTGGTAGAATGATTGTTTAGTTTGTTATTGTGTTTTAAATGAATAGATTGTACGGAGAGCAACGATCTTTTGTGAAGAGAGTGTGATTTCTTCACCAACTTCAACAAGGCAAGTAACACATCATCAACTACCCATTATTTTCTATATGCATTAGTTGATTTTGAGTAGTATGCATGATAGGAAATTTAGTTAAGTTATATTATGCTATGCTATATCCTAGTAGTGTGTAGCCATCCTTATACCTTGTTATTTTGATGCCTTGGTACTTATTTAGATGCTTTGCAATGTTACAAATTGTTTTACGAGATGTTGAGGAAAAATTCTAAGTATAACTAATGAATGAACCACCTGGGTGGAAGAGGTAAGACTGGTTTATGTTGAGTGTTGCCTCAGGGCCCTTGGCAAAGGGTTATTCCACTTGAGGTTGTCACTTGAGGATGGCCACCCAGGAACAAAGAGATTACTATGTCCCTCTAAATCTAGTAGCTTCCCGTGCAGCCTTTAGTCATATGGGCTCTGTCTTGATCAATTAAGTTGAATGAACTCACTAGGCTTACCAGCAGATGTAGCATAATTATAGGTGGCACGGGTAAGCCAAACGGTGGTGGAATTTCTTCTGAAAGATCTCGTCTCAATCTTCTCCTTTCCTTAATGCACTCAGGGTGTATAGGATGTTTGGGCTGATCTGAGTCCGAAGGTGAAAGTGCACAAACTCTGCAGAGTCAACAAACTAAGATCTTAGCCGTGTCCCCGGTTATGGACAACTATGAGCGGGTGGACAAGGATTGACGGAAGAATCTCATCATCAATTTCAATAAGTAAAATTTTGACCAAGTGAACAGTATTGTGGTGCTTGGATCTTAATCCAATGTTGCCACCCTTTGAAAAGAAAAGATTGTTTTACAAAAGAGATAGGACAAAACTGGCTTTATGCAAAACTTAGCCAAAACTCCACTCCGCCAAATAAGCATGTAGTATTAGTCTTGCCATTTATATCCACCATAGTGTTACTTGCCAATACATTAAATTGTATTGACTCCCTTGTGGCTGCATATTCCATATTGCAGATATTTCTGAAGACGAGTGAGGATTTCGTTTAGGATCTCGAGACTATCGCCAACATGTTTTGCCTGTGGCACATGAAGAAGATGGGCTCAATGTTGTACTATGTTTTCCGCTGTATATGTTTGTTTTCTGCTAGTCTTCTAAGACTATGAAAGTTGTAATCCTATTTTGTAAAGACTGGATCATGCGATGTAATAGAATTTGATGCATTTGCATGATATTTCATTTTGTACTGTGGTGCTAGCAATTGATCCAGGGACTAGCACAATAACACAGGTATTCCATCTTTATTTAAATGTTGGGATGCTACAAAATGGTATCAGAGCATTGTGTTGCCTGTAGGATTCGAGACCCTTAGGTTTGGAAGCCATTTTTGATCATGTTATTATCTCCTTAGAGTATTTTGGATCCTAGCGACATAGTGAGATGAAGCGGCCCGGACAACTTTACGTGTCCACGGACACGAGACCGTTCCCTGATTGGCTAGCGGGTGCCTGTATCTCTCACTATAGTGAATATCCAATTTGCAACAAGTTGTTAATAACCCCTTGATCACCCTAGGATTGAAAACTTTCTATGTTCAAACTTTCTAGAAACAAAACAATCATCTTAATCTTTCTCATATCCTCTCATCTATTATTCACCTTCAAAATTTTCTAGATGACCTCCTCCTCAATACCATCAAGACAGGAATGTTGATGATCATACCAAGAAGTGCAAGAAGTATTTTCACCAGATGAAGACTTACACTCAAGATTACTGAAGAACTTGAAGAAAACATAGACTTCACAAAAATCAAGAACATCTCAAGACATGGAGAGAAGAATTTGAAGAACTCAAGAAGATATAGATGAGACCACCAATCTAGTTCCTTTGTTAGAACAACGTTAACGTGTTAGTGTATTGATCATATCAATGAGTGTGGTATGACAATATTAGTGTTTTCTAAAAACCTTGATGTTTGGTGTGATGAATGTGTTGATATATGTTTGTTATGTGTTGTTTGTAACATGAGTTTCCTTGTTATGCTGTGTGAGGTAGGAACTTTCTTTAGTCTCTTTCTAAATCTCTACTCATCCCTACTAGACCAAACCCAATATCATACTCATTCACCAACCCTAGTGAGAACCATTGGAATCATACAACCAGTGTCCTACCAAGACACAAGCCATCCAATTGAAGGATACCATAGATTTCTAGATTTTTTTGTGTGAAGGAACAATCACATCCATGATGAAGACAACTTTATACCAAGGTGCATCAATCCAATCAACAAGGGAAGATAAACAAGAAGACCCAAAGTTCCATAAGCTATGAAGATTCTGAAGCTCTTCCCTACACCAAGAGAAGAAATAATGAAGAAACACAACTATCCAGTTTGTGTTACATGAGAGTTTTACGCAACCCACTAGTTGAGAAATGATAGTTTAGCTCAAGTTTGTCTTACAGATTGGAAATTTTCTGTTAGACAAGTGAGATGACCTAGTGTTATTAAACAAGATTCATCAATCCCAGCACAAAGTAATGATTGAGTGCAAACATGGATTGGCCCCCATGGTGACTACTCACATTATTTACTTTTGCTACAAGGAATGTTAAATCTGAGTGACATACCTATTAGAGAGACGACGATGTTAAGCATGAACCATAAAATGGTAGAATTACAATAATGACCCTATGTTAGTGTTACTGAAAACGTACTATTTTCGGTGAGGATCAAACCAACCTTAGAGCTACCAAACAAATGGAAGATTTTTGCCTACCATGAGAGTTTCGTTAGAAATAGCATGGTGTTTGCCTTTCAAGGATGACAACAACAGGATGAAAGATTTCCAAGGACATCAAAAGACCAAGTTGAGAGTGAACCAAAGGTTTTTGATTGACCCAAAGAGTGACCCCTCAGTGTCAAAGGTAGTACAACATACCTATGTTGGTCTACAGCTCTACCGCGAAGGAAAGTTCTACTCAAGCTAATCTAGAATCAATCTACACTCTAATCTAATGAAAATAGACTACCCACCAAAGCTTCTTTTAAGGTTGGTAGCCCACCCAGTTGTTTTGGAATCCAGTTACCCAAATCTTTTTTTTTCTAGCCTTCCCAAATCTCGGGACGAGATTTCTTTTAAGGGTGGTAGTCTGGAACATCCCTAATTTTTGGAAAGTCCAAAAAATCACTAAAATTTGAAAATTTTTGTTTTCATGTTATGCAAGTCACCAAGAACCAAATGAGAAGCAAGAAACAAAATAAAACAATACATATTTCAATGAAATTGAGTTTACCAATCCAATTATGCCTTGTTCATTAAACCCTAAAACCTTATTCAAAAAAATAAGATTCTTTATATAAAGGGAATATCTTTTATTAACAAACCTTTACCTAAAATGTTTACAACTCCAATATTAATCTGAAGATATTTTATGGCATCAAAAATAAAAGATTTATAACGCTTAAGTTCTAAGCCTCAAAGGTATTTGAGGAGAATAAAATTATTAATAATAAATTTTAGTTGTTATTCCAAGTTTTAAACATAAAGGTGTGAAAATAAAATGCATTGCTTGATAATAACATAAAAGAGGGTTTTGAAAACAATATTATGACTTGTGGTTTTTATTCTAAATTTTATTGATCAACAATAATAATTAATTGATATGAACTAATTAAATAGCATTAAGTTACTATTAGTAGATCCTTCAACTCCTAAAATTATAAAATGTGAAAGTGGTTTAAAAATGGCTTTCCAAAAATAATATATGACTTGTAAAATGTCTCTGAGATTTTATTTAGACAATAGCATCAATTTATTATTTTCTAAATTTTAAAATGGAATAAAGTTACTATTAGTAAATCACTGAAATCTTAAATTTATAAAATATAAAAGTGATGTGAAATAACTTTCAAAAATAGTATTTGACATGTTTAATGTCTTTAAAATTTTATTTAATCAAAAACTCATATTATTATTTTTATAATTTAAAATGTACATTTATCACTTTTAATGATTTATTTATATTTTCAAAAATATAAAAAGTGAAATGTGTTGAAATGTTTATAAAAATGTTATAAACAGAAAGTTATTATTTTTACAAATTTTTAGAAATTAATTTGAGGTCAATTGGATTATTAAAACTAAAGATATTAAAAACAGGAATTAAAAGAAAAAGAAAAAATATGGATGACGTCATGATGACGTCATCATCGTCATCAACCTCCGAATAAAGGAGGATTTAGTCCTCTTGATTCGGGCGTTACCATCCATCAATTGCAGAGCCGTTTACTGATCCTTATAGCCCACTTCTCCCTCCGCATTTCCCCTCTGGATTCCAAGTGTATAAAGCCACAAGGCCGGAGAAATCGCTCGCCGGCGTCTGTACGGGCCTCCGCCGTATTTTATTGTTTCCGGCCACATCGGTGAGTATTCGCCGCCCCTCTATGGTCCTCCAATTTCCCCGTGGCCATGAGCTCCCCACTGACCCCTCCCCTCACCTTTTCCTCCGCAGATTCGTCGCCGCCATGCACTTTCGTGCTCGCCGGAGTTGCCCCACCTCGGATCCACGCCGCGCCACCGCGGGAGGCCACCAGAGACGTCGCTGAGGGCATCATCGTGTTCGCCGCGCCGAGCTGACCCTCTGGACGCATTCCCCGTGCCCGAAAACAAGCCGGAGCGTCGTCGCGGTGAAACAGCTGCGTCGCCGGCCGCCGTCGTCTCCATTTCCGGTGACCCACGCCGGCTAGGTGAGAGCCCTTTTGTCCCTGTCCGTTCGATCTACCACGAAGGTCCACGATTAGATCACTTATCGTAGGGGTATCAGCCAATCAGAGCTCGCCAAGTAAGCCCGCGCGTTATGATCTTATCGGTTGCTCAGCGCAGCGCACAGCCGGCCCAAGCCCACCTCTTATCCGTCACACCGGGCGGCAAATAGCCATTTCTCGGCCTAGCCTGCCTCTGGATTTGTTTCCGAATAAAAATAGAATAGTAAATTTTGCAGAAAAGCCCCTGCAACTTCAAATCATCATATCTTTTCAACCACTCAGCCAAATTTAGCAATCTTGGACTTTTTGAAAAGCCCTTGACATCTAGAAACTTTTAGCACTGGCCAAATTCAAATTTGACAAATTTAAAATGGTTCAAATTCAAATATGCTTGTTTTATGAAATTTGGCATAATTCAAATTCTACAAATCCAATAATTGCAAATAAAATATATTTGGAAACCTTAGAATGTGTACTTTCATATCCTCTGTCCCAAAATAATATTGGAACAAATTAAAATTGAATTTAGAATTAAGTTGTCTATTTGAGTATTTTTGGCATAGATTAATTTCTATAAATAATTTCAATATAGTTCCTTTTGCAAAATTGCTCCATTTGATAACCTTGAACCAGAAACAACCTTGGACAATCATTTTGGACATCCTTGGACCATGACCATGTGTTTTTGACCAAAAACCCAACCTAGTGATTCATCCATCTTTACCATGTCTTAGGAATTGTTTTCAACTGTTTTTCTTCGATGTTGTGGCCATTTTGAATCCAAAACCAAGTCCCTAGTATATGCTAACCATATAAAAGACCAAGTAGTGAACCTCAAACACTAGTACCATCGTTTTCTATCTACTTCTCCATTCCCCTATTCTTGCTTCAAGAAATCATCAAGTTAGCAAAATGGAGATAAAGACTCAAGCACAAGAAGAAAACTTCATTCTCAACTTAGTGGAAACATGAAGAGCTACAAGGAAGATCAATGAAGAAGTTTTGAAGAAAAGACTTGGACTCCACACCTAGAAGAAAATTCAAGAATTACAAGTGTGAAGAAATTTAGAAGAAAACATCTCCCCCTCTCTTCCTATCCTTCTTCTTATTTTCTTTCCAATTTGACTTAGTGGTATTTGTGCCCATCCCATACCCAAACCAATTAGTGAAGTGAAAGCCCTGAAGAATTTATCAAGACCAAGAGAAGAATCCATCCAAGGAACAAGACTACAATAGAAGCATGAAGATGATCTTCAAGAAGACAATCACATGAGGTCTAGAAGCAATTCATACAAGTTGAAGAATAACAAGTTGTTTTTGTCCAACCATTGACCCAAATGGAAAACCCAAGACTTAGTAATATTTTCCCTTTGATGATGAAGGTGGTAGACCTACCCTAACCACAATGGAAAATACTAACATAATCACTCAAATATATTTGAAGGTGAATATGACCAAGTGTTTGCATGTATTACTTTAGTTGAAGAAGTAATATGTTTATTCTAAGTGAATTCTTGGAACTTCCTCGACAAGTATGGTTATAATAAAGTTTGATCACTACAAACTCAACCTAGACCATCCCAAGTAAACCCTTGGAATTTCCTTAACAATTATTGAACTCAAATCTTGACCTTGTCCTAGTCAACTTGGTTAAGCCCTTTTTGATATGTTAGTTTCTCTGTATGTTTTCTACACTTGTAGGTTGTTTGGTAGAATGATTGTTTATTTTGTTATTGTGTTTTAAATGAATATATTGTACGGAGAGCAACGATCTTTTGTGAAGAGAGTGTGATTTCTTCACCAACTTCAACAAGGCAAGTAACACATCATCAACTACCCATTATTTTCTATATGCATTAGTTGATTTTGAGTAGTATGCATGATAGGAAATTTTAATAAGTAATATTATGCTATGCTATATCCTAGTAGTGTGTAGCCATCCTTATACCTTGTTATTTTGATGCCTTGGTACTTATTTAGATGCTTTGCAATGTTACAAATTGTTTTACTAGATGTTGAGGAAAAATTCTAAGTATAACTAATGAATGAACCACCTGGGTGGAAGTGGTAAGACTGGTTTATGTTGAGTGTTGCCTCAGGGCCCTTGTCAAAGGGTTATTCCACTTGAGGTTGTCACTTGAGGATGGCCACCCAGGAACAAAGAGATTACTATGTCCCTCTAAATCTAGTAGCTTCCCGTGCGGCCTTTAGTCATATGGGCTCTGTCTTGATCAATTGAGTTGAATGAACTCACTAGGCTTACCAGCAGATGTAGCATAATTATAGGTGGCACGGGTAAGCCAAACGGTGGTGGAATTTCTTCTGAAAGATCTCGTCTCAATCTTCTCCTTTCCTTAATGCACTCAGGGTGTATAGGATGTTTGGGCTGATCTGAGTCTGAAGGTGAAAGTGCACAAACTCTGTAGAGTCAACAAACTAAGATCTTAGCCGTGTCCCTGGTTATGGACAACTATGAGCAGCTGGACAAGGATTGACGGAAGAATCTCATCATCAATTTCAATAAGTAAAATTTTGACCAAGTGAACAGTATTGTGGTGCTTGGATCTTAATCCAATGTTGCCACCCTTTGAAAAGAAAAGATTGTTTTACAAAAGAGATAGGACAAAACTGGCTTTATGCAAAACTTAGCCAAAACTCCACTCAGCCAAATAAGCATGTAGTATTAGTCTTGCCATTTATATCCACCATAGTGTTACTTGCCAATACATTAAATTGTATTGACTCCCTTGTGGCTGCATATTCCATATTGCAGATATTTCTGAAGACGAGTGAGGATTTCGTTTAGGATCTCGAGACTATCGCCAACATGTTTTGCCTGTGGCACATGAAGAAGATGGGCTCAATGTTGTACTATGTTTTCCGCTGTATATGTTTGTTTTCTGCTAGTCTTCTAAGACTATGCAAGTTGTAATCCTATTTTGTAAAGACTGGATCATGCGATGTAATAGAATTTGATGCATTTGCATGATATTTCATTTTGTACTGTGGTGCTAGCAATTGATCCAGGGACTAGCACAATAACACAGGTATTCCATCTTTATTTAAAAGTTGGGATGCTACATATAACAAGCTGAAGATGCCAGGACCCAAAGGAGGAGTAATCACCATATCTGGAGACTTCAAGTTGGCAAACGATCTAGAAAAAGAAAACGCCCTTTGCTCTGAGAAAGTCATAGCAAAGGAAGAGTTGAAAGAGCTAGCAAAAGAGGTATCGCCGACAAAAATGCCGGCAGGAAAAGAAAGCCGGAAGCCAGCAGATAGCTTCAAGGCTTCCGAGAATACAAGACAGGTAATCCTAGATCCCAAAGATCCAACAAAATTTGTCGTAGTGGGAACTGGGATGACCGACAAATAGGAAGGCGAGCTCATCAAGTTCCTCCGTGAGAACTGGGATATTTTCGCTTGGTGTCCAGCGGACATGCCAGGCGTACCCAGGGAGCTTGCTGAGCACCAACTCAAGGTAATTCCAGGATCGAAACCTGTCAAACAAGGTCTTCGTCGATTTGACGGAAGAAGACGGAAGGCTATTGGCAAGGAGATCATCCGGCTTTTAGCATCAGATTTTATCCGAGAAGTTATACATACTGAATGGTCTGCAAACCCAGTATTTGTCCCAAAGAAAGATACAACTGCCCTTAGAATGTGTATAGATTACACCGGCCTGAACAAACTGTGTCCAAAAGATAGGTTTGCGTTACCGCGAATCGATCAAATAATAGATGCCACTGCAGGCTCTAAGCTTTTGTGCTTTTTGGATGCATATTCCGGGTATCATCAAATACGCATGAATAAGGAGGATCAAATCAAAACCTCGTTCATAACCCCTTATGGGACGTACTATTACATAACCATGCCATTTGGCCTGAAGAACGCAGGTCCAACCTACCAGCGTTGCATGCAACGGTGTTTGCATAGTCAGATTGGCAAAATGTCCACGTTTACGTGGACGACATTGCTGTCGTAACCAAGGAAAAAGAAACACTCCTTGAAGATTTGCGAGAAACCTTCGAAAATTTGCGCACTTATAAAATGAAGTTAAATCCATTAAAGTATGTATTCGGGGTTCCCTCAGGAAAACTTCTGGGTTTTATCGTTTCTCATAGAGGAATAGAAGTAAACCCGAAAAAGATCAAAGCAATCCTAAACATCTCCAAGCCTACGTGCGTAAAAGATGTACAAAGATTGACCAGTTCAGCTGCAGCCGTCAGCAGGTTTATTAGCCGGCTGGGGGATAAAGCCTTGCCACTATACAAATTGTTGAAGAAATCCGACAAATTTGAATGGACAGAGGAGGCAGATGCAGCGCTAACCCAGTTGAAGGAAACTTTGATGAAAGCTCCGATTTTTGCATCCCCAAAAGACGAAGAACCTATGTTATTGTACCTTACGGCTACAAATCGGGTTATTAGTGCAGTAATTGTTGTGGAAAGGAAGAAAGACGAACAAAGCATACTAGACCAGCATCCGGTATATTACATAAGTGAAGTTTTCTCCGAGTCCAAACAAAGGTATCCACACGATCAAAAATTGGCATATGGCGTATTTTTCGCATCTAGAAAACTTCGCCATTACTTCCAAGGACATTCCATAACAGTGGTATGCAAAGCGCCACTAGGGGATATAATAAACAATGCGGAGGCAACAGGTCGAGTAGCCAAATGGGGCATCGAGCTAGCAGCATTTGACATTAAGTATCAGCCTAGGACGGCAATAAAATCGCAGGTTCTGGCAGATTTTGTCGCCGACTGGACGGAAGCAATGAAAAAAACACCAATGCCGGAGTCCGAGTACTGGATCGTGCACTTTGACGGATCAAAGATGAAGGAGGGCGCTGGAGCTGGTGTAGTTCTAAAATCCCCTAAAGAAGATACAATGGAGTATGTATTACAAATACACTTCAACGCCAGTAATAACGTGGCAGAATATGAAGCTTTGCTTCACGGATTGCATATTGCAAAGGAAATAGGTGTCAAACGCATCCTATGCTATGGCGACTCAGATTTGGTACAGCACCAGCTCAACCAAACTTGGGACGCCAAAGGCCCTATAATGGCCGAATATCGGAGAACGGTGGACGAGTTTGCCATCTGTTTCTTTGGATTCGAAGTACTCCATGTTAAACGGGGGGAAAATTGGAACGCGGATGCATTAGCCCGCATGGGGTCAGAAAGGGTCAAAACCCTACCACCAGGGTTTTCGTCCAACATTTGTACGAACCATCGATAAAAGGTGGAGATGTTGATTATCCTCTGGCTTCCGAGTCAATTGAAGTCATGCTCGTTAACCCGGATTGGACAATCCCATATTTAAACTTCTTAATTGATCAGAAGTACCCGGATGGAGCAGACGAAGTCTTGCAAAGACAAATTCAGCGTCGATGCAAAGGGTACACGGTAATTAATAATTGCCTGTATAAACGCAGCACTACCGGAATTTGTTTGTGATGTATTTCACCAGAGGAAAGACGAGAAATTCTGCAAGAAATCCATGCCGGAGATTGTGGACATCATGCTCAATCAAAAAGCATAGTCAAAAAAGCATTCTGCGCCGGGTTTTTCTGGTAACAGCCAAGACGGACGCTGAGCACATAGTAAACACATGTGCAGGGTGTCAATATTACGCCAAGCAGACAAATATGCCGGCCCAAGCACTCAAAACTATCCCCATTACATGGCCATTTGCGGTCTGGGGGCTAGATATGATGGGACCATTCAAAACTGCCAGAGGCGGACTTACGCATCTACTCGTTGCAGTGGATAAATACACCAAGTGGGTGGAGGCCAAACCCATCAAAAAGCTTGACGGTGTGACTGCCAGAAATTTCATCATTGACATAGTCATGAGATACGACGTACCACACAGCATAATAACCGATAACGTGACAAATTTCTCTATTGGAGAGTTGGCAAAATATTGCCGACAAACGGGAATTCGCCTAGATTTTGCATCTGAGGCACACCCGCAATCCAATGGTCAGGTTGAAAGAATGAATAGCTCAATCTTACAAGGGATACGCCCAAGACTCGAATATCCTCTTCATAGAGCAGCTAGAGCATGGGTAGAAGAGTTACCTTCCGTGCTTTGGAGCATCCGAACAACACCAAATAGGTCAACTGGGCAAGCCCCGTTTTTCCTAGTTTATGGTGCGGAAGCAATTCTCCCAACGGACATGCTCCATGACAGCCCAAGAGTGTAGGATTTCGATGAATCAGATGCCGAAAATGCACGACAGGATGGCGTCGATCTCTTAGAAGAAGAACGAGAACTTGTGCTTCAAAGATCCGCCATCTATCAGCAAGGTTTACGACGTTATCATAGTCGGAAAATCAGGCATCGTTCTTTTAAAGAAGGTGACCTAGTGCTAAGATTGATGCAGCAAAGAAAGCACAAACTGGCCACAGTATGGGAAGGACCATTTGTCATCAGTAAAGCCATGAAGAATGGATCATATTATCTTGTAGACATTCGCGATACGGAAGATGATCCCAAGAAACCAAATCGCAAAAGAAAGAGAAAGATAGATGCTGAACTAGGAGAGACAAAGAGGCCATGGAGTATCCAGCAGTTACGTCCCTTCTATACTTAGTTCAATTTCTATGTAAACATCTTTGAGATCATGAAATAAAGTTGTCGGAATTCTTACATCTATGTTTTTACAAGTTTATTATAGTACAAAGCATGATTTCGTCTCATCTATTTCCCAATGATCTTACAAAATACTCAATGTTAACCCGAATTGTGCCTGCGTGCTCGGCGTTTAAAAATTGAATGATTTTCAGCCTACTAAAGGTTAAAGGAAACTCGGATTGTGCCTGCATGCCCGAGTTTCATTCAAAAAAATCCTTACTTTTCTCTAAGCATTATCTGATTGTTTATGTGTTGGGTCACTGGAGCTAGTAAGTAAAAATGCCTTTAGTATGATCCATGTTTCCAAGTTTAAACTGATTGGTTTTACCCAGTAACTTGGCGTGAAGATTACAATACTACTGAGCCATTTCAAACGCTAAGGACAGTTAAAGCACACAAACCAGAGAACTTGGAAGATAAAGGAATATAAAACCCGGAAAACTTGCAAAGGATTTCATAAATATTAACTGCAAAAGACAGAGTACTGAATAGAAGAATTACAATATAAATTACATTGTAAAGTGCAGTAATGCTCCTATTTCCTATTTCCACCATCCAGGATAAGGAGAATTCTTCAAGCATCCGAGTCTTCCTCGCTGCTGTCATCCTCGGGGGCTTCTGGAATTTCTTCTTCCGGATAGGTGATGGAGATGTTCACCATAGAGGCAATCTTGGTGGCGTGACCCTTGATCTCGTCAAAGATGGTGGTCCGCTGGGTCTCCGTATATCCAACAGGGATACCGGACGCCACGCGCCAAGATTTGGCACTGGGGTAATGCATACGCATAAGGCCTAAGGCTATGAGTGCACCACCCCGTGCTGCGGAGCGCAAGGTGGATTCCTTGGACTCCGCCACCTCCAGGATAGCTTCCGTAAGTTTCTCAACTTCCGAGAACTCCCCAGTTCTTGCGGGAAGGTACTTGTTGACCAGCTGCATGCCTGCAGCTCGGATCGCAGTGAACACCTTCCCGAAGGCTCGGATTTTCTCAATCCGAGTAAGATCTGGGTCATCTCCTGTTTTTTCAACGCAAAATAACCAAAGAGTTAGCGGAAAAAACAGAGAAATAAGTTAAGACATGGAAAATCCGGTAAAAGTTGATAACTTACCGAGAATCCTGTCCATCTCGGAGCCTTCCTCCAAGCGCATGTTCAAGGCGTTCTCCAAATCTTGGATAGTGGCCTTGTCCTTGTCCGCTTGTTGGGAGGCCTTGGATTGAGCAATTCCAAGAGCCATATTGCTGGCCTCCAGATCTTTTTGAGCCTTCATAAGTTTCTTATGAAGGTCCAAATTCTCCCGGCGGAGATTCCCGGCATTGCCGGCATCTTCAGCTATTTGCTTGGCTTTCGCCAAAGCAGCTGGAAAGCAAGGAAAAATAACCGAGATAAGAAAACTCAGAAAAGTACTTAGCAAAAATTATGTACAAGGAACTACAGAGAACTAAAAGTTACCTGTTGTTTCCTTCAGCGCCAGCTGAGATGATGCCAGCTCCGTTTCCTTAACTTCAAGAATAGAGAGAAGGCTTCTAACCTCCTTATTCTTGATAGTTAGCTTGTTGAAAACTTCCATATTTATGGTTTCAGCGGTTTGCTGAAATAAGGAAACGAACCAGAACGCTTAAGTTAGAAACAAGCATGATAAAGATAAAAAGCATTAAGTGAAAATCATACATTCGACTTATTGCTTGGGGGCTAGAGATAATACCTGGCTCATCCGCTGTAAACCTGCCAAGTTTTCAGTGAACTCTTTTGCGTAGTCGGCAAAAAGAGTCCCAACTGTGCTAAGATCCTCGTTGATATCTTTGAATTCCTTATCAAAGGTGGGAATATCCTCCTCAGTTATCCGAGAAGGACCTCCCACCTCAGGGACCGCCCTTTCCCTCGTGTCCGTTTTCGGCACAATGGGTTGGCTGGTCTGGGACTCGGTGTTGGGGGCTGCAGCATGCTCCTCTGTTGCTGCGATTGGTGTAGTTGGAGCGGTAGCAGGAGAAGGGTGTGGGCCTCTGCTGGCCACAGCCTTGTGCCTCTTCAGCTTTTTCGGCTTCAGAGTAGAGGGGGGCAGGCTAAAAAGAAAAAAAAAGGCGGAAAGTTAAACTCCAAGGTAAAGGAACAAAATTCCGACAAAGTAGAACAAACCCAGATGTTCAATCCTGGAGGTGACGACGGGGACCCCGTCAAGATCAATGACTTCCTGGGAAGCGGAAATCTTCTTGCGCTTATGTCCACCGGCAAAGGCAGAGCGCAATGCTTCTAGATCGGCATTGGAAGCAAGTTCCGACTCAGGAAGTTCGGCAATCTGTCAAAAAAGACAAAAAATGAGTTGAAAGCATGAAAACCAAGTAAATGTACCTTGGGAGCCGGATTCTCGGCCGTATACATTGGCCGGCTTTCTTCGTATTGGTCGCGGGATGCGACCAATTGATTTACGTGTTTCCGTAAATCTTTTGCCGACCAAACCTTGTCGGTTGTCCGCATCGCATTGCCATCTCCCGAATATTCACAGAGGAGGCGAGCGCCGTGATTCGCCAAAGGCTGAATCCGCCTTTCCAACCAGCAAAGGACTGTGTCCCTGCCGGTTAGAGGCGGATCAGAGGCGACGAGCTTTGTGATGCGCCGCTTGATCCTGAGAAGATCCGGCGGCAGGGTTTGAACTGCTTCAGTTCCCCAATTTTCTTGGGGAACAGCGGCGGTGTTCAAGAAAGGTGGAACCCCGGTGGTTTTCCCAGGAAAGGGAACGTCGGGATGATAAAAGAAGGAACCCGTCCAAAATTTGACGGATTCCGATGTTTTAATCTTGGGGAACCAATCTTCCCTAAATCTCCGAAGAGTGAAGGAAATGGTCCCACAAGTTGGGAGTGCGCCCTCCGAAGAGTTCCGCTTAACCCCAAAACAATAAAGCCAGAAATCTAACCTAGGTGCTATACCTAGATAACCCTCGAAAAGGGCCTGAAATCCGGCTAAATAAAGGATGGAGTTGGGTGGCAGGTTATGGGGTTGGATGTTATAGTGGGCGAGAATTTGGAGGAAGAAGGAGGATGGCGGAAGACCCATACCTCTCTGAAGGTGGGAGGAGAGAAGGATGCGTTCCTCGTCCTTTGGCATGGGCTCGGTCTCCTCCTCCGGGAGCCGCCATTTTCCATTCAGTACGAGTCCCTCCTTCTCCATTGTCGGAAGGAGGGATGGCGGAATACTGCTGGCACTCCAGTTGCCGGCAGTTTCCGCCTCTTCTTCGGCTCCAGCGGCGGCGGACGCAGCGGCCTCCGCGGCCACGAGCTCGTCTCCAACGAGCGCGATTTTTTCCTCCATCGTCTCGGGCGCGGACGGTGGGGGAGGCGCGGAGGAAGATCCCGCGAGATCCGCGGAAGCGAGAGGGATTTCCTCGCCCTCCGCGCCGCCGGAGACCTTCACCGGCTCGTCGCTGGAGGCTTGCACTGGCGAGTCCAGTTGCAGGTCCATCGTGGCGATTATGTCGTCTATGTCTTTTGTGACGGTGCGGGCCGGGGAGGATGACGGAGATGCCATCGAGTGGCGGCGCTTGGTCGCTCCGATGAGGTCCTGGGTGCTTCGTGCGCTCGGGAAGGGCTCTGCGAGAACTTTGGCGCTGGAGTGGTGCTGGGAAGTGAGAGCGGAAGGTTTCTGAGGAGGACGAAGACGGCTATTTATAGCCGGAATCTCGTCACGATTCGTGTTAACGGCTCTTTTGACCGTTGGATGATCAACGCGTGTCACTCGCCGGAAATTCCGGGAAATGAAACGACGGGTGATTATTGCTATCACCTCGTTTCCTGCGAGAATCTGTCAGAGATATGTTTCTGGGTTTCCCACCTGTAACCCAAACGTCCCTTACGTCAGCAAGATTAAAGCGCTGATGTAGGAAGTTCCTTCTCCGCGAAGATTCGTGGGAGAAAAGCCGGATTTTCCAGATTCCGAGTTTTTGCGTTGTAACATCCTTCGAGGAGAAAAAGAAGAATCAAGACTGCATGCCGATATTTCTTGGAAAATATGCATTTGGCAAAAGACGGCGAATCCGAGTCTTAATCCTTCTGTGGGGCTACTGTCGGATATATACCAACTAGGGGTATATCAGATGGTAGTCTAAAGTGCCGGATTACCAGGGTGGCCTAAATTGTGATGGGCTATGGTCCGTTAGGCGGCCCAGTAAGCTGATGCACAGAAGCCGGATTCTAGAAGAACCCGGATCACGGCCCACGTGATCTGGCTTGGAGTAGAAGGCGGATTCCTTACTTTCCAAGTTAGAGAGTTACCGTAGTCTTCTAGGTTTCCTATTCTGTATGCCCTAATCCGGCTATTATATAAAACCGGACGGGAGATATGATAGATAGACAAGAAGCTAAAGGATAACTCACCGAGAGGTTGATCCTTGACGAGCAGCTAATAGAACCTCACGTTGTACTCTGTATTTCCAGGCTTTAGTCCTGAATAGTGAGATTGCAGGAGTAGGAACGCCGCATTACTGCGTCGTACCGAACCTGGGTAAAAACCCTGTATCATTGTCCTTCACACAACCACGTTCCCCCACATCTCTATCAGTAGTCTCATGGCACCCCCGTCTATGAATTCTACTACGATGTCTCGACACTGATCATTTGCCCTGTATTGTCAAAATTAAGACTAAAATTCCTAAGGCAAATATTTTCAGATTTGAGAACCATTGGGTTAAGCAACCTGGATTTCTTGACCTTGTTAGTAAAGTTTGGAATACACCTGTTATGGCAAGATCTATTGCCACTAAAATTACTGCTAAGTTAAAAAATCTAAGATATGCCCTAAAGGATTGGGGGAGAAATCTTTATCAGCTGAAATTGCTTATTGAGATGAGTAGTAAGGTGGTTTTTTCTTTGATCAATTGGAAGAGGAGAGATCTCTCAGTATTCCTGAATTTAACTTCAGGTTTATTGTTACGGCTCATATTAAGAATTTATTGTCTATGCAGTCTGATTATTGGAAAAAATGCACAAGTAAATTCAAAAAAAAAGATGCACAACTCGCTGGGCTAAGCTCTCTGGAGAAATACCAAGTATTTTCATGCGAGGACCACTGAGAGGTATCGACACAATGCTATTCCTTCCATTTCTGACACATCAGGAAATATTCTGGTGGATCACCAGGAAAAGGCAACAACTTTTTGGAATTGTTTCAAGAATAGGATGGGAATTTCTAGCCCTCTTGTGATTGATATTGATTTGATAAATTTCTGCCTATGGTGGAAGGATTGGATTGCCTTGCAGATCCTTTTTCTTTGGAAGAAGTGGAGAGTGCGGTAAAGCATCTCAAGCCTGATAGAACTCCTGGACCTGATGGTTTCACTGGTTTATTTATTAAACACCGCTGGAATATTGTGAAGGATGATTTTATCAGACTCTGCAATGATTTTCATAGTGCAAAGGTTTGTTTGGAAAGCATTAATGGGTCTTTTATTACTATCATTCCCAAATCACAGTCCCCTGAAATTGTGAATGATTTTAGGCCCATTTCTGTTACTAATTCTTGCCTCAACTTTATCACAAAGATCTTTGCCAATAGATTTCAAGAGAAGATCTTTGGATGAATCCATGCCAATCAGTATGGTTTTATTAAGTCTAGAACTATTCAAGATTGTTTGGCCTGGTGTTCTGAATATATTTTTAATGTAAACAATCCAAGCAGAAGGTGGTAGTTTTTAAGATTGATTTTGAGAAAGCCTTTGACACCATTGAGCATAGTGCCATTCTTCAGATATTGAGGCTTAAGGGTTTCCCTCCTTTAGTCATTGAATGGGTAAAGGAAATTCTCTCCTCTGGTTCTTGTTCTGTTCTATTGAATGGTGTTCCTGGTAAATCCTTTGTCTGCAGAAGAGGGGTAAGACAGGGTGATCCTTTGTCTCCCATTCTCTATGTGCTGGGAGGGGAATCTGTTACAGATTATTGTTAATTTGGCTTTAAGGGATGGAAGACTTCGTTTACCAATCCCTATTGGTGGATATTATCCTATTGTGCAATATGCTGATGATACTCTAGTAGTGCTTCCTGCTGATCATGATCAGTTACTGATTTTCAAGAAACTTTTAAATTTGTATGATTAGAATACTGGTCTCAAAGTAAATTTCCACAAGTCTTCTATGATTTCCATAAATATTTCTCAGCAGGAGGCTGATGACTTGGCTCTTGTCTTGGAATGTAGTGTGGCTTCTATGCCTTTTACATATTTGGGATTACCTATGGGCAGTACTAAACCTTCTATCAAGGACTTTGCTCCTCTTATTGATAGTATTGAAACAAGACTATCCATAGTTGTCAGAATCGTGATTCTACCATGCGATTCTATGACTTGGCGACCCAAATTGAGCTGAACGATTTCGTGATTCTACTAGGTAGAATCTAAGCTGTTACGATTCTTTAAGTTCCGATTCCAATGTTTGCGATCGTACCATAGAGGTTCTGATCCGATTCTGAATCACGATTCTGACAACTTTGAGACTATCTGCCACTGTTTCTTTTCTTTCTTATGGTAAGAGTCTGGTTCTTGTTAACTCTGTTCTTTCCTCTCTACCTACATATTATATGGGCACTTTAGTGATTCCTAAAGGTGTCATTGAAATAATTGATAAGGCTAGAAGGAGATGTATTTAGAGGAAAGACACGAACAAGGAGAGAGTAAATTATTTGGCTGCTTGGGAGATGGTTTGCAAGCCAAAGAGAAACGATGGTATGGGAGTGGTCAATTTGCAGCTTAAAAACAAAGCTCTGTTGATGAAATTTCTGGCAAAATTCTACAGCTCTGCAGATATCCCTTGGGTTCATATGGTCAAGAATGCTTATTATTTTGAGTCTGTTCCCCATTCAGTTACTTCATGTGGTTCCTTTTGGTGGAGAGGAATTATGCAATTGACAGACACTTGGTGTTCTTTATCCTCCTGCATGGTTGGCTCTGGTTTCTCAGTCCTTTTTTGGAAAGATTTATAGTATGGTGATACTCTCTCACTCAAATTTCCAAGACTGTTCTCCTATGCTAAAGACAAGTTTGCTTCGGTCAGAGACATGATAATGTTGTCTGATGATGCTTTTCATTTTCCTCTTTTGAATGAAGCATTTCAGGAGTTTATTGTTCGGCAAGGTGTTTTGCTGGAAATTCACCTGGATAATAGTAATGATGTATGGTATTGTAATTTCAATAAAGGTGTATATACTTTGAGTAAATTCTACCAGCTTCAGTTTGCCTAGTTGTCTGATGATCAGCGAGCGAAATGGATTTGGAAATCCAAGTGCATGTCAAAGCATAAATTTTTTGCTTGGTTGATTCTGCATGATAGGATTAACACTAAAGAGATGATAAAGAGGAGAAAGTGGAAGATCGAAGGAAATGGTAATTGTGTTCTATGTCCCCTACATTGTCTTGAAGACTGGACACATCTCTTTTTTCAATGCTTTTTCAGCTCCAGAATTTGGAACTACTTGCAAATACAATGGAGTGATAACACTTTTATGGCCAACTTAAAGCAGGCTAAGAGTTCTTTCAATGGTCCTTGCTTTGCAGAGATTTTGATATTGTTCTGTTGGAATATTTGGAAGCAGAGAAATGGTGTTATCTTCGAATCTGAGAGACATTCCTTTAGAGGTTGGAAGGTTGGGTTTTTGTTAGATCTCACCTTGCTTAAGCATAGGTTGAGCTCATGTTTGGCTGATAAACTGTCATCATGGCTTAGTTCCCTTTTTTAGTTTTGGATAGACTGCCTTAGTATATCCTTTATGTATATATCTGTACATATCTGTAAACTTCTCTTTTTGGCAATAAAGGGCTTATGGAGGACATCACGCTGGAGATAGAACTGCACAAAAGGTTCTACAATCAGGTTCCTATTGGCCTAATCTTTTTAAAGATGCAAGAAAGTTAATTTTATCTTGTGATGAATGTCAAAGAGTTGGTAATATTTCTAGACGCAATGAAATTGTTATGAATTATTCTCTTGTTATTGAACCATTTGACTGTTGGGGATTTAAATTTATGGGTCTGTTTCCCCCTTCGAAAGGTTATTCTTATATACTTGTTGTTGTTGATTATGTTACTAAGTGGTTAGAGGCTATACCTACAAAGAGTGATGATGGTGAAACCTCATTAAAAATGAGCAAAGATTTTATTTTTCCTAGGTTTGGTGTGCCTAGATACCTTATGACTAATGGAGGTTCTCACTTTATTCATGGTGATTTTAGAAAAACCCTTTCTAAATATGATGTTAATCATAGAATTGCCTCAACTCATCATCCCCAAACAAGTGGCCAAGTAGAATTATCAAATAGAAATTAAATCTATCTTGCAAAAGACTGTTAATAAATCTTGGAAAAATTGGGCTAGTAAGCTAATTGATGCTTTATGGGCTTATAGAACTGCTTATAAAAATCATATGGGCATGTCTCCTTACAAAATAGTTTATGGAAAAGCTTGTCACTTTCCTTTAGAATTAGAACACAGGGATTATTAGGCAGTGAAAGAACTTAATAGAGATTTTAAATTTGCTGGTAAGAAAAGGTTAATTTACTTGAGTTCTTTGGATGAATGTAGAAGTGAAGCTTATGAAAATGCTAGACTCTTTACAGAGAAATTTCAAAAATGTCATGATAGGATAATTCTTAAGAGAGAGTTCCATGTTGGTGAGAAAGTTCTACTGTATAGGTCTCGTCTCAGATTTTTTGCAGGAAAATTCCTCTCGAGATGGGAAGGACCTTTTATTATTGAAAAGATGTATCATTCGGGTGCAATCAAAATTGTTTCACTCAAAGATAACACTACACAAGTGGTGAATGGGAAAAGACTCAAACATTATATTTCTGGAGATTCTTATAATGAAGATATTGATATTATTCAAGTGGTGACTCCATAAGTTTTATTAAAGAGCAAATTCAAGAAACTGCAGAGTCTGTTTTCGAATAGGTAACAATTTCACTAAGAAAAAGTTTGCATTTGACTCTCCAACACATATTTTTGTTTTTTTTATTAATTATGGAAAATTACGAGACGAAAAGGGGTAGGAAACGGTGCCCGAGGGCACCACACCATGCCACAACGCGGGCCCACCCCTGGCCGCGCCACCACATGGTGCGGGCGCCTCGGAGCCCGTCTTCGACCCATTTTCACCTTGTACCTCCCTTTCATTATGAAACTTTTTGCTATATAATCCCACGGATCCCCTGATGTCCGTATATCGTTTTCTTGTCGTGTTTTCGTTTCGATCTGTTTTTGTCAAGAATTGATCTTGGTACTAGAGGCACCATGGTCTCCGCCAACAATGACAAGGGGAAGGAGCCTTTGGAAGATGATCTCCAAGGTCCTAAGCTGGAGGAGGAGGTAAAGAGTGAAGCTGAAGGAGAAGTAGAAGAAGACCCGCGTGTATACCCTCGCGCCACCATTGCAAGCATCGGACTGGTGGCAAACCCCTTCAAACTCAAGAGAGGCGCGCAAATAAGCACTGGAGGGAAGCTTCCAAGTCACTTATTAGCTTCAAGGACACCATCTTCAGGCATCAATAACCCCTTCCGTACTTTAATCCATAAGCATCAATTTCAAAGGGTGTCTGAGGAAGAGTTGCCCTCTGGTTGAAATATGGATCGTTCTAACTGTAACATCCCTGATTTTTGGAAAAACTCAAAAATCACAAAAATTTGAAACTTTTGTTTTCATGTTATGCAAGCCACCAAAAACCAATAAGATGCAAGAAATAAAAGGAAACAATACATAACTCAATGAAAATTCAAATTAAGAATCCATTATACCTCTATCCCATAAACCCTAAAGCCCCTTTCAAAATAAATATTTCTACCTTAAAGATAAATATTTATTCTGAGCAAACCTCCTAACAAATATGTTTTCAACCCATTTATAACTATGAAAATGTATATGATAAATAAAAACCATAGAATTACCATCTCTAAAAATTTCTCCTTGTCTCCAAAATTATTCCATATGAATAAAATGTTTCTTTTTGCCATTCAAAGATTTTATCAATCTATATCTATAAAGTGTCATATAAATTATGAAAACAAGTTAAATAACTTGGAAAAATAATGTTTTCAATTGGGAAAACAACATCTTCATTTGAGAAAACCACATTATTTTTATTAAACCCCAAATCAAATAAATAAGGAAAATTTTCTATTAAGTGACTATGATGTTTTCATCATATTTATAAATTATAAAATCATGGAAACAAGTTGAAATGGTTTTGGAAAATAGTAATTAACCATATTATAGTCTCTGAATTTTTTCCAAACTCATTTTCCTATTTTATTATTATTATTCATTTAATTGGAATGTTAAGGCAATTATGAACTCATTGGAATTTGTATTTTGAAAAAAATTAAAAATGATGAAAACCCCACAAAAGTGGTACTGTTGGAAAGTATTTGAAATAATATGAATTTAGAATTTTGTTTCATGTTATTTGGATTAATTAAACAAAAGATATAAAATAAATAAGAAAACAGGAAAAAAAGAAAAAAATGCTAATGTCAGCGATGATGTCATCATCGTCTTCAAGCCAGAGAAGAAACAGTCGGCCGTTTCTCCCCCGATTAAATCCCTTCAATTCGTGCGTTTATGGAAGAATTGAAGCCCCTTCCCGGACCATCCTTATATCTCTCACCCACCGCTCCATTTCCCCTCTGGAATGACAAGGTATAGTGCCCCCGGGATGCTAAAATTTCTCGCCGGAGATGCTCGAACCCACCACCGTCAACTTCCATTTCCGGCCACCACAGTGAGTCCCCACCGTCCCCGTTGGTCTCTTTCGAGTCTCCTTGTCCTAGCGCCCTCCCTCATGCCTTTTTTCTTTTTTCTCCGCAGCAGAGAGACCACGGCAACGGCGACCGAAGCTCGCCGGAGCTCTTCTGCCACCATCTGCTCGACGCAGTCCATCCCGGAAGCGAGGAGGCAAGCAGGCCCCACCATCATCCTCTTCGTAGTGAGGCGCACCTCCCCGTGCCCTCGATGACCCCGGAAGACCCCTGTAACGTCAACGCCGTCAAGCGCAGCATCGCCGGCCGTCGTGATGCCATTTTACGGCGGATTCCGCCGCCCGGTGAGCACCCCTCCTCCAGATCTAATCGGGACCCTTAGATCTAGATCACACCGCCTAAAATAGGTCACTAATTGAAGAGGTTTTAGCCAGTAGAATAGCGCCACGTGTGAGCCCAGTTGGCAGCGCCCGTTTAGTTATCTGTCGCCCACGCAGCACGTAGCTGGCCCAGGCCCATTCCCTATCCATCGCCCCGCGCGGCAAATAACAGATCTGAGCCCATCCGCCTCTGGATTTTATTTTCCGAATAAAATTAGAATGTAAGTTTTGCAGAAAAGCCCCTGCATCTTAGATCTATCATAACTTTCGGTCCACAAGGCCAAATTTAGCAAACTTGGACTTTTTGGAATCAGCACAACATGTAGAAACTTTCTCCACTGTTCAATTTTAAAATTGACTATTTAAAATTTGTTCAAATTCAAATATGTTTGTTTGATGAATTTTGGCATAATTCAAATTCTACAAATCCAAAAATTGTAAATAAAATATATTTGGAAACCTTAGGATGTGCACTTTCATAACCTCTGTCCCAAAATAATTATTGATCAAATTAAAATTGATTTTAGAATTAAGTTGTCTGTTTGAGTATTTTGACATAGAATTATTTCTATAAATAATTAGAAAATGTTTTCATAGGCAAAGTTGATTCTTTTGGTAGCCTTTAACCAGATACATCATTTCCCAACAATTTTGGACACCATTGGACCATGACCATGTTTTTTTTGCCAAAAATCCATCATAGTAGTCCATCTAGTTATTATGTCTTAGATTTTGTTTCCATTTCTTTCTACCATTGTTTGTTGTGGCCATTTTTGGATCCAAGAACAAGTCCCTAAAATTACCAAGTAGTGAACCTCAAACACTAGCACCCTAGTATTCTATCTACTTCTCCATTCCCCTATTCTTGCTTCAAGAAATCATCAAGTTAGCAAAATGGAGATCAAGACTCAAGCACAAGAAGAAAACTTCATTTTCAACTTAGTGGAAACATGAAGAGCTACAAGGAAGATCAATGAAGAAGTTTTGAAGAAAAGACTTGGACTCCACACCTAGAAGAAAACTCAAGAATTACAAGTGTGAAGAAATTTAGAAGAAAACATCTCCCCCTCTCTTCCTATCCTTCTTCTTATTTTCTTTCCAATTTGACCTAGTGGTATTTGTGCCCATCCCATACCCAAACCAATTAGTGAAGTGAAAGCCCTGAAGAATTTATCAAGACCAAGAGAAGAATCCATCCAAGGAACAAGACTACAATAGAAGCATGAAGATGATCTTCAAGAAGGCAATCACATGAGGTCTAGAAGCAATCCATACAAGTTGAAGAATAACAAGTTATTTTTGTCCAACCATTGACCCAAATGGAAAACCCAAGACTTAGTAATATTTTCCCTTGGATGATGAAGTTAGTAGACCTACCCTAACCACAATGGAAAATACTAACATAGTCACTCAAATATTTTTGAAGGTGAATATGACCAAGTGTTTGCATGTATTACTTTAGTTGAAGAAGTAATATGTTTATTCTGAGTGAACTCTTGGAACTTCCTCGAGTATGGTTATAATAAAGTTAGTTTTCTACAAACTCAACCTAGCCCATCTCAAGTAAACCTTTGGAAAGTACTTAACATATGAAACCAAGAAAGAATGAATCTTTCAAAACTCAAACCTTGACCTTGTCCTAGCCAACTTGGTTACATCCCTTTTTCCATGGTTGTTGCTTTGTATGTTTCTTCACTTGTATGATTGTTTGGTAGAATGTGTGTTTATTTTGTTATTGTGTTTTCAATGAATAGATTGTACAGAGAGCAACGGTCTTTTGTGAAGAGAGTGTGAATTCTTCACCAACTTCAACAAGGCAAGTAACACATCATCAACTACCCATTATTTTCTATATGCATTAGTTGATTTTGAGTAGTATGCATGATAGGAAATTTTAATAAGTTATATTATGCTATGCTATATCCTAGTAGTGAGTAGCCATCCTTATACCTTGTTATTTTGATGCCTTGGTACTTATTTAGATGCTTTGCCATGCTACAAAATTTGTTTTACTAGATGTTGAGGAAAAATTCTAAGTATAACTAATGAATGAACCACCTGGGTGGAAGTGGTAAGACTGGTTTATGTTGAGTGTTGCCTCAGGGCCCTTATCTAAGGGTTATTCCACTTGAGGTTGTCACTTGCGGATGGCCACCCAGGAACAAAGAGATTACTATGTCCTTCTAAGTTTAGTAGCTTCCCGTGCAGCCTTTAGTCATATGGGCTCTGTCTTGATCAACTAAGTTGAATGATCTCACTAGGCTTACCAGCAGATGTAGCATAATTATAGGTGGAACGGGTAAGCCAAACGGTGGTGGAATTTCTTCTGAAAGATCTCGTCTCAATCTTCTCCTTTTTTTTTAATGCACTCAGGGTGTATAGGATGTTTGGGCTGATTTGAGTCTGAAGGTGAAAGTGCACAAACTCTACAGAGTCAGCAAACTAAGATCTTAGCCGTGTCCCCGGTTATGGACAACTATGAGCAGCTGGACAAGGATTGACGGAAGAATCTCATCATCAATTTCAATAAGTAAAATTTGACCAAGTGAACAGTATTTGTGGTGCTTGGATCTTAATCCAATGTTGCCACCCTTTGAAAAGAAAAGTTTGTTTTACAAAAGAGATAGGACAAAACTGGCTTTATGCAAACTCAGCCAAAACCCCACTCAGCCAAATAAGCATGTAGTATTAGTCTTGCCATTTATATCCACCATAGTGTTACTTGACAATACATTAAATTGTATTGACTCCCTTGTGGCTGCATATTCCATATTGCAGATATTTCTGAAGACGAGTGAGGATTTCGTTTAGGATCTCGAGACTATCGCCAACATGTTTTGCCTGTGGCACATGAAGAAGATGGGCTCAATGTTGTACTATATTTTCCGCTGTATTTCTTTGTTTTCTGCTAGTCTTCTAATACTATGCAAGTTGTAATCCTATTTTGTAAAGACTGGATCATGCAATGTAATAGAATTTTATGCATTTGCATGATATTTCATTTTGTACTGTGGTGCTAGCAATTGATCCAGGGACTAGCACAATAACACAGGTATTCCATCTTTATTAAAAGTTGGGATGCTACAAAATGGTATCAGAGCATTGTGTTGCCTGTAGGATTCGAGACCCTTAGGTTTGGAAGTCATTTTTTATCATGTTATTATCTCCTTAGAGTATTTTGGATCCTAGCGGCATAGTGAGATGAAGCGGCCCGAACAACTTTACGTGTCCACGGACACGAGACCGTTCCCTGATTGGCTTGCGGGTGCATGTCCTTCTCACTATAGTGAATATCCAATTTACAACAAGTTGTTAATAACCTATTGATCACCCTAGAATTGAAAATTTGCTATGTTCAAACTTTCTAGAAACAAAACAGCCATCTTATTTCTTCTCATATCCTCTCATCTACTATTCACCTTCAAAATTTTCTAGGTGACCTACTTCTTCAATACCATCAAGGCAAGATTGTTGATGACCATACCAAGAAGTGCAAGGAGTATTTTCACCACATGAAGACCTACAGTCAAGACAATTGAAGAATACTTGAGATACACCAATACTCCACAACAATCAAGAACACCTCAAGACATCGAGAGAAGAATTTGAAGAAAAAGCTCAAGAAGATATAGATGAGACCACCAATATAGTTACTTGGTTAGAACAGCGTTAACGTGTTAGTGTATTGATCATACCTATGAGTGTGGTATGACAATATTAGTCTGTTTTCTAAAACCATATTGTTTTGGGTGATGATTGTGTTGCTATATGTTTGTTATGTGTTGTTTGCAAGATGAGTTTCCTTGATCTGCTGTGTTGGGGTAGGATTTTCTTTAGTCTCTTTCTAATCTCTACTCATCCATGATCAATGCCAACTACATCATAAGGAGAAACAAGCCAATCAACAAGTGAAGAAAGACAAGTGAACCCCAAGTTGCATGAGCTATGAAGATTTCAGAGCCAACTACACCAAGAGAAGAAATAATGAAGAAACACAACTATCCAATTTGTGTTACATAAGAATTTTACGCAACCCACTAGTTGAGAAATGATAGTTTAGCTCAAGTTTGTCTTACAGATTGGAAACTTTATGTTAGACAAGTGAGGTGACCTAGTGTTATTAAACAAGATTCATCAATCCAAGTACAAGGTAATTATTGAGTGCAACATGGATTGGCCCCCATGGTGACTACTCACATTATTTACTTTTGCTATGAGGAATGTTAAATCTGAGTGACATACCTATTAGAGAGACGACGATGTTAAGCCTGAACCATAGAATGGTAGAATACAATAATGACCCTATGATAGTGATGCTGAAAACGTATTATTTTCGGTGAGGATCAAACCAACCTTGGAGGTATCAAACATATGGAAGATTTTTGCCTACCATGAGAGTTTCGTTAGAAATAGCATGGTGTTTGCTTTCAAGGATGACAATAACAAGATGGAAGATTTTCCAAGAACATCAAAAGACCAAGTTGAGGGTGAACCAAAGACTTTTTTTTTACCCAAAGAGTGACCCCTCGGTGTCAAAGGTAGTTCAACATACCAATGTTGGTCTGCAGCTCTACCGCGAAGGAAAGTTCTACTCAAGACAATCTCAAATCAATCTACACTCCAATCTAATGAAAATAGACTACCCACAAAAGTTTCTTTTAAGGGTGGTAGCCCACCTAGTTGTTCTGGAACCCAGTTACCCAAACCTAATCTTTCTTTCTAGCCTTCCCAAATATCGGGACGAGATTTCTTTTAAGGGTGGTAGTCTGTAACATCCCTGATTTTTGGAAAAACTCAAAAATCACAAAAATTTGAAACTTTTGTTTTCATGTTATGCAAGCCACCAAAAACCAATAAGATGCAAGAAATAAAAGGAAACAATACATAACTCAATGAAAATTCAAATTAAGAATCCATTATACCTCTATCCCATAAACCCTAAAGCCCCTTTCAAAATAAATATTTCTACCTTAAAGATAAATATTTATTCTGAGCAAACCTCCTAACAAATATGTTTTCAACCCATTTATAACTATGAAAATGTATATGATAAATAAAAACCATAGAATTACCATCTCTAAAAATTTCTCCTTGTCTCCAAAATTATTCCATATGAATAAAATGTTTCTTTTTGCCATTCAAAGATTTTATCAATCTATATCTATAAAGTGTCATATAAATTATGAAAACAAGTTAAATAACTTGGAAAAATAATGTTTTCAATTGGGAAAACAACATCTTCATTTGAGAAAACCACATTATTTTTATTAAACCCCAAATCAAATAAATAAGGAAAATTTTCTATTAAGTGACTATGATGTTTTCATCATATTTATAAATTATAAAATCATGGAAACAAGTTGAAATGGTTTTGGAAAATAGTAATTAACCATATTATAGTCTCTGAAATTTTTCCAAACCCATTTTCCTATTTTATTATTATTTTTCATTTAATTGGAATATTAAGGCAATTATGAACTCATTTGAATTTGTATTTTGAAAAAAATTAAAAATGATGAAAACTCCACAAAAGTGGTACTGTTGGAAAGTATTTGAAATAATATGAATTTAGAATTTTGTTTCATGTTATTTGGATTAATTAAACAGAAGATATAAAATAAATAAGAAAACAGGAAAAAAAAGATTTTTTTTTGATGTCAGCGATGATGTCATCATCGTCTTCAAGCCAGAGAAGAAACAGTCGACCGTTTCTCCCCCGATTAAATCCCTTCAATTCGTGCGTTTATGGAAGAATTGAAGCCCCTTCCCGGACCATCCTTATATCTCTCATCCACCGCTCCATTTCCCCTCTGGAATGACAAGGTATAGTGCCCCCGGGATGCTAAAATTTCTCGCCGGAGATGCTCGAACCCACCACCGTCAACTTCCATTGCCGGCCACCACAGTGAGTCCCCACCGTCCCCGTTGGTCTCTTTCGAGTCTCCTTGTCCTAGCGCCCTCCCTCATGCCTTTTTTCTTTTTTCTCTGCAGCAGAGAGACCACGGCAACGGCGACCGAAGCTCGCCGGAGCTCTTCTGCCACCATCTGCTCGACGCAGTCCATCCCGGAAGCGAGGAGGCAAGCAGGCCCCACCATCATCCTCTTCGTGGTGAGGCGCACCTCCCCGTGCCCTCGATGACCCCGGAAGACCCCTGTAACGTCAACGCCGTCAAGCGCAGCATCGCCGGCCGTCGTGATGCCATTTTCCGACGGATTCCGCCGCCCGGTGAGCACCCCCCCTCCAGATCTAATCGGGACCCTTAGATCTAGATCCAACCGCCTAAAATAGGTCACTAATTGAAGAGGTTTTAGCCAGTAGAATAGCGCCACGTGTGAGCCCAGTTGGCAGCGCCCGTTTAGTTATCAGTCGCCCACGCAGCACGTAGCCGGCCCAGGCCCATTCCCTATCCATCGCCCCGCGCGGCAAATAACAGATCTGAGCCCATCCGCCTCTGGATTTTATTTTTCGAATAAAATTAGAATGTAAGTTTTGCAGAAAAGCCCCTGCATCTTAGATCTATCATAACTTTTGATCCACAAGGCAAAATTTAGCAAACTTGGACTTTTTGGAATCAGCACAACATGTAGAAACTTTCTCCACTGTTCAAATTTAAAATTGACTATTTAAAATTTGTTCAAATTCAAATATGTTTGTTTGATTAATTTTGGCATAATTCAAATTCTACAAATCCAAAAATTGTAAATAAAATATATTTGGAAACCTTAGGATGTGTACTTTCATAACCTCTGTCCCAAAATAATTATTGATCAAATTAAAATTGATTTTAGGATTAAGTTGTCTGTTTGAGTATTTTGACATAGAATTATTTCTATAAATAATTAGAAAATGTTTTCATAGGCAAAGTTGATTCTTTTGGTAGCCTTTAACCATATACATCATTTCCCAACAATTTTGGACACCATTGGACCATGACCATGTTTTTTTTGCCAAAAATCCATCATAGTAGTCCATCTAGTTATTATGTCTTAGATTTTGTTTCTATTTCTTTCTACCATTGTTTGTTGTGGCCATTTTTGGATCCAAGAACAAGTCCCTAAAATTACCAAGTAGTGAACCTCAAACACTAGCACCCTAGTATTCTATCTACTTCTCCATTCCCCTATTCTTGCTTCAAGAAATCATCAAGTTAGCAAAATGGAGATCAAGACTCAAGCACAAGAAGAAAACTTCATTTTCAACTTAGTGGAAACATGAAGAGCTACAAGGAAGATCAATGAAGAAGTTTTGAAGAAAAGACTTGGACTCCACACCTAGAAGAAAACTCAAGAATTACAAGTGTGAAGAAATTTAGAAGAAAACATCTCCCCCTCTCTTCCTATCCTTCTTCTTATTTTCTTTCCAATTTGACCTAGTGGTATTTGTGCCCATCCCATACCCAAACCAATTAGTGAAGTGAAAGCCCTGAAGAATTTATCAAGACCAAGAGAAGAATCCATCCAAGGAACAAGACTACAATAGAAGCATGAAGATGATCTTCAAGAAGGCAATCACATGAGGTCTAGAAGCAATCCATACAAGTTGAAGAATAACAAGTTATTTTTGTCCAACCATTGACCCAAATGGAAAACCCAAGACTTAGTAATATTTTCCCTTGGATGATGAAGTTAGTAGACCTACCCTAACCACAATGGAAAATACTAACATAGTCACTCAAATATTTTTGAAGGTGAATATGACCAAGTGTTTGCATGTATTACTTTAGTTGAAGAAGTAATATGTTTATTCTGAGTGAACTCTTGGAACTTCCTCGACAAGTATGGTTATAATAAAGTTAGTTTTCTACAAACTCAACCTAGCCCATCTCAAGTAAACCTTTGGAAAGTACTTAACATATGAAACCAAGAAAGAATGAATCTTTCAAAACTCAAACCTTGACCTTGTCCTAGCCAACTTGGTTACATCCCTTTTTCCATGGTTGTTGCTTTGTATGTTTCTTCACTTGTATGATTGTTTGGTAGAATGTTTGTTTATTTTGTTATTGTGTTTTCAATGAATAGATTGTACGGAGAGCAACGATCTTTTGTGAAGAGAGTGTGAATTCTTCACCAACTTCAACAAGGCAAGTAACACATCATCAACTACCCATTATTTTCTATATGCATTAGTTGATTTTGAGTAGTATGCATGATAGGAAATTTTAATAAGTTATATTATGCTATGCTATATCCTAGTAGAGAGTAGCCATCCTTATACCTTGTTATTTTGATTCCTTGGTACTTATTTAGATGCTTTGCCATGCTACAAAATTTGTTTTACTAGATGTTGAGGAAAAATTCTAAGTATAACTAATGAATGAACCACCTGGGTGGAAGTGGTAAGACTGGTTTATGTTGAGTGTTGCCTCAGGGCCCTTATCTAAGGGTTATTCCACTTGAGGTTGTCACTTGCGGATGGCCACCCAGGAACAAAGAGATTACTATGTCCTTCTAAGTTTAGTAGCTTCCCGTGCAGCCTTTAGTCATATGGGCTCTGTCTTGATCAACTAAGTTGAATGATCTCACTAGGCTTACCAGCAGATGTAGCATAATTATAGGTGGAACGGGTAAGCCAAACGGTGGTGGAATTTCTACTGAAAGATGTAAGGACCCCAGACCGGCAGTCTGAAACCCTACGTATGCATACATTCACGATCCCAGAAAGATCAGTCGTGAACAACATACACAGTTGGCACACAGAAATACATCATCCATTACACGAATACACAAAGGTATTACATAAATGATCACATGATCAAGTTTAACGCAACTGCCACATGGGGCAGGCAACTTATCAAACACAGCGGAAGACAATCAAAACACAACGTAGTTGAGCCCAAGTCACGCCTTAACCTACAGGCTGCTGACCCGGAGACGATCCTAGTTCGCAAAGCCGTCAACTCCGTACTTCTCTTCATAGATCTCCTTTGGAGGCTCCTTCTCAAAGTCTGGCAAGTAGATACCAGGGGCGAAACCATAATGAGTACATTTGAATGTACTCAGCAAGACATCCATCATATCACTTACCAACATGCAAGTATGCTTATATGGTGGATTAGGTAGGCTATAAATAGGGTTCACTATCAATGGTGTTCATATATGATGACACCACAGTTGCAGTCAGGTTAATCTGTATCTTCGTTGAAGAAGATACTTCAGAAGAAAATAAAATAATATAGTTTTATTTCTCTTGTAGATATCACATCTACAAGAGGTTTTGTAAAACTTTGTTAAAGAATATTTTCTCTTTGCAAAACTTCTTGGAATCAGTTTCCAGAATTCTTGCTTAGAGTAGAAAATGTTTTCTTTGCAAAACATTTTGTTTTGTATAGCATCATCTGGCTTTTCATCATCGACGATACCTCCACGGTATAAGTTTCCATTCCTTTCCGAACTTCACAAGTTCAACACTTCCTTTCCAAAATTCCCTTTTCAAAAACTTCCTTTTTGAAAACATTGACACAATGCTAGCTACATGGCCATTCAACTGTCCATATCCGAGGACGCGGCTTCTTCGAAAAAGTTGTACTCTGCAGAGGTGTACACATCCACCAGATCCAGTACACCTCCCGTGAACAATCACGGACTGTAACAACAGTATGTAAACATCAGGTATCTGATCATAACCATCCACTATGTTCAAGCTAGAATGTGTCTATCTCTCAGTTGAGTTTTACCGGTCACCCCCGGCACCGAGCTAATCCCTGCCAGCCAGGATGCCTCAACTGATGCGACCGGAGGGAAAATTAATCCCACACTTTTTATGTCTCAACTCTTGACAACAATTCGGTTCAAGGGATTCCTTCCCTTATAGCGTTTGAGATAGAACACACACTAACAAGGAAAAACTTCAAGTTAAGCCCCGTGCCCATGTTGGGGTAGGGTGGCAGTACGGTAAAGGTTGTCCGGCGAAGACTAGGTTATGTGTCATTTTTGAAAAACACCATTTTCTCAAAAATGACCACTTCCACATTCCTTCGGAGAACAAGGATCCGCCTTTTCTCCGGGTTTTCCGTAAAGCCTTTGTTTTGTAGAAACACAATTTTAGGGTGTCCACTTAGGGACTAGTATATTTGATGGTAATAAATACCATATGGTGGCCTATGGGCTTGGTATTACCAAGTTTAACTACTGGCATGATAGTAACCTATAATATAGTATAGTAGTAATTTCCACATCAAAAATAGTTTTGATAATCAAGTTTTTGTAAAACTTCAGAGGTAAAACATGCATGATAGATAATGATAAGTATTGTATCAGCAAGCATCAGGATGGCTTGCCTGGTATCTCCTTGTGTCCCTGGTTTTGGAGTGACTGGAACTTGGAACTGAGCTTCACGACACTTCCTTCCTCTTCGTTTTCTAACGTCGTAAAAAGGAATAAAGGACACACATTCAGAACCAATCAAGGCAAGCAAAAATGCATAACCATACATACAGCAAGGAAAACTAATAATAATCTATCACTCAATTATTAATGGAGCAAACAATCAAACAAACACACTTGGCAGAAATACCATTTAATAAGACAACTTAAGGTTGGAGGAACATATCTCACAACCTTAATATCATGGATTCAGTGGGTGTGCCACTCTCATACCAAGATATTATTAAACCCCAAAATACACTTAGTTTCACAAGGGTGAGACTACTAAAAGTATATAAAACATGCACAAAAATAATCATGGCAATAGGTCTATCAACCAAACCACAAAAAGAAAAAGGTAGCTATGCTACTGAGCCTAAATTCACACCAAGAATAAATAAGACACATGATTTGCAAAAATTACTTTTACAAATCAGTGAGCCTACACAAGTGCAACAAGGTAATAGACTCATCACAAAACACACAATTTCTCATAGTGAGAACAATAGAAACAATGACTAAAAAGGAGGAATCCTATAGAAATGTTTCTACTAAAAGTTTGCTATGCAAGCATGCATAACAAGTAAAGTACTAAAATCCAAACAAGGAACCATGTTATCATAATAGTAAATGAAAACATGTCCTCATGCAAGGATACACAATTATCTACCAAACACAAGTTGGCAGGAAAAATAATTCAATACAAGAAAAATGCTAGGGAAACTAGTACTACTCAAACATGATGAATCAATGGATGCATTGAAATCAAGTAATTGAAATACAACCAGAGGGTCCATGCCATAAAAACAGGAGTGAAAAACATCTATACTTGCTATAACAAAAATATCCCATTTAACAAAACAAGGTAACAATTTGCAGGGCAACTCATACACACTAGTGGTAATAAAAAGGGCATTACTAGAGGAATCAAATAACACTCCAAAGATGGATTTTTTCCTAGCAAGCCACACATGATTATAACCACTTACAAACAGAAGCATACACCTTTCCATTTAGCACTAAAAATCCAAAACAAAAATACTAGACACTCATTAATTATAGAACTATAGAAAAGAAACACATCTAGTGTGGGGGAAATAATGTTTCCACCAAAAATGCAATGACACCAGTGGGTGTTCCACTATCATAACAAAGCATTAAGAGGTCACAAGGCCTCTGGTCACACTTGATAAAAATTAACAAAAGACTAAACTAGCATCTAGTGCAATAACCATACTAGTAGAAAATAATAGGATGCTAACATAAGCAAGGTAATGCTACTCATGCTATTGTTTTCACACAAGTGAAAACTCTAGGGTTCAAGTACTCATAAAAACATGACCAAAATGCTACTGGTCCTATTAACACAACACAAAAATATGTGGCTACACAACCACAAATGTTATGTCAAAAATTCTCCACATGAGAGACTTTTTCCATAACATTCTCATAGTCATGACAAAGCTACCCATGCTTTTCTACCTACTCAAATGAAAGATAGCAGAGGTGATAACAACACAATATAAGTATCAACATGGTGCTGTATGTAATCAAAAATCCAAGTGCTTGCACATAATTTATCACTCAAAAGTTCTATGCAAGTATAAACTAGAGAATAAAACATATGCTACTAATATAAATCCTATTTCTTCTCCACTCAAGTACACACAATCCAACATTCTAAAATAGCTAAGTAACACTTAGAAAACAAGTTCACACAACTTTTACATGCTAGAAAACAATATTGCAACACAAAAATATATTCACACAATTTAATTTCCTAAAATGTCAAAATGGCAGAAACAAGCAATTTAAAGATCTGTCCACCAAATTTTATATGATGCTCTAAAAATTAAACCCAACGAGGTTTGGGTAGTCCTAAACATATACAAGACCATCCAATTGAGTTTGCATCAAAAATCATTTTTAATAATTTTATAAAAATCACCAAAGTGCTCTCTGGTGTTTTACCAAATTGCATTCCGTTTCACAAATACTAAGAATTTGGAAGCAAGGTTAATTGCTCCTGTTAGGAAATTTCAAGGTCTTTCCAATGCAATTTTCCTCACTTCATTCTGAGTTGTGAAATAAAAATGGTGCTCATTTTGGTGTTTCCGGTACCTGTTGCCAAACCATTTTTCATTTCAAAAATAATCATCCAAATGCAGATCTACAAATTGGAGGTGGTTTAGATTTTGTTGGTGTACATCTGTGAATTTTAGTTTGGTCAAAATCAGCTTTTAGCTTAGTTTTTAAGGCCCAAAGCAATCATGTAATGTTTCTGTAAAAAATAAAATGGAAAACAAAGCATTATTGGGCTAGATTTACTGTTGGGCCGGCCAGATCTAGATCCAACGCGCGCGGATCCAGCCTCAAGTCGCTGACTCGCGGGCCAGCCGCCACGCGGGCAGCCACGCGGGCACAACGAGGGCCACCAGCAGGTTTGACCTTTCCGCGCGGGGTCAAGGCGCGGCGTCAGCACGACGTCATGCGCGCGTCACCCGCCGGCGGGAAAGGTCTCCGGCGAGCCCAATCCGGCGCATTCCTTCCACCATTTCGCGAATAAACTGCACCTACACGATGTGCTCGACGAGGGGAACCGCACGGGCTCATCCTCGTTTCCAGGGAACAAACGGAGGGCGGCCGGCGACGATGCGCGCGCGGCGGCCGGAACACGACCACGGCACGGCCACGTTTTAGAGCGAGAGGGGGAGGGAAAAAGGTAGGGGACGGTCGCCTGCTTACCACGAGCGCAATGGAGGGCTCGGCTAGGGAGGAGGAAGCTCGTGGCGGCGGGAATAGCTCGCCGGAGCTCGCCGGCCCCGAAGACGAAATTGCACGGCGCGGGCTCCTGGCGCCATCCCGCCTCGATTCCTCTCGCACACGGGGTAAACACGACGAGGCGGATACGATGATGCTAACGGCTACCTGCGGCGTGCTCTCTACCGGCTGGAACGACGGCGAGGTGTAGGGCTAGGGTTTCGTTTCTTGGGATTTTTGAGCAGAGAGAGGAGCTCACGTGGGGGGGGGGGGAGAGAGAGAGGGGGTATGTGGGAGACAAGGCACATGGGGGGGCCTCTTATTCTCAAAGTTTCCTTCACCTCGAAGCCATGGAGTAGGTTCTCTGTATCTACAGAAGGGCTAGAGGAAGAAGATGACTCGGATTTCAAAAGGGTCCCTAGCAATTTACAAATAGGTCCCTGGCCTCTCTGAAAAAGGATGTTTTCACCAAGCAACCAAATTCAATATTTAAATTACTTTTGCCCAAAATTCTAATTAGTTGAGATGCACAACATATATGAAAATTGGCTCAATTGGAGAAACTTTATAATTCAAAGTTGTTCAAATTTGAATTCTTACATAAATGGACATTGAATTTATTAACCTACTTACGAGCTTCCAAAAATGATAATTTTTGGCACACATTCCTTACTTGATGTGTTACTTATGTGGTAGAAAATTGAAGTCATTTTGAGTTACTTCATAGAACAAACTTGTTCAAATTTCAAAAAGGTGCTGTCAAGAAAACAGGGTTTTTTGGCAACTTAAACAATTCAAAAACTTGTGCCCTTTTGGTTTTCATCCTTATTTATGATATAGAGAGTGTGGTATTTATTTAATGGCATTTTGAAAACGTTTGTAGAACAAACATGTTCAAAATTCCAAATGTTGCTGTGGAGAAAAACCATGTTTTCAGGACTTTAATGGATTCAATTTTGGGTCTCCTCTTGTGTGTGTTCCTTATTTGTTATAAGGAAGCAATGGTATTAATTTCAGCTCATTTGAAGAAAGTTTCCAATAGTAACTTGTTTTAGTTTTCTGTTTCTGGAAATATCGGAATTTCAATTTAATAAGGCACTTGGCTTTTCTTTAACAATGCTTTGCCAAAATATTTATGTGACTAGAGATAGAAAGTCAATGCTATCCAATACCTTTGTTTTGAAGCTTGCAAGGTTGGAAAAACATTTGATAAGATTTTGGTGAAGCATTTAAGAATGCCTCTTTTTCCTGATAGTCTTTTAGGGAAATTTATTTAGTGTTTCCTCTTTCTTAAATTAGGCCTTGGAATAATACTCAACAAGTATGGGATTCATAAGATAGTTTTTGGAAAACTCTTTGATCAATATTTACTTTAGAAAATATTGTCAAGGTCATTGGAAACAATATGTTGAATATTTTGTTTTCAATTTCTTAGCCATGTAAGTTTATATAATTTGTTTGTTTAGTTGCACTCAAACAAATACAATCAAAGTTTAATTGTCAAGCAATTAGCAAAACAACAGTGTTATCAGGTATTCCAAAATTGGGATGTGACAAAAGATCTCGTCTCAATCTTCTCCTTTCCTTAATGCACTCAGGGTGTATAGGATGTTTGGGCTGATTTGAGTCTGAAGGTGAAAGTGCACAAACTCTGCAGAGTCAACAAACTAAGATCTTAGCCGTGTCCCCGGTTTTGGACAACTATGAGCAGCTGGACAAGGATTGACAGAAGAATCTCATCATCAATTTCAATAAGTAAAATTTGACCAAGTGAACAATATTTGTGGTGCTTGGATCTTAATCCAATGTTGCCACCCTTTGAAAAGAAAAGTTTGTTTTACAAAAGATATAGGACAAAACTGGCTTTATGCAAACTCAGCCAAAACCCCACTCAGCCAAATAAGCATGTAGTATTAGTCTTGCCATTTATATCCAATATAGTGTTACTTGCCAATACATTAAATTGAATTGACTTCCTTGTGGCTGCATATTCCATATTGCAGATATTTCTGAAGACGAGTGAGGATTTCGTTTAGGATCTCGAGACTATCGCCAACATGTTTTGCCTGTGGCACATGAAGAAGATGGGCTCAATGTTGTACTATGTTTTCCGATGTATTTCTTTGTTTTCTGCTAGTCTTCTAAGACTATGCAAGTTGTAATCCTATTTTGTAAAGACTGGATCATGCGATGTAATAGAACTTTATGCATTTGCATGATATTTCATTTTGTACTGTGGTGCTAGCAATTGATCCAGGGACTAGCACAATAACACAGGTATTCCATCTTTATTAAAAGTTAGGATGCTACACTAACAATGCAGGAAAGGAAAGCTCTCAATTTGAAGAGGTGTGGGGGAATAATTCCAAGAGCTAGCACTCATAGTCTGACAAGTTCATGAACCGTATTGAGCACAATACAGAGTTGATTCGTACTCTCACCTACAGGATTGATGAATTGAAGGAGTTGGTTGATAGGCTTATTAAGGATTCACTACCACCACCGAAGGAGCAATTGTTCATTGGTAGTGGCATTCTTGTCATGGTGTTGTCACGGCAAGTGTCCTCATGTGAGAACTAGATTGCGAGGCCATTGCTACTGAGCGAAACTTCGAAAGGGTTAATGCGGAAACGAGAGACGCGAGTTTACCCAGGTTCGGCCCCTCGATTGAGGGTAAAACCTACTCCTTCCTTCTTACTGTTGGGAAACAAGGTCTCGATAACAAAGGGCGATTCCGGCTCTCGATGTCTCGAGCTCCCTTGCAATTGACTTAGAACTTGTCTATCTACGTCCCAGGGTCTTATATAGTGGACGAGACCTCCGGGTTACAGAGGGATCCGGGTTATACCCGTCATCGGAGTCCTAGCTTTCTCCCACTCCTGGTCGTCCCGTTCTGGTTCTTCTCATGACCCGGTCACTCCCGTCCGGCCTTGAGTTGCTCTCCAGGCCTTGGGCTTCCGTGTCTTCTATTTTCGGCTTGGGGCTGGCTCCTTTGTCCCTTCCGGGTTACGCACATGGTAACCCGAATCTTCCTCTTCCTAGTGACCATCTTCAAACCCGGTCCTTCTTGATATAAACCGGATCAGATACCTAGAACCGGTTTGGGTATATTCCGGTTTACGAGGGTGGTTGGTGAGCCTCCCCCTCACCTATTACCCCAACATTATCACCCAGGTTAATGCAAACACTTAAGCCGAAACTTACGTTGTTTGCGTTAAGCTATTTCCGGCATAAATCAAACATCCGTCGCTTCGAGAAAACAACTTTTCAGAATATTTGATCCGGATTTCCCGGGTTTAGTCATTATCATCAGGATCGTATCCTTCCGTTTCTTGAAAAGATAACTCCGCATCTTTATCTCCAAAATCTCAGGAACAGAAAATATCTCGGCTCATCCCGGATTCTTCTCCACGTATTCAATGCATTTTTCCGCAGAGAATCTTCCCTCGTAGATCCAATCTATTCATATCCTTTCTGTAAAAAATATTAATCCTGAGGGTCCTTTGTGCAAAATCTCCACTTAACCCTAGGTTTTAGTCCCCCGCCTATAAATAGTCCACGGTACAGCCCCAGGGCTCATTCGCACCATGCGTCCCCACTTCTTCTTCTTCCTCCGGAAAAGAGCTCGAGAGCTTCGTTTTCTTCCTTGCGCCGCTGCATCCGGAGAATCGCCGACGTTCGTCGCAATATGGTGAAGGAGAAGAGCCTGGCGACCAAAGCTGGACGAACCGGAAAGAAGAAAAAGACCGGAGGTGCCTCCGGTTCTGCAGATGCTAAGTCCGGAAGAGGGATGATGCAAGTAAACTGGTGTAAGTCGGAGATGACTCAAGGCCGGATTACGGAGATGGAGGACTCCGGGTTACTGCCAAAGAACCTATCTTGGCGTGCCCCGGGGAATGATATCCGTCCTGGACCTGGGCTGGATGAGGTAATAATTTTCGAAGCCCATATCCTTTGCAGTTTTCGCCCTCCCGGGTCTCATTTCTTCTGCCGTCTTTTGAGCTATTATGGCCTCCATCTTCAAGATATTCCTCCCAATTCTATACTCAGTGTTAGCAACTTCGTCGTTCTCTGCAAAGATTATCTCCAAATAGAACAAAACCTAGATCTTTTCCACGAGTACTTTTACTGCAACAAGCACCCGAAGGTAGCCGGAGGTGAACTGATCCACTGTGGGGGCGTCTCGTTTCAGAGGCGAAAGGATATTGCCTATCCAGGTATCCCCCTAGCTAGTCACCTAAAGCTCTCGCAAAAATCTTTCTTTTACATCAAGAAAAACTCTCCCAAAGATGAACCGGCCCTTCCGGGTTATCGCCCAGAGCATCTTGTTTATACCAGTAATATGAACTCCTATGCCAAACCAGCTGATAGACCCAAAATTAAGCCCCTTCTCAAACGGGTTACTTCCTTGATAGTTCATGGTCTAACTGATTTAGATCTGACAAAGACATGGGTGGATTGGCGCATCCAACCCCTCAGTATCAGGAACCGGCTATTCCATGAATACACCGCTTTATCCGATCCTATGCGATATTCCGAGTCTCCAGTTTCCAAGTACGATATGGTAGCTGCTCTAAAGGACTTGGTTGGAATAAAAAGAGACACATTCTTCGATGTTGGCCTTTCTTCCTTTTGCGCTTCTAACCCGGCTCCTCCAGTAAGTTTATCTTTTTATGAGTAACCTTTATTCTTTAAGACTGTACACATCCTAACCCTGATTTTATCCGGTTTACAGCCCACAGATCCCTTCTGGGTTACCACTCAAGAACCAGATTATCCGCCTGCAGATGATGAATCAGAGGACCAAAATGACAAAGAGGATGAGGTTTCTGAATTTGACTCCCTTGGTCACTTGCACAATCTATTTGCTAACGCTTGTTACTCACAGGATGAACCGGTAGAGCAAGAGGACGTCGGGTTAGGCCAAGGTGGAGCTAGTCAAGAGGTGCCGAATCAGGACGCTCCAGATCAGAACGCTCCGGATCTCATTCCCACCACTCCCATCACTGGTTCTAATGTGGTGGCTGAGAAGGATTCCCCCGCAGGCAATAAGAGGACTAGGCAAGCTGTTGCAAAGGTGCCTATCTCTAGACTGTCCAAAAAACCCTTGAACCCATCCTCACATATAGAGAAAACGCTGGACGACGAAGAGGCCAACAAGAGAAGGAGGACCCGGAGCTCCAGGTCAAGTGAGTTAGAAGCAGGTTTGCCTAGGAAAACTCCTCTCCGCCGGGTTTCCAAGTCTCGAGTTTCTCCTAACCCTTCACATCCTTTGGCTAGAAAAATAAGGCCTAAGCTGAGTCGTCCTTTTCATTCGGATTCTCCCAATTTCGACTCATCCCATTTCAGCGGGGCCAGCAAATTTTCCATTAACTCTGGGTAAGCTAGCTCTACAACATTTGGTTCATAAGTACCAATATTTATTTATGCAATCCTTCTTATGATTTTCATTCCATTGTAGAGCCCAAGCTGTGTTGAAGGTTAACCCCATCTCAACTGTTGCTCCTGCTATGAATCTTGAGGAGAGGGTCTTTGGAGAAGAAGAACATGAACCGGATGCTCGATCGCCGGGTCATGTTGATGATCTTGCACAAAACACTGAACAAGAGGTGAATCCGGTTGACGACACACCGGATAGTGATCCTCCGGTTGAAGATATGGTTGTTTCTGACCCGGACGTAGTCATAACCGGTTCCCAAACTACCCCGGTTGTTGGAACCTCCACTGTGCTCTCCAAAGTCACAGATGATTTGAAGGCAAAGACAGAGGAAAAGATAACTCCCTCCAACCTGAATATCGAAGGCCAGTATTTTGATACACTGGCTCGGGAACTTTCTGAGAACCGGCGCCGCGCAGATGGGATCATAGAGTTTGTGAAGAAGAAATATGAGGTAACCTTGATAAACATAACGTGTAGCCCTCAATCTTCCAGTTTATATCTGTAACATGAATTGAAAATTTATCACTGAATGTTTTGAACTGAAAAGTTGTAGCCCCGAAAGGCCAGTTTACAAATTTATTGTGAACGGACTTGTTCTGCTTTTATACTTAACCATTGAAATTAAAGCTGAAATAGTGTAGCCCCCAAGTGCCGGGTTGCAAGCCTGCAGCTACCCGGGACTTAATCATAGCTTATAACCCACTTTTTGAAACTGAAATAGTGTAGCCCCCAAGTGCCGGGTTGCCATCCTGCAGCTACTCGGGACTTGAAAATATTACCTAGAATAGGCTAGAAGTTCTTGCAAGCTCTTAATTTTCTGGGTTATGTTGTTAGAACCCGGGATTTTCTCTAGCTATAATTGGAATCTGATGATAACTTGTTATTTCAATGATAATGCAGAGTCTTGAATCCTCCTCGCAAAACGAGATTTCAAATTTTAAGAGCCTGCTAGCACAAGAGGCCCAGAAAACTGAAGAAGCCAGGACCCGACAGCAAGAGCTGGAGAATCAAGTTACTGAGGCGGCCAAAACTTGGTCTATTCTTCAGCATGACTTTGAGAACCGGGAAAACACTCTTATTGCAAGAGCAGAGAGTGCTAAAGGAGTTAGATGAAACCCGGAGCAACTTTACAAAGGTGAAGGACCTGCTAGGAGAAACCACTTGCAGCGTGTATGGTAAGGTTGCTCCATATGCATCACATTTATGCCGTGTTATTTCGGTTCTTGATCTCCTTTGCCTTGTTATAATTATCCTCTTTCTGAACAAAATGTTCTTGTAATTGGCAGGCAGAATGCATGGCAAAAACGTCCAGCTTCCTGACCTTAAACTGAAGGCTCTATTCACCTTGATCCTTGTCGTGGGATAATCACGGCAGACGTTACCGGGGGTAACTTGTCTTGGGGCAATTCGACTCTGGTGTTTGGGAGAGGGTTTAGCTCAAGGGAAACCATGGTGATATGCGATCTGGTAGCCGGCAATCAAGTCGTCGAGTCTACGATCTGAATATACTATCTCGATACTTGTGTTACAATGGATACTCGATATCTCACAATCTCTATCTCGTAAACCTGTGCCTCTGGTGAACTCGTCGATCTAACCCTAGGGGGCCGGCTTATATAATCCCCGGACCCCCTGGCTTGCTATCCAAGGCGTACTCAGAATCCTACCCGGACACTACTTACAAAACCCTAAACTTCCTTATCGGAACCCACAATCCGGGTTACGAGGCCTACACTCCTGGGCCTTCTAGAAGCTCCTTTTCCCTAAGCCGGGTCTTGTACAACGTCCTTTGGGCCGAGTTACTCCTTGACGTTAGTATACCGGGTTATCATCCCTCCATTAGTAGTCCCCAGAATAGCTTGGGCTTCACGGGATCCTCCTTGAAGCGCATGCTATTCCCTGCAAAAATAACAAACATACACATTCATAGAGGCCGGGTTAAGTTGCTTTGATAAACAGCTAGGCCTAACTCCATCGGTGGTCCATATAATAACCCGGTTTCCTCTGAGTCTATCTTTTACTTTTCCGGTTCCATGCCCTGATGAAGATGCCAAAGATCCGGCTTACTTCACCCGTTAATTGATCCAGATATCGCGGAAGAGATTTGCTTCCTATCCATTCCGGATATCCCGTCCAGCACTTAACGCGTATCCCAAAAAATCAGGACGGGTATCTCTTATCCCAAAAATTTCGGGTCCCGCCCGTTGGCCTAGGTTTACTCACCCGTACCTATAAATAGGTACCCGGGGGCGTGACCTAACCCCAATGTGTAACATCCCAAGTATGAAAAATAGCCATTAGAATGTTTGCTCTCTGTTATTTTATGTTTTGCATCATGACATAATGTTCATTGCATTTGTTTTGCTTGTTTTCCATTTGTTTTCCTCTGTTTTCCCTTGTTTTCACTTGTTTTCTGTTTGAATTTCAAATCAAATTTCAAACCTTTTGTTTCATACTTGTGATGTTACAATTTCCAAAATGATATTTCAAATCAAAACAATCAATTGTTTCCATTAAAGTGTGATTTCAAAACTGTTGATTTGTTTCTAATCAAAAATTCATCTAATACCAAACTATTTTCAAATTCAATTATATTTCCAAAACAGCAACCTTTTGAAAATTATGAAAATGACAAAACACTTCCATCATTTGTTTCCATTAAACTAAGGTTCAAACTATTTAACTTATTGCTTTCAATATTTCACTTAATATTCAAAATTCATTCAAATTGCATTCAAATTCATTTGCATTTTTCAAACAGCACCCCTTTGGAAATTATGGAAACTACAAATCACTCCAATCATTTTGTATCAAATAAACATGAATTTTAAAACAAGCTTTTGAATTAAGTAAGTTCAAATAATCACTTAATTCAAATATTCAATTAAATTAATTATCTTTCCAAACAGCAACATAATTTATTTATTTTGGAGATCTAAACTTGCAAGTTGTTGATGTTACCCTAAATAACCTATAACAAATTTTTCTAAAATTTTCCTAACCCTAAACCCTAGCCTTTTCTTCCTAATTCTATTCAGCAAAAAAAAATAGAAAAAAAAAAAACAGCACAGAGAGAGAGGGGCAGGCCCAGCCCAACTCCCCTAGGCCCATACCCCCTTGCTCCTTTCTTCTTCCTCTGTACGGATGCGCATCCACGATGTCCACGTTGACAGAAAGATGGAGGAACGGCCGAGCTCTCTCCCCCTCCCCCTTAAAACCCTAGCTGCACTCGAGCTCCCCCCCTAACCCTATTCTTCCTCCTTCTCCCTCTCTCCCCGCCTCCATTCTTCTCCTCCCCCTCTGCTCTCTTCTCTCTGTAATTCTCTGAACCCCACCCGAAAACCTCCTACCCCCTTCGGCGATCGCCGGCGACCCGGTCCCCCTCCGGCCAGGCTAGGGCCGGGAATGGGTTCCCTTCCCCTCCAGCTTCCTCCTCCACCTCACGCCAGGGGCCGGGAAGGCCCGAGGCGCCGCCGCCGTCGCCGCCAAGTCGCCGGCCACCTCACCACCGCTGCCCCGATGTGCGCCTCCTCCTGTACTTCCCTCGAGGTGAGCGCATCACCTCCCCCTCTCCCCCTCGTCTCTCCTCCCTCTCCTCCATCCCCTCCACACCCACGAGCGCGCCTCCCTGCCTCCTCTCCGGCGAGCACACCACGCAGCAGCCGATCGCTGCCTGCCTCCGTCGAGTTCAGTTAGCGAACCTGCAAACACAATTCTGTTAGCGCCTAACTGAACATATCCTCACCCCGCACCTCTCCTGTCAACGAACCGTGACAGCAGCCCACTGGTTAACCCCCTTGCACGCAAGCCCCAGGTCCAGGGTTCGATTCCCCCCCCCCAGGCAGAAAAGCCACCCCTTTTATTTTCTGCCTTTTTCTTTTCTGCCCGACTTTCAGAAACCCAGATCTGCCCCTTTAATTCTAAAATCCATATAAAATTGAATTTTGCTCCAAATTGAATGATTCAAATTCCTGTGGATTCAAAATCTTGTGCCCTTTCCATTAGTAACAAAATTGCAACATGTTTCTGTAATACTTTTTGCACTAAATAATTAATTACTGAAAATGCAATAAAAATTGGAAACTTTGGAATTTCATAACTTGAGTTTGGTTCATCCAATTTAAGCAAACTTGGGCTCTAAAAATTTGTCTTAACAAACTCTACACATTGGTATTTTATTTGGTCACAATTGAGTTAATTTTGAGCATGTTTCCCTCTGTTTACTAAAAATGGCAGAATAAGAATGATTATGGAAAATTGCATAATAAATTCAATAATAACCCAAAAATTATGTTTAATAGCTCAAAATGTTCAGTGAAACATTTGCTACATGTTTTCAACCTTTTCAATGCAATTTGTTTACTGTTTTGAATATTTTAAATTGGTGAAATATTTGAAAACTTGTTTAATTCACTTAATTTTGCAAAATTCATAACTTGGACATAAAAATTCCAAATCCAACAAACTAAATATGTTTTCCATTCAATTTTTCATATACTTTGCAAATATCAACTTTGTTTGCTGTTTTGAATAATTTAAATTGCTGAAAACAACTGTTTCTTAATTAATGCATTTAAAATTGCCAAATTAATAACTTGCTCATTTTAAATCCATTTTCAACAAATAAAATATGTTTTCCATGCTAAATTGAACCACCTTTTCAAATATAAAATTTGTTTTATGTTTTGAATAATTAAAATTGGTTAAATGATTTAAACCTTGTTTAAATCATTTAATATTGCTAAACTCATAACTTGCTCAAACTAAATTATTTTTGAAACTATAGAATATGTTTTCAAACCATAAAAGTATAAACTTTTCAAATATGAAATTCATTTAATGTTTTGCACAAATAAAATTCAAATAAATTAATACTTGAATTAAATTCATTTAAATCTTGTTTAAACTTGTTTAATTCATAATTAATTCATCTTAAATCCTTTTCAACAAATGAAACATGTATTCCACCTAAAATTTTGTGTTCTTTCCAAATATGAACTTTGTTATCTATTTTGAACAATTAAAAGTGGTGAAAACAACAAATTCTTGTGTGACACCTTTAAGAAGCAAATTTTCATAAGTTAATAAATAAAATTCCAAACTTGGTAAACAACATTTCAAATTGATCCTATTGTTGTTTTCTTTCTGTTTTCCTCCTCCATGCATCATGCTAATTCACTTTCACCTGTTGGTTAGCTGTAAAACAATTATTTCAACCATAATTCATGGGCTTTTCATAGGCAATCCAAATTGCATGTGGGTCCATTTAATCATGTTATGTTATCTTGTCAACTAGTTTATTTTGACGCATCAACTAAATTGCCATGCATCATCCCATGATTGTGCACTATGCCATGTTATTGATTGTTGTCTCTCTGCGTTGTTTGTTTGCTTCTTCTCGAATAGACGACGACGTTGAGACAGACGAGACTTACGACACCCCTTCTGAGGATCTAGCTCAGTACCAGGCTGCTGAGTTTGCAGGCAAGTATTCACTCACATGAACCATTGTGTTCCTTTCCACATTGGATACCGATACTTTCCGTTGTCTATTCTGCTAGCCCTTTTGAATCGTTGCTTCTGTTCGATCCTATCACATGTTATCCTTTAACCCTGATATAGCCTCACCTCCACACCTATAACCTTTTTGCTTGTTGCCCGTGTCTTACTAGCATGCTTAGGGTTGTTTTGCTCGAGTCTGTTGCCCATTACTTTCTACTACCTTATTTCATTATGTTCTGGGGCTCGATGTTTAAACAATCAACATGTTAATTTTGAGGTAATAATAATTTGATGATAAGGCACCGGCAGGAGGCCCGGCGTGGTTTTGAGGCCTGCTAGTGTCGACCCTAATTAGGAAAAGGGTCTTGTCTACTGATCCATGATGAGCGCACTAACCGCATGTGGGAAGCGTGTATGGGCGCCCCCCTCAATTTGATTCGATTCGCATCTCGTCCAAATCGCCACACGTAGTTCGGGTTTTCCATTTGATGCATGCATGTGCAGGTGCGAACCCTTGGCACCAGGGTGGAACTTTTGTAGTCGGCATTTAGGGCGGCGTGGTCTTAGAGTGCTATGAGGGTCCCCTTTTCTTCATGGGGCTCGATTAGCCGCGCACGCACAGCATGTGGTTCTTTGGGCTTGATGCGAAGAAGAGTTGAGTTGTGTTGAGTGCCCCGCTTGGTGGGAAAGGCCTTCCCATCTGGCGGGTTATTCTTACGTGTACGGCCAAATTGGTGCACCCCTGCAGGGATAAATCTTCTCGAAAAGCCGTGTTTTCCGCGGTTATGGATGACTTGGTGAAATTACTGGCTAACAAGTACTCAGAACAACTTACACCTAATGATTAACAATTTGACTAGTAATAGGCTTATTGACACAACAATCTGAACCATCACTAATCCAAATGTGTGAGTTATCCTCGGATTGCTTCTTTGGATAAGGGGCGAGATCCAGGATGGGTTTGTTGGTGGTTAGCTATAGTTGGTTACGATACGCTATCTTATCCCCTTTCTGTTAGCCGGAGGTTATAGCAATTCTGTAGTTGGTTAGTGCAGCCAGCTGCCACATCTTTTGTATCATCCTTTTCTTTCCGTTGAACCCAAAGCATCTGTGTTTGGTGTTGACGGGTAAACTTTGGTGAATTGTGAGTCTTGCTTGCTAGTACGTTTATGTACTGACCCCTTTGTTGCTGTGGTTTCCGCAGACTACGCTTCCGAGGATCCCCATGGTGGCTACTACGTGGAGTATGACGAGACTGCTGACGAGTAGATAGCGGACCCGGGCAGGATCCGAGACTTCGTGGATGGGCTCCGTCTTTTCGTTTCCGCCTCTTAGGCCTATTTGGATCTTGTCTGTACTCAGACACTTTGGATGCTTCCGCTGCGATGTAATGATGTTATGTTGGGACATGTGTCCTCTGGATGATTGTATTTGCTATCTCTGCTCTATTGAGAGCTATTTGCAACTTATTTCCATCTTTTGTGTCTTAGAGATATGTTGTGATATCACTTGTTCCAATGCCGTTGACGTACCATGCGTGTATGTTATGAAGTACGTCAATGGAAGTATCTGGATTTCTATGGGATGGTTTGCGCAGACGATGAATAGTAGAGAGTGGTTGTCACACGTTTACGTGTTGGCCTGCTCATATTGAGATGCGGGTGCCGGTATGCCCCGTAAGCCATTTGTTCTACTATTTAGCGGACTGTGAGTATCCCCTAGAAGTCCGGGTGCGACAAATGGTATCAGAGCCTGTCTGCCTGTAAGATCCCTTTTACTGGTCGCAGTTGAGTCTAGAAACTATTTTGTAGCTATATAGGAAAAATGAAACGTGAGAGTAGGAATTCTGTTCTTTTTCTTCTTTCCCCACCCACCCTTCCTTTTCTGGTAAGGAAGTGCAACGTTGTTTTCTCTTCTCACCTAAACTTTCAAGTTAGGATTTCACGTATCCTGGTTTCTGTGGGATAGTTATATCTACTAGACCATAGGAATGGAGGTGGTTGTGACATGATTTATCATGTTTCCTACTTATGATTGAGAACGGAGGCGTGTAAGCCCCGGAAGCAAATCCTCTATTCCTTAAGTAGTAGATATTGATCCTTTAGAAGCCCGGATGGGGTTTCCGTAGTACCTCAGGAGTTTTGATCTCGTGTTTTCCCGATGTTGCTTCGATATCCTGTTCTTTTCAACATCCTTTTTCGTCCGTTGAAACCTTGTTGTTGCTTCCCACTTCAGTACTTCTACCGGCGTCTAATCAATAACTCTGTTACACCCTTCTGGCCAGATAGTCTATTCTCCAAATGAATCAAGTTCTTTTCAGGTATACACCCTCGATGAAAAACCTCTTCCTTCAATTGAAAATGTTCCGGTGGTTTGCAAATTCCCTGACGTCTTTCCAGAAGAGTTGCCAGGAATGCCTATCGTCTTGAACTTCCAGAAAAACTATCCAAGGTGCACGATGTGTTTCACGTGTCACAGCTCAAGAGGATCTTCGCAAGAGGTATCCGGACCTTTCTTTTCTCAGTAGGAATCTCGGGGCGCGATTCCTTCAAGGGGGCGTTTTGTAACATCCCAAGTATGAAAAATAGCCATTAGAATGTTTGCTCTCTGTTATTTTATGTTTTGCATCATGACATCATGTTCATTGCATTTGTTTTGCTTGTTTTCCATTTGTTTTCCTCTGTTTTCCCTTGTTTTCACTTGTTTTCTGTTTGAATTTCAAATCAAATTTCAAACCTTTTGTTTCATACTTGTGATGTTACAATTTCCAAAATGATATTTCAAATCAAAACAATCAATTGTTTCCATTAAAGTGTGATTTGAAAACTGTTGATTTGTTTCTAATCAAAAATTCATCTAATACCAAACCATTTTCAAATTCAATTATATTTAAAAAAACAGCAACCTTTTGAAAATTATGAAAATGAAAAAACACTTCCATCATTTGTTTCCATTAAACTAAGGTTCAAACTATTTAACTTATTGCTTTCAATATTTCACTTAATATTCAAAATTCATTCAAATTGCATTCAAATTCATTTGCATTTTTGAAACAGCACCCCTTTGGAAATTATGGAAACTACAAATCACTCCAATCATTTTGTATCAAATAAACATGAATTTTAAAACAAGCTTTTGAATTGCTTAAGTTCAAATAATCACTTAATTCAAAAATTCAATTAAGTTAATTATCTTTCCAAACAGCAACATAATTTATTTATTTTGGAGATCTAAACTTGCAAGTTGTTGATGTTACCCTAAATAACCTATAACAAATTTTTATAAATTTTTCCTAACCCTAAACCCTAGCTTTTTCTTCCTAATTCTATTCAGCAAAAAAAATAGAACAAACCCTAGCATGTCCAATAGCTTTAATGGATGACCACACATCACTCCCCTATTGCTCGTAACCATTAATTTCACAACGAAATCATCCACAGATTTTCCAATCTGGATTTAGTTCGCCCAAATTTCCGCGGCTGCGCCTGATACCCGGAAAATCCACCTCTCCCGGTTCTTTTACTTGCACTAGATACATAGGCAATCAACCTTTTTCCATAAATGCTTGCCGATACGTAGATATCCCATAATTTCTGTACTACTCATCAATACCCGGATAGTTTGCAATTTTCACTCTGCCCAGTGATACCCGGACAACTCATAGTTTCCATGCTTTTCAATGATACATGTTTCTCACTGATACTGCTGGTGAATACCTGGATAACTCATGATCTCCGAGTCTTAATGTTTCGTGCACTTTGCTTTGTGTTTTGCAGACCGAACCGATGGATCCTAAGAACAAAGGGAAGCAGCCGGCTAAGGCAAGGACGACCCAGTCCATATCCGCTAATTGGGCGCGGTCTTCCATGACCCAGGCCAAGCTGGAGGAGCTGGCCGAGTCAGGCATCCTTCCTCCTCAGAAGGAGATTCATTGGAGGGTTCGGGGTGACGATACCCGGCCCACCACCAACGCCGACGAGGTAATATGCTTTGTCGAGCACGTGATCCGGGGGTTTCGCCCCTCGGGTCACTCTTTCTTCCGTGAGGTCCTCCGCCACTATGGCCTCCGGGTGTTCGACATAGGGCCTAACTCTATGTTGAACATAACCCACTTTATAGTCCTTTGCGAGTCTTATTTGTGCATCCCGCCAAATTTGGCTTTGTTTATTGAGCTCTTCCAATGCAAACCGTGCCGCGAAAGCGGTGACGGGGCCCTTCTGGCCTGCGGCGGAGTTTCCATCCAACGCCGCAAGAATTCTCCCATGCCAACTCTAAACTTAAACTCTCATGTTAAGCATTGGCAACTTTCCTTCTTTTATTGTCGGGATACCTCCCCACCCGGCGAACGGAAGTTGCCGGGTTATTCGGAGGGTCTCTTAGATCTTTCCGATACTTTTAATGCTTTTCCCCCCGAGTCGGACAGGGAAACCATCCAGCCCTACCTGGCCAAAATAGCCGTCCTTTTCGCCCACGGTCTCACTGGGCTCAACCTAGTTAAAACTTGGGTAGATTTCCGCATCCATCCCAACTCTATCCGATCAAAGCTGATGTGCGAATACTCGGGGCACGTTACGGACGCGCTCCGTTACTCCTCGAAGAACTATCCGGCCGGTGACACCAACAAGACCATCAAGAGCTTCCTGACCGAGAAGCTGGAGGTGATCAAGAATGTGGCCGGGTTAGCACCGTTCACCCGGGATAACCCGGCTCCAGCGGTAAATCCGATACTTACACATTTACTCTCGTACTTTGACTTGATACAACTACTAACTTCCGTTTTCATGCTTTTATCTCAGGCTGACAATGTCTTCTGGAGCATTGAGACCCCTCCCAACTCCGGGAACCCGGAGGAAGAAGAAGAAGAACCGGCCGACACCGACGAAGGTATCACCCGGAATCCAATCACCTCAACCTTTATTACTTTGCTTTCCCATTTTTTCTCTCTTTCCAACTATAGGCTTGCACCTTTCAGGGATGGATGATAAGGGTGACAAGGACGACCAGAAAGACTCGGAAGAAACCGAGAGTGACAAAAGTGAAATTGAGCCGGAGGTCGAGGTTGGGGCCAAGAGGAAAACCCGCGGGGTCGTCTTCAAGGTTCCCTACTCTTCCATGTCCTCAAAACCTTACTCTTTTGATAATATGCGCGAGCTTAACCGACAGTTATCAAATTCACCACACTTGAAGGATCCACCTCCACCTAAGCGCAGAGTAACCCGGAATTCCCCAGGCGAGGATCCCCTCAACCCGGGTATTCCTACGTCCCCGGCTCGTCGTACTGGTATGTCTCCATCTCATCCCATCAACTCACCTCGAAAACACCCTTCCCCCAATCATCCATTAGCCGGACAGCTCCGGGTCTCACTCTCGGATTCTGTGACAGCCTCATCTGCGTCCAGCAGCTCGCTTCCGGCAGATTTCGTGGTGAATGCCCGGTAAGTCATATTTCCGGCTAAGCAATACTCTAGTCCTTTTGATAACCTTCAGTTTTCGTTGTTGACCTCTTCTCTTTCCTTTCCTTGGCGCCCAGGTCACGATCAGTGACCCGGATATTATGGACACGGACAACCGGGAGATGGAGGGGCCGACTGATGATATGGACGCCGCGACTGGCGGTGGCGTTGAAAGCAACCAGGAGCAAGACCCCTTGGCTGACCCGGCTAGACAGGAAACCGGGTCTCCCAAGCCCTCTGAAGAGGCTGAAGACGACGACGTCGAGATCCTGGACACAAGAATGGGCTCTCCCAGTCCGGACGCCCATACAGTCCGGGTCTCGACCCCAAAGTCGGAGAAGGTTCGCCCGCCGGGTGATCAAGCTGCCGGCTCTTCCGGTGTCAGGCTCGAAGATATGACTTTTTCCCAGATGCTTGAGGCCCTGCACACCTTGAGGGCTGATGAAGAAAATATCCTAGAAGCTTTGATAGCCAAACATGAGGTAAATCCGAATAACATTGCATGTATCCTTGTCTAGTCCCCAAGTTCCAAGTGAACTTATTGATAATTTGCTTGGAACTTCGTAGTATATCCAACTGGTAGCTTGCTTTTTATCCGGCTAATCCATCCTTGTGTCTCCACACAGGCCTTCGTGACCCACTCTGAGAAGGCATTGGCAAAGACCACCAAGCTCCTCGAGAAGGAGGCGGCTCTGCGTGAGTCGGCTGAAGCTGATGCTAAGAGAAGCGGGAAGATCACAAGGAAATATAGAAGGAGGGCTCATGCAGCAGAAGATGAACTGACCAAGCTTTCCGTTCAAATTGCCGACACATATCATGCTCCGACCGGTACGATTCCTTAACTTGATAATTATAACCCGGATTCTCATTCTGATAATTAGTCGGATTTCCTTATTCGCTGCTTTTTCCTATTTTCTGCAGGTCCGGATGATTTAACCCCGGACGAAGATGATATCGCCAAGCTGAAAACCATCAAGAGTACTATCCGGCAGCTCTGCGCCGGAATCAAATGGATCCTTCAGGACCTGATGTGACGCCCCGGGATCGGGCACTATGCAGATTTCGGCATTTCCACCCAAATCCGCATAATAACCGATTCCAGGTTGCCACTTGTGATAACATTACAACAGTCCACGAATATTCCGCAACAACAACAGAAAAGATATATACAAGACTACTCAAACGAGTCAAGGATACAACTGATACAATACAAAGATCCAAATAACAGCGGAAGAAACAACATAGTGTCTGACTACGGACAAGATACAAATTGGACTAAGAGTCCTGAAGATAACCGATGGCGTCCAATCCCTGCCCAGGCCAAGCCGGAGGGATTCCCAAGCTAACGTCGTCAGACTTCAAACCTGTTGACTGCAATGTGGAATATGCAGCCACGAAAAAGGATTCGTGGGTCAGTACTATTTAAGTACTGGCAAGTGGATAAACCATACTCACAAGATACCAGCGTAACCAATCATCACAAGATACAAATACTTTGGGTACCACGGAAGGAAGGGGTTATTGCAAAGAAGCGACATCGGGCAGCACTAACAAACTAAAGAGACGCGCTACAACTTCCGGCTATTAGAGATGGATAAGAGAGCGCGACAAAACCAACTACAACTACTCACCAAACAATACCCATCCAATGTTACCCCTACTAAGGAAGCAACCCAAGGAAACTCACACTGTTGAATAATGAAGGTTCAGCTTATTGTGACAATATGCCTATTACTAGTCAAGTTATTATCAATTAGGTGTAAGTTGTCTGAGTACTTGTTAGCCAGCACTTTCACCAAGTCGTCACATAACCGCGGACAACACGGCTTCTCGAGAAGATTCATCCCTGCAGGGTGCGCTAAAGTACCCGTACACACTCAAGCCACCAACTAAAACTCAGGTTGGCTCGACACGACCCAAACCGTCTCTACAACCCATCCTAGGAGCCACGGAGCTATAAGGTCCCGGCCAGTCCAACCTAACCTAAGCGCAAGGGTGAAAACCACACCCCCCGGCACCACAGGCCTCGCCCTATATGCATCATCATCATCATAACCATCATAATCATCATCAACCATGGGGGCGCCTCCCATTATGCATATGCGCAAATGGAAAGCCCGAACTAAGTGTGGCTCTTCGGACAAGCTGCAAATCAGGTCTAAGTCGAGGGGGGTCCCATACTACCTCCCGGATGCGGTTAGCGCGCTCATCATGGATCAGTGGACAAGACCCTTTTCCTAGTTTCGACACTAGCAGGCTCCAAAACCACGCCGGGCCTCTTGCCGGTGCCTTATCATCAAATTATTATTACCCCAAACATTAACATGTTGTTGATTAAATTGAAACCCAACTATCAACTAAACAGGTGATATGAAAAAGGACAACAAGACTCGAGCGCAAACAACACTAAGCATGCAACTACGACACGAGGGCCAACAAGGTAAACAAGCAACAGTTGATAGGAAGGGGAAGGAAGGCTATATCATGGCTGCAAGGTAAACATATGATAGGATCGAGACACAAGCATCGAAAATACTAGGCTAGCATAAAGACAACAGAAAGAATCGGTAACAAGTGATGAAAGGCAGCCATAGGTAGCAAGTGAGTATACTTGCCTGGAATCCAGCAAGTAGAGGTACATCCGCAGAACTTGGCGATGCTCACATCATCTCAACGTCCTATCCGCGAAGAAGAAACGAACTAGAACAAACACCGGATGCAACAATTACTTCTACGGCAAAAGATCCAGCATGATCAAGATATGGATGCATGACAAGTTTAAGGATGCATCAAAGATAAACTAGTTGACATGGTAAACATATTTAAATGGGCCCATACGCAATTTGGATTGCATTTGGAAAAGCCCATGAATTAATGTTGAATTAAATGATCTACAAATAACCATCATGTGAAATTTGATTAGAATGATGCATGGATGATGAAAACAATAAGAAAACAACAATAGCTTCAGTTTGATATGTTGTTTACCAAGTTTGGAATTTTATTTATTAAGTTATGAACTTTGGCATTTTAAATGATTAAACAAACATTTGTTGTTTTCACCAATTTTAAATGTTCAAAACAGATAAGAAAATTTATATTTGGAAATAACACAAAATTTTAGATGGAATACATATTTCATTTGTTGAATTTGGATTTAAAATGAGCAAGTTATGAATTTGGCAATTTAAAAGGTGTATTTAAAGTATTGAATTATTGCACCAATTTTAATTAGTAAAAACAGTAGACAAATTGTATTGAAAAGGTTGAAAACATGTAGCAATTGTTTCACTGAACATTTTGAGCTATTAAACATAATTTTTGGATCATTATTGAATTTATTATGCATTTTTCCATCAGCATTTTTATTCTGCCCCTTTTTGTAAACAGAAGGAAACATGTTCAAATTTAATTCAATTGTGACCAAATAAAATACCACTGTGTAGAGTTTGTTAGGACAAAATTTTAGAGCCCAAGTTTGCTCAATTTGGATGAACAGAACTCAAGTTATGAATTTCCAAAGTTTCAAATTTTAATAGCCATTTCTGTATTTAATTATTTAGTGCAAAATTTATTACAGAAACATGTTGCAACTTTGTGACTAACAGAAAGAGCACAAGATTCTGAATCCATAGAAATTTGAATCATTGAAACTGTAGCATTTTTCAATTTGTTATTGATTTTACAAATAAAGACTCAATTCTGTTTTTCTGGATTTCGAGAAATAAAAGAAAATGGAGAAAAAAGGGGTGGCTTTGCCATGGGTGGGATTCGAACTCGGGGCTCCAGGGAGTGCGGATCGGTGCGCAGCCACTGGGCTGCTGCGGCGGTTTGTGAACACATACAGAACTGAAGAAAGTTAAAGGGTAACAGCGACGGAATCTGACGAAACTGAACACCAGATCTCTGTTCTGCACGGGACGGTGACAGACATAGGCGGACGGTGGCGACCTGCAGCGACACGTCGACTCCACCGCTCGATGGCGGGCACCCAGAGCACGAGGGGAGGTAGGGGAGAGGTCCCTGAAGGTTTCCTCACCGTGGGGAAGGCTGGGGGCGGCCGAAGGCGCTATAGATGAGGAAGACGACGGCGACCGTGGCCATGACATGCTTGTGGACGGAGGAGGAAGATGGCCATGGCGGGGCTGTTCGGAACGTCCTCGGGTGCCGATCTTCAGCGTGGAGGATGAGGACGGCGAGGCGATTCCATTCCCATCCTCGGACGCCCTTGCCGGCGACCATGTCCTCACCTCCTTGAGCTTCCAACTCCGGTCATGGAGGTGGGGTGGTGGGTGAAGAAAAGAGAAACAGAGAAGAGGAGGAAGGGGGCGGCGGCTGGAAGAAGGGAAGGAGAGGGAGAGGGAGTCTAGGGTTAGGGTTGTGGAGGAGGGGAGGGTAGATAAGGAGGAGGGCAGGTGGAGCAGGTGGGTGCGGTGGTCTGCTTTGGTGAAAACGACAGGAGGGGATCACGTCCTCCTCGTGCCTGTATGGATGGAGGAAGGAGAAAGGATGGGGTGGCCTGGTTTGGTGGGCCTGGTGGGCTGCTCTCTCTCTCTCTCTCTCACTCAAACATTTTTTTTGTAAAAGAATAGGAAGAGAGAAATAGTAATTAGAGGGGTTTTTTTGGTGTCAGAAAATGCCAAAGTAAATTGCTGTGGTTTTGTAATTGCAAATGCACGAGTGCACCAAAGTTTGTTTTCAAACTTTCAAAAGTTTTGTTGCACTTTGAAATTTGAAAGAGTTTGGGAGAAAAAAAATCACATTAGTTTAATTAATTCAAATTTGAACAAGTGAAGGGTTTGAAACTTTTGAATTGGTTTGGGAAACAAGTGCAATGTCATGATGCAATGCAATGCAATGCCAAAAAAAAAAACAATCAACTTCTAATTGGGGGAAAAAAATCCCCCGGGTGTTACACCTGAAGTGGCCGGGTGTCGGGCATGGCAACCTGAAGACGCTGCTTGACGCGTGCTCCACTATCCCCGAGTGGATTGAGCACTGGAGACGCTCGTCCTGCCGGGTTGGGGTAACCCGGGGGCTTGCACTGGCTAAGGCGTATTTTCCCAAACTCGAGCCGGCCAAGCTTGTAGGCGGGTTTCCAGACTTCAACCACGACGGGTCCATGTTCTCAGTAAAGAATTTCAAAGCTATCCAGAAGGAGGTTCGTCACTCGGCCAGTGTGATTGCCGATGGCTTGGATGTCAGTTCAATTACCCCCGCGTATGATGCTGATGACAAGGCGATTAAGTCGGATCTTCCCAAGCCCTACGACATGCTGGCCCGATGGAAGGCGGAGGCTGCCCAGGCGAGAGAAGAGGCCGCGAAGAAGAAGGATGAGGCCGATTCTGCGCCTGCTACCTCCACGCCAGTCGTCACTCCTCCCGCGCGGGCCGGCACTACTGCTGACCAGGGTGCTGCCGCTACCAAGAACGCTGAAGGCCAAGGCAAGGAGCAAGACCCGGCCGCCAAGGGAAAGGGCAAGATGGACGACTCGGCCCAAGATGCCGAGTGAAATTTGTATCGGCGGCCGTCTTAGGCACATTATCCGGCCGATGGGCTTTAAAATAATTATTCTTTTGATGGCGCGCATGTGCGCTTTATGATACTACTATCGTGGCTTGTAATGCATTTTGATACCTTAACACATCTCGTGGCCCTTCTGGCCTTTGGATGAGTTTGATATCTACCTGCTTTTGAGCTTGTTTATTCCTGATATTCCGACTTACTTTATGGTTCCTTTTGTGAGACTCGGTTTCCGGGTTTCGTGGGTTTTGACAGGTGGGCTTTTCTCTAAGTCCCCAAGTCCCCAAGACTCGGATTTTTGGGTTTTTGAGCTTAATAGCTAGGTGATTTGTTTCTTGTTTCAAATTCCCCGGTCCCCAAGGCCCAAACTTCCGAGTCTAGGGTGTTAGGTCTTTTAAAGAGAACAAATCATTTTTGCTAAGCCCAAAACCTAGAGCCGTTTCACATAGGTTTTGAAGTTATGCTTAATAAACTGTGAGTTTCCGGTTATTAACCCTGTACTCTGCATAACTTGTGGTTTAGATGACCCTTTTGGCTCTCTTGTACTGTAAGCCGGCTTTCACGTGGATAATCATGTTGCTACATCTATACGAAGACAAAGTCAGGCAAGTCCCATTGGGCATCATGACTGAATGCGAGCAAATCATGCCACTTTAGTGCGAGTCACATCGAGCTTAAGTAAGAAAAGTCAAGAAAGTTTGGCTCCTTTGTCCGGTTATAAGCTTGCAGCCGTACTCGTTTGCGAGTAATCGGCCCTTATAACTCATAGGCATCATGGCCGGGTCTTTGAGTTTGTAACTGTGCTATTCAAGCAATCAGCCCCCAAGACCTAAATATATGCAATTTACGAAAGAAACTAATGTACTAAGAACAATAAATAATACTTACCTGGAAGAAGACATAAAAACACGACAGAGATAAAAAACTTAATAAAAAACACCTGAAAAGGAAAGAATATGTTGTTTAACCATCTCTTTATTGATATGAGAAAAGTTAGGTCAGCAAGCCGCCTCATTAAAAACCCTCCAGTCCCCTTAGGTACCCTGGATAGGAAAAGAGTGCGTGTGAAACCTGCTGCCTGTTACATCGTGTAATTTTCACTTGTAAGTCTGGTCTAGACTAGGTATAGTAGGGACGCAACTGAGCTACGTTCCAGGGTCTTTCTCTCTCTTGCATAGATGATGTGGTATGGGCGGTGTCATTAACCGTTGCCGACTCTTCCCTTGCATCTATCAAGTAATATGATCTGTTATGCAGATTCCGGCTTACGATGAACGGTCCCTCCCATGGTGGGGATAACTTGTGTTTTCCTTCCTTTGACTGTACTAGACGCAGAACCAGGTCTCCTTCCTGGAAGACCCGGGTTTTGACTCTGCGGCTATGATATCTCCTCAGATCCTGCTGGTATATGGCTGATCTTTCCAAAGCTTGTTCCCTGTATTCTTCTAACATATCCACGGCGTCCTGCCGGGTCTTCTCGTTCTCCACCTCGACGTAAGCCTATACTCGAGGTGAGTCGTGGATGATATCACTCGGCAGCACCGCTTCGGCGCCATAAACCATGAAAAAAGGTGTCATCTGAGTAGATCTGTTAGGTGTAGTGTTAATACCCCAAACCACTGAAGGTAACTCCTCAACCCATGCTCCAGCAGCTCTGATACATGGGACTCGTAATCGTGGCTTTAATCCACGAAGTAACTCCTGATTCGCCCTCTCCACTTGTCCATTGGCTTGTGGATGAGCTACGGAAGCTATGTCAAGCCGGATTCCGTTGTTGGCACAAAATTTCTCCATCTCGCCAAGGGACATGTTGGTTTCATTGTCAGTAATTATGCTGTGGGGATATCCGAACCGATAGATAATCCTTTTCAGGAACTTGACTGCTGTAATTGCTTCACAATTGGTAACTGGCATGACCTCAACCCACTTGGTAAACTTATCAACAGCCACTAAAAGATGTGTCTTTTTGCAAGGTGACATGTGGAAGGGGCCAACCATATCCATACCCCAAACCGCAAACGGCCAAGTTAACGGGATAGTCCGCAATTCCATAGCTGGCACATGGGTTTGGCGAGCGTACCTTTGACACCCGTCACACCTTGCCACCAAGCGCTCCGCGTCTGCTAGGGCCGTGAGCCAGAAGAAACCATGTCGATAAGCTTTGGCCACGAGGGATCTTGTGGATGCATGATGCCCACAATCGCCTTCATGGATCTCCTTGAGGATCTGTCGGCCTTCTTCTGGTGCTACACAGCGCAAAAAGACTCCTGCTGCACTTCTTTTGTACAACTCCCCATTGATGACAGAATATCCTTTTGCTTGCCTCAGAACTTGTCGTGCTAATACCTCCTGCTGTGGTAACTCGCCCCGTGATAGGTAGGCCAGGAACGGCTCTGTCCACTCGGGAACAACACGTACTGTGGCCACGAGCTCCAAATCCGGGTCTTGATTTGCCAGTTCTTCCTCAGACTCGGTTTTAACTGATGGTCGCCATAGCTCATCCAGGAAAACATTAGGTGGAACCGGCTCTCTGCGCGAGCCGAGTCTGGCGAGTGCGTCTGTTGCCTCGTTTTTTCTTCTGTCTATGTGCTCCACCTCATACCCGGAAAAACATCTGGCAACCCTGTCCACCTCTCTGCGGTATGCTGCCATAGTTGCATCTTTTCTATCCCAAGTTCCTGAGACCTGCTGTACCACAAGGTCCGAATCTCCAAAGCATCGTATCCTCTTAATGTTCATCTCCTTGGCTACCTTTAAGCCGTGCAATAGGGCCTCATATTCGGCCACGTTATTGGAACAATCAAAGTGAATCTGCAACACGTAGCTTAACTTGTCTCCTTTGGGTGATGTTAGCACCACTCCAGCTCCTGATCCCTCGTATTGCTTGGAACCATCAAAGTGCATTATCCAAGACTCGGAGTTTGGAGCCATGGTGGGCATGCCTGTGTGAGTCCAATCGTTAATGAAATCAACTAGAGCTTGAGATTTAATTGCTGACCTGGGCTCGTAGTTGATGTGATAATCTCCCATCTCGATCGCCCACTTGGCTATTCTACCCGTTGCATCCGAGTTTCTGATGATATCCGACATTGGTATAGAGCTAACCACTGTTATGGGGTGTTCTTGAAAATCCGGTTTCAATTTCCGGCTGGCCATGAAGACCCCGAAAACCAACTTTTGCCAATGCGGGTAGCGCTGCTTTGTTTCTGATAATACCTCGCTGACGTAATAAACCGGCCTTTGGACCGGGTGATCTTTTCCATCCTCCTTACGCTCAACGACAACCACTGCGCTAACCGCCCGGGGCCCCGCCGCAACGTATAATAACATGGGCTCTTTAGGACCCGGAGCTGCTAGGACTGGTGCCTCAGATAGTTGCTTTTTTAGTGCCTCGAATGCCTCATCCGCCTCTTGGTCCCAAACGAACTTATCAGATTTCCTCAAGAGCCGGTACAAGGGTATTGCCTTCTCTCCGAGTCTTGATATAAACCGGCTCAGCGCTGCTACGCACCCCGTAAGCTTCTGTACGTGCTTCAGGTTTTCCGGCTTTTTCAGACTCTGGATCGCTTTGATTTTATCCGGGTTTGCTTCAATCCCTCTCTCTGAAACAATGAAACCGAGTAACTTCCCTGCTGGGACTCCAAATACACACTTTGTCGGATTAAGTTTCATCTGGTATCTTCTCAGGTTCTTGAATGTTTCCTTCAGATCATCGATAAACGTCTCTGCCTTTCTGGTCTTGATCACCACGTCATCTACATAAGCATGAACGTTGCGTCCAATTTGATCCTCAAAGCACTTCTGAATGCACCGCTGATAGGTTGCGCCGGTGTTCTTCAGTCCGAAGGTCATAGTTTTGTAACAAAAGGCTCCAAAAGGGGTTATGAACGATATTTTCTCCCAATCTTCCTTCTTGAGCATGATCTGATGATACCCGGAATATGCATCCAGGAAGCACAATAGGTCACTTCCAGCCACTGCATCTATGATCTGATCTATCCTTGGAAGCGCGAACGGATCCTTTGGGCAATGCTTGTTGAGGCTCGTATAATCGATGCACATCCTCCACTCATTGGTCTTTTTCATTACGAGAACCGGATTTGCTAGCCACTCCGGGTGAAATACTTCCATGATAAAGGCGGATGTTAACAGCCGAGCGATTTCTTCGCCGATAGCCCTTCTTCTTTCCTCATTCATCTTTCTCAGTCCCTGCTTCACGGGCCTGGACTTGGGATCGACGTGCAGACTGTGCTCTGCCAGCTCTGTAGGGATACCCGGCATGTCGCTAGGCGTCCAAGCGAACACATCCTGATTTGAACGAATAAACTCCACAAGTGCTTTTTCCTGCTCATCATCCAAGTTAGATCCTATGGCAAATTGTTTAGAGGGATCACCCTCGACAAAAGCCACCATCTTGGTGTCCTGCGCTGCCTTGAACTTCGCTCTCTCGTCTTCAGTATTTGGCCTTTTTAACGCTGTTCTGTCATCCGGGTCTACTTGAGACCGGTAATACTTGAGTTCCTCTTTTCTGCAAGCTTGTTCAGCCATTGCCGCATCTCCTTCATCGCACTCAGCCGCTATATCCCGGCTCCCATGTATGGTGATGGTCTGTTTGGGACCCGGGATTTTTAGTTGTAGATACACATAACACGGCCTGGCCATGAACTTAGCATAAGCCGGCCTTCCGAATAGCGCATGATAAGGGCTGCGCAACTTGACCACCTCGAAGGTGAGCCACTCAACCCGGAAATTGTCCTTCGATTCTCCAAAAGCAACCTCCAAGGTAATCTTTCCTTCAGGGCATGCTGAGTGACCCGACACTATTCCGTGAAAAACTGTTGAACTTTTCTGTAGCTGAGACTCCTTGAGACCCATGCGTAAGAAGGTTTCCCAATATAGGATGTTGATGCTGCTTCCACCGTCCATTAAGACCTTTTTCAGCTCATAACCATTAACCTGTGGCGCAACCACCAATGCTAGGACTCCCGGATGTTCTATTCTCTCCGGGTGATCCCTTCTGCTCCACGTTACATCCTGCTCCGACCATCTCAGGTATCTCGGAACGGCCGAGGCAACTGAGTTTACCGCCATTTTTAGTATCTTTTTATCCTTGTTGGAAATTCCTGTAGTATGCACGTGGTATTGCCCCAATTGCTTGGGGTTGGCTTGGAAACCTCCAGCTCCCCCCTGGTTATTACCCGGATTTACGCCTGCCGGGTTACAGGCTGGGGGTGGGCCGTTGCCCGGGTTTCCACCCGGACCCGGTCCTCCTCCCCGGCCTGCACCTCGCATAGCCTTGTTCACTTCCTCGTTCTTCCATCTCTGCAAATCCGCACATTTCTCCAATGAGTGGTTAGCTGGCCTTCCGTTCCTGCTGTGTTTCGGGCACGCCATTCTGAAGATATCCCAGTTGTTGCCCGGCCTTGGTGGCCCTTGATAATTTCCTCCATTATGATTTCCTGTGTTAAAATTTCCTTCTGCCCTGGGCCTTGAAGACCCGGCTTCTGTGCTGGCGACAAACTCGGAATTCCCCTCGAACGGGAGCTTGTTCTGGTTGTTCCCATTGTTACCTCCATGGTTACCCGGCGTAGATCCATTGCCGGTTCTTCCATTATTGCCTGTATTTGCTTTTGCTTTATTGTCATCAACGTCCTCTTCCGTGGTATCCATTGCAGCGTGTTTGTTGCACGCATCCATTAGTTCTCCCATTGTGACTTCTGAAGCATTCCGACTGGATTTCATGCGAGTTAATTTTTGCACTAAAGGTGTATACTTGCATGTCTTGGCCATAGCCTGCAATGCATCTTTCGGTTGAATATCTGTAGATGAATGCAATATCTCCATAACCCGGCGCACCCAGCTGCGCGCCGACTCTCCCTTCTTTTGTACACACCGTTCCAGATCGTCGATGGTAAACAACTTCCTGCATGTTCCGTGAAAGTGCTTGATAAACGCAGTTTTCAACTCTCCCCATGACTTGATAGATCCTTCCGGTAAATTGTTGAACCACAACTTTGCTGCTCCTTCCGACATCATTAGATACATGAACTTGGCCTGAAGGTTTTCAGACGCGTTGCGAATCGACATAGCCATCTCGTAACTGCTCAACCATGTTTCTGGATCCATAGTCGGCTCATAGTTCACTACTTTACCCGGTTCCTTGAATTTATCCGGGTAAGGCTCAGCCCTTATGTTATCCGTCAGACACTTGGGCCCAGCGAGATTAGTCGGTACTGGCCTCACCCGTGAAACATGCGATGCTGCGGGGGGTACGGCTGGACGTGGCGCTGCCGCTGGTCCATGCACCACAGACCCGGCCGCGGCTCTCCTAGCCCTGGAACTATCCACAATATCTTGTGTTGCTGATACTGCTGGTGCTGCTTGCACGCGGGGAGGAGGCGGCATTTGCTGCTGCTCTACCCTCCGGCGCGCTGAACTTGTTTGCATATTGCCGGCGTTGCCGTGTTGCTGGCTGATATAAGGTGTTCCATGCATTCCACTCCTGTTATCCGGGTAATTAACCTGCTGAGCTACTGCCGTATGCAATAAATCGATCGCCCGTCGGGTCTGCTCCGCATGGGGTGACTCTCTTACGGGGATCTGATTCAATGCTAACGTTGTAGCATATACATTATCCATGGGGTTATTAAAGTGACCTGGTGGTGTACGAAATCGTGATGGTGGTGGTGGTGGCGCTGTGTTGCCGACAGGGGCCCCAGTCTGTAGTGTGGGTAACCCGGCCTGCACGTTTGCCGGCTGTCCTGCTCCAGTTGCCGGTTGATGCACAGTTTCCTGATTCACAACCGGAATCGGTTGATCCTGGGGTGTGATGAATAGCGCGTTAGGGTTTATGACTCCTCCCATCGCCGGTAATCTTGTCTGATATCTCTGATGCACCCTGCTTGTCTCGGCTCGGAGCCGGTTCTCCAGCGCGTCCAGTTCACGTTGGCGCGTGGCTACCCCTTGCTTTTCTGCTTCTACATCTCTTCTTTGTTGCTCTAGCGCGCGGCGTGCTACCTCCAAGTCCCTGGCACGTGCCGCGGCGTTTTCCGGGGTTATCACAGTAGCTAACACTGTTGGGTCCAAGACAATATTGTTACTGAACAGGGCCGGGTGTTGCGGATTCGAAGGACCTGCCCCCGGCGTCCTGTGAGCCAAGAACCCAAACATATTTGCCTGCATCTCGCCATCTGCCGCTCGGCTGGTGACTGAAGCCGACTCTCCGTCAACCCGGGTCAGAACCGGATTTCTTTCAGCCGGATTTTGCTGCTGGGCCAATGCTTGCGCCGCTCCGACCGCGGCCGTAGTCACGTTCCCTTGATTGAGATTGGTTGCAGGGGCCGTGTAGACCGCGACCTGGCGCGCAATGCTTGGCGAAGACTCATACTCCTCTTCATCGTAGCTATCTTCCTCGTACCGGTCCTCCAGCAGGTGCAGGGTAGACTCGGTATCATCCTCCCTTATGACCCGGCCACGCGGGGTCCATGCCGGCTCCTCCGGATGTTCCCTCTTCGTGGTGGGCTCCTCTGTCGGATCCATCGTCCCGACCGATTCTTCTCCGTCCGACTGAACGTGGGTGGCCTCTCCTGACACATAATCAAATCCAAAATCGTCAGGGATTGAACCGAACGCACGTACCATGCCGACGAAGACGTTGACCCGGCCGATCGTGATGACGGATCCGGATTCGAGCAGATCCGACTCTGGCCCCCAGCCAAAATCGTCCACCATCTTCTCTCCTTCGGGGTTGGTGTAGATCTCGCCGACAACGAGGTTCTTCATGTTCTCCCGAGCTTCTCCCGTGATGTAAACACCCTTGGACGTAGGCCCCACGGTGGGCGCCAACTGTCGTGGGATAATCACGGCAGACGTTACCGGGGGTAACTTGTCTTGGGGCAATTCGACTCTGGTGTTTGGGAGAGGGTTTATCTCAAGGGAAACCATGGTGATATGCGATCTGGTAGCCGGCAATCAAGTCGCCGAGTCTACGATCTGAATATACTATCTCGATACTTGTGTTACAATGGATACTCGATATCTCACAATCTCTATCTCGTAAACCTGTGTTTCTGGTGAACTCGTCGATCTAACCCTAGGGGACCGGCTTATATAATCCCCGGACCCCCTGGCTTGCTATCCAAGGCGTACTCGGAATCCTACCCGGACACTACTTACAAAACCCTAAACTTCCTTATCGGAACCCACAATCCGGGTTACGAGGCCTACACTCCTGGGCCTTCTAGAAGCTCCTTTTCCCTAAGCCGGGTCTTGTACAACGTCCTTTGGGCCGAGTTACTCCTTGACGTTAGTATACCGGGTTATCATCCCTCCATCAATCCTAAAGCTGTATGTTGGAGGAAGAGAATGCATTAAGGCCGTCAGAAACTGGGATAATGCCCCCAAGAGACTCCATGTAATGCTTGTGGAACTAACTCAAGTTCCACAGTGGATAGAGGAACACAAAATTTCATCCTGCCGTCGTGGAGCCATCAAGGTCATGTCCCTGGCGAAAGCGTATCACCCAGAATTGAATCTGGACCTCTTTGTGAAAGGTTTCCCAGAATATCGGGTAGACAGGACCAAGTATGAGAGGAAGGACTTTTCCAAGATCGAAAAGGAGTGCCGGTTCCAAGCTTGCACCATTGTAGAAAAGGTGAAGTTGAAGGAACTTTGTCCGGGTTACACTTCCTTGGGTGAGCGCAGAATGGCCTTCTCTCCTCAAGTTGTAGCTGCCATCCGCCAAGCTCCACAGAAGAGCCGGCTTTCTGTAGCCTCTTCATCTGGTGCGCCTCAATCTGTTACTCCTTTGGTTTCTGCTCCACCGCGCCCTTTATATGAACTGGAGGATACCAATGATGATTTGGCTCAGCTGGAGTGGAAGTACGTTTCGGCTACTGATCTTGAAGAAACAGAAAATGTCCAAGTAGACGATTGATGTCTACGCACGCTTCTATTCTTGCAGACAGTGTTGGGCCTCCACGTGCAGAGGTTTGTAAGTAGCAAGTTTCCTTAAGTGGATCACCCAAAGTTTATCGAACTAGGGGAGGTAGAGGTCAAAGATATCCCTCTCAAGCAACCCTGCAATTAAGATACAAGAAGTCTCTTGTGTCCCCAACACACCCAATATACTTGTCAGGTATATAGGTGCACTAGTTTGGCGAACAGATAGTGAAATGCGAGTAATATGGATGGTTATAAGTAATAATAGCAATCTGAAATAAATATGGCAGCAAGCAAACATGTAGCAGAACAGGCGGAAAACGGTGTTTCAATGGTTGGAAACAAGGCCTAGGGATCCTACGTTCACTAGTGGACACTCTCAACAATGATCACATAATTGAATAACTAAATATCTTCTCTTCACTATGCTACTCTTAACCCTCTCTGGTTGGAGAACGAACATTAATCATTGCGTAGGGCTGCAAAAAGCATTCCTTAAAGTAACCATTCCCATGTCTAGTTAACCCCACGCTGTCACTATGAGCGCCCTAGAAGGTACTAGACAAACACCACAATTCATAGAGGAGACACACACAATGTGCACACTGTCACCTTCACACCGCGGGACAAGGTGACTCCAAAGTGTTTCAAAAATAGAATGGGTGTCTCTTGCCCACCTACTGATAATATCGATCTATCTCAATTCTTGCATGTGGTGGATGGTTTAGAGGATCTTGCAAATCCTTTTTCTGTTGAGGAAGTGGAGGGAGTGGTTAAACATCTCAAACCTGATCGTGCTCCTTATCCTGATGGTTTCACTGGATTATTCATTAAGCATTGTTGGGGTATTATAAAAGATGATTTTATCAAACTTTGCAATGAATTTCATAGTGCAAGGATTTCTTTGGAGAGTATTAATGGTTCTTTTATTACTCTCATTCCAAAATCACAATCCCCTGAAACTGTGAATGATTTTAGACCAATCTCCCTTACAAACACTTCTCTGAAGTTTATCACCAAAATTCTGGCTAATAGATTCCAAGATAAAATCTTTGGTTGTATCCATGATAATCAGTATGGTTTCATTAAATACAGAACAATTCAAGATTTCTTGGCGTGGTGTTTTGAATACATTTTCCAGTGTAAACAATCTAAGCAGAAAGTGGTGGTCTTCAAGATTGATTTTGAGAAAGCCTTTGATACAATTGAACACAGTGCCATCCTTCAGATTTTGAGATGTAAGGGGTTTCCACCTCTTGTCATCAAATGGGTGAAGGAAATTCTTTTTTCAGGATCCTCTTCTGTTCTTTTAAATGGTGTCCCTGGTAAACCTTTTGTCTGCAGAAGAGGGGTCAGGCAAGGTGATCCTTTATCACCTATATTGTATGTCCTGGGCAGTGATTTGGTTCAAAGTATTGTAATAGCTCTCAGGGATGGAAGTCTTCGTTTACCAATTCCTAATTAAGGGGATTATCCTATTGTTCAGTACGATGATGATACACTAGTAATCTTACCTGTTGACCCTGATCAATTGTTGGTATTCAAGAATCTGCTAAACCTTTATGCTCAGATCACGGGACTAAAGGTGAATTTCAATAAGTCCTCCATGATACCAATGAATATATCTCAGCAGGAGACTATTGATTTGGCTGCTGTTTTGGATTGTAAGGTGGCTTCTATGCCCTTTACTTATCTCGGCTTGCCTATGGGCACCACCAAACCATCAATTAAGGATATTGCTCCACTCATTGACAGAATTGAAAGGAGACTTTCTGCAACAGTCTCTTTTCTTTCATATGGTGACAGTTTGGTGCTTGTGAACTCAGTTCTTTCCTCTCTGACCACATATTATATGTGCACACTGATGATTCCTAAAGGACTTATTGATATTATTGATAAAGCTAGGAGAAGATGTTTATGGAGGAAAGACAAAAACAAGAAAAGAGTAAACTCTTTGGCTGCATGGGACATGGTGTGTAAACCCAAATGTAAAGGTGGTTTGGGAGTCATTAATCTTCAGATCCAAAACAGGGCTTTGTTGCTCAAATTTCTAGCAAAATTTTACAACTATATGGATATTCCTTGGGTAAATCTGGTCAAAAATGCATATTATTTTCAATCGTTTCCCCATGCAGTTACCTCATGTGGATCTTTCTGGTGGAAAGGAATTATGCAACTATCTGAATCTTGGTGTTCATTCTCATCTTGTTCAGTTGGGAATGGTTATTATGTCTTATTTTGGAAAGATTCTTGGTTGGGAGATATTCTCTCACTGAAATTTACAAGACTGTTCTTGTTTGCTAAGGATCAGCTGGCCTCAGTTAGGGATTTGAAAGTGTTGGATGATCTTTCCGATGCTTTTCATTTGCCTCTTTCGAATGAAGCATTTCAAGAATTTGTTGATCTTCAAGGTATCCTGGAAAATGTTCAGGTGAATAATAATAAGGATGTTTGGTCCTATAACTTTAATAAAGGGATCTATACCTCCAGTAAATTTTATCAGTTGCAGTTTTCTCAGTTTCCATATGATAAACCAGCCAAGTGGATCTGGAAATCCAAATGCATGTCAAAGCATAATTTTTTTGCCTAGCTTGTCCGAAATGATAGGATTAATACCAAGGATATGATTAAGAGAAGGAAATGGAAGATTGATGGGACTGAGTATTGTGTCCTATGCAAAAAACTCTGTCTTGAGGATTGGACGCATTTGTTCTTCCAATGTGTTTTCAGCTCTAGAATCTGGAATTACCTGCAAATTCCCTGGAGTGATAACACAGTTTTGGCTAATCTCTCTAATGCTAAAATGAATTTCAAAGGACCTTGTTTCACTGAGATAGTGATTCTTTCCTGTTGGAACATCTGGAAACAGAGGAATGGAGTTATCTTCAAGTCTGGGAGGCATTCCTTCAAGGGTTGGAAAGTTGGTTTCATGTTGGATCTCACCTTGCTTAAGCATAGGTTGAGTGCTTCCTTGGCTGACAAATTATCATCATGGCTTAACACCTTACCTTAGTTTGTGATAGACTATCTTAGTCTATCCTTCTCTGTATATTTGCAAATATTTGTAAACTCTTTTGATGGCAATAAAGTGCTGTGGGGGACTCCCCTGCAGTAGAAAATGATCAAAAAAAGGTGACTCCAAAGTTAATATTAATAAAACACTTGAGTAGCACAAGATGAAGAGTAACATCTACTTATTCAACTAGATTACAAAGCCCACGATCACATATAGATCACACCATGGGAGAGAGACATGAACCACATAGCTACCGTTAGAGCCCCCAGCCTCAGGGGAGAACTACTCCCTCCTCATAAAGGAGACAGCAACGGCGATGGAGATGGCGGTGCAGTCGATGGAGATGGGTTCCGGGGGCACTTCCCCATCCCGGCAGGGTGCCAGAATAGAGATTTGTTCCCCGAAACTTGTCGGCGGCGGCGACGGAGCTACGGATGTATTTTGTGGAAAAGGTCGATTTTTTAGGGTTTATGCATCAAGGAGTATATATAGGCGAAAGGGCGATGTCGGGGGGTGGCCCGGGGGCCCACACCACCAGGTGGCGCGGCTAGGGGGTGTGGCCACCCTGTGGCCTTCCTCCGGGGCTCTTCGGGACTTATGGATGCTTCTGGGACTTCTAAGACTTCTGGCTTTCGAATCGTCCAATTCCGAGAATATTTCCAGAACAACTTTTCTGAAACTAAAAACAACAGAAAACAAGAACTCGCTCTGTGGCATCTTGTCAATAGGTTAGTCCCGGGAAATCGATAAAAATGACATACAATGTAAGGAAAACATGTGGGAAACAACATGAAAACAACATGGAACATCAAAAATTAAGGATACATTTATGACGTATCAAGCATCCCCAAGCTTAGTTCCTACTCGTCCTCGAGTAGGTAAACGATAAAACAATAATTTCTAAGGTGACATGCTACTAACATAATCTTGATCATAAAAATATAAAGGCATATGCAAGCTGAGATCATAGAACTTCAAACACAAACATGATAAACAGAACTTTAATAATAAAGCATAGCAATCAATTTTCATCATGAAGAGTATCTCAAATAAAGGATCACGAATAATAATGCAAAGGAAGATAAACGTTTGTTTCAAGTATAGAGAAAGCATGGCAAAGAAATATTTCGCTAGTCCTTAAGAGTGGGGCAAAACATAAATGCGAGGACACCTTCAAAGTTCATGAGGAAGACTAGAGCAGATAATTTAAGAACAAATAATATCACATCATCAAGCAATTATTGATGTTTATGGGACAATGCACATAGAACTAAGAATGGCAAAAATTCTCTCTCAACTGTGCATAAAGTTAGAAGATGGAGACTCAACATAAAAAGTAAAAGAAAGGCCATTCGTGGAGGGAAGCAGGGATCACTCATGTGCTAGAGCTTTTTATTTTAGTAAACAGAGGTATTAAAACTTTGACACTCCTCCCATCCATCTTTCACAAACCATGGCTAATCGAATCCTCGGGTGCCTGCCAATAATCACATACCATGGAGGAGTGTCTATATTTTGGGAGATGTATGGTAATGTCAATGAATGGTAAATAGAAAATACAATACGTCACAAGCCAACTGGATTCAAAAGAGCGGCTCCCATGTGAAGGACGCATCTGGGTAGAAGGTCATCCCTCTTTCTCTTTTGTTTACACAATTTTACTTTGACTGATAAATCAGGGGCAAAAATAGTGAAGAAATTTTGTGTGTATTAATTTGGGGATGGGAACCCCGCTGCCAGCTCTTCTATCATTTAGATAAGCGGATGAAGCCACTAGTCTAGAGTGTGAAATCCAATCAACAGGTGAGATAAAGATTCTCTATTGACGTCCTCATGAGCAAAAACGGGAACATAAAGCAGGTGTAATTTTGAAGGTTTTAAAGGTAACACATGAGCACTTTACTTGGAGTGGCAGTTAAATATCACATGTAGGTAGGTATGGTGGACACAATGGGAAAAACTTTGGTTTAAGGGAGTTGGATGCACGAGTAGAGCTCATACTCAGTACAGGTGGAGGCTAGCAAAAGGTTGGGATCGACAAATCAAGAGATCATAAGAGCCATAATCATGCATAGACATAAACAACATTAATTAAAGCATAAGTGGTATCATAGTTCAAAAAGTAAGTGGTCATGGAGGCTATTCGTGACTGGTTCATAGTCATAAACATGATGTGAGCATGCGCCAAGTCAACCAAATAAAACATTCGAAAGAGAATACCATAAATTTATGCTTCCTTATGACAAGAACAACTCATGAATCTTCAATGACATATTAAACACTCTCAGCTATTTGAGGCTATTCATGCTACTCATTATCACAAGGATTTAGAACTAAAATAACATTTAGCATGGCATGATAAAGTTCTAGCAACAGTCTATACAAGCTTCTACTTGCACCAGTAAAAATTCTACTTTAAGCAACAGTTTCTTCTCCCAACAAGCAGCATACAAGATATGTTTTAACAAAAATACTCTTTATGATACAGCAAGCAAACATGATAAAAATCACATAACACTACTAAAACTAACAGCTTTGAATAAGAGATGCATGAAAAAAAGGCTAAACGCAGTACTAGCAAAAAGTGAACACTCACAGAACAATAAGAATGAAAAATAGAGTGTTCTAAGCAATGAAAACGGAGCGTGTCTCTCTCCCAAAAAAGTATGATGAGATCCAATAATTTATTACAGCAAAGAAAACCAAACAAACTGAAAACAAAAATAAAAGACGCTCCAAGTAAAGCACATAAGATGTGAATGAATAAAAATATAGTTTCACTAGAAGTGACCTGATAATTTGTCGATGAAGGAGGGGATGCCTTGGGCATCCCCAAGCTTAGACGCTTGAGTTTTCTTGGAATTTTCTGGGATGTACCACCAGGACATCCCCAAGCTTAGGATCTTCACTCTTCTTGATCACATCATATCATCCTTGTAACATCCCAAGTTTTGATACAATAGGATTGTGGTGTTGAGTTCATGGCATGGCATGCATGAAAAATTTGAACTAAGTTTTACATTGAATTTAAATTAAAACTTGCCCAAAAAAAACCACTTAAAGTGATCACCCAAAATTTGTTATAAAAACATTTTCAAATTTGAAAAGCAAAGACCTGGTGAGGTTGGAAATTTTGTAAGGTTTTCAAATATCAATTTTGTAAATTTTTGTTTTTGCAAAAAGGCCCTGAAAACGTCTGTTTTCTGTTCAGTTTAAACCTTAGCAGGACCTCCTTGTTAAATCTAAAAGTTCATGGGGGTTTTCGAAAAATGTTCGTTTGTCTCTTCTTCTCCGGCCAGAAGGAGAGCTGGCCGTCGACGCCTCCTGCCACCTCCTGCTCGACGTCACAGCAAGGATCAGTACGCCCAGGAGGCGTATAGATCGAAGGCTCCTCCCTCGAACCCCCATCGAACCCTCCTGTCTCTGTTTTTTTCCCCGGACGAGACCAAACCCTAGCCCCTCTGTTGACCGCGGCCGCCGCCAAATTCCGGCGATTGCCGTCGCGCCGGACCACCTCGAGGCCCTCCATCCATCCCGTAAGCTCCCTAGGCCTCCAATGAATGTCCCCGCGGAAGGAATTGATCCGGGAGGGCCGGAATCCCCGCCGCCGACCGCGTCTTCCCCGCCTCCGGCCGAGCGCCTCCGCCGTTGATTCTGGCGCCGTCGAGCCCTCTACGGCCTCCACGAACAGCTCCCCGTGCTCCTGGTGAGCTTGCCGTCCTCCCGGGATGTTTTCCCCTCTCCCCTGCTGCCTATTTTCGCCGTTCGTCATGAGCCGCCGCCGGCCGCCGCGGGCATGGAAGCCGGCGAGCCTCCGGTGACCAAATGCTAGCGGCGCCACCACCTCCTCGTTCACCGTCGCCTCCTCTTGCCCGTGTACCAGTTTAATTCGTGAATTCGCGCGGGAATCGACCGATTCCATGCTCAACAGAGGAGAGCTCCTCTGTGTGATGTCAGCGTGACATCACTATCACGTCAGCAATCCAGTTGTTCCTATTTCCAGAAAATGATTTAAATTACAGAAAATGTTTACTGTTTGTAAAATCAATAAATAATGTTTTATGAATCAGAAAATATAATTAAGGTATAGATATGATCAGAAAAATGTACTCTATCTGAACATACCATTTTCAATCATGTTTGAGAAAGTTGATTTTGAACATTATTTGAATTTGTTTAATTAATTTAAAAATGGAAAAATAAGTTTTTAATCACTAAAATTAGAAAATTAAAAGTTATATACCATTTTGCTCAAAATTAAAAATGCAACCTATTCATGATGTTTTCAAACCCATTTGAGCAACAAAAATTGTACTCACTTTAATGATCGCCCGAAACCCCCTCCGGGGTCTATTTCGGGTTAATTTCAGTAAAATTGCATATCTGCCATATGAACCCTAGCAACCCAATGATCATGCTTAGGGCTTCTTTCAGTGCATTAACTTGCTCATGCATACATGTTGCGCATTGCATCGATGCCATGTGTTTATTGTTGATTTTCTTGTTTCGGTGTTTGTCCCCCCCCCCCCCCCCGGTAGAACGTGACTCCGAAGAGAAGGCCAACAATCTAATGGCGAATACTTGGTCTAAACAACCAAGTCAAGCACTTATCCCCGAAGACTTAATCTGGTTTTCTTGAAGCAAGGCAAGCATAACCTCTTATCTGCCCATATATGATTTCGAAAGACTTTTCATTCTCGTACAAATGCATTCGGTTCCAAAGTATCTTGAGTCAACGGATAGAGTTATCCTATTTATTGCATAACCCCGATATCATGATTCAATGCTCCTAGCAGACATAGGATTTGTTTGTGTGTATTGCCATAGCCTCAAATATGCCATGCTTAGTCATACATGCATGTTATCTCTGCTCCATCCGGTTGATGAATCAGAGCCGCGAGTGAATCTAGTATGGTAGGATGTTGTGGAAATTTAAGAGAATTTGATTAATATGATTTAAAGGTGTGGATGACGAGACCACAGAGGGTCTGTGGTACTTGTCTCGTTCATGCCCCTAGGAGCGAGTTCTCGTCTTCGAGCCAAGACTGAGCGTGCATCCACACGGGGCTTAGATTCCCCTCGGTCTCAACTTGCCTAGTTTGTTCCATGAGTTGCCTAGTTCGGGCTTTCCATTTGGATTTGCGGGGATATCAAAACGTTTTCAAAACTAGGACGTGGTGGTGTATCGGCGCTCTGCGGGTAGGTAACCGTCGAGCATTGCGCACAACGATAGAGACCCGGCAGGAGATGGCCACTCCCTATTGGCGGACCATCTCTACTCGGAGCGACTCATGGAATAGGCGAAGCAAGGGAAAGGTCGTGGTCGACCTCCATCTGCCGGCACTTCCCGGAATAGTGCTAATGATCTGGCATTAAGAGTTGGTTGGTACGTGTGGTTAAAGTTGTACACCCCTGCAGGGTTAAATCTTTTCGAAAAGCCGTGTCCGCGGTTAAGGACGACTTGGTGACGGATTCTGTGATCATAGACAACTTAAACGGAATGATTAAAACTTGTTGATAATGAATGAAGGATGCCTCCTCGGAGATGCCGAGAGGGGTTACCTTGTAGCATGAGTTACCGGAACAACTTGAGGTGGTGATATTTGAAGCACGAGGTGCTGAAATTGTTCGGTGGATTAAAAAGATGATGATATCATTAGTTGAGTAGCTTTCTCATCTGTTTTGAAAACATTCTATGAGACGTGCTATTCCTTCCTCAATTTGGAAAACAAAGATTGCTTTACGCAAATCAGCCTTCATAAAACCCTTTCTGAAGTTAGCAGATATATAATAGGTTAACTAAGTCTTGTTGAGTACCTCCCGTACTCATGTTTGCTTCAACTTGGTTCAGGTGGAGTTCCTCAGTTCGGTGGTGTTTCAACGTGGACATCGACGAGTAGTTTGGGGTTCCCAGGTAGCAGCCTGGAATCTACGGGTTGGGACGTCGCCTTATGTTGCGGCCTCTTAGGCCTTTTTGGTTCTTGTTGATTAGCAACATATTTTGCCTTCCGTTGTCTGATGTAATGTTGGGTCATGTGACCTCTGTTTGTAAGCTATACTCTAGTATCACTTGTTTATTAAAGCTTCATGTTTAGAGTACTGCTTTGATCGGTTGTTGGTTTCGAGCTCATTGTTATACAGTTTTGGCTATGCCTGCATAGTTGTCGCAATCGAGGGGTTGTGGAGCCGATGATCCATGTCCGAGCCCGCCTGTCGATGTGATCGGCCTGGGGCGAGGTAACCCCAGTAACCCTCGATTGTTGTTGCACTTTCTGGACACATAGCAGCTCTGTATAACTTTGGTCCCGTTCCTTCAGTTTCATCCGACTCGTGGATGCTTGGGTATACATATCTGGTTATGACTAGCATGGACACAAGGAGTAGTAGACCGGGGATCCGGACTACGTGCCGATGAATCCGGTCTGCCTGCCGTTGTTTGTTGCGGCCGGGGCTGGTAACCCTGAAGCCCTTGTGAGTCCACTTCTAGGAGCACATGACAGTTTGTATATCTCTGGGTCTGGGGTCGTGACAATCCTCTTCTCTTGACCCTTGAAAACTTCCTTCACACCAAACTTCTCACAATCTTCATTAGCAATGTTATTGCAATCGAAATAATAAATTCACATGGTTCAGTTTAAACACAAGACTAACACTAATAAACACATTAGCTACTTTCACAACTTCTTTTAGAACTCTTTTTCTCAAAAGAACACCAAAAGAAAGTGATTAAGATGCAAATGCAATTATTGGCAGAAATCTGTCAAAACAGGACAGCAGGTAAAGATGATTTTTTGCGAAAATATTATGTTGCTCAAATCAAAAAGTGACCAGCTAAGAAAAGTTGCGTATACAGCCCAGGATTACGCACAAAAACCTCAGGTCATTTTGAATTTCCTGTGATGTTATACGGAATAAATAGTGGACAACAGAAATCTGTTTCCAGCGCACAAATCCGAAATATAGCCTCAACTTTCCACTATAGGATTTACTTAGCTAAAAAAACTCAAAATAAAATATAAAAAGGGGTTGCTAAGGAAATAGACAACACCCATGTGCAAAGAAAACAAAAGAAAACGACGGAAAACGGGTTGAAAACAGAGAAATAAAACGGGTTGTCTCCCGGAAGCGCTTTTCTTTAAAGCCCTTCAGCTAGGCACAATGATTTTGAAAAGATGCTCACATAATAATAAGAGTTGAAGGACAATAAGAGAGCATCAAGAATAAAATATAAAACACATTTAAGTCTAACCCACTTCCTATGAAAAAGAATCTTGTAGAAAAACAAGTTAACGAAGCACAAAGTGACTAGCATAGGAAGACAAAATAAGTGCAACATCAAAAATTTAAACATAAAGAGGGGAAACTTAATATTGTTGAGATGCATAAAACCATGTTTCCCTCTCTCATAATAACTTTAAGTAGCATCATGAATAAAATTAACAATATAGCTATCACATAAAACATTCTTATCACAAGCCACATGCATAAAAGAATTAATACTCTCCACATAAGCATAGTCATTCTTATTAATAGCAGTGGGAGAAAATTCAACAAAATAGCTATCATTATTATTCCCATCACCATAATCATTAAATATAGGAGGCATATTGTAATCATAATTAAAATTTTCCTCAATAGTAGGTGGACTGAAAATATCATATTCATCATTGTAAACAGGTGGAACTAGAATACCACAATCATTATAATCATCATATATTGGAGGCAACGTATCATCAAAGAAAATTTCCTCCTCAAAACTTGGGGGACTAAAAATATCATATTCATCAAAACTAGCTTCCCCAAGCTTAGAATTTTCCATAGCATTAGCAACAATGGTGTCCAAAGAATGCATACTAATAACATTGCTATTAGCATGCAAATAAAGCTCCATAGGTTTTTTAATTTTTTATTCAAACACTTCATGTCCTAACTCAAAATAAATATTATAAAGCTCTCTCATATTTTTGTTGTTTTCCATTTAAGAATAAAGATAAAAACAAGTAACAAGTAAAAATAAGCCTAACTAGTGAAAATAAAAACAAGAAACAAAAAGATATAATTGCATAATCTAAATGAAATAACTTCGAGCACTCACACCCGAGGATGTGAGTACCTTTTACCTTACCTCCCCGGCAAAGGCGCCAGAAAAGAGCTTGATGTCTATGCACGCTTCTATTCTTGTAGACAGTGTTGGGCCTCCAAGTGCAGAGGTTTGTAGAACAACAACAAGTTTTCCTTAAGTGGATCACCCAAGGTTTATCGAACTCAGGAAGGTAGAGGTCAAAGATATCCCTCTCAAGCAACCTTGCAATTAAGATACAAGAAGTCTCTTGTGTCCCCAACACACCCAATATACTTGTCAGGTATATATGTGCACTAGTTCGGCGAAGAGATAGTGAAATGCGAGTAATATGGATGGTTATAAGTAATAATAGCAATCTGAAATAAATATGGCAGCAAGCAAACATGTAACAGAACATGTGGAAAATGGTGTTTCAATGGTTGGAAACAAGGCCTAGGGATCCTACTTTCACTAGTGGACACTCTCAACAATGATCACATAATTGAATAACTAAATATCTTCTCTTCACTATGCTACTCTTAACCCTCTCCGGTTGGATAACAAACACTAATCATTGCACAGGGCTGCAAAAAGCATTCCTTAAAGTAAGCATTCCCATGTATAGTTAACCCCATGCTGTCACTATGAGCGCCCTAGAAGGTACTAGACAAACACCACAATTCATAGAGGAGACACACACGATGTGCACACTGTCACCTTCACACCGCGGGACAAGGTGACTCCAAAGTTCATATTAATAAAACACTTGAGTAGCATAAGATGAAGAGTAACATCTACTTATTCAACTAGATTACAAAGCTCACGATCACATATAGATCACACCATGGGAGAGAGAGATGAACCACATAGCTACCGGTATAGCCCTCAGTCTCGGGGGAGAACTACTCCCTCCTCATCATAGGAGACAGCAACAGCGATGGAGATGGCGGTGGAGTCGACGGAGATGGGTTCCGGAGGTACTTCCCCGTCCCGGCAGGGTGCCAGAACAGAGATCTGTCCCCCGAAACTTGTCAGCGACGGTGGAGCTACGGATGTACTTTGTGGAAAATGTCGATTTTTTTAGGGCTTATGCATCGGGGAGTATATATAGGCGAAAGGGCAATGCCGGGGGTGGCCAGGGGGCCCACACCACAACGCAACCAAGGGGGTGGTGGCGCCACCCTATGGTGTGGCCACCCTGTGGCCCCCCTCCAGGTCTCTTCGGGACTTCTGGATGCTTCCGGGACTTCAAAGACTTCTCGCTTTCGAATCGTCCAATTCCGAGAATATTTCCAGAACAACTTTTCCAAAACTAAAAACAGCAGAAAACAGGAACTGACTCTGTGGCATCTTGTCAATAGGTTAGTCCCGGGAAATCGATAAAAATGACATAAAGTGTAAGGAAAACATGTGGGAAACAACATGGAACATCGGAAATTAAGGATATGTTTATGACGTATCAACGATGAAGATCACCCGGATGCTCAAGACCTGGATTCAGGCGCCGGTTTAGAAGATGCTCAACAGAAAGGAAAATCTGTTGCTGAGTAAACATTTGGTTCCTGCAATAAAAATTCAACCCGAATAGGTTTGTAATAGGCTAGATAAACTGTTTTATTTCTAGCTCTGTTTTTTTTAAAGTGCGTATGTGCACTTATGCTACAGTTGGTATGTAATAACTCGGTTTTCTTGCTAAGTTATGCAAAAAAAATCCAGGTTACCTATTTCTGTAAAATCTTTGGTTTGTGTTTGAAGCTTTTATTGAATTGGTTTTTCTTTGCTTTCTAGCTCAGCTGGTTTTTCGCATGACTTATTCTAGTGTTTGCAACTCTGGCAAGTTCAGGGTCATAGTAACCCGGTTTTGTCAGGTTATAACATGATTGACTCAACCGGTTTAAACATCTAGGTCATAAAATTGCGTGTAACCACTGACTGGCAGGCAAGTATAACCAATATAGTTTGGCGCATGCCGGATTCTTGAGATATAGACTGTGCTCTAGCACCATCCCCCAAGTAATCATATATGAAAAAATTTAACTTTCTGGAACAATGATAATTTTCTAGAACAAATCTCAATAACTCAGATTTGTCAAGCCTGCCTTTTATTGCTGATATAACATAATGATTACAATGATCCTACGTATAATATGGTCTCAACTGGGCTGTGTTCCATGGTCTTCCAGTTTCCTCCTCAGATGTTCGCGATTTATCATCATCACGCATATCAATGAGATAATATGATCCATTGTGTAGTTTCTTGCTTACTAAAAACGGTCCTTCCCATGGTGGACTTAGTTTGTGCATTCCAACTTTTTTTCTGGATCGGGCGTAACACTAAGTCCCCTTCCTGAAAACTTCGAGTTTTAACCCTGCGGCTATGATAGCAACGCAAGTCCTGCTAATATATGGTTGACCTGGATGCTGCGAGGTCGCGTGCTTCTTCCAAAGCATCAAGCGAGTCTTGACGAGCTATCTCATTCTGGGTTTCCACATAAGCAGACACTCCTGGTGAATCATGACAAATATCACTTGGCAAAATTGCCTCAGCCCCATAAACCAGAAAAAACGGTGTGTAACCTGTTGATCTGTTTGGGGTAGTTCTTATGCTCCATAAAACAGCAGGTAACTCTTCGACCCAACAGTCTTTTCTAATGGGCCCTGGAGTCTAGGTTTGATACCTTTTAGTAATTCCTGGTTAGCTCGCTCTGCTTGTCCATTAGACTATGGATGTGCCACTGAAGCAAGGTCAAGTCGTATATGGTGATGTTCACAAAACTTATGCATTGCTCCTTCTGACAAATTCGTCCCATGGTTTGTTATAATGCTATTTGGGTAACCAAACCTGAAAATCAGTTTTTTCAAGAACTTGACTGTTGTAACCGCGTCACATTTACTGATTGGTTCTGCTTCTACTCACTTTGTTAACTTGTCAACTTTCACCAATAGATGAGTCTTCTTATCAGACGACTTTTTGAAAGGTCCTACCATGTCAAGCCCCCAGACTGCAAAAGGCCAAGTTATGGGAATCATGCGTAGATCCTGAGCTGGCATGTGATCTTGCCTTACATATCTCTGGCATCCTTTGCATGTTCTCACTATTTGTTCTGCATCAGCATTTGCAGTTAACTAGAAAAATCCATGTTTGAAAGCCTTATTGACCAAAGATCTGGAACTTGCGTGGTGACTGCAATCTCCTGAGTGGATTTCCTTCAAAATCTGACACCCTTCTTCCAGAGAGACACATCTCTGAAAGATTCCAGTCGCGTTTCGCTTATATAACTCACCATTGATAATTGCATATGAGTTCGGCCTTCTTATAACCTGACGAGCGATAACCTCGTTCTGCGGGAGCTCGCCCCTCATAAGGTACGACAGGTATGGTTCAGTCAACTCTGGGATTGTATGCAAGGCGGCTACCAATTCTGACTTAGGATCTGGGTTTGCCATGTCTTCCTCTATTGGAATTTTAACTGACGGGCTATGAATTTCATCTAGAAAACGTTGGGTGGAACTTTTTTTTCTGGGAACCTGACAATGCATCAGCTTCTTCGTTGAGACGTCGATCAATATGATCGACTTGATATCTTTGTAAATGTTCAGCCAGCTGGGTAACTGCTCGCTTATAGGCTTCCATAACTGGGTCTTTAGAATCCCAGGTTCCTGTAACTTGTTGAGAAACAAGATCTGAATCACCCAAGCATCTAATCCGGGTTATACTCATCTCTTTTGCAATTCGAAGCCCATGAAGCAAAGCTTCATATTTTGCTGCATTATTAGTGCATTTAAATGAAATTTGTAAGACATATCGGAACTTATCACCTCTTGGGGATATTAAGACCACACCAGCTACTGAACCTTCCAGTTGTCGTGACCCATCGAAATGCATAGTCCAATATTTAGTGTCTGGTTTATCTGGCGCAACCTGTAATTGTGTCCAGTCATTTATGAACTCGATCAGGGCTTGAGACTTTATTGCAGTCCTTGGCTCATATTTGATATGATACGGCTCCATCTCAATAGCCCACTTTGCAAATCTCTTGTTTTCTTCTCTATTCCAAATAATATCGGACAAATGTGTTGAACTGACCACAGTAATGGGATGTTCCTAAAAATAATGTTTCAATTTACGACTAGCCATGAATACCCCCAAAACCAGTTTCTGCCAATGTGGGTAACGCTGCTTAGACTCTGTCAGGACCTCGCTCACATAGTAAACCGGCCGCTGGACAAGACCTTCTTTTCCTTCCAGTTTATGTTCCACAACCACAACCGCACTTATAGCCCTATTATTTGCCACAATGTATAATAAAATGGGCTCTTTTTTCTCAGGTGCAGCCAATATAGGTGCGTTGGAAAGTTGTTTTCTCAGGGCCTCCAATGCCTCATCAGCTTCTTGATTCCACATAAAGGTGTCATTTTTTTTCAAGAGTCGGTATAAAGGTATGGCCTTTTCGCCCAGTCTGCTTATAAACGGCTCAAGGCGGCAACGCAACCTGTCAACTTCTAAACGTCCTTCTGGCAAACCGGTTTTTTAGGTTATCTATGGCCTGAATTTTTTCTGGGTTTGCTTCAATTCCTCTCTTTGAAATAATGAAACCCAGAAACTTTCCAGCTGGTACTCCAAAAACAATTTGTTGGATTGAGCTTCATCTTATATATGCGTAAACTAGCCAACGTTTACTCCGGGTCTGAGATCAAAGTGTCACCTTTTTGGGATTTGACCACTATGTCATCCACATAAGCGTGCACGTTTCGTCCGAAATAGCTTTCCAAACAATTCTGGATACACCTTTGATAGGTTGCCCCTGCATTTTTCAGTCAGAAGGGCATTGAGGTATAACAGAATGTTTCAAAGGGTGTAATGAATGAGGTCTTCTCTTGATCCTCTTTCTTCATTTTGATCTTATGATAACCTAAGTAAGCATCGAGGAAACATAGCAATTCGCAACCAGCCGTAGAGTCTATAATCTGTTCGATACTGGGTAAGGCGAACGGATCTTTAGGACATGCTTTGTTCAAATCTGTGTAATCTATGCACATTCTCCAGGTTCTGTTCTTCTTTAGGACAAGAACTAGATTGGCTAACCACTTTGGGTGTAACACTTCTACTATGAACCCTGTTCCATTCCAAGCTTGGGGGGAGTTTCGCGATATCATACCATTATCTTTCACCTTTTTACTTTTCAGTAGAGTCATATCATGAGTAGAGAAGTTATTATATAGGATGGTTTGTAGTGTGGAAGTATCTCTCCTTTAGTTGGTTATCTATGTATCCCTTGGTGTGAGTTGCCATTTTGGAATATTAATGAGAAGTTTTATCATTTACTTTCTGCACACCTTATTTCAGTTTGCAATTTATGTTATATGATTGATCTTGTTGTTAGTATTGGTGTCACTTTAGGAGCATCAAGTTAATCTATTTGGTTTTGGCAAACTTAGCATTGGTCAGTAGAAATAATACTTTGAGGCTTAAGTAGAAAAGAGGGGGATGCATGTAGATACATTATTCCATTATCTTTCTTTCATGTTGACTCATAAGCTTAGTATTCTCAAGTTAAGATCATTTTTACTTCCAAGGAAGATTGCATGATTGTTTTCTATCACGTGTATATTTGTTTGTTTCCCTCAACTCTTATGCTTGCTACCCAGCCTTGCTAGCCAAAAACCCATGCCATTTGTGTCCACCATGTCTACCTATATGTGGTATTTCACCGCCACTCCAAGTAAATTGCTTCTGTGCTACCTTTAAAACCTTTAAAATTATTAAACCTGTTTTGTGCTCCTGTTTTAGCTCATGAGGAAGTAGTTTCAAGTTCATTATGTCTTATGTGAAGCAAAGTTCTTCCCCCTCTTTCACCTGACGAGTATGGGATATGTGCTCATCTTAATATTGCTGAGAGCTGGTGCCAAATATTATGAACTTAAATAATGAATAAATGGCACTTACCCATGGATTGATGATTGATTGGTCGGCACCCGAGGATTCGGTTTGCCGTGGTTCGTGTAAGAAAAGGTGGGGGAAGTGCCAACAATAAGGAAAAGAGGAAAGTGCCAATGGAAAGAACTCTCAAAAGTCTAAAAACCTTGCTTGACATGAGTTATGATAAGTTTTTCATTACCATTTGTTGACATAGACATACACCATTCTCAAAATTATATTTTCAGTACATTTGATTTACTTAAAATAAAAAGCTCTAGCACATGAGTGATCCCTGCTTTCATCTGTGAAGGGTCTATCTTTTCTTTTATGTTGAGTCGGTAAAATTATTCCCTTCTATCTCAAGCAAGCATTTGAGTTATTGTGATCCAACCATCTATATGTTTATTTATTCAATCATTTCTTTTATCCTTCCTTGTTTAGCAAAATGCTTTTATCTGAATGAATATAACTTTGAAAGTTATCAACGACTACAAGGAGACTGTTATGATTGAGAATGTAATTTTTGCAACATAAGCTCTAGTATAAAGACTTTGTTCGAAAGATAAGTATAATCTGTTAATAGTTCTCTAACCAAGAGCAAAGTTTGCCATCACCAATTATGATTTTCTCTTTGCACCTTTATTGTGACTCACTCTACTCGTTTCAAGTTAAATTGTATGAGAGGAAGTTGCTATCTAGAATGACTTGTTTATTGATAAATGTGATGCGTGTTGTCTATATTTTATTTATCGACACTTCACTCCATAAACCTGCGGTCTTGTTTACTGAGTTCAGTTTCGCTTGGGGATAAGCGAGGTCTAATCTTGGGGGGAGTTGATACATCCATTTTGCATCACTATTTTATATCATAATTTACTGCTATTCATTGATATATTTCATATTTAGATATGATACTTATGTTATTTCATCTATTTTGCATGTTTGATGATTATTGGAGAATTAACTGCCGGAAACATTGATGGAGGGATGATAACCCGGTAGGCCAACACCAAGGTGTAACTCGGCCCAATGGACGCTGCGCAAGATCCGGCTAAGGATAAAGGAGCTTCTGGAAGCCCCAAGTTCGTAGGCCTCGTAACCCGGATTGTGGGTTACGGTAAGGAAAGTTAGGGTTTTTCATATGCGGTGTCCGGGTAGGGTTCAGGGTGCGCCTTGGAGGGCAAGCCAGGGGGGTCCGGGTGCTTTATAAACCGGCCCCTCGGTCTAGTTTAGAGATCCAAGAGTTCTAGCCATATCGCTTGATATCGAGCATCCAGTGTAACACGAGAGTTGAGTTAATACATCGAGATCGGAGACTCGACGACTTGATTGCCGGCTACCACATCGAGTATCATCATGTTTTCCTCTGAGCTAAACCCTCTCCCAAACGCCTGTGTCGTCTTGCCCCAAGATCAGTTACCCCCGGTAACGTCTGCCGTGATTATCCCACGACAGTTGGCGCCCACCGTGGGGCCTGCGTCCAAAGGTGTTTACATCACGGGAGAAGCTCGGAAGAACATGAAGAATCTAGTCATCGGCGAGATATACATCGACCACGAAGGAGAGAAGATGGTGGACGATTCCGGCTGGGGGCCAGAGTCGGATCACCTCGAATCCGGATCTATCATGACAATCGGCCAGATCAGCGTCTTCATCGGTATGGTACTTACTTCCGGTTCGATCCCTGACGACTTTGGGTTTGATTCTGTGTCAGGGAAGACCAGCTATATCCAATCAGATGGAGAAGAATCAGTTGGGACAACAAACCCGACAGAAGAGCCCACCACGAAGTGGGAACAGCCGGAGGAGCCGGCATGGATCCCGCGTGGCCGGGTCGAGAAAGAAGATGATACCGAATCTATCCTGCATCTACTGGAGAACCGGTACGAGGAACACAGCAGCGAGGAGGAGCAATATGGATTCGCGCCAAGCATTGTGCGCCGGGTTTACACGGCTCCCGCGACCAATCTCAACCAAGAGAACGTAACCGCGGCCGCAGCAGGGGCAGCACAAGCATTGACCCGGCAGCAGGGACCGGCCAACGGAAACACGGTTTTGGCCCAGGTTGACGGAGAGTCGGCATCGATTACCAGTCAAGCGCCAGAAAACGAGTTACACGCGAACACGTTCGGATTCCTAGCAAACCGGACACCAGGAGCGGGTCCTTCCAATCCACAACATCCGGCCCTGTTCGACAACAATCTGATCCTAGATCCGACAGTTCTTGCCACAGTTATCACTCCAGAGAACGCGGCGGAACGTGTTAGGGATTTGGACGTAGACCGTCGTGCATTGGAGCAGCAGAGAAGGCAAGTAGAGGCAGAAAGACAAGGGATGGCCACGCGACAACGCGAGCTGGATGCACTGGAAACCCGGCTCCGAGAGGAAACAACTAGGATACATCAAAGGCACCAAACCAGATTGCCAGCATTGGGAGGAGTCATAAACCCGGCTGCGCTATTTATCACGCCTCAGGATCAGCCGATCCCAGCGGCAAATCAAGGAACCGCCCCTCAGCCGACAACCGGAGGAGTACAGCCGGTAGACACGCAGGCCGGGTTACCCGTACCACAGACTGGAGTTACTACCGGCAATACTGTACCACCACCACCACCACCACCATCACGTTTTCGTACACCCGCGGGTCATTACAACAATCCCATGGACAACGTATACGCGGCAACGCTTGCACTGAATCAAATCCCCGTGAGAGAGTCACCCCACGCAGAGGAGACCCGGCGGGCGATAGATATGCTGCGCACTGCGGTGGCACAACAAGTTAATTACCCGGATCACAGAAGTGGAATGCATGGGACACCATATGTCAGCCAACAGCGAGGTAATGCCGACAATATCCAGACAAGTTCAGCACGGCGGAGGGAAGAGCAACAGCAAATGCCGCCTCCTCCACACATTCAGGCAGCATCAGCAGCACAGGCCATCGTGGATAGTTCCAGAGCCAGGAGAGCCGTGGTCTTTCCCCCGGTAACGTCTGCCGTGATTATCCCACGACAAACATAATTCTGCTGGAAAAAGGATCGTCAAGCTACCATATTTCTAAAGATCAGCGATTCATGGAAAACATCGGGAAGTTCCTATTTTGCCATATGCCGGAGCCAGCCAAAAGGGGAGTTAGAGGTGGGCCACCAGGGGCCCACACCATGCCATGGCGCGGGCTACCCCCTGGCCGCGCCGCCATGTGGTGTGGTGGCCCTGGCCCACCACTGCAGGTTCCCCTTTGCGTACTTCATCCCCCCAAAACCCTAAGACTCGAGGAGCCATAGAGGAAATATTCCACCGCCTCCACGAGGCGCAAAACAACAAAAGGAGAAAACCTCTCCGGCAGGGAGAAATCTGCCGGGGAAATTCCTTCCCGGAGGGGGAAATCATCGCCATCGTCACCGTCATCGAGCTGGACTTCATTGGTATCATAATCATCATCTCCGCCGCCATCACCATCGTCTCCACCACTCCACTCTGTTCCAATGTAACATCTAGGGTTGAATCTTGTCTATTTCATAAGGTAAACTTTCCCGGTGTTAATTACTCCTTGTGGTTGATGCTATATAGTGAAACTTTTTAATTAAGATCTATGTCCATATTGTTATACATCATTATATCACCTCTGATCATGATACATATGATATCTTGTGAGAAGTTTTTTTTAGTTCTTGAGGACATGAGAGAAGTCAAGATGTTAGTAGTGGAATTATGTTGAGTGATATTTAATGGTTTGATATTTAAGTTGTGGTGCTATTCTTCTAGTGGTGTAATGTGAACATCGACTACATGATACTTCACCTTTATGGGCCTAGAGGAATGCATTGTGTATTCGGATACTAATTGTGGGGTTGCCGTAGTGACAGAAACCTAAACCACCGTTAGGAAACCGATGCATTAGGGAGTGTAGGATCCCAGAGTTTAAGGTTGTGGTTAGATTTACCTTAATTACTTTCTTGTAGTTGCGCATGCTTGCAAGGGGTACAATCACAAGTATGTATTAGTTCAAGTTAGGGTAGTACAATAGCATAGGTTCACCCACACAACACCTATCAAAACAATAAAGATTAATCAGCTGTATGAAGCGAAAACACTTGACGACATTCCGTGTGTCCTCACGAAAGTTTGGTCATCATAAGTAAACCAACCGGCTTATCCTTTGCTCTAGAAAGGATTGGCCACTTGCTCCAATTATTATTATTGTCTTTTATTTACTTGTACTTTATTTATCTTCTATATCAAAAAATCCTAAAAACCTGTCTGCTAGTATTTACAATGAATCATTCATCCAAACTACTTGTTGATACATCATAAACATATCCCTAATTTCTGATGTTCCATGTTGTTTTCTTATTGTTTCCCACATTTTTGATATACACTTTATGTCATTTTTATCGATTTTCCGGACTAACCTATTGACAAGGTGCCACAGAGCCAGTTCCCTGTTTTCTGCTGTTTTTAGTTTCAGAAAACTTGTTCTGGAAATATTCTCGGAATTGGAAAATTTGAAGCCCGTAAGTCCTAGAAATCCCGGAGGTTCCATGGAGTCCCGAAGATACCCGGAGGTGGGCCTCAGGGGGCCCACACCATAGGGTGGCGCCCCCCCTTGGACGCGCCAGGGGGTGGTGTGGGGCCCCTGAGCCTCCACCTCCTTTGCCCTTTCGCCTATATAATCCCCCCGAGACGTAAACCCTAAGAATAAATCACTTTTACCCGAGAAACACCCGAGGCCGCCGTCACCGTCATCCCGAGATCGGGAGGGTTCTGGAGCTCTCCCTGGCACCCTGCCGGAGGGGGAAATCATCACCGGAGGGGTCTACACCACCATGCCCTCCTCCGAAGTGATGCGTGAGTAGTTCATCCCTAGACTACGGGTCCATAGCAGTAGCTAGATGGTTTATCTCTCCACTTTGTACCTCATGTTTAGATCTTGTGAGCTGCCTAACATGATCAAGATCATCTTTATGTAATGCTACATGTTGTGTTTGCTGGGATCTGATGAATGTTGAATGTTATGTCTTCTGATTATCAATCAACCATGTTATCTTCATGCTTATAATATTTATGATCTTGCATGCTCTCCGTTATTAGTAGATGATCTGGCCAAGTAGATGCTAGTAACTCCAAGAGGGAGTATTTATGCTCGATAGTGGGTTCATGCCTCCTTTTCATCTGTGCTCGGGTGACAGAAACGTGACGGATGGGGGATGTGCTGTTACCATTAGGGATAAAACAACAATGCTTTGTCTAAGGATGATGTTATTGTTTACATTACACACTTTTCTTACTGTAATTATCTGTTGCTTGCACCTTAATACCCAACGTTTGTTCGGATGATATTTGGAGGGTGGATTTTTAGTCATAGATGCAGTTGGATAACGGTCTATGTATTTTGTTGTAATGCCCGCATGAATCACATAGTAATCTTTATGTATTGCAGATGCACTACGGTGCATCCTTCATTTCTGTCAACTGCCCAGCTGTAATTTGTTCACCACACATGCTATTTATCTTTCGGAGAGACACCACTAGTGAACTGTGGACCCCGGTCCTTTTTCCTCATACTGTTAAAACACCTACTGCTTTCATACTGCTCTCATACTGTTCCTACAGTTTTCCACACCATATGTTTAACCTCTTTGTGTTCAGCAAAACCGGTGAGATTGACAACCTCACTGCTTCGTTGGGACAGAGTGATTTGATTGTGTTGTGTAGGTTCCACGTTGCTGCTGAACCGGTAGTGCCTCCTGCCATCTCAGCTGCTTCACCTTCTGAAGTTACTCCTTCCTCCTACTGGTCAATTCAACCTTGGTTTCTTTTCTGAGGGAAAACTTGCTGCTACACTCTTCGCAATCTTTCTCTTGGGGGTTACCAACGAGGGCGTCAAGGCTCGCATCAAGTTTTCTGGCGCCGCTGCCGTGGATTTTGAAGTCATCAAGAAGCAAGCATCCTCCCGTCAACTCTTGCACCAGTAGTTTTCTGGCGCCGTTGCCGGGGAGGAAGAGAATTTCTGCAAGGGGAGTCTCTCACTTCCAATCTCTTTACTTTTTTTTTTGCTTAGTTTATTTTATTTTGTCTTGTTTGCTTCTCTTTATCAAAAACACAAAAAAAAATTAGTTCTTATTCTAGCTGTAGTTTTATTCCTGTTTTTAGTCTTGTTAAAATGAATACTCCTGTTCCTGTTACCTTGTCACATGAGTAAATTATTTCCACTTTCAAACAAAGGAATGATGAGATTTTCAAGAAAGCTTGGTCTAGAGTTTTTTATTCCTATTGCAAAACTGAACCTAAAATGACTCTAAGCCTGTTTCTGTGTAGCTTTTATTTGGGACTTGTTCTTTACTATAGATGTGCTTTGGATATTGTGGTTGGAGGAGATTTCCTTCATTGTGATGAAGATCAACTTTTGATGCTATTAAAAAATTAATTGTCACTTTCAACTCACCTAGTCGCTCTGATAAAGCCTTTGCAAGTATTTATGCTAGATTGAACACTCTTGAGACACATATTTCTTTTTTAAGTGAGGGTCATAATCGGATTCGTGAACACCCTGATTATGTTCCAATAAACTCTGAAGCATCAAATATAATCCCTACTGTGAAGGTTACTATTAATGGTGAAACTTTTCATGCTCGTTGTGATATTATGTCTGAATTTTGTCTTATGCCTAAAGAGATTTATGAATCTTTGAACCTTTGGGGACTTGCTGAGGGAGGGGAAGAAATTCCTCTCCTTAATAACACCACTATATTTCCCATTGGGATAGCTGAGGGAGTGTTTACAAAGATCTTAGGAAAAATGGTCTCCACTGATTATCTTGTTATTGAATGTGTAGGAGGAGGACATATTACCCTTGGAATCTCTACTGAAGCTCTTAGGAACAACTATTGATATGAGGAAACCATGACTTTTACTCCAAAATCGTGTGCACACCATCAGTTCCCTAAAAACAAGAATAAGGGTAAGAAAGGTAAACGTAAGCCTCGAAACAATTTGTATGCTTGTTCACATGAAAATACTTGATTTCACTTTACTGGGCCTAGCTAAAAGGCGTTAAAGAAAAACACTTCTTGGGAGATAACCCATGGTTTTATTTTTTTGCTTTGTTTTTCTCTGTTTTCTTTGAGTCAAGGGGTTGTATACTTCTGTATAAAATCCTTTGTATCTTTCTTTTCATGTTTTAGTAGTGCCAAGTAAGGTTTCTAATGAGAGTTGGAGTTGGTTTTCGGATTTTTGCGCAGGAAACAGATTTCTTCTGTCCACCATGAAAAGTCGTATAAAATCCTAGAAGCTCAGAATGATCTGAAATTTTTTGTGCTAATTCCGCAACTTTTTCATTCATTAAGTTTTTCGATCTGAGCAACGTAAGTGACTCGAAATTTTTTGTCTTTACAGACAGTTCTATTTTTGACAGATTCTGCCATTTTTCTTGCATTTGCTCCTTTGCGATGTACACTGGATTTCTTTGCTTCACGAAACATCAGTGGCTGTAGATAATGTTGAAAAGTATCAATATAACTTGTGCATACATAACCAATGGATTTTTATTTGTTGCGCTAACCCTCTAATGCGAATTACTGTTTGAGTGTGGTCTGAAGGAAGTTTTCAAGGGTCAAAAGAAGAGGTGATATATGTGATCAAGCAAAGCTTGGGGGTGCCCCGGTGGTTCATCCAAGTATATTTTTAGAATACTCAAGCATCTAAGTTTGGGTATGCCCAAGGCATCCCGTTCTTCATCAACTATGTCTCAGGTCACTTCTTGTGAAACTATATTTTTATTCGGTCACATCATATGAAGTTTACTTGGAGCGTCTGTTTGTTTTTCTTTTGTTTTCATTTGTTTTCTTTGTTTTCCTTGCTTCAATAATATCATTAGACCTAGCATCCTTGTTTGGGAGAGAGACACGCTCCGCTTTTTCATTTGAATACTTGCTATGCTAGTATTCTTAGTTTTTCTTCTAGTTGCTGCAAAAATTCCTATTTAGCTCTTGTTTTCATTGCATCTCTTATTCAGAGCTGTTAGTTTTAGCAGTGTTATGTGGGTCCTCTCATGTTTGCTTGCTGTAGCATGTAGAGAGTTTTTGTTAAAGCATGATTTGTATGGTTCTTGTTGGTAAAAGAAACTACCGCTTGAGGTAGAATTTTTAATGGTGCAAGTAGAAGCTTGTATAGAGTGTGGCTAGAACTTTTTCATATCATGCTAGATGTTATTTTAGTTTTAAAACCTTGTGGTTATTGAGTAGCATTATTAGCTTAAAATAGATGAGAATTTTTAATGTGCCATTGAAAGAATCATGAGTTTTTCTTGTCATATTGAAGCATAAATTTGTGGTTTTCTCCTTTGAATGTTTTATTTGGTTGAGTTGGCGCATGCTCACACCATGTTTATGACTATTAACCAGTCACGAATATCCTCTATGAACATTTAGTTTTTGAACTTTTGGTACCACTTATGCTTTGATTAATGATGTTTATGTCGCTATGCATGATTATGGCTCTTATGCTCTCTTGATTTGTCGCTCCCAGTCTTTTGCTAGCCTTAAAACCAAAGTTTTCCCATTGTGTCCACCATACCTACCTACATGTGGTATTTAACCGCCACTCCAAAGTAAATTGATCATGTGTTACCTTTAAAACTTTCAAAATTACTCTTGTTTTGTGCTCTTGTTTTAGCTCATGAGGACGTAAATAGAGAATCTTTATCTCACTTGTTGATTGGAATTTCACACCCTGGACTAGTGGCTTCATCCGCTTATCCAATGATAGAAGAGTTGGCAGCGGGGTGCCCAGCCCCAAATTAATAACACAAATTCTCTTCACTATTCCCCACCCCTGATTTATCAGTCAAAGCATGATTGTGTAAACAAAAGAGAAAGAGGGATGACCTTCTACCCAGATGCGTCCTTCTGTGGGAGCCGCTCTTGTGAAGTCTAGTTGGTTTGTGACGTACTGTATTTTCTGTTTACCATTCCTTGACTTAAGCATACACCTCTCTTAAAATATAGACACTCCTCCACGGTATTTGATTGTTGGCAGGCACCCGAGGATTCAGTTAGCCATGGTTTGTGTAAGATGGATGGGAGGAGAGTCAAGTTTTTATACCTCTGTTTAATAAAATAAAAGCTCTAGCACATGAGTGATCCATGCTTCCCTCTGCGAAGGGCCTTTCTTTTACTTTTATGTTGAGTCTCCATCTTCTAACTATATGCACAGTTGAGAGAGCATTTTTTTTCCATTCTAAGTTTTATGTGCATTTGTCCCAGAAACATTATTAATCGATTCATGATGTGTTATTGCTTGTTCTCTAATTATCTGTTCTAGTCTTCCTCATGAACTTTGAAGGTGTCCTGGCATTTATGTTTTGCCCCACTCTTAAGGACTAGCGAAATATCACTTTGACATGCTTTCTCTATACTTGAAACAACCGTATATCTTTCTTTGCATTTTATTCATGATCTTTTATTTGACTTACTTCTCATGATGCAAAGTGATTTCTATGCTTTATTATTAAAGTTTTATTTATCATGCTTGTGTTTAGGTTCTATGATCTGAGCTTACTTATGCTTTTACATTATTGATGATCAAGTTTATGTTGGTAGCATGTCACCTCAGAAATTATTTGTTTTGCTGTTTACCTACTCGAGGACAAGTAGGAACTAAGCTTGGGGATGTTGATACGTCATAAACGTATCCTTAATTTCTGATGTTCCATGTTGTTTTCTTATTGTTTCCCACATGTTTTCTATACACTTTATGTCATTTTTATAGATTTTACGGACTAGCCTATTGACAAGATGCCACAGAGCCAATTCCATGTTTTCTGCTGTGTTTAGGTTCAGAAAAGTTGTTCTGGAAATAGTCTTGGAATTGGAAAATTCGAAGCCCGGAAGTCTTAGAAACCCCGGAGGTTCCACGGAGTCCCGAAGAGACCCGGAGGGGGCCCTCAGGGGGACCACACCATTGGGTGGCGCGCCCTCCCCCTTGGACGCGCTAGGGGGTGGTGTGGGGCCCCTGAGCCTCCACCGCCTTTGCCCTTTCGCCTATATAATCCCCCCGAGACGTAAACCCTAAGAATATACCACTTTTACCCAAGAAACACCCGAGGACGCCGTCACCATCATCCCGAGATCGGGAGGGTTCTGGAGCTCTCCCCGGCACCCTGCCGGAGGGGGAAATCATCACTGGAGGGGTCTACACCACCATGCCCTAGTAGTTCATCCCTGGACTACGGTTCCATAGCAGTAGCTAGATGGTCGTTCTCTCCACTTTGTACCTCATGTTTAGATCTTGTTAGCTGCCTAACATGATCAAGATCATCTTTATCTAATGTTACATGTTGTGTTTGCTGGGATCTGATGAATGTTGAATGCTATGTCTTCTGATTATCAATCTATCATGTTATCTTCATGCTTATGTTATTTATGATCTTGCATGCTCTCCGTTATTAGTAGACGCTCTGGCCAAGTAGATGCTAGTAACTCCAAGAGGGAGTATTTATGCTCGATAGTGGGTTCATGCCTCCTTTTCATCTGTGCTTGAGTGACAGAAACGTGACGGATGGAGGATGTGTTGTTGCCATTAGGGAGAAAACAACAATGCTTTGTCTAAGGATGATGTTATTGTTTACATTACACACTTTGCTTACTGCAATTATCTGTTGCTTGCAAGTTAATACCCAACGTTTGTTCGGATGATATTCGGAGGGTGGATTTTTAGTCATAGATGCAGTTGGATAACAGTCTATGTATTTTGTTGTAATGCCTGCATGAATCACATAGTAATCTTTATGTCTTGCATATGCACTACGGTGCATCCTTCATTTCTGTCAATTGTCAGTTGTAATTTGTTCACCACACATGTTATTTATCTTTCTCGGAGAGACACCACTAGTGAACTGTGGACCTCGGTCCTTTTTCCTCATACTGATAAAACACTTACCGCTTTCATACTGTTCTCATAATGTTCCTACTGTTTTCCACACCATACATTTAACCTCTTTGTGTTCAGCAAAACCGGTGAGATTGACAACCTCACTGCTTCGTTGGGACAGAGTGATTTTATTGTGTTGTGTAGGTTCCACGTTGTTGGTGAACCGGTAGTGCCCCATGCCATCTCAGCTGCTTCACCTTCTGAAGTTACTCCTTCCTCCTACTGGTCGATTCAACCTTGGTTTCTTTTCTGAGGGAAAACTTGCTGCTACACTCTTCACAACATTTCTCTTGGGGTTTACCAACGAGGGCGTCAAGGCTTCCATAACTTGTCAGCACCTTCTGCTCCTTGTTGCGATCGACACTCTTATTTATCAAAAGTACTATGATACACCCCCCTATACTTGTGGCTCATCACCGGTGGAGAGGTTCGGCAACAAGGTTGGTTTTTTTGGGGGGCAATGGAGCGGCACGTAGTGGATGAGGATGACACACTACAATGAGACGGTTAATAAAGGCCCGATGGGATGCGTTTCCGGCAGCCCGCGTGGCTAGATGCACACCGGTGTCGGTCAGTCTCCCAGCATGGGACACGCCAGTCTGCGAGTGTAACACGTGTCTACATGGTATTTTCCGGAGGGCCGGTCACGCTCCGAGTTCCAACCAAAAAACACACGGCATGGGATCGGCTTGTCAGTGAATCTACCGTGTGACTGGCCGTGCACCATATAATGTACGGACACTCCAGATTATGCTCTGAATTAGCACTAAATCATTATTTGTTAACAAAAATACTCTAACTATTTAGTTACGGTTCTCTCGTGAAACATACCAAAAAATAATGGAAATATGATTTTTAGAGATTTTTTGCTAATTATATTTACTTGCATTGAAGTTACAGTGTGCATATATCCACTACATCGTCACTAAATCATCATATATTGTTTTGTGAAATGAAGTTTCAACTAACTTTATGTAATCTCTTCATTTTATAATTCTTGCTCTATTCTTGGTCTTCATTTAGTAATAACAGGCACGTATATACATGCAATTCCTATATTTTTGGATTAATTTGTACCTTTTCATTATTGCATTTCTTAGACGGACCGAGTATACCCGGAAGGATTTTTATGTTTTGGCGGCAAACAATAAATTTGGGATCAAAGTTGGTAATGTGGAAGGGGGATTTTCCCCCAAATTACCGCCACACAACTATAAACTTCTAACTCGCAGTGCCCCCTACTACATACCGTAGCCGCGCCGCTAGTCGCCACCTCTCCCTTCACTAACCCTACCCGCCGCCGTCTGCCCTTCAACATATCTACCCCTCCCAGTAGGCGGTTGTCGTGTGTTCGCTATCGTGACACCTCCTTGCGGTCGTCCGTCGACGTTCACCTACCCTCCACGCATCCCCTCCGGTGAGCTCATCTTCCTCGATCTTTGAGTCACACGTGCACCTCTGGTGACATGGTAGCTAGACGTCCCCCGTCGTTCCTAAATCTTCGAGTACTTAGGTCGTAGAACAAGAAACCGGTTTTCAGATCTATATCATGTAGTTCTCTAGTTATCTGTTTGATAACTTTCTATCTCTCAGGTTGATTTGATGCATATTTGCCACTTCGATGTATATCTATCTAGTAAATTTTTAGCTAGATTTAGGCAATTTGCCTCTCAACACGTGTTCGCAAATTTATACCTCTTGTAACATGTTCACCAATTTAGATAGAGTATTTAGCAATCTACATCTAAAGACATGTTCACCAATTTAGTTAGATTAGCAAATTGTACTTCCAAAAACAAGTTGAGTAACTTTATTTAATTAGTAATTTATGTTTCCCTTCTAACTTAGTTAAAGAACTGGAGACGGCATGCAAAGTATGCAAAAATGATTAATTAGCAATCTTCATCTGAACACATGTTCACCAATCTAGATAGATTAGCAAATTGTACCTCTGAAAACATGTTCAACAATTTTGATTAACTAGCATCCCTTCTAACTTAGTTAATATGAGATGGTATGGAAGGTATGAAAAAATGATTGCGTCAATAGGAAGTTTACTCGATCCAGTTTTAGTCTTCATCTGCAAGAGTGTCACCGCGACTCGGTGGTAAGAAAACAATTCGATATGCTTCAATTTTTCTTATGTTTTCAATCTGCACAAATGTCTATCTAATTTGTTCTTATGTTTCTGTTGCACTACATGTTACACCATGCAACATTCACGTAGAATTCAACGAGTCAGCAAGAAAGAGTGGGTTGTTTCGTGCTCTTGGGAGCACGTACAATATTGTTGTGTCAAAAGGACGGAGCAAAACCCGGTTGCACGACGAAGGATGAGAAGAGTTCGTCAGCCAAAGCAATCTCGACACGGGAGACCTACTAGTTTTTACTACAGCTTCATATCCCGGATCTTTGTAGTTGTGATGAACTGTGGCATATATGAGAAGAGGACAGTGATAGCAACGATTCAGACAGTACTTCTAATGATCAAGTTTGTTTGCTGAACAATAATATTTATATTAATAGATGTTGTTTGTGTGATTAGATGTATTATTATTAATAGTTAATTAGTAGGACATAATAGGACCCTCCGGAAATAGTCCCAAAAGACAAAAATATTCTCTGAATGACAACCTTTTTATAGTTCATTAGCAGCACATAATAGTTCATTAGAGCCGGCCAGGAATCGCAACCGCCTATGATAGTCATCTCATCACAGACGGGCTTTTTTTACAGCCCTCTCTATTATTAGAGATGGTAGTTTTTTCTAGTTGTCTAAGAGATTTGGTCATTACAGCCGGTTATTGGAACCGACTCTATTGACACTTACATTAGCGACCATAGCTTAGAACCGGTTGGTATAACTAGCTCAAGCCTATTGATGACCCATAAGTATAGCGGATCACAACAGTCTACGAGGGAAGTAAAACCCAAATTTATTGATTCGACACAAGGGGATACAAAGAATATTTATCAGCCTTAACAGATGAATTGTCAGTTTAGCTGTTGTCGGATATATACCGATTAGGGGTATGTTTGGCATTGGTCTAAAGAGCCGGATTACCAGGGTGGCATGTTGGTAATGGATCACAGTCCATTGGGCGGCTCAGTAAGCTGATGCACAGGAAGCCGGATTCTAGAAGAACCCGGACCACGGCCCAAAGTGGTGCGGCTTGGAGGAGAAGACAGATTCCTTACTTTTCAAGTTAGATACTTTCCGTAGTCTTTTAGGTTTCCTTTCTGTAAGTCATAACCCGGCTATCTATATAAAGCCGAACGGGAGAGACGAAACAGAGGCAACAATTAGGTAGAAGCCAACTCGTCGAGAAGTTGATCCTCGCCGAGTTAGAAAAACCATACTCACACTGTACTTTGTATACTTCAAACTTCAGCCCTGATTTAGTGAGATTGCAGGAGTAGGAACGCCGCCTAGTTGCGTCGTATTAAACCTGGGTAAAACTCGGTGTTCTCGTTTGTCGTACTACCACGTCCCACACGTCTCCACCCGTAGGCTCATGGCACCCCCATCTATGATCCTTACTACGATGTCTCGACATCTGCACCTAGAAATAGACTTGCTCGTAATAGTTTATCAGCAGCAACAGTTTTATAGCAGTGGCAGTAGTGAAATAATACCAGGATTAAAATGAATACATTAGCAGTAATTGTAGTAGACAGCAGGATAAACAATACTGTAGGCATAGGGACGGATGAACGGGTGTTGCATGGATAATATGATTCATATAATAATCAAGACATGGGCAATTGCAGATAAATAATGATAAAGCATCCAAATACTAAGTAACCATAGGCACGTGTTTGGTATTTAGTCGTACGTGCTCGCAATGAGAAACTTGCACAACAACTTCTGTCCTACCAGCCCGTTTGCAGCGGGGCCTCAAGGGAAACAACTGGTAATTAAGGTGCTCCTTTAAATAAAGAACCGGAGCAAAGCATTAACACTACATGAACACACGTTATCGTCACATCACATCCATCCCCTCTGGATATCCCAATCGTTGTCACTTTGGGGCCTCGGGTTCCAGACAACGATATGTGTAAACAACTTGCAGGTAAGATAAAAACAATATCCTCATGAATCAATAACATGTTCAGATCTGAAATAATAGCACTCGGGCCTTAGTGACAAGCATTAAGCATAACAAGTTGCAACAATGATAGATAGCACTAACAACGGATACTAGGCACCATGCCCTAACAATCTGGAAATTATTACATGAACGATCTCATCCAATCCCTACCACCCCTCTCAGCCTACAGCGGGAATTACTCACACATAGATGGGGAATCATGGATGGTTGATGGAGAGGCGGTAGCGGTGATGAAGGCGATGATCTCCTCCGAATCCATGTCCCGGCAGGGTGCCAAAACAGGAACTTCTGATCCACGAATCGAGTTTCGAGGAGGCGGCGGCGCTCGGGTGTGTTTCTCTGGAATATGATGAACCCCATCACGTTTTTAGGTCAAGGGGCTTAAGTAGTCGAAGGGGGCATGAGGGGGTGGTCAAGGTGGCCATACCATGGCACGGTGCGGCCTAGGGGGAGCCGCCATGTGGTGTGGGCCCCTCGTGGCCCCTCTCCGTCTCGTCTTCTCGCTCCGTGAGTCTTCGGATAAAATAGGGACTTTGCGATCTTTTCCGGGCATTTTCCCGAAAGTTGAATTTCTGCACAAAAACGAGACACCAGGGCAATTCTGCTAAAAACAACGTTAGTTCGTGTTAGTTGTATCCAAAACTCACAAGTTTAGAGGAAAAAGAACCGCAAAAGCGTTCGGGAAAGTAGATACGTTTTGAACGTCTCAACTCCCCCCAACCTTAGATTATTGCTTGTCCTCAAGGAATTCAGTTAACAAATGAGTGCGATAAAAGAATTTTTACGAACACATTTGTTTCATATGATGTATGTATTCTCACTATATGATCAAGTACTTAGGCAATTCATAATAAGAAGTATGCAAATAAAGCCACATAATAGTTATGCAAACCATGAAGAGATGCCAACACACTAATAATAAGCATCATGAAGTATATCTATTTGCAAAATTGCAATTTTCGTAATAAGATATGATAAAGTGGTATCTTGCTTGCCCTTATTTGTGGATAAAAACATAGATGCCAGGGCACCTCTGAAGTTGAAGTGAAGACTAGAAATAGAGATATCAAAGATAAAAGCATCAAAGTTATGCCACAATTAACCGTGTTCGGGGACAAGCACATTACACTAAGAATGACAGTTATGCTCTCGAGAAGCTGCTCAAAGAAAAGATGGTGACCCAACAGTAAAGTAAAAGATTGGCCCTTCGCAGAGGGAAGCAGAGATTAACATTTGCAAAAAATGTGTTTGGGAGGTGGTTGTTTAGGTCAACGAATGGTAATAGAGTTCTTATTATCTTCCATACTAAACAAGTTGAGAGCGGTTCCGAGTTATTGATATTAGGCATTTATAGCATGCACTTTTATATAGTATGATACTTCTCCCAACCTTTTCTTATCACAAACCATGGCTAACCGAATCCTCGGGTGCCTACCAATAATCACATACCATGGAGGAGTGCCTATTTGGATGTTATAGTGGACTAACTAGCTCTATGCAAAATTAGTGACAAGAAGATGAAGCATGCAAGTCGGGGTACTTAATTAGTATGGAATATAACAAACCCAAATACTACTTCCTCATGAGCTAAAACAGTGTCACAAAATGAGAAGTATTTTGACAGTTTTAAAGGTAGCACATGAAAAATTACTTGGAATGGCTTGAAATACCATGCCTAGGAATTTATAGTGGACTCTTTGGAATAACTTGGTTTTCAGGGATTTGGAAGCACGAGCAGCATTCCCGCTCAGTACAAGTTAAGGCTAGCAATAGATTGGGAAGCGACAATCAAGAGAGCAATAACCGTCATAATCATGCCTACGAGAGAACAAAATTAACAGAGGCATAAAAGTGATACAAGAACTCTGAGGCAAAATAAATCATCAAGGCTTAATTGACTTTTTGCTTTCAGTCATATGCATGTGTGAGCATGTGCCAAGTCAATTCAAATGAAACATTCAGAGAAGGATACCACAATGTCATACACTTTTATGAATAGAACAATCCAAGCAAACATTTATGCGACATGCTATCTACTATTAGTAAGTTGGAACTGATCATAAGAGAGCAGGAACTACTAAGCATTCATTAAATAACATACACCTTACACGAACAAACTAAGCATGTCCACATGTATGAGTATATGTACAAAAATGAAAACAAATAGAGTTCATACCAGCCTCTCACCACAACTTAAATTGTCATAAATCGTCATTATTGCTTTTCACTTGTGTGGCCTGAATGATATGAAATGATAACCAAGCTCCAATGGAGTCACGGAAGAAGGTTGAACTTTGTAGCAAACTTTACAAAACTGAAGAAGAACAACAAATATTTTTGGGTTTTCGAATTTAAAACAAGAACAAAAGGAAACAAGCAAAATATTTTTGGATTTTTGAATAACAAATGAAACTAAAAAGTAAAGAAAACTAATAATAGAAACTAAAGAAAACAAATAAGAGAAACAACGGAAATATTTTTGGTCCTTTTACGTTTTGGAAAGCAGAAACAAAACAAGAAAAATAATAGAAGGGAAAGAAACAGAAACATGGATATACAAAGTACCGACATAATTATGATATGTAAATGAGTGTGATGTCGGTATACCTCCCCCAGGCTTAGGCTTTTGGCCTAAGTGGAGATCAATCCCAAGAGGTCCAAGAAGTGGCGCCCCCATAATATGACGAGGACGGGCCATCATCTTGGTATGAACTCGAGGACGCCCCGGTGTAATGCATTGTGTAGTCCTCAGAGAGCGCCTCGTGACCCGGTTGATAGTCTGGGTCGTGCTGCACATGGAAGCCAAGCAAACCCAGCTTCTCGTCCAACTCCTCCTTTGAGCGCGACCACGGCCTCCTGCGAATACAGAACAAACCAGGCTGCGACAAGGGAACTTCCCTTTCATCTCCATCAGTAAACAAAACTCTATAAACTAGATTTTCTGCACTAGAGTTAGCAGTAACAAAATGATGGGCTTTCATAGCAACAAGATCAAGTCTCTGTGGGGCTAAGAACTCATCATTGGGAGCAACAGAAAGGCCTAGAGAAGCTATAATACGTGTAGCAATAATTCCTCCATAAATGGGTCCTCTAGCAGCTAAACGAGGAGCAATGAGAGCATGAAGGTTGTAAGTAGCATTATTGTTAAGTGTAGCAACCAGAAAAGCTAGATGATAATTACAAATATCACTAGTGTTTTCCCTACCAAGAACACTAGTGACAAGATAATAAGCAAAGTATCTAATGGATGGGAGCTGAATGTTCCTTATCTTGTCACGCTGGGTTGCACGGTCATCATCATTTTTCACCCCTTGGTAAAGTTCCAGCAAATCAGCGGGTCGACCTTGAATCCTCTTCGTTGTCCCAGACGGAGCTATACTTATGATACTGCAAAATATTTCCTAGATCATGATAAAAGGCCTATCATAAATTCTTAATTCAACAGATGGATTGTCGGAGGAGTTATTAAAAGTAAATCTCTCGACAAAAGTTTTAATGAGTATAGCATATTGGTTACTTTCATCATTCATATACTCAGTCAAACCAACCCTCCTAACAAGAAGCAAGAAATCAACAAGGATCCTGCATCACTCAAAAAGTTAGCACAAGGGGAGGTAGATGGATGTGCATCTCCATCATCCCCCTCATCACCAATACTTGGTGCAATAAGATCTTCATTATAGGATGGCCTTAATCGAGTAGTTGATCTTGAAGGCCTTGCCACCCTTGGTGCATATCTCTCAAAGATTTCTCCATAAGTGTGATTATGCATCCTTGATGTTGTGTGTTGGGATACTCCAAGAGGAGGGTGTGATGAGCACAGCGGTAGGAAATTCCCCTTAGTTAAGAACCAAGGTTATCAATCCAGTAGGAGAAAGAGGACCTTCAGAAGGTTGATGCCACTAACGGTGGTGATGGCTCACCGGTGTCAGCAACAACGTGGAACCTACACACAACACAACCAAAATACTTTGTCCCATCGGTACAGTGAGGTTGTCAATCTCACCGGTCTTGCTAAAAACAAAGATTAGACGTATAGTGTGGAAAATAATGTATGCTTGAGTAAGTAAAAAAAGCAGGAAATTGTGGTGGTTGGTTTAACAGTATAGGAAAATGGACCAGGGTTCATAGGTTCACTAGTGGTGTATCTCCATAAAAGATTGCATGCTAGGTGAACAAATTACAGCTGGGCAATTGACAAATAAAGGTTGCACCGTAGTGAACATTCATGACATGATGACTACTATGATATTAATGGTGGGCATTACAACAATATAAATAGACTGTAATCCAACTGCATCTATGACTAATAATCCACCCTCAGGTTATCATCTGAACCCCCTTAGGTATTAAGTTGCAAGCAACAGATAACTGCATTAAACAAAGTGTGTAATGTAAGTAATGATTATGCACGCGGGCACTCTCACCGATGTTTTCTCCCTAATGGCAACAACACGTCCTCCCCCTTCATGTTTCTGTCACTCGAGCAAGGCGAAGAGGAGGTATGAACCCACTAACAAGCATAAATACTCCCTCTTGGAGTCACTAGCAACTACTTGGCCAGAGCAACCACTAGAAACGGAAAGCATGCAAGATCACAAATAACATATGCAATAAAGACTATAATCAACTTGGCATAAGTTCAATATTCATCGGATCCCAACAAACACAGCACATAGAGTTACATAAGATCAATCTCGCTCATGTTAGGCAGCTCACGTGATCTAAACATGGAGGCATATGAGGAGAAGACAACCATATAGCTAGTGCTATGGACCTGTAGTCCAAGGATGAACTACTCACGCATCACTCCGGAGGCGGGCATGATGATGTAGAGTCCTCCGGTGATGATTTCCTCTCCGGCAGGGTGCTAGAGACAGCTTCAGAACCCCCCTGATCTAGGGTTGACGGTGACGGCGGCTGCGGAACTTTTCGGGGATATTTGATTAGGTGTTTAGGGTTTTCCATCCGGGGGAATAAATAGGCGAAAGGGCATAGGCGGTGGATCCCTGGGGGCCCCCACACCACCCCCTGGCGCGGCCAAGGGGGGGCGCCACCCCATGGTGTAGGCCCCCTGATGCCCCTCTTAGTCTCCTCTTCGGTCTTCTGGATGCTTCCGGCGAAAATAGGCACTTCGGGCTTTGTGGGGTCCAATTCCGAGAATATTTCCAGAACAACTTTTCTGAAACCAAAAACAGGGAACTGGCACTTGGCATCTTGTTAATAGGTTAGTCCCGGCAAACGTGTAAAAATGACATAAAGAAGGGAGAAAACATGTAGCAATTGACATAATATCATCATGGAGCATCAGAAATTATAGATACGTTGGAGACGTATCAATCCTCCCTTTCTGAAATTTTTAACAAGCATCATAAAAAATTATTTTGAAGTAACTATATGAATGAAACTATTGTAGAGACTTGTAAGAGGACTGAACATGCATGAAAACTAATTTATATACACATAGAACAAGCATGCAAGCTCACATAACCTGTCACCTAATGTACCAAAATACTCAAGAAATACTCCACTAACCAAAATTCTACTTGGATAATCCGAGGAGTCACATACCGGAGAACAAATGTCCTAAATCTCAACAGCAAATATGGGTTGAGCAAGGAGATTGAAAATTGCGAGCAAGAACAGCAAGAACACGTGTTTGAGCAATGGTGGGTCGAGAGAGAGAGAGAGTGAAGTGGTAGGTGGAGGAGCAAGTGGAGGGCCAGGTGGGCCCCACACCATGCCCTGGCGCGGCCTAGGGGGTGCCCACGCCACCACATGGTGTGGTGGCATGGTGGGTCCCCCTGGGTTGCCCCCAGAGGTTCCTCTCTGCCCCATTTTCAGCATAAAAATTTAATATAAATTTTCTGGAATTTTTCGAGAAACTTTAGTTTTGGGGAATTTCTAAAATTTGATAAATGATTATAATCCAGGAAAAAGATTATGGAACAATGGAAAACAAGTTAAAAATCAAAACTACAGCAGTTCTAAGACACTCTAATATGCAAATAACCAGCGAAAACATAGGAAAACATAGTGAAAACCTAATCGAGGATGGTGAAAACATGAGTAAACAAAAGTAAACATGGTTAAAACATAGTGAAAACATTGTTTTCTTCATTCAAAATCACTTTGTTAACAAGGTTGATCAAATCTTGTTACTAAAACAATTTTACATGAAGCAAAACTTTGCATTTCACTAAATGATTATGTTACCTCAACTTTGATAGACATAGTCCCAATCAGGACAATTTCGTATTCTTTTTGTGGCATTGGAATAGGACAATAGAATTCTCCAATCTTGATGGTCTCAATGTTTTCAATTGAATTTAGACCATATTTCTTATCAATCTTCTTGGGAAAATAAACGGTATGCTCTTTGTTATTAACATTAAAAGTTACTTTTACTTGGTTGCAATCAATAACAGCTTCTACAGTGTTAAGATAAGGTCTCCCAAAAATAATAGATATATTATCATCTTCAGGCATTTCCAATGCAAGAAAGTAAGTTAACATCAAACCGTTATTAGCCACTTGAACAATAACATTCTCACATATACCAACATGAATAACAGTAGATTTGTCAGCCATTTGCAAGGATATATCCGTTGGTATCAATTTTTCCAGAAAAAGTCTCTTATAGAGAGAGAAAGGCATCACGTTAACTCCTACAACCAAATCACATAAAGCAGTTCTAACATAATTATTTTTAATGGAGCATGGAATATTTGGAATACCAGAATCTCCAAGCTTCTTTGGAACCTTGCCATTGAAAGAGTAATTAGCAAGCATAGTGGAGATTTACTCATTAGGAATCTTCCTTTTGTTAATATATTTCATATATTTTCGAATAAGGAGGCAATTTAATAGCATCAGTTAAAGGAATTTGCAAAAACAAAGGTTTCATCCAATCACAGAACTTGTTATAATGTTCTTCTTCCTTTGATTTGCGTTTCTTATTAGGAAAAGGCATTGATTTTTTGTACCCAAGGTTCTATCTCATTACCATGTTTATTAGCAATGAAATCCTCCTTATTTTACTTTGTATTTTTATTTTGCTTTTAAGTTTCCTCTTTAATTTCTTCTTTATCAGAAGCATCATTCTTATCATTACCACTTTCAGTTTCAGCATGAGAGATATATATACTATTATGATCTTTAGCAGGTTTAGGAGATTCTACAATAGTTTTATGTTTCTTCTTTTTTTTTTCTTAGAAGGAGTAATATAGTCTTTATCTCGTTGAGAATCTTGTTCAATTCTGTTAGGATGTGCCTTAGGATACAAAGGATCCTGAGTAGAAACACCACTTCTAGTGCTTATTTCATAAACATGTTTTTCTCTCGAAGCTTTAACTAGCAAATATTTTTGCACCTTAGTGAGTTGATCAATTTTAGTGTGAACCATATGGAAATGTTTAATAAGCATTTTAACATCATCATAGGTTCTCTCCATAATACCATGCAAATTATAATAGCTCTAGAGTTTCCATTAGATGATTCTGCACTCTCATATTAAAATTATCTTGCTTAACAATATAATTATCAAATTCATCAAAACATTGATCAAGAGGTTTAGAATAGAGAATATCTCTATTATCAAATCGTTGGAGAGAGTGTACCTCAATTTTGATGGGTAAGGAATTGGCTTACACAATTCTTCTATAGGTGGTAGATTTTTCACATCTTCAGATTTAATACCCTTCTCTTTAAGAGATTTATTGGCTTCCCTCGTCACTTCATCATTTAATTCAATCATTCCCCTATTCTTTGGTGTTGGTGTTGGGGTCAACTCAGGTATAGTCCAATCATCATGATTTTTGCTTATTTTAGCCAATAATTCCTGAGCTTCTTCAGGAGTTCTTTTCCTGAAAACACAGCCAACACAACTATCCAGGTATGTCCTAGATTCAACAGTTAGTCCATTATAGAATATATCAATGAGTTCATTTTTAGCTAATTGATGTCTAGGCAGAGCTCTAATTAAAGAACAAAATCTTGCCCAAGATTCAGGCATTTTCTCTCCTTCAATTTGCTTAAAGTTAAAGATTCTCTGCAAAGCAGCATGTTGAGCACTAGCAGGAAAATATTTCTGAAAGGTTCTCATTCATATGTCCTACAACACTTTCATTTTCAGTACCACAAAAAGGTTCTTCCTCAACAATAGATATATACGATAAATCTAGAGAGAAATCATAATCCTTATCTTTAATGTTTATGGGGGATGTAGCAAGCTTAGCATCAGGAGACAGTTTATATCTAACAACACATCTTGCAAGAATACTTTTAATAACACTTGCACTTCTAGCAGCATGACATTCTTCAATAAATTCATCATTAAGTTCAATGTAAGTTTCCTCAAGATCATCACTAGGACTATCTCTAGACTCAGATGAACTAACAGGTGTACCAGGATTTTCATTAGGAATTTCAGTGTTTTCAATTTGTTTAGCTCTAGAAATTGTAGTATCTAGGAAAGGACCTAATGAACCACTCTCATCAAGCACAGTAGAAGCATCATCAAAATTATCATAAGTATTTCAGATTCAGCAGAAGTATTAGTATGTGTAGCATGTGTATGTGGTGGTGTAAGAAGTTTACTCATTACAAATGGTGAATCAAGAGCAACAGAGGTGTTCAGAGTTGTACCTTTTCTTGTAGTGGATGGCAATATAGAGAATTTCCCATCCCAAGTTATACCCATGATGAATAACTTGCAGGAAAGAATATCACGTTCAAGTGAGATTACAAATAAAGCTATGCTCCCCGGCAACGGCGCCAGAAAATAGTCTTGATGACCCACAAGTATAGGGATCGGAACAGTCTTCGAGGGAAGTAAAACCCAAATTTATTGATTCGACACAAGGGGAGACAAAGAGTATTTATAAGCCTTAACAGATGAATTGTTAGTTCAGCTGCACCTGGAAATAGACTTGCTCGCAAAAGTTTATCAGCAACAATAGTTTTATAGCAGTAGTAGTAGTGAAATAATAGAAGGAATGAAATAAAGACAACAACAGTAATTGTAGTAGGCAGTAGGAAGAAAAATATTGTAGGCATAGGGACGGGTGAACGGGCGTTGCATGGATAAGATAATTCATATAATAATCAATACATGGGCAGTTGCAGATAAATAATGATAAATCATCCAAGTACTAAGTAACCATAGGCATGTGTTCCGTATTTAGTCATACCTGCTCGCAATGATAAACTTGCACAACATCTTCTGTCCTACCAGCCTGTTTTCAGCGGGGCCTCAAGGGAAACTACTGGTAATTAAGGTGCTCTTTTTAATAAAGCACCGGAGCAAAGCAATAACACTCCATGAACACACGTGATCCTCACATCACAGCCACCCCCCTCCGGTTATCCCAATTGCTGTCACTTTGGGGCCTCGGATTCCGGACAACGATATGTGTAAACAACTTGCATGTAAAATAAAAGAAAATAATTATCCTCATGAATCAATAACATGTTCAGATCTGAAATCATGGCAATCGGGCCCTAGTGACAAGCATTAAGCATAACAAGTTGCAACAACGATAGATAGCAATAACAACGGATACCAGGCACCATGCCCTAACAATCTGGCAATTATTACATGAACGATCTCATCCAATCCCTACCATCCCTCTCAGCCTACAACTGGGATTACTCATACATGGATGGGGTAATCATGGATGGCTGATGGAGAGGCGTTAGAGATGACGATGGTGATGATCTCCTCCGAATCCCCGCCCCGGCAGGGTGCCAGAACAGGAACTTCTGATATCCGAATTGAGTTTCGAGGAGGCGGCGGTGCCCGGGTGTGTTTCTCTAGAATATGATGAACCCCCTCACGTTTTTAGGTTAAGGGGCTTAAGTAGTCGAAAGGGGGGCACGAGGGGGTGGCCGAGGCGGCCACACCATGCCACGGTGCGGCCTAGGGGGCGCCGCCACGTGGTGTGGGCCCCTCGTGTCCCCTCTCCGTCTCGTCTTCTGGCTCCGTGAGTCTTCGGGTAAAATAGGGACTTTGCGATCTTTTCCGGGCATTTTCCTGAAAGTTGAATTTCTGCAAAAAAAAGACATCGGGGCAATTCTGCTGAAAACAACGTTAGTCTGTGTTAGTTGTATCCAAAACTCACAAGTTTAGAGGAAAAACAACAATAAAAGTGTTCGGGAAAGTAGATACGTTTTGGACGTATCACCTATGTCAGTGGACCGACTCTAATATGAAGTCTTGTACTAGTGAAATTAGCTATCATGAACGAGGATGGAGTGTTTTAAAAGGAAAATAAGTTAGGGTATGGGGTTAAACATGACATATTTTGTCCAAATGATCACATATTTCACATTCTAACTATATTCACACAATAAATGTCAAGGATATTTTTTGGCTCATTTAGACTTGTTTATAAATGGGGGTGTTTACCCTCCCTTTGGAACTCATTTAGACCATATTTCTCATGAGTATGAGTTTTACTTCACCAAAGGACTCGGATGATCAACTAATGTGCATAATAATTGAGAAAGCTTGAAATATCAATACAAGGTGCCAAAGAATTCAAATTTCGATGAGTTTGAATTTGGCTCAAAATTGATTTTTTTTCAAATTTCAATTTCAATTTAAAAACATGACAAAATGAATACATACAGAAACATAGGCACTAGTTGAACGAACAACGACGTCGCCTAGAGGGGGGTGAATAGGCGATTAAAACTTTTCCGGTTAAAGCTTGCTAAATGCGGAAATAAACTAGGTGTTTAAATTAACAAGCATACAACCTAAATATTCTAGGGTCAACAAGATGCACTAACAACTTATGCTAAGCAAGACAAGTAACAAGGTGATAGCAAGATATATAACTTCAAGCGCGAAGGCTATCACAATGTAAATTGCATAAGTAAAAAAGCTCGGGTATAGAAATAACCGAGGCACATAGAGACGATGATGTATTCCCGAGTTCCTCCCACAAGGGGAGTACGTCTCGTTGGAGGGGTGTGAGCTCACCATGAAGGCCTACTCAACGCCACTAAGGCCTCACCCTATTCTCCGATGAACTTCCGCCACGAAGGCCTAGTTCACCTCTCACTATTGAACCCCTTTTAGGCGGGGATCGAATCCTTTACAAACACTTGGGGCACACACCCACAACTAAATTGGGGGCTCCCAACTCTTCTTGAATCACCACAAGTCGTCTAGGGTCAAAGACCCAAGAGTAACAAGCTCACAATCTTTCACTTCCACGAATCCTCGTGGAGAGAGCAAACCGATGCAACCGATGCAAATGGCAAGAGAACAAGTGATCAAATCCTCCACTCTCAAATTCCAACAAAGCAACAAATGCTTATGGGGGAATAAGAGAGGAAGAACAATGGAGAAACACCAAGAACTCCAAGATCAAGATCTACTAGGTTTCCCTCACTAAGAAGGAGGATGGATTGGTGGAAATGTAGATCTAGATCTCCTCTAACTTCTCCCTCAAAGATATGCAAGAATCATTGGAGGGATTGAGAGAGGAGAAAGCTTTCCAAAGTCAAAAATGGTGGGTATAGAGAGGGAAAACGGGCTAGGAAAGTCTTGGGAACTTTGGGGAAGAAAGCCCCTTAAATAGGTGCTAAAAACTAGTCGTTTTCCACTTTTTCCGTCCATTCCGGAATGGTCTGGAATGATTCTGGAGTCCGGAATGGCCCGGAATCGATTCCAGAGCGATCCCGGATGGCAACAGAGCATTTTCCCGTTGAGGCTGGAATGGCCCCGGAAAATTCCGGATCCCGGAATGGTCCGGAATCGATTCCGGATTGCAATGGTGAGACTGAAAACCGATACGAGAAATGCTATAACTTTTGCATATGGACTCCGTTTTCGATGTTCTTGGGCTCGTTGAAATCGCAACGATGAGCACTACAATAATATGCAGAGAAAAATTATTGTCCATGAATGGAAGATAAAACGAAATGGGTAAAGGTTTAGACCTCTCAAATAGGAACACCCGGTGAAACCTCCAACACGAAAACACACATAACTTTTGCGAATGAACTCCGAATAAGGTGAATCCAAATGGGTTGGAAAGGTAATAACAAGGACTATCCAAAAAAAAGGAATGGAGAAGTTACCAACATGGAAGGTGTGGAAACATTCTCAAAGCTGAACCGGATATTTTCACCACCGAAATCGCAACAAGTTTTCTTACCAAAACCGTTTTCGATAAACCTTGGCTTGCCATGAAGATCACGACAAGCACTAGAACCCAAAGGATACAAAAGCCAAATAAGAACCAAGAAATATGATATGCAAAGTATGCAAAGGTTTGAGCTCTCCACGACAATTCGATCACGTTACTCACTTGAGAGCCCCTCTTGATAGTACGACTATCTATCCTATAACCCGGTCTCCCGAAGACACGAGACCGGTAAAATAGAAAACCTATCAAGATTATACCTTTTCCTTGAGCATTCCACTTGAGATAGATGATGACGATCTTGACTCTCTCAAGTTGGATCTTCTTTCTTGATTGCGCTTGCTAGCACAAGTTCTGCTTGATGAAGACTTGCAAGTTGCTCCCCTATACACCATTATGGGAGAGACTAGCTCCCCCATACACCATTATGGGAGAGACCCTTCTCGGCAAATCTTCACAAGGACACAATATCCAAAAGGGTGGCAAGAATCAAGCATAGGATATCTTCTAGATGCTTCACTTGAGCTTCCACGTCAAGCTAGATGACGAACACCGCTTGACGACGACATAGACCACGGGCTATATGAAATCTTCCTTTTGGTTCATGCCCATGGAAAGATACCTAACCACACATAGAAATGCCACACACACACATATCATGGGTTAGTTCAAAAAGCTATATTTACAATTGCTTACCATACCATGAGATGCACAATCCCACTTGGTACAAATTGTAGCTTTGAGTGTTGATCGCTTGCTTGATCAACCTTGTATCTTTGCTTCTTACTTCAAATGATGATGTCTTGAAGATGATAATGAAAGATCACCTAATCCTTTTCTTCAAGACACACTATCAATAAGCTCAACTCAAACCATGAACATTCTTCATATAAATCCTTGCATATAACAATGGCCATCAAGGAAGCTAATAGAGTTCAACACATGAACTCCATTATTTCCTATGGACAAGATCTACAAGGATAACTCAATGCAAACATTAGTCCATAAGGATTGTCATTAATTACCAAAACCACATATGGGGAACCATGCGCTTTCAATCTCCCCCATTTTGGTAATTGATGACAATCCCTTTTTACGAGGGTTTATATGATGAATTAAGCAACCATGCTAAACAAAGAGCAAGAAAGCAATAGCATGGATAAGGCAAATGCTTAAGAACGAAACTAAAGCATAAACCGAATTCCCTTAAACCCTCTAAACTTCTCCCCCATTGGCATCCATTGCCGAAATGGGCAAAAGGACTAGAAGGCCAATATAATAAGAGCTCCCCCATAGTGTATGCATTCCTCATGATATGAGTGAAATTAAGTGCATATGTCCAACTACAAATAGATGGAGGGAGATCAAACTATATTGATGATCCAAAGATTTACACGCAAAGTCAAATTGAAGGATACTTTCACAAAGAAGCAACCAACCAAAGGATCCGAAAAAACGATTGACCAAAATCAATATTTTGATAAGATCAACCAAGTGTTCTACAAAATCAAGAGGGAACTCCCCAGGGTACATGCACAATGTTAAATTTGAATTACTATATAGTGTGCACAACATGGAATCATCACTCCCTTCTAGATAATTTTGAACACAAACAAGAGCAAGCGAATAGATTGGAAATGAAGCAAAGCAACTTGCAAACAAACAAAAGTTGAGAAATTAAGATCAAGAAGCGACAAATAAAGATTTACTCAACCGAAGTAGATGGGTGTGACTAGGAAAAACATTTTTAGGAGACTAATAGGATGATAAAATCATCAACATAGTCTTTTAATAAAGGAGGCACAAAGTGCATATCATGTCTTTCCCATACACACAAACCAACAAATGATAAAACACATAGGTCGACAAGCTTATTAAGATGCAAAAGGAATACCAAAAGAAAAGAAAAGCTTGTTCCTTTTAGGAACCACCAAAGAATATAAAGCAATAAAACGTGGTCACTAAAGAAAAAGAATATCAATTAAAGATGTAACTATTGTCGTGTGTATAAGTTTCTAAGTGAACACCAATCGCAAAGATATATATCCACAAAGAAACATGTAGACACAAAATAGGTACAAAGGTGAAAAACATGATATCCAAGAGAGGTTCATAAATATACCAATAAGATTTTTGCTTGAAAGCAAAGCACTAAGCTTAGTTTTATCTTAAAGGGATATGTATGAACAAGTAAACAAACTCATCAAAGCATCACAAATATCACAAGGGAAAAGTGATAGTTGGAATGCTTTGAGAAAGGTAACACGTATCACAAAAAGGCAAATGGTTTTTGAGAATTCATCAATATTGCATATGAGAGACTTCGAGTAGAAGTTGCTAGATTAATATACTTGGGATTGGTGAATCATAAAATGATTATAAATATCCCCTAGATATGTAATCATCCCGGCTTACTCATATTTGCAATAAAGATGTTTTTGATAAGACATTTGCAAGAACCAAATGAAATGCAACAAATGGAATTCATGACAAGATGCAACCTACACAAGGTTGAAAGCTATAAATGTATGCATGAGATAGATACTTGTTACCGAGACGACATTGGTGATGAAGAGGATGCGAGTTTGATAATCATCGTAGCTTGACTCCTATAATACCATGGTGAGAACACCTTCCTTATGAATGGAGCAAGCAACCAATGTACCTCCATTGTACCTAAAAACAAAATTCAAGTACAAAATGGTACCCAAACTCATTGGTTCCAAAGTAGTTAGAACAACTACAATACATAGGACAAACTCCACATAAATATGTGCATATTAATATGAATTTGAATTTCATGCACATCTTAGCCATTTAGGATTTGATGGAGTTTATCCTATATATTGGATCAACGAAAGTAAGCATGCCAAAAGATATACATATTAAATATGCATGCACAAAACTTTCAAGAACCAAAACAAGATACAAGTTGGACAAAGACCCAATTAAACCAAGAAGCCACTCATAAGAGTGAAAAGAAAGAGAATTGTCCAAATTATATCAAGACCCCAAATCAACACATGATTGAGGAAACCAAATAGAGAAGATACCAAAAATAACATCAAGGAAGAAACAAACCCTCTACACTTTTCATGATAGCACACAAAGTACCAAGACGAAAAATGTTCGTCTTCCAAAGAGACAAGTCATTGGGATAAAATACAAATTTAAAGACAACAAGTGTTCAAACGCATATAGGATAGTTCTTCCAATAATAGTGCATTATTTATGATCTTGCATTCGAATACAAAATGCACACAACGGAATCATTACTCTCCATATATATTATTCAAACACTAGTCATGTTTAAATAAAAACAAATAGATGCAATACCAATTTAAAGAACAGTGATCTACTCAATGTAGGATAGCTTCCCCAAGAATAGTGCAACCCAAAGAAGTATGACTTTGAACATAAGTGCACAAGTATGGAATCATTGCTTTTCCTAACTCAAGAAATCATAAAACAAATTTTTAGTAGAGCAAGAAAGACACAAAGGAGTTGAACCAAACAAATCCTTGGCAAGAAACAAGAAAAGTTTAGAGCAATAGCCAAAGTAAATTTGATCAATAAACTTACCACAAATTATTATAACTTGTCAAAGACAAGAGATGTATGGAGATATTTCTCGGTGGTAGAATTGTTCACAATCGTATTCACAAAACATAAGCATGTAAATAAAGATAGGAATAAAAACATGCTTAGATAGAGATTCTTGAAGGCTTCAAATAAAATCGAATATTCAAAGCACTAAGAAACTCTCTCAAACAAGATACCAAAAAGAGAGACAAAACACATTTAAGAAAACATGGAACTTGTTTGAGCAACATGCCACATAAGAACAAGATAGCTAACAATATCAATTCTAGGTGGCAATACCTCACATGTTCACATTTTATAGGCTTGTAATATGCACATAGCTTATTACTCCCCCATAATGTGATAATCCATTTTTTTCAACAAGAGGCAAAGAAAAACAATCCAACAAGAGAAAGTTAATGGACATTTGAATTTGAATTTCTCATGAGAATGACATACCACATATAGACTAGATAATATTGATATATCAACACTAAGTGGTATTCCTCATGTACACACATTTTAGGATAGTAAAGTGCAAAGCATATTACTCCCCCAAAATGGGGTAGACCATTAATTTCTCAGAGAGTCAAGTAAAATAAGCAACAATAGCAATGAAGGCTCTAACACAAAGCACACAAATACATGGAGTGAAAACCAACAAACATAACTAGATTACTCAAGATAGGTAAGTATTAAGCACAACATATACAAACACATGCTAGAAACAAAACTAACACATGCAAGGGAGCATGCAACTTTCAAAGAATATATGAATTAGATACGAGTTACCGCAAGGAGGAACATTGGATAAGAGATATATATAATCCACATGACTTGGCTTGTGGAAATATAAATGATGAAGATCCCTTAATTCTTCATGAGATAGCCAAGTCTCTAATGCCCTCCACCCAACACCTATTGATCAAGTTTTAGCTTGTTGGTCCCCAACCAAGTTGGGTCCTAAGAGTTTAGTCACAATAGGTTTGGCAACCCGAATGGTTCTTTTATTGACACCACTTTGAGTACCAACAAACTTGGCAAACACATTGCCTACATCATCCTTCCGAATGGAATAAACATCATCAACAAGGATAGGGTTGGATAATGTACCATTAGTGCATGAAGAAGCAAGTTGTCCCTTCTCACGACAAAGGTAGCAACATCGACTCTTCTCTTTCTTCTTAATAGGCTCCTCAACTTGAGGAGCATTGGCTTGAGTCTTCTTAGGAGGTGGTCGTTGTTCAACTCGTGGTTGAGCATGAGATTGAACAAGAGGCCGCTTCCCTAGTTTCTTCTCACTTAGAGACTTCTTCTTCAAAGGGCAAGATCTAACATGGTGCCCTTCAATCTTGCACTTGAAGAAAATAATCTTGGCTGTATCTTTTACTTGTTCTTGGCCCTTCTTTTGTCAACCTTGGACTTGTTATTGATATTGGAGTTGAATCCAAGTCCACTCTTGTCATTGGGAAGTCTTCGCACTCTCAACATCTTTTCAAGGGTGGAACTCCCTTCATGACTCTTTTCCAAGTCTTTCTTCAAAGAAGTTACTTGGGCCTTGAGCTCTTTAATTTCCTCTACATGTTTAGAATCAACACAAGAGCTAGAGGAAGTAGATGCTTCCTTGTTAGAGCAACAAGGAAAGGAAAGAAATTCATCACAAGATGTAGAAACATTATGGGAGGATGAATTACCAATACGAGCACAAGTCAATATAGCATTACTAGAAGATATTGTGCTAGTACCCACATGAGGCTCACAAGATGTTACCTTTGTAGTCATAGCCTCAAGAGCTAACTTTAGCTTGGTATGGGATGCTAGAAGATCCTCATGAGAGCTAGATATCTTTTCATGAGTTTCTTCCAATTTCCCACACTTGCTAGTAATCAACTCAAGTTGAGCCCTTATCTCAACATTCTCCTTCAAAATAGATGCTTCACAAGATGTGGAGTTAGTAGCACAAGAATCATTAGAAATAGAAGAAGACAATTTGGCAAGCTCATTATTCAATCTAGAGTTTTCCTCAATTAGATTAGCATTGCCAACAACAAATTCAACCTTTTCACTTTTAAGCACTTTATATTTAGCATTAGTATGGTCACGTGCTTTAGTGATATAGGCTATTTGTTGTTTATAGAGCTCCTCAATAGATTCAAGTTTCTCCTCAAGAGTAACTCGGAGCTCATGCTCTTCCTCAAGAGACATAGTGAGGGATGCCTTTTCATCGGCATCACTTCTTTCAATCTCACCTTTCTTTTCAATGATTTTAGAGCTATTAATAGCAAAAGCAAATATTTCACCCAAGGGAGTGATAGCTTTACTACCTTTAGGGAGATCAAGAAGAACCAACTCACCCTTTTCCATTAAAAAGACCTCATCCTCAAGCTCACCATAAAATATATCCTCATCCTCGTCATCACAAGATGTAGTGGGTTTGAAAGGTGGAGATACCTTTGAATCCCTAGCCATAAGGCACACATGAAAAATGGATAACGAAGATAAAAATTGACTTGAAGCACCAATAAGGTCCATGTCTTGTTCCACCACAATATGGGATTCCTCTACATTGTTAGCCACACAAGTACTAGAGGAAATGGAAGCATTGCTTTTATGAAAACAAGACATAGGAAGCATATCATCATGAGATTTAGTTAAAAAAACTATTACATGATATACAAGGACTATCAACACTAGCATTCATGGAATTTTGAGTGCTAGAAGATATTAAGTCCAAAGATAGATCATTGCAATGGGATAGAGATGAAGTATAGTCAATAGCAAATTCACTATCCATAATGCAATTTCTATCGCCACTCACCATATCATTACCTTGTGACAAATCACATGTTGGTGGAGTGGAGAAAGATGTGAACTCATCACGGCCGGAAGTGGATGGAGAACAATCATCCTCAATAATGTTGGACACATCATATATATCTTGAAGTTTTGTCCATAGCTCATGAGCATTTCGAAAAGGCATGATTGAATCAATAACTACATCGCTCAAAACACACAAGAGACCATTAGATACAAGAGTATCGAGATAAGAGTTTTCCTCATCCTCTAAAGATAAATCTTGAGAATCCTTTGGAGGAGAAAAATCCATATCTACAATTCTCTTAACATACTTTGGACCCATGTCCGTAAGAAAATTAAGAATGCAAATTTTCCAAACATCATAATTTCTACCATAGAATTTAAAAGCGGGATCATGCTCTATTTCTCTAAACAACATCGTACTCTCTAGGATGTAAAGCCTAATAAAGAGATACGAAGCTCTGATACCAATTGAACGGACAACGGTGTCGCCTAGAGGGGGTGAATAGGCGATTAAAACTTTTCCGGTTAATGCTTGCTAAATGCGGAAATAAACTAGGTGTTTAAATTAACAAGCATACAACCTAAATATTCTAGGGTCAACAAGATGCACTAAAAACTTATGCTAAGCAAGACAAGTAATAAGGTGATAGCAAGATATATAACTTCAAGCGCGAAGGCTATCACAATGTAAATTGCATAAGTAAAAAGCTCAGGTATAGAAATAACCGAGGCACACGGAGACGATGATGTATTCCCGAGTTCCTCCCACAAGGGGAGTACGTCTCGTTGGAGGGGTGTGAGCTCACCACGAAGGCCTACTCAACGCCACTAAGGCCTCACCCTATTCTCCGATGAACTTCCGCCACGAAGGCCTAGTTCACCTCTCACTATTGAACCCCTTTTAGGCAGGGATCGAATCCTTTACAAACACTTGGGTCACACACCCACAACTAAATTGGGGGCTCCCAACTCTTCTTGAATCACCACAAGTCGTCTAGGGTCAAAGACCCAAGAGTAACAAGCTCACAATCTTTCACTTCCACGAATCCTCGTGGAGAGAGCAAACCGATGCAACCGATGCAAATGGCAAGAGCACAAGTGCTCAAATCCTCCACTCTCAAATTCCAACAAAGCAACAAATTCTTATGGGGGAATAAGAGAGGAAGAACAATGGAGAAACACCAAGAACTCCAAGATCAAGATCTACTAGGTTTCCCTCACTAAGAAGGAGGATGGATTGGTGGAAATGTAGATCTAGATCTCCTCTAACTTCTCCCTCAAAGATATGCAAGAATCATTGGAGGGATTGAGAGAGGAGAAAGATTTCCAAAGTCAACAACGGTGGGGAGAGAGAGGGAAAACAGGCTGGGAAAGTCTTGAGGAGTTTGGGGAAGAAAGCCTCTTAAATAGGTGCTCAAAAACTAGCAGTTTTCCACTTTTTCCGTCCATTCCGAAATGGTCCGGAATGATTCTGGAGTCCGGAATGGCCCGGAATCGATTCCGGAGCGATCCCGGATGGCAATAGAGCATTTTCCCGTTGAGGCCTGAATGGCCCCGGAAAATTCCGGATCCCGGAATGGTCCGGAATCGATTCCGGATTGCAACAGTGAGACTGAAAACCAATACGAGAAATGCTATAACTTTTGCATATGGACTCCGTTTTTGATGTTCTTGGGCTCGTTGAAATCGCAACGACGAGCACTACAAGAATATGCAGAGAAACATAATTGTCCATGAATGGAAGATAAAACCAAATGGGTAAAGGTTTAGACCTCTCAAATAGGAACACCCAGTGAAACCTCCAACACGAAAACACACATAACTTTTGCGAATGAACTACGAATAAGGTGAATCAAAATGGGTTGGAAAGTTAATAACAAGGACTATCCAAACAAAAATTAATGGAGAAGTTACCACACATGGAAGGTGTGGAAACATTCTCAAAGCTGAACCGGATATTTTCACCACCGAAATCGCAACAAGTTTTTCTTACCAAAACCGTTTTCGATAAACCTTGGCTTGCCATGAAGATCACGACAAGCACTAGAACCCAAAGGATACAAAAGCCAAATAAGAACCAAGAAATATGATATGCAAAGTATGCAAAGGTTTGAGCTCTCCACAACAATTCGATCACGTTACTCACTTGAGAGCCCCTCTTGATAGTACGACTATCTATCCTATAACCCGGTCTCCCGAAGACACGAGGCCAGTAAAATAGAAAACCTATCAAGATTATACCTTTTCCTTGAGCATTCCACTTGAACTAGATGATGACGATCTTGACTCTCTCAAGTTGGATCTTCTTTCTTGATTGCGCTTGCTAGCACAAGTTCCGCTTGATGAAGACTTGCAAGTTGCTCCCCCATACACCATTATGGGAGAGACCCTTCTCAGAAAATCTTCACAAGGACACAATCTCCAAAAGGGTGGCAAGCATCAAGCATAGGATATCTTATGTATGCTTCACTTGAGCTTCCACGTCAAGCTAGATGACGAACACCGCTTGACGACGACATAGACCACGGGCTATATGAAATCTTCCTTTTGGTTCATGCCCATGGAAAGATACCTAACCACACATAGAAATGACACACACACACATATCATGGGTTAGTTCACAAAGCTATATTTACAATTTCTTACCATACCATGAGATACACAATCCCACTTGGTACAAATTGTAACTTTGAGTGTTGATCGCTTGCTTGATCAACCTTGTATCTTTGCTTCTTACTTCAAATGATGATGTATTGAAGATGATAATAAAAGATCACCTAATCCTTTTCTTCAAGACACACTAGCAATAAGCTCAACTCAAACCATGACCATTCTTCATATAAATCCTTGCATATAACAATGGCCATCAAGGAAGCTAATAGAGTTCAACACATGAACTCCATTATTTCCTATGGACAAGTTCTACAAGGATAACTCAATGCAAACCTTAGTCCATAAGGATTGTCATTAATTACCAAAACCATATATGGGGGAACCATGCGCTTTCACTAGTACCACAAGCATTACAAGTTCAATGATCACGCTTGTAGTTCAAATTTGAATTGATTTCGGTAAATTCCATTAAATTCTTTTAATGAGTGGAGTATAGATAAAAATCTATAAAATTCAAAATATTGAAGGATTATGCCTCCCATATGATATAATTTGTGTGAAAAATGTGGAAGGCCAATTTTCTTTTTATTTAGGGTACCCGCTTCATAAAAAATTAGAATTTTGGCACTAAGAAAAATCACACATGTTTGTTGTGAATATGGTCATGGTAGCAACAAGTTAGCCATGTATTTGGCTTGAAAGACATGATTCTTCATACAAATTTGTCAATTTTGCAAAAAAAAAAATGATTTTGTTTTTTGATTGTACTGCAAGTTTGTGAATTTTTTTGGTGAATCTTCATACATGTTAGTCCATTCTTGATGTTAACGCGTAGAATCTTGGTGGACTACGTTTATATTATTTATCTATAATTTTTGGATATTTCAATTTAAATTAGTTTCAGTAAATTCCTTTAAAATAAGAGCTCGTTAATGAGTGGAATAAAGTTAAAAAGCTAAAGCCAGTTATCTACATCATTATACATAAAAAAGCAACTAACACTATATTTCTCTAACATAACTTAAAACCAATTAGTACATCTATTTCTCACTCGATCCACAACTATTTATAGTCCATGGCAGCATCATTATCGTCATCGTCGTCGTCGACAACCTCGATCGGATCGTTACTTTTTCCCTCGACCTCCATTGGGGCATTCCCCTTGCACCTGCTCTCCCCTCCTATTCTGCCAACGACTATGTCATAGCCTTCTGCAGGTCCTCCGCATACTGTGCGGCTCTGGCATACCCCGCGGACTTCTGGCCTGCTCCGTGGCATGCTTGTGGGCCCTGGTCGAGGCCAGATTCGGGTCCTTCTCCTTTTGATCATCGCAATCAAGATTGATGAAGGGAACATGATCGACATCCTCCGGTGCCATGTATCGTGAAGGAGTCCTGCTCGAATGCAAATCCTACTCGGAAGTGAAGGGGTCCTCCTCGATCGTGAACCGACGCCTCCTGCGTCGTCGCTCGAATCAAGAAACCAAGGATAGGTGATGCGGCGACGCCGGTTAGAGCCGCCGCGACCAAGAGTGGAGTGGCCACCACCACGTGCCATGGAAATACCAGAGGATTAGGGAGTGGAAAGACGACGAGGAGGATTTCAGTGGGGACGTGGGTGCAAGGGAGAGTAAAATTGTTGTTTTTTTAGGCGTCTACGGCTAGACCGGCAGCATTGGCGACCGAAGAGCGTTCGCGCGCCGAGCGGGGCATTGATTCGGCCCGTTAGACTCACTGTGAAGCAGGATAGACTAGGCAAGAGACACGGGATGACGGCGCAGCATAGGAGCGGCTAGGACGGTAGCGTCGATGGCGACGTAGCTTTTTTTCGACCAGAGAAAAACGTCATTGAAGGCGCTCTAATTCGAGATGGGGAACAATATCGACATGCATGTACTCCTCGTCCGTCGGACCCACTTGTCAGTTTTAAATGGATCCCACACATGACAGACTTGTTTCATGAACGGTCAACGAGCTTGACCCGACGGGAAATACCCCGTGCGGTCGCTTGTGAGATTGGATGGAGCAAAGTTGGGCAAAAATGATGAAAATAAAACCCATGAGGCACCAGTGATGAAAACTAAATGAAATAGGTCACCAAAATAGAAATCCCTATTTTTTATGGTTGTGCTATTTATATAGGGTTCCACGTGCACCCATTGTTATCTTTCTGTGCTCCAAGTTCACTTATACCAGTAAAAGACCGAATTTCTAACGAGTAAAGCGTAGGAGTCTAAATTTGGCCCATCGCGTTTGCTCGACCAACGTGGCCCGCACGGTACGAGTTCTTGCCGAATTGGATCGGAATTCTACCTTGTCTAGAGTTTTACCCCTTTATATATCTCCCCGTGGTTTGTAACCGCATCCGATATAGTGAAGTTCTGCTGGCTGGCGCCCATAATTTTTTCCCTTTCTCATTGGAAGGGTTTTCCACGTTAAAAATCTCATATCTCCGTGTGTTGATTGCTTTATTCATCGCGCATTTGTTGCTATCGTTTATAAGACCCATGTCCACCAAATCCACGTCTGGTTACGTGTTGCACCATGAGTTACCTAGATACGTTGGCATGCAACACAAGCAAGTCAGCACAAGCTGCTTGAGAGACGATATTATGCTACATTGAATCCATCGTAGATCAAAGCTATTTGTCTCCCAAAAAATATTTATTAGTTTAACGCTAGCTGCGGCGGAGAATCTTACTAGTTGAGTATTTGCTTGCTTGTGAGTGTCCCATCGATGATGCTTCAAAATCCATAGCTATTGACGTTGCACTGCCGTGAAGCTGGGCGGGTTTTGTTTCCTGTCCTATTAATTGGGCCATGCGGAGTGTTTCTATCTAGCGGAGTTATTTCGCGTCAATTTCAGCGCTTGTGTGTTCTCAACATCGTCAAATCAACTGTCTAGCTCCAGCTTGGAGAATCGGCACTATCGACTGTCTAGCTCCAGCCCAAAACAACTTTTGTACCCGGCTGATCTGGATGCTCTTATTCGCCGTACGCGGCTTCTTGTTTTGATGACTATGCAATTCTTGTTTGTGAGAGCGATGTAATTCTGAACCATATATGATTTTTTTTATGTTTGCTAGGTGTGTCCCCTACTTGGGGGATCAACATGTACTAAGTCATAACTTGCGGAAATCACGAGTAATAATATGGGTATAGTAACGTTAAATCCTACTCCAACCAAAATTGTATGGATCTCGATGTTGACGACATCCTTGTCTCCAATTATTAGGGTTCTCGGAAACCATATGGGAATTCAGCCATATAAGTGATGGGTATCGTAAAGCGACACTCCCTCTATACAATGGTATAGGATTCAACGAATCTTAAAGTTCGCCACATCCTTACTTTCCACTAGTAATTGGGACACTAGTAATATATAAAATTGTACCAAACTAAAAGTTAAGGCTACTGAAATAAAATTGTATTGGGAGTGGTTGTTTAATTTCTATGAAACAAGCCATTTGTTGGTTATGCTCCCACTTAATTCTTAATGATTACCTTGTAGTCCCTCCCCTTCCATGATAACATTAGTTTGAAGCCATTCATATGAATCATGGTCTCACTCAGCCGGTTTATTAATAGAATGCTTATTGGTGTTCTCCTCTCAATTTAGTTGGCTTGATTCATTTCAACCATTGCAAATAATTCATGTCGTTTTCACTGTGCATTCTCGAAAATGCTTGTAAGATAACTATCTGTAACCAATGGAATTACCTTAACTATTTTGTATCCATTGGAATTACCTTATCAGTATATAGCTTAATTTAGGCCGATCATAGTGGGAGTAAATTAGACTAGCAACATGCAGACTATGCTAGAGCAAATTCAATAGTAAAGCCAACAGGCAACAACTGGTTATGAGGAATTGTCATATCATCTATAGTCAACCATATAGCCAATATGTATAATATTTAGCTATAAAAATGTGTTATTTTATTAAGACATGGACCACCTCATGTTCTCACAAGGTGAATAGGAGTGCGTGATGCAGTTAGGTCTTGCATGAGAGTCTACTCCTATTGCTCTCCTCCATATCACCATAAAAATGTTATTTCGATACTTATAGCCGGATTACATAAGCTTATTGTAGCTACTCTTACGTCACTATGTCATCATTAATATTTAAATTAAATACTCTATAATTATTGGCTTTGCCCATTTCCATGCATAATTTTGTCTTGGGGCATATCATAGGTTGTGTCAATTTGACAACCTAAAGCCAGAAATCAAACCATTATTTGCTGCGTGGATATGTTGAAAGGTACTCAAAGAATGGAGTAGCTAGTATATTGGATATATGATTTTTCTATCTCAACATGCAAACTATCCACATCATCCATTCTTTTAGCCAATCAATTGTCCATGTCATCTCCACTAATATTTATTAATCACTACAAGCATTTTTTTAAACCATCCAATTATTCATCTTAACAATTTAAAATATATACTATGATCAATTGAATTTTGCATATTTACTTAGGAAAGATAATGTATCACATCTCTTATAAAGAAATTATTCACAATATATTGTAGTTCTAAAGAGACCCCGCAGCAACGCGCGGGGTATCCTTCTAGTATTATATATGCAAGCCGCTCTTGTTCATTACAGACATGTTTTGCAGTGGGAACCTAAAATCCCTTTGTTTCCTCCGTCACGAATTCTAGCATTAATTTGGAAGAAGAGTTAGCTCTAGAGTAAATTGTACTTTTCACACGGTAGGATTCCACTTATTCCACTTTGCACTAGTTGTTTTATTTTAGCAAAATTGTTGTCTATATATTTCCCCTAAATACACATTCTTTCGTATTTCAAGCATGGTTGGACCTCCTACAAAATGTAATACATCAGGTGAAAAGTGAGAACATTTACAAAACCTGATGCAAAGTAAAGCAAGTGTTAAAACCACCTAGTGCAAAGTACAATCTCTCAACGCCAACAGCCATGTAAAATTACGAGTCAGCAACCATATGCAATCCATTATATATTCTTCGTGTTTCTAATACGTACTCGTCACTTTTTACTAGACAATGCGCATGACAACGAAAGAAAATTAATGTAAAGACAGCTTTTCATTCAACCATGACCAAAATACCCTTCGCCAGAACGGCCGGCCGGCCGACGCCTAGTGCCCCGCGGTCCCGGGAAGCTCGTCGCCTCCGCGATCGCAAGGCGTGGATCAGCCATTCAATCTTCATCGGTACTGCATATCCACCGTCCAATCTCTACCGCCGGCTACGCCACGGCCACGCGTCACTCTCACTCTCCTGTTCCCGCCCTCGCGGCAGGTCAGGCCGGCGCCGGCGGAAAACAAATTAAAAATCAGTTTTTTTTTTTTTTTTTTGCGTCTCCTTCGTCTCCACTCTCCTCCCTTCCCAGTTCCCAGTCCAATCCAATCGGCGGTGCTCGAGCTGACATCGCCGGCCTATATAAATACCCCAAACCGGCCGCGGCCGGCCCAAACAAGGAAATTCCAGTTCCCCATGCCCCCGCCGCCGTCGCTAATCGGGAAGGAGTGGGAGGAGGGGACGGGCGAGAGCTCGTCGCCGCCCAGGTCCTCCAGCGTGCAACACGACCTGCGGCATAGGATATTCGAGCGCCTGCTGGCGGCCGGCAAACAGGGGGAGTCTGACCCTTCCTCGTTCTGGAAGGAGCTCTGCGCGCACTTGGACAAGCTGCCGGACAGGTACCTGATAGACCTGGGCGTGCAGAAGGCCGAGGACGTGCTGTTCCACCGGAGGGTCCTCGACGAGGTCGCTCAGAACGGCAACCGCGCCGTTTTCAAAGCTCGATTCCTAGAGGTACCCATCAGGCTTTGGCATTCATCCCAAAGCTATAGCAACAATTCCTCCCAAATTCAATATAAACCCTGGATGGTTAGGCTGGTGCAGTATACAACCAGTTCTTTAGACCTAGTGCCGTGCAAAAATATTTCCTGCACACACCTGGTACAGTGTAGTGCGTGTGCTATTTAACTCTTAGAATTGAGGTGATGACTGTTAGTTGGCTGAATTGGTACCTAACTTTGTATAACATAAATTTATTAATAGCATATTTCACAGTTCCGTTGATCTACCTTGATGTTTGACCAGTGCGCTCCAGTTCAACCGAACTCTGAGGGTACCTATCCTGAATGTGATGATTCAACTCAAAGGTTATTACTGGAAGACCTCACCTTGGAGAGGATACATGGCGCCGACAACGCAGGATCTATGTCTTCCCCTTCAAGGTAATTCACTTTGAAATCGTACCATACCGTTGTTGGTATGATTAAAATCTAACTTAAGTGTCCTTAATATCGTTGCTTCTTTCGGTATTTCAAATCATTGGTTTTCACTTCCAAGTGCTATTCCCCCCCCTTTTCAAATCCATGACTGGTGGCTACAACTTGTCTTTCCTCAGATAAATCATCCTCCCAAATGCTCCAGTGTACAGTGTATAATTGTTTGTTTTGTGACTGCCAGTTAAACTGTCCTCTCAATTCTCCACAGGGATTCAGGACATATCCTTCTTCATGAGATCATCTTCTCTTCCCAAGACAAGCCCAAGCTCCTTACCCGGGTAATGCCAGTATTTTCTAGTCTTAATATCCAATTTCATATACTACTAGCTTTTCATATTGTACATGTGAAGTTTCTTACGAGATATAGTTGCTCAACAGCTGACTTCTTTGCTATCTGAAGTTGGACTTAATATTCGCGAAGCTCATGTTTACTCCACAAGTGATGGCTTTTGTTTGGATGTTTTTGTTGTTGATGGGTGGAAGACAAAGGTAAGTTATAGCATGGCTATATGAAGGGTTGGACTGTTTATGACTCTGCCCATATTATCTTTATATTGTGCATATGATTTGACTGTTCTGTCTGCATAATTAATTAAATAAAGTTGTCAGTTTGCAATGCCACTGGCTACAATACTACCTGCTTATGTTTCTCGGATGCTATATGAACTATTAATCTCTACAATTACATTCTCTTATATATATCATCTTGCAATTGTACATGCAGGAGACAGATGCGTTGATCGCAACAATTAATGAGACCTTAACACGGAAAAATGTATGATGCCTTTTCCATCTAACTACAGTAAATGCAGTATGATGTGCAAAAACGTTTTTCACTTTTGGTTAAGATGCCATCTCTAACATTTCCTTCCAGATCGAGTTAAATTATTTCCATGTAAATATGTAGGGAACACCATCTAACTCAGCAAGTACTTCATTCTCGGGGAAAATACTTGAGCTACAACAGCAGGTTGGAGATTGTGAAATCGACTCGAACATGCTAACGATGACGGAAAAGATTGCTTCTGGGTCTTATGCGGACTTGTAAGAACTGTCTGACACTTACTTGAAGTGAATATGCTAATTCACTGCTAGCCTGACCAGTGTACCCCTCTAGCCTCCATAGACCTATTTCTATGCATGCTGGCATCAGTTGAACAGAAACGTTGGCATATTATCAGGAAGACACCTGACAAAAATATTTCACTCATATATATGAATGGCAGACACTGGCTTTTTTTTTCTAAAAAATCCAAAAATATCATGAACCTACATTTTCCCTTGGTAGGCACCGACATATCTTATTCATGTTCTATTTCACAGATACAGAGGAACATTTAGTGGCTATGATGTTTGTATAAAGATACTCAGAATCACACATTTCAACAGCCCTTCGGAAGTTGAGTTCTTGCAGCAAGCGCTCATTCTAAGGCAAGCATTCTAAAATCGTTACTGAATACTCAGTTATATTTTATTCTGATGATTTAAGATATTTCTTCCAGGAGAGTTAATAACGAAAACATCCTTAAGTTTTATGGGACATGGACAGGTCATCAAAAGTATTTTGGCATTGTAACAGGTACTATCAATACTGTCAAAAAAATACTATGATTGGAATAAACTCTGCCATACTGACAGTGCTATAATTCTCACGTGCACACAGACAGCCTCAAATCTGGAGCTGGTATTTAGGTATTGACCAATATGCATTGCATGACCATAAAATACCTGATATGGTTTTCAGATAGGCTATAACTCTTTAGTCAACTGCGGAAGCTTATTCTCGAATATCATACTATCAAGAAATTTGCATTTGCGGTACAAAACCATTGTCATGCACCTAAGACGTCAGCTAATGCATTGCTTTGATTGTTTTATGAAGCGAAGTTTTAGATTGTAACTTATGGTTGAATCTGAACTCTGAAGTCAGGTGATGTACATCTTGGTCATATTTGTGATGCAACTCTGATTGAAAAGTTTGAAATTTCGTTGCTTGAATTTTTAATCCACGTGAAACTATAATCATGCGTAGCCTATTTTTACGCTTACTGTATGCTTAACCGTTTCTGACTTGATGTTGCTCCTGCCAAGTCTGCCCATAGCTCATAACTTGCTAATTTGATGGCAGGAAAAACAAATATTATGTTAATTGTATCAAACTATGTAATTGGATGTTGTGTCCTGAATCCATTTCTGATAGTTTCTCTCCTGTATAGTTTCCTTATACAATCATTTGATACGATAGTATAGGGGCCTCTATTTGTTCAAATAACCAGATTCCATTAGAGACCGTCACTCCTAGGTTTCCCCTGCCCCCCTAACAGACCCTCCAGGGACAAATCGCAGGACTGGACACCTGAGCGGTCACCTAGCCTGCTTTTTGGAGCACTGTGCATGACTATGTCTTAGGCTTTTGTTTATTTATTTATTATTTATTGAATGAGTGTTTTTTTTTGCAATTACAACGTAGACCTCTCTGTCTAGTAAGCTCACCTTTTTTCTTCTCAAATACGCAAATCGATGAGTTCTCACCTAGTTAGCTTACCATTTTCTGTGGCCGTTAATTCTGTTTCTTTCAGAGTACATGCCTGGAGGGAATTTATACGACTTTCTACACAAGCAAAATGATGTTTTAGGCCTCCTTCTGATTCTAAAGATTGCTATCCAAATCTCAAAAGGAATGGAATATCTGCACCAGAATAGCATAATCCATAGAGATCTGAAGACTGCAAACATTCTCATAGGCCTGCACAATCAAGTATGCGTACTTATTCAACTGAGAATTCGAGAGTCCATTTCTTCTGCTTTTATAATATGTGGTATAAAAGCTGTAAAGCATATATATAAGCATTTAGTCAAATTGTGCTGCTTTTTTGTACAATCAATTTTTAAACACGCAAAGATCACATTTAACATATGGCAAACTAGCATAAGCTCTTATAAGCTATACAGAAAAGGAAATCTACATCGTTAGTTACTTAACCCTCCTTGCCATAATATAGTGCACATTGGTTTCAGCAAAAGTAAAACTTCACAAAAAATTTACCAAGTTTATTGAGAAAAGTATCTATATCTACAATACCAAATGTACACCATATGAAAATATAATTCATGATGAATCCAATGGTATTGATTTGATTTTTTTTTCTATAAACTTTGTCAAAGTTATCACGGTGTGACTTGGAGAAAATCTAATATGCACTATATTTTGCAAAGAGGGAGTACTATTTTACCAACTAATTATGTTTGTATTCTTTTAGAAAAATTACTTGGCCTTAAAAGATATTTGTGCTTTTGGATGTGAATTTCGATTATTTTATGTGATAAACTTAAATTTGGTGTCCCTAAGCATATAAAGTCTCTTCGTTGAGGCATAGATGAGAAATTGATGATAAATATGGTTTTAATGAAAGTAGGCTCACCTGCCTAGTCATTACCTATTAAGTTGTGAATATACATCTGGAAATAGGTTGTGAAGATTGCAGACTTTGGTGTGGCTCGAGTTGGTAGTCAGGAGGGACACATGACTGCCGAAACTGGAACATACAGATGGATGGCACCGGAGGTACGATTTGAACTCTTTTTCTTTTTACATTTTTAAATTGATTTCCTTTTATTTTAAGAAGCTTTGAATATTTAATTTTTTTTAGACTACCTGGTACTTCATTGTTATCTTCTGTGCCAAAACTCCCAACCAATATTTTGCTTTCTCTTAATATTTTTTTTTCATGGGAAGTTCCATGGCTGTTTGGGCCATGTCCTTGCCAGAATGTAACCTGCCTCACTTTTCCTTGCTTTCAAATTTCTCATGGTTATAAACTTACAGTACACCCGCCAAGGTGAGACATATCAGATCCTAGTAGCAAACTGGGATTGGCCAGTGGTGTAAACATCGATAAGGGATTATTGCTTCTGCAACTTGTCCGTAGATGAGTGATGAATTGGCCAGTGCTAATGTAGGTGGTGCATGTCAAGCTTCGTAGGTTTTCCCATGCCAAAAAAATGGTTTTATATGGGATCAGATTGAGAGGTTTTAGGTCAAACAGTGCCATTGGGGCATGTAGATATGTCCTCCTTTAACTGAGGTGCGCCAAGGCTCCCCTTTAGGCACGGTCAAACATGACAGCTCCTTTTCTTTTTTTTAGAAGGAAAGCAACACATGCCCGGCTTTAAATTAATAAAGCCCAAACGGACACAAGGACAAGGTAATGTTTGGGATACCAGCTTAGCGTTTTACAAACCGCCACGAGGAGCACAGACAACAGAAGGAGCAAAGTTCTAAGGATTACAACAAAAGAGGCCATCGGCCACATTAAACAAAAGGAACTGGAACTCCATTGCTTGGGGGCGGCGATAAGGTGCCGGTGTACAGGCGTATAATCATGATGACCATCTCGTCCAGAAGTGGCTGTGCCTTTGCTTTTAACATGGGTGCCAGTGCTGTTGCGAAAGAGTTTTGACACTCGATCAGGAGGTTGACGGGGAAATTTATCTTTTGTCGTGAACTTGGTACGAATAAGCTACAGTGCCCATCTCTGAGCTGCAAAGAAGATCGACAAAAAACGTCTAAGCTTGCCCGAAAAATTATAAAGAATGGAGAAAAGATCCACAAAGTTAGAGGGATTCCAAAAAAACACTCAACGTCGATCTAACTCTCACTCCATATAAATTGGGGAAGGACACATCTAAAGAAAATGTGGTTAATTCTCTGGTTGACCACATAAGGCACACTTCCCGTTTGAAGGGCCACATCTTTTGTGAATCTGGTCACTCCGTCACTGGATGCTAGCCGACCCCTAGCCAATTGCTAGGTCAAAATCTTGACCTTAAGAGGTAGCGAGGCTGCCCAAATACCTTGGCATGAGCCACAACCACTCCTTGATAAATCTTCCTATAAAGAGACTGTGAAGAAAACCTCGTTGTCTTCCACCTCGTCGGTGGATGCCCCGAAACGAGAACTCCGTCCTCTGCTGCAAGCTAGCAGGGGGAGACCAGGTAGAGGTGGCACCGGCACGGCTTCTCATTGATTGCCGGTTATTTTCTCACCCATCTAATCAAAATCTCTTTCTCTCACCAATTAAAGGAATAATTTCAAGGAAAAATGTTGTAACCTTGAATTAAACCTGAGTGAGCTGAGATCACTTTTTACACAGTTTGCTCCTAAGATTGTTTTTGCGAGAAGCTCATAACTGTTGTTTATATTAACAGATTATTAACCATAAGCCCTATGACCACAAAGCAGATATATTCAGCTTTGCTATTGTTCTGTGGGAATTGATTACGTTAAAGGTATGCCCTGGTGTTGAACGCATCTTGAGCTTACATCCGAGTTGTTGAAACTTGTGTATTATGTTAGTCGAAGGTAACAATGCACCCTTAATTATGTTATAGGTCCCTTATGATAGCATGACACCCTTGCAAGCCGCGTTGGGAGTAAGGCAGGTACGTCGGTGCTGTCGGCTATACCTGAGTGAACTCAGTTCTCATCTATAATTGAGACCTTAGTATTTTCAAAGATCCTTGTCGTTCCTCTTACGCTCTGCTGACCTTCCAATAGGGATTCCGCTTGGAGATCCCACCAGGTACGCACCCGGGGTTGTCGGGGCTGATTGAACAGTGCTGGGAGGAGGATCCTGATGTACGACCAGTCTTTGCGGAGATAACCGTGCAACTTGAGGACATCTTACAGCAGGTTCAGGTAGAGCTAGAATTCAATGCTGTTCGTGAACCAAATTTTGTACAAACAAATCGGGTCTTGACTTAGCGTTGTTTTACGGCAGGCTCCCAAGGGAGGCCATCGACGTTCTAAAGCGAAAATGCAGAAGAAATCTTAGCAATAGAGAGGGGAAAATACGAAAGATATACCTTAGTAGCTTGACAGCTTGTGGCGTCTCCCCAAGTTCCAAAAGGATGCCCTTGCTTGGTGGTAGACGCCTGGAGTGGAGGGAGCTTGTGATAGCTAGGGGCAGAGTGTCCCCGCACTTTCCGTTCGCCTGTATGTGTAAATATAGTGTTTGTAACATTGTCTAGCAACGTGTAATTTCCAGTTAAGACGATGTATGTATGTATAGTTTGTATATGCTGAAGCTGAAGAAAGTACCAACGGCTTCATTTTGGAATGGCCGTCTGTGGCTCTTTGTCTACTCCTGTGTATAAATAAATATAAAATAATGATACGTGCAAACGCGCCTCTTTGTCTCTACCGAAATACTGTAATTCACTTTTCGGTCCGGTATAACTCTGTCAAGAGTCCACTTTCTAATCACCCTGGTTTCATTCCAGCAGTGATAACTTCAAACCCTATTCGTGAAACATAGTATTATTATAGAGATTACTTGTAGATTAAAGTCAACAACCCGACCTTAGCTCAGTTGGTAGAGCGGAGGACTGTAGTGCTGCAGATAAATCCTTAGGTCACTGGTTCGAATCCGGTAGGTCGGAATTTCTTTTTTAGGATTATTTTTTGACCCGAAACTGCAGGAGCTCTGCTTTTTTTTCATTGATAGAAAACAGTGCACTGGTGACCAGCCACAAATTCTCTCTAACTTGCAGCACTAAATCGGCCGCTCTCTCTCAACTCCTTTCCTTCAAAACTTGTTCGGTCATGCTCTTTCCAAACATGCCAAACAGAATAGGAGGCAAGTTGGACAGTTTCCTGCCTGTGAGCCTTTGGAACGCAATGATTCATCTTATTCCACCATGCCCGCTCGGACGAAGACTGAGAGCTCAACGTTGACATCACAACATCAGCACTGGTAAGAAGATCCCAGACTTCTTTCACATAGCTTCACCCGACCATCAGATGTGCATCCGTTTCCTGTTCTTGATCATACAGGTTGCATATCAGATCGCAGGGCAACCCTCTGTTCGTGAGTCTTATCGGTTGTACCGTTCATGTTAAGCAAGGGCAACAAGATGAAGAACTTTTTTTTGTAACGCTGAAGTTTTCATTCATTTAACAACAACGTACATATACAATCCTGCATTGCATGATGCATGAAACTGCAGCTATATCTGCATTTAGGTATGTACATACGTCTGAATTTAAACACCTGTAGCTAAAAGATGCATTCTGAATCTTCAGTGCAAACTTGGTTTGACAATGAGCTCTAAAATTATAACCTCTGTTGATGTGATATATCCTGGAAGCATCAAAGGCTGTGGAGGCTGCTATTTGAGCGAGTTGTGGTCTGATGGACCAATGTCCATGAGCAAGCATCATGTTTTGCGACGATGCCGAAGTCGCCAACGTTGCACAGTCTGCTGAATCTGAAGTGTTCCTGCAATCTGGCACGCTAACATCAAGCCGAATGCCTCAGCCTGAATTGCAGATATTTCTGGTGGGGATATGGCCGAGATACACAGCTGAGAGCAACGTCGATCGCCTCCAAACTGTATGAAAATACCTAAGCCAGCAACCGCCGAACTGCCATCCGGATGAGGAGACCAAGCTGCATTCAAGAAAATTATGGGACCTGAGACGATAGAGATATCGTTGATAGTTCTTCCTGTAGAAGGATGAGATTGGCGGAATATGGTGGATGTATTATTGAGCCTCATGGACGAGTATATATTGGGGTACAAACTTGGAGGGCAAGAAGCCTCGTAGAGATAGAGTAGGAGATTGATACAAATCATAAACTACCAAAGATACGTACACCTAATATATCTCTAACATCCCCCCGCAGTCGTAGCGGTAGCGTTGCGAACAACAGGAGCGTCGCGAACGGTCAGACTGGAGAGAAACCGAAGTAGAATCCAGTGGACTGACGTCGTGGACGGTGTCACGGTGCTGGAGCTTGGACCATAGAGGAAGTTGATGAGAGCTCAAGGCGAGATGATAGCCCTTAGTGCCGAGGTCGAGGTAGCCGAGAGCGTAGGGTGGTGTAGCCGTGGTCGAGGTAGCCGTGCGAGGGTTGCCGAGGTCGATGTCGAGTGGGGATAGCCGGTGTCGAGGTAGTCGCCGTGTAGCCGCGGGGCGCAAGGAGCGCCAAGTTAGACATAGGCGCAGTGGTGTTGAAGTAGTGGTGCGCCGGGAAGAAGACGATATGGACGAGGCGTCGCGCCGGGTTTGCCAAGCCCGTGGACGCGTCGTGGACGAAGGCACGCGCCAGTGTTGCCAGCACCGGGTATGCGTAGAAGGACGAAGTCGATGTTGACGAGGCGTCGCACCAGGCTTGCCAGGCCCGAGGACACGTCGTGGACGAAGGCTCGACGACGGTTGCAGCGCCAGTCGGCGTGGGGGTAGAAGGTGCCGATGTCAACCACGGTTGTCGGAGCAGAGGAAGTGGTTGAGAAAGATGACGGCGATGCGTAGAAGGACGAAGTCGATGTTGACGAGGCGTCGCACCAGGCTTGCCGGGACCGGGGACACGTCGTGGACGAAGGCTCGACGACGGTTGCAGCGTCAGTCGGCGTGGGGGAGAAGGTGCCGATGTCAACCACGGTTGTCGGAGCAGAGGAAGAGGTGGACGGCGATGTAGTCGGCGGAACCAAAGGCAGCCCATGGGGGGGGCATGTCGGTTGCCGTTAGGAGCGACACGGCAGCGGTAGCCCGTGAAGGGCCACGACAGTCACGTGTAGAAGCGCGGCGGCGATGCTCGTAGTAGGCGAGGAAGAACCCAACAACTCGAAAAAGACCACGCGCGGACGGTGGCGTTCCCGCGCCTAGGGAGACGGCGCGGCGCATACCACGAAGAGGTCAACGCGCGGGGACGGCGAAGTGGACCGCACGTCGTGGCGCTACGGCTCGAAGAGCGACGCAGCGGCGACGTGCGTGTCGGGGCGACGGCGGGAAGACCTCGGGGCGGCGACCTGGACCGCGTGTGCTGCGGCGCTATAGCCCGAAGGGGTGACGCAGCGGCAGCACGCCGTCAGGGCAACCGCGGGAATGGCCTCGTGGCGGCGGGCACCGCGTGCTATGGCACTACGGCCCGAAGGGACGACGCAGCGGTAGCGTATCGCCAGTGAACCGCTGGAACAGCTCGGGGCGACGGCGGGGACGGTGTGATGCAGCGCTACGGCCCGGAGGAGCGACGCAGCGGCGACGCGCGGGGTGATGCAGCCGCGGTGAGAACCACGTGGCGGCGGCGCTACGGCCCGATGGGGCGACGCAGCGGCAGCCCGTTTGCTCGATCGGTGATAGACGCACACTCAGGGACGGTCTTCACGGGAACCTGCGGAGGCGCACGCAGACGACTGTACGGGTCGGCCGCGCAGCCTGGATGAAACGGATCGCGGGCGGGCAGGTGATCAATCCGCTTGCTCGCGAGGTGGGGGATGCGCCGCTCAACATGATGATGATGATGATGACGTAAGGCTGAGTGGTGGAGGCCGAGCGGCGAACGCAGTGCCGTGCCTGAGCGGCCAAGGCAGCTCCGTGCGTGAGGCAGCCACGGTGAAGGCGGGGTAGTGGAGGAGTCCCGATCGGAGCAGGGGCGATAACGACCGACACAAAGCGACGGACGGGTAGACGCGCGGAAGGCGGCCGTGAAGGCCGCCGCATCGCGCGAAGCCGCCGAGGCGGCGAAGAGGCCACATGGACAATGGCCGTTACGGCCGCCGCGTGGCGTGTGACTCCGCCGTGTCGGTGAAGAGGCCGGTAGTCGCGCCGGTGTCGGTGTAGAGGCGCGTGAGGATCGACGTTGGCGGCGGGCGACGCAAACCGATCTTGAATCGGAAAACCAAAAAAGAAAACGTCGGCCAAGCGACCGGCGAAGAGAAAGACGCTCTAGGGCAGCCGATCCACGGGACCGGCGGACGAACCCTAGGTACGGGCGGCGCGGCCCCTGGCGACGATCATAGATCCGTCCCGGGGGCGGCGCGAGGCGGAAGCTGCGGCGGCGGGTAGGGTTAGATCGTGTTTAGGCTGATACCATGCCTCGTAGAGATAGAGTAGGAGATTGATACAAATCCTAAACTACCAAAGATACGTACACCTAATATATCTCTAACACTTCCCACCGTGGGTGTTGTATGTTGGTCGGCATAGCCCTGTCTTTGCTGTCCTTGCACAGAAGCCTCCTCCAGCATCCTGGAGATCGAAGTGCGAGCAGTATCGCCCTTTTGAGAGGAAAGTACTACCTCCATATTGGAGCACTGCATGATCGCCATCGCTGCAGCATAAACCTGCGAAGGGGCACTTACTTTCCTGCAAAAACGTGCATTGTTTCGAGCTTTCCTAATACACCACAAGAACGTATATATTCTTATTTGTGGGTGATGAGAAGTAAGCAGAGCTTGGATCATTTGTGGGATTGAGCTATTATGTTGCTCTATAAATCAGTTTTAATGTACCATGGATGACTATACCAAGCAACTTTAGCAAAAGGGCTTTGAGCGGTGATCGTGTTGCGGGCTAGCGAGGTAACAACAAAGGCCAGAATCGTGACGGCTTGAAAAATGGGTCTTCTATTCTTATTAGTCCACATGATACAGGCGACCAGTGCATTTAATTCATGTCTTCTATTCTTACCAATCACCTTCGAGTAAATCAACCAAGTAAGCGTGTCTATGTAATCGACCGGCTTGACCTGATGCAGGATGTTGAGACGAAGTAATTAATTGAGGACGTTCACATATACATTCATACATAACCCCTTGCTTGCAGTTTTGACATGGGCTTTTTTTTAATACAAAATACCTCTGTGCCGTCTGTGGTCATTTATAATCATGGTTACATTGTTGACCAAAAGAGGTAAAATGTCAGGGGGTGGGTTATCCAGAGGGAGTTGAGGTGGACGTGTGGCCCACGGGGCAGAGGAGAACGGCAGCAAGCTAGTGGACGTGCGTCCAGGGACAGAGAAGAACGCCGGCGACCTGGTGGACATGCAGCCAGAGCCAGAGGAGAACCCAGATTGCGATCCAGAGAAGGAGACCACCTCAACAAAGCAGAGGGTCGCTTGGCGCCGCTGCTCCCGAAGTGAGGACGTCGGTTGACGTACCGCCGCTGCGAGTCGAGGTGGAGTAGGCAGGAGGATCAAGATCGGTAGCCTGAAGGCTTCCTTGACCCACTCGGTGTTTCGTTTCCGGTGGGGTCTGGCGGGTAACGATTCCGTACCATGTCGCATGTGTGTTTGCAACGAAAAACACACGAGCTTGCAACATGTTAAAATAACACTTGCAGCAGACACCGAGTCACCGAAGCATGTTGCATGTGTGTTTGCATTAAAACACGCACGAGTTCACAACGTATCGCATGAGGGTCGCTTTTCGAAACCAAATGCGAGGAGAAAAAGACCGCCCCCTCAAACTGAACACAATTAGCCGAAGAAGGACAAAGACAAAGCCGAAAAAACATCAAGGCATGGTCTTGAGAGAGAAGGCAATGCTTTGGGCGGTGATCGTGTTGCGGGCTAGCGAGGCAACAACAAAGGCCAGAATCGTGACGGCTTGAGAAAGAGTACTCCTTGAAAAATGGGTCGATTGACCTTTCAGATGTTCAATGCACTCTCTCTACTCTATCTTCTTAATCCTGCAAAGTTCCTGTGTTTTGCATCATGTGCACCATCCAAAGGCATCGTTTAAAAATTCCTGTGTTTTGAATCCTATAAGAATTGAAGTGTATGACATTTCAACAATCTTGTGTATTTCCTATTCCTATGTTTCTAAAATCCTGCAATCCAAAGAGGCCCTTAGTGTAAGAGCGTGTTTACACAAAGTATTCTCTCCTTCGTTTCTGGTGTTTGTTTGAGCACTGGCATACTGAGCATTCCCAATTACCAGGCAACTGAAGAACAGGTGCTCCCCAGCTTCGATGAGCCGGGCAGGTCATGCGATGCCCGTCATGTGCGTGGCTGCATGCCCAGACCCGTCAAGCTCCACTGCCAGTACGGCAGTACCTATCCAACACGGCAGCCCTTACGAAGGTAGAGATCAAAGCAATGCACAGATAGATAATTATCTCTTTAAAAAGACATCACATTCATTTCACAACAGCTGGCAAATTAAACCATCGTACAACATTACAAAGCAAAAACTGCAACAAAAGTAGAATATTTTGTCGCATACGATATAAAAGTGAAGCACGCAGCTTCTTAAAACAGAGCTGGAGCTCACTCTACTAGTATTAAGAAAAGAGAGTGATAGGCACTCTAAATGTTAAGACTAAAATTGATAATATAAATGTGGACCACTCCTCCTGGTGAGTGGTGAATTGCATGGCAAGAGGTTGCGCAAGTCTCGCTGTGGAAGACAACCTTTGCTGACAAAGAAACGGTAAATCTTTGAAGAAGCTCGGCAACCAAGGGTCAGCCAGAACAACAGATGGGGGATTCTAGAACTTCCTTAAAGGCCGTCAGACTTGGGACTGTAGCAGGAATGAAGGTAAGAGAGCCCATCCCAATGGGAGCAAGAATCTTTTCAACCTTTGCTGAGAAGCTCAGCAACCAAGGGTCAGCCTGAATGATGGGGATTCTAGAACTTTCTTAAGGCCCCTTGAACTTGGATTGTAGCAGGAATGAAGGTAAGAGAACCCATCCCAGTGAAGCAAACACCTTTCCCAGGTCGCATATAGCAAGAGCCCAAAGAAACATATGTTGAACAAAGTGAACCATTCCAGCAACCCATGAAAATAAACAAGATTTGCATCTTCCTGAGCGGCGACAATGAAGGGCAGAACTCAACAAACGACACTTCAAAGGAGGCCTATGAAATCAGGCGGTTCCAGGATCTTATGTTGGTCTAACTGTGAGCAGAAGTGCCATGGAAGTGGAACAGACTAGAGCAAGCATTTGTACCCATGGTTGAACAGCAAATTATTAGCACTTAGCCAAGCAGACCAATTGGAACACAAAGGCCAAATGCCTGCGAAAAATTGTTGTGAGAATCATAGCTTATTATTAAGAAAAAAATAATTCAAGCAAAATCTATTCCTGTAAAGATAGCTCGCGATTTTTACCCTTTGTTTCCCCACACTAGTTTCTGAAGGAATGTTTTATGGAGATGGTTACCCCAAGCACAGAATGTTGATTTTTTCCTCAAGACCGCAATGACTAAATAACGAGCTGTAGTTCTTCAACATCCTTGACACTGAGACCGTTATTCCAACAAAAACCACGAGCTATGCAATACAGGAACAGAACCAACGGCGCCAGTACCATGATATGACTTTTACCACCAGTGCAACACAGAACATGGATCCCAAATATAACTCAAGACAGAAATAACGCAATCCACTGAAGCTCCCGAAGAACCGGTTACAAGCCAAATCCAGATAGGAACATTGGGTAAACCAAGCACTAGTCAGCACAAGGAACAAAAGCATCAAACTTCTCATAAGAGTACACAACAGCAAACCATTTGCTGCTTTATATAATAAAAGCAAACATTCCACTAGTGTTATCCAATATCTTTCATACCTGAGACAGAATCACCACCATCGAAATCAGTATCCATCTCGGTCACGGCGTTCATACGGTCCAGACCTGTCACGGCTGTATCGATCGCCGCCACCACCACTGCGGCTTCCTCCATCACGGCTCCCAGAATAGCGATCTCCACCACGGTCAGGCCCATAGCGGCTGCTGCCATTGCTACCACCATACCTGTCGTCCCTGCCACCATCCCTGCTACCATACCTGTCGTCCCTGCCACCATCCCTGCTACTATACCTGTCATCCCTGCCACCATCCCTGCTACTATACCTATCATCCCTGCCACCAAACCTGTCTCCACCATCACCAGAAGGGCACTCCCTTGCGAAATGGCCAGGCTTGCCACATTTGTAGCAATCGCCTCCACCACCACGGCCCCCACCACCACGACCACCTCCAAAATCACGGCCACCTCCGTAGCGGTCACCACCACGACTATAGTCTCGATCTCCATCGCGGTCCCTGCTTGAACCTTGTGGTTGTGCTCTTTCAACAGTAATATTCCTTCCATCCAGATCAATTCCATTCATAGCCTCAACAGCTTCTTCCATAGACTTTTTGTCATCAAAAGTCACAAATCCAAAGCCACGCGATCGACCAGAGAACTTGTCAAGAACCACCTGCAAATTGATACACATGCCATAAATGAATCCTGGTAGCAAGAGTTAACATATGAAGCCATAAAAAAAAGTGCTATCAAACACCATGAACCACTGACTTGCAAATGATAGAAATGGTGAAATCAACGACCTATTAATATAGGGTGCAAATCAGTAGCATGAAGTAACTACCATTCTGCATTATTTTTTCCCCACACACACATTCATTCTTAAACATCAAAAATATTTAAAGCTAAAGTGGCAAGAAAACAGCAAATCCCGTTAACCACGGGAACATATGATCTGCTATTATGTGCTTCACCAAGTACCAAAGGATCATGCAGAGCCCGTTGCAGGTTCATACCAAATCATAAATTCATGGACGGCACCAACTGGATATCTAAGTCGTGAAAGCATGGACCAATTCACCGAATGGACAGCATGAATAATTTGCCAAGATAATATTTTATCTGTTCGCTTGTCTATAATTTGCCAAGATAATATTTTAGCTGTTTGCTTGTGTAAAGGAATCATGCATATATCCACCCACACAAAATCTTAGTATTCCAGTCCCATATGAAAGGAAAGCATACCTTGGTCTCGGTAACACGACCAAATTTGGCAAACGCGTCCTTCAGATCCACATCTGTTGTGGACCACGAGAGGCTCCCAACAAAGCAACGGTAATCATCCGCTTCCGACATCTGGAAACTGCAAAACACAATTGTCAGTAGCTATAGAAGTGCTAGCAGCGGTGCATGAAGGGGCTCAACCTACTAAAAGTGACAGCGTTGATAACCGAGTTATTCACTTAAGCCTGGTAGAACCACCCAGGTCGACAAATCTACGAAAATAAGGCATATCAATTTCTCCATAAAGGTAGTACGAAGTAAAAAAGATGGACCCTTGGCATCAGTTGAACGTATTGGAGGCAAGACTGGTCATTATCCGCCAGAACGCCTCAGTTCACAACTGAATTTTAAGAAGCAGAAAAGGTAAACCAAATTCGGTAATCCAAACTAACCAGTAGACATAACCTAGATGAATCTTGTGATGGAACTGCCTTTTTTCCTGCCTTTTGCTATCGTATTTCTTAATCAATATTGGTAACCCAACTACCACTGCATGTTAAAATCTAATTAAAAATATAGTCTTGCGCCACGAATCATCAGAACAAAGCTTGGCGGCAAGTCCCGGGACACCCAGACCCAAAATCCACGCGAATCAACCCATGTGATAGAAGCGAAAAGGGTAGTCACCCGCATACCGGAGAAGACGAGCAAAGTTTCGCGCAACCGTGAGGAAACCCCGTATTTATTTGAGGGTAATCGAAGAGACAAAAGATGGATCTACGGCGGCGAAACGCGCAGATCTAGACCTAGAACTCTATCTAGCAAAATAACGAGATAAACGGATCGAGTAGCGAGAAGAGGCGGCGGATTACCTAGGTTTAGGTCTCCGAGCTAGGTCGTCGGCCGCGAGAGGTTTTAGTTCGAATCCCTCTCCTCTTTTCCTTGGGCAAGAGAAAGAGATAAGCAGAGCAGGGGAGGTCAAGGGTGGGGGTCAAATATGTAGAGACCCTGTAGCGCGTTAGAGACGCGCTCACATGGGCCGCCGCGCGTCGGCCCAGGACGCCCGAGTTCCCTTGATCCATCTTTTTTAGGTCTCCGAGTTCAGCCCGTCTGGGGTGCCACTAGGGAGGAAAGCCTCTGCCGAGTGTACCGAAGGCCACCTCGAGTCTTCGACACGTGATGGTGGTGGAGCCTACGAGCCATCACGGATGGATTTATTTTGATATTCATTTTTTTAAATAAAATATCTCGAGAATTGTATTTCGAAATTACGAACCGTTTTTATAATTGAGATCCTCGCGTCAAGATCTTCAAAATTAGATCCATATTTATAGGTTTCCAGAAAAAAACTCATACTTTATACATCATGTTCTATAATCGCGGTGTACTGGAAAGTACACGCACGTTTCTGTACACCAACGCTAGTACTGTATATACACCCATTTGATGCTTCTGGGTGTACACCCACGTTGCTACTGAAAGTACACGGTGTACAAACACGCTGCTACTGACGATTTACATGGTGTACACTCATGCGTCTGCTACTAGATGTACACCCATGTTGCTCCTAAAAGTACAAACTGTTAGTGAAAGTATAAAGCATGTAGAACAGGGAGTACAAATTCCGGAAAAAAAATCTCAAAACCTATCAATATGGGATCTAGTTTTGAAAATTTCGACGCGAGGATCTCAAATATGAAAACGGTTCGTAATTTCGAAAAATGATTCTCACGATATTTCATTTTTAATAAATGAATTCCAAATAAATGTGTTCGTCCGTATGAGAGAAGGGAAAATCACACCAAAACTCTCTCGTGCTGCCACTTGTCACGCATGCGAGCACCCGTGGGGGCATACGAAGAAGGACTGAAGGAGAATGCGACACTTGTCGCAAGCACACCACGCGCGGGGTGACCTTCCGAAAGGCTTCCCTTTTTCTAGTGATCCTGGTTTGTTCAGATAGAGTTTTTCAGTGGCGCAAAAAAACCCACTAAAAAAATAACGCAATTTTCCCTAAAAAAAACATAGTAGGACGTTGTGATGACGATCTCTTCTCTATATATGGTTTTTTTTGGTAACAAGTAGCAAAATGCCCGTGAGTTACAACGGGTCAAAATTTAGAAGTCCATAATAACATATCAAATTTATCCTTTAAAATATATTGGTTATAGGAGACATACATGTGCGTTGCAACGGGGAAGAATTTTTTTTATCCTAGAGATCTAAACTACTTAGCACAATGTATATTTCAACCACTTCTAACCTAATTCAGTTATCCTTTCCGATGCTTGCATTTTCATGTACTTTTCTCATAAAAATTTTACAGTGCTCTCGCCTTAGTAAAGTCAATATTTACACCCGTGATAATGCAGAGTCTAAACATGAAAGCATAAATTACTACTCACTTTTTTGTTCACAATTATAAGATTTTTTTTTTGATGTATCTAGATCTGTTTCAGTGTGTCGTCGCACTCACTCTAATTCATATATAGGTCGCACTTAAATATCTAAAACATCTTATAATTATGAAGGGATGTAGTACCATCGAAGATTATTATAGTTGAATGACTCTGTGGGTCTTTTTCCTCATCACAAACGTAAGCATAACACATATTGACATTAAAGTGTATATAGGAAGTACTAGATGGACCTAGCGCGCCTTGCCGCGCCTTTTTTCTAAGGTAATACTGTAGAATTTCAAGACTTCATGTTAGTTTGGTTGACACACCTTTTAACAACAATCTCTGTTATTGAGTGAGATCATATATCGTGCTATAAGGCATAGATAGCTTACACTTCATTACTTATGCCAAATTATATAGAGAATAAATTGTGATTATCAATACAAAAGACTAAAAATAAATTAAGGTGTTAGTAGAAGCAATAGAGAATCTTAAGATGGCATGGTTTATAGAATGGCCATGACCAAAAGCAACACTCACTTTTTAGTTTGTTATATAAACCTCAAAAAGGTTTAGCAAAAATTCATCGGGTTGTTTCTTCTGTCAAGCCTTCTTTCAAAAAGAATACTAACATTGTTTTCGAGAATTCTGACCCTTACATACCTTTTGATCCTGGTTAAAACTGCATAAATTTTAGATAAAAGATTTATGAGATTCTCTCCCTACCACAGAGACGTACTCTGTCGTAGCTAGCCGCAGTCGCAACAACAGAAGCATTGGGCAGTCCTACGCAAGCAAGCAAGCTAGGAGTACTCCTCTTGCATGCACCAGCTACGCTAGCACCACAACACAGCACTAGGGACACATCCATCTCCATCTCGCCACAACTCCCAATGCCTCTGCCGTTCGTACCAAGTCCCCCTCCTGGCCAAGGAAACGCGCCGCTACAGTATGTTCTTGGGCGCACGACACACATAGTAGCATGGTCACTCCTGCCGCAACTCCATGTTGCACGACACCATGGTAGTTCTTGCCGCTTCTTGTGCCCAGAGCAAACCCGCGCCCTCCTTCTTTGCCTCTATCCTGTGCCGCTTGCCTCTTCTGCGTCTCCCTCCCCTCCTCCTTCAATTCCGGTAGCATTCACCTTCTTCTTCTTCACCAAGCAAGGGTTGCTCCTCCTCTGACTCTTTCCCTTGTCTTACTTGACACACGAACACTTCTTTTTGACGGGCCGAGCGACCCACCTTGACCACCCCATTTTTTTTTGTACAAGTTGCGACACCGAGGTGCCATTTCCAATGCTCATAGACATTGTACAGAAGTGATTACATAACCTAGCAATCTCAGAGAAGTGATCGCCGAGACAACCGGGCACATAAGCCTGTCATGAGCTTCGTTCCTGCACGAACTGATGAACCCTAATCCAAGGGATTGAAGGGCCCGTTGTGCGCAATCATGGGCCACACAGTTGAACTCCCCAGAGACATGATGAACAGAGAAGAGATGATCATCCATATGGTAACTGAACTCTGCTATGTGCCTCCTGATACTCCAAGGAACCAACTGAAGACTTGAGGCAGCAGATTCCTGCGCTGCTGCGGCGACTGTGGAGTTGTCCGTGAAAATCTGCACAGGAGATACGGACAGAAAAGCAGCCAACTTCGCCGCCAGGACCAATCCTTCCGCTTCCGCCGCCAACGCTGAATCAGATTCAGCAATGTAGGCCTGAAGAAAGATATCAGAGATCTTTTGGTCTTGTTTCCAGCACAGGAAAATCCCGAGACCAGCAGGAGAGCTTGACAGATTCTGCCTTGGCTTCCAAGCTGCATCCACAAAGAAATAGGAGTTGTTGTTGATATGTGGCAGGTGCAGGGTCTTTTTACCCAAGGAGAGATCACCAACAGAAGGGCACTGGATGGAGAAGTCGAGGAGCATCGCTCGCATTGCAATTCCAACCTGAAATGGATTTCCTGACTTCTTGGAGAAGAGGGCCTCGTTCCTAGATTTCCAGATACACCACAGAAAAGTCATGAGGTTCGTTAGATTAGCAAAAGGGTGGCTTAAGGATAGAATGGCTTTTATCATGAGACCAACAGATGTCAGATTTTCAGTTAAAATGTCGGCCCTAATGAACCATGGGTGAAGGAACCAGGCAGCCCTAGCAAAATGACAAGAGAAAAACAGGTGCCTTTCGTCCTCTTGTTGATCACACCTGCAACAACAAGCGTCAATATGCCTGGACCTCCTAGCTATTCTTGAACCAACCGGAAGGGCATTGCGAAGAAGCCTCCACGCGAAGGTCTTGATTCTGGGAATCATGTCCTTAGATTTCCAAACCTGCTTGATAATCTGAAGAGTGACATCATCTGGTCCCGAGGCATTCGGAGAAAGAGAGCCCTGCACATTGGATAAGACAGTGACATATGCAGATTTAGACTTGCATTTACCTGAAATAGCTGGTTTCCAGCAGAGCATATCATCCTCTTCCGCGGGGAATATGGGAGTGTCCAATATAATCTGCGCAGTAGGGTTAGCAAAGAGAGAGGAGATGAGTTGAGCGTTCCAAACCTTAGTGCCAGGACACCAGAGTTGCTTAACCTTAGCCGGGTAGGAGTAGGGGGGTCTTGGATGATGAGATCATCGTAAACTCGTTCCCAGGCTTGACACCAGGGTGTACTCCAGATGGAAACATCACCTGCAGAAAGATGATAAAAGGAGTTTGACTTTAACATTGGCAAGATTTTGAGAACAGAGTCCCAAAAAGCAGATTTTGGGATGTCGCGTCTGGATCTCCAAATAGACGAGCCGGGGAAGTATTTGGATTGCAACACTTGGTAAATGTGGCTGTTATGTTGATCTGCAATCCTCCAAGCCGCGGCGAGAATCAGGCTTTGATTTACAGCTCGAAGATTCCTGATGCCCAAACCACCTTCATTCTTGGGGGTGGCAAGCTTATCCCATGCAAGGAAACAAATGGGCTTTTTTGCATGCTCAAAAGAGACCCCCTGCCACCAGAAGGTTCTGATGATACCTGTAATCTTTGCAATGAATTTCTTGGAGAAAATGATATTAGACATATAATAGACAGGTATAGAGGCAAACACAGAATTAATTAATTCCAATCTCGCAGCATGAGACAAAGTGTTTGCTTTGTAAGTGTTCAACTTATTTTTAAATTTCTGCAGGATGAAATTATAAGCATCAGATCTGTTCTTAGCTGGCAAGATAAGAGGGTGACCAAGATGAATGAAGGCCTCATCCATAAAGTTGACAGGGAAGATAGACTTGATCTGCTGAGTAACATGTCCATGAACAGCTTTACTGAAGATAATGCCAGACTTGTTCCAGTTGGGAAGCTGACCCGAGGCCTGACAGAAAGTGTCAATAATGTGTCTGATTTTAACTGCTTCCGCCACGTCAGCTTGGCCACAAATGAGAAGGTCATCTGCAAATAAAAGAGAATGAATAGGAGGGCAGTTGGGACCCAACTTGATTCCAGAGAGCTGGTGTTCCTGCAAAGCATCCTGCAAAGCCAGAGAAAGCTCATTTATAGCAAGGACAAACAGAGTAGGTGAGAGAGGGCATCATTGTCTTATCCCTCTGGAAGCGACAAAAGAACCAGTGGGCTGACCATTCAGAAGCACAGCAAAGGAAGGAGAGGAGATGCAGGCACGGACAAGATTAATGAAATGACCATGCAGCCCTTTACGTGCTAGCGAAGCCATGATGAAGCTCCATTCTAATCTATCAAAAGCTTTAGCAAGATCAATCTTAAGGAGAAAAGCTTGCTGCTTCCAGGAAGAGAGCTGAAAGGAGTGGGTAATCTCTTGCGCAATAATGATGTTATCACTAATACGGCGACCTTTGATGAAAGCTTGCTGGGAGGGAAGAATGTAATCCGGCAGAAGGGGCTGGAGACGGTTAGCAATGCATTTCGAGACCATCTTATAAATAACATTGCAAAGACTAATTGGACGATAATCAGCAGGGACCAGAGGGACAAGCTTTTTAGGGATAAGGGCAATGTGAGTATCATTGAGATGGGCTGGAAGGGAGGCAGATCTGAAAAAATTCCTAACCAGAGTAGTAACATCATTAGCAATCCAATCCCACGTAGCAAGGTAGAACTCAACATTGAAACCGTCTGGACCTGGTGAAGCGTTCTTTTTCATGTCTTTGAGAGTAGCAAGAAGCTCATCTTTATCTGGAACAGAGTAAACCGGATCATCTGAAGGGAGGGACCTGTCATCATCAAAGGAGGAGGAGGAGCCCAGACCCGAGGAATAAAAGATATTTCTAAAGTATGAAATAAAGGTGGAAGCAATTTTGTCAGGCATGCTTTGAAGAACATCATTTTCATCTTTAATCGACATAATAGTATTCCTCTTCCTTCTTTTTGCAACCGAGCGATGAAAGAAATTAGTATTCTTATCACCATCCTTAATCCAATGTTTTTTTGCTCTCTGTCTATAAAAGTCATTCAGATTGGAGGTAAGGAGTTCATACCTGGTAACTAACCTGTCTTCCAAATTGAAATCCCTACGGTGGAAGGGTAGTTGTTGAATGTCTTCAATTTTTTGATTAATCTCCTGAAGCTCCTGCACAAGAGGCTTTTTTTTCCTGCACCAAAACTGTAAGCTGGAAGCACGATTTGCTGATCTATTATGGAACATCTTATTAGAAGTTTTATTCCAGCAGGTTTTGGCATAATCCAGAAAATCATCTTCCTTTAACCACCAGTTTTCAAACTTGAAACTTCTTTTTGTTTTTTGAATTTTACCTTCCGTAGAGCACAGAACAGGAGCGTGGTCACTAAAGCAGTGCAAGAGTGGGAGATTATAGACATTAGTAATGGGAAAAGCGACACACCAATCATGATTAGCAAGGCAACGATCAAGTCTTTGAAAAAGCGGTTTGGAAGAGAAGCGTCTGTTCGTCCAAGTGTAAGCAGGGCCACTGAAACCGAGATCAAAGAAACCACAGGATTTGATACGATCACGAAAAGCATACAAACGAGAACGATTAGTAACCGGGGAGCTCTTATCAGAGTCATATAATACATCATTAAGGTCACCCAAACAAAGGATGGGCAGGTTGCCGAGAGGGATAACAAAATTGGCAACCTGCTCCCAAATAGAAGCAGAGTGGTGATGGTAGGGGTCTCCATACATACAAACCAAACCGAACTTAAGGTTCGAGGATCTAACAGAAACTACAGCTAGGATAAGATGGAAAGTAGTCTTGATCCACATTCCGAGATGATCACGACGGACCTGCACCGCATGTTCAACATCGTGGTGCTGCTCTACACGGCCATGACGCTCACTTATGGCTCCATCTGCTGGTGGCGGATCTTCCCTCCAAACCAGTGCTAAGAGACCATCTTGTTCGTCCCGCTCTTGGCCGTCCCGCTCCTCGCCTTCCAATTCCACTTCATCTCCTCCAACGCCTCCTGATATGGGGTGGCCCAATCTTCTAAATGAGCTTCTCTCTTTTTATGGATTTTCTGGATTTTGTGATAACTAGTGTTACACTAAGACCTCTCACTCGACTGACCCATGTTGCCAGATGCAACAACAATCAAGCCCTTTGGATATTCTCAACTACACACTCTTGCACAAGTAATCAATGATCACAAGTGGTCCTGTATCCCCCTATTCCCAATGGAATAACAAGATATCACGCAACTTTGACTTGATAAACTTTAAGATGAATGCTTAGCAGCAATACAATCTCAAGGCTAGGGTTTGTTTGGTTTTAACTGCATCTAATCTCCACAACTCGCAGGAGGGGAGTATATAAGGGGGAGGGGTGCGGCCACAAGGGCTTCCTTACGCAAGCAACAATCCCCCTTGGACTAGGACTCCTACTTGGACTCTAGAAAGGATACAAACCGACCCACTTTAGGGGGTGCGGCCAAATATGGTATACAAACTGTACCTACTATGAGTAGGATTTCTATATGGCGCATTGATATTCAATAGGGCGCCCTCCTCATGTTTTCCTTCTCTCTAAGTGTGGAATAACAAGCTAGTAATTGTTTTCCACACTTGCATGATTGTTTTCACCATCTTGTACATTTGTTTTCACCATGGTAGTCTTGTTTTCACCATGGTACATTTGTTTTCTCCACTTGTAATCTTGTTTTCCAGCATCTCCATGTTGTTTTCCAGCTCCTCTTGGTTGTTTTCCACCATCATGTTTGTGTTATCAATAAACCTAATCATACATAAATGCATAGACTTAGGCAGTATAAAATTCTCATCATCACAAACATCATAATCTATAAGGAGTGAATTCACCTGTTGTTCTAGTAGCTTGGTCCTTGACCTTGTCATAGGTCCAAGTCTCACTTCATCTTGTTTAAGTGGCAATGTACTAGGGATGTCCTCATCACCATCCCCCTCTTGAAAGCCTTCATGTCCACATCAAGGTCATCTCCATGATATGGTGTCAAATCAGCAACATTGAAGGAATTACTCACTCCAAACTCATCAATTGGAAGATCTATCTTGTAAGCCTTGTCATTTATCTTGGAAAGCACTTTGTAGGGACCAGCACCTCGAGGCAATAACTTGGACTTTCTGAGCTTAGTAAATCTGTCCTTTCGAAAGTGTACCCATACCAAATCTCCTTCTTGAAAAATAACCTCCTTTCTCTTCTTATTTATTCTTTGAGCAACATACTTCCCTTTCTTCTCTATAGCATCCCTTGTCTTCTCATGTATTTTCTTCACAAAATCAGCTCTCTTTGATGCCTCCATATTTTTTCTCTCTTGTATAGGAAGTGGTAATAAATCAAGTGGTGTAGTGGGCTTGAATCCATAAACCACCTCAAATGGGAAAAGCTGAGTAGTTGAATGCACAACTCTATTATATGCAAATTACATATGTGGCAAACAATCCTCCCACTCCTTCAAAATTTTCTTGATCATGGTTCTCAATAGTGTTGACAATGTTCTATTAACCACCTTTGTCTGTCCATCTGTTTGGGAGTGACATGTTGTTGAAAATAGTAGCTTTGTTCCTAGTTTCCCCCATAGTGTCTTCCAAAAGTAGCTCATAAATTTCACATCTCTATCAGAAACAATAGTCCTTGATACTCCATGTAATCTCACTATATCTCTGAAAAATAGATTAGCAATATGGGATGCATCATCACTCTTGTGGCAAGCAATGAAGTGTGACATCTTAGAGATTCTGTCCACTACCACAAATATAGAATCATGCCCCCTTTTGTCCTTGGTAATCCTAGCACAAAATCCATACTTATATCCTCCCATGGTGTAGTTGGTGCAGGCAATGGAGTATACAAACCGTGGGGCTTCAATTTGGATTTGGCCTTACTAGTCGCCAACCCGCGCACTCGCGCGGTCTAGTTATTATATACATGTAGGTTAAAACAATATTCATAGTAATACGGATTATTTTAACTGAGATGATTTACTTAGTAGTGGTTAGTAGGGAGATATTTATTCTGGACGGACATCTTACTTTTACCTCTATATCCAAATATTAATGTGGGTGCTTCGTGAGAGCAAACTTTAAACCGCTCATAATTTTGATAAATATACGTGAACAAAAATTCAAGCTACATAACAAAAATATTTTTATTCGCCACATACTGACCATCTTTAATTAGATAGACTTTAGATGATTATGATGGAATTATTACATGTAATTCTTAACAACTTAGGGATCGTATATTTGTTTTACCAAAAATAGTAGGAAACTTCCATTAGACATGTATGTCGAAAGTTATGCTAGCTCGTTCCTGTTTTCTACCTATCTCGCGCATAAGCATATTTGATCGACTTATTTAACTGAATTCACCATATAACTATATGATAAATCTCAAAAGCATTGTTAGTCATTTGATGCAGCTTGGTATTTCCCGACCTGTTTGGTTCCGCATGATAGATGAAATATTTTTTCATTTATTAATTGTGAAAATATTGTATTTAAACGTAAGAAATAAAAGAAACCATTTTATATAACTGAAGGTGGAAAAAAGATCCAGGTTTTTTTTGTGTAGGATTAATATTGATGAAACGTGCAACAAATTTAATTGATTTATATGAGGAAAACAGGAATTACACCCGTTATGTCCTATAACTAAATAAGAGACGTCGTACCAATTTTTCTGTGATTATCTGAATTTAAATAAGTTGTGGGCAAAAGAAAAGTTATCAAATTAATTTAAATCATTTTATATTGAACATATATGAAATATTTAATGTCCTCACAAGGGACCGGTTCTCATCCCGGTGTACGGCACCATCTCTTCTCGATGGAAGAATATGCCAGGCGTAATTTTCTCTTGACTTCTGATAAAAAAAGTAGGGCATATTATTTATAGATTTTATTTATAAGGAGATAACTAAAAAGAGTCACAACAGGTCACGACATCTAAGTTTTTTTTCTTTTTATTGAGGGACCAGGACACCGAAGTTTATTGGCACAGGACTATGGACTCTATGTTTGCGTGAACAGTGTTTACTTGTTAGCACGTCTTGTAGCGGTCTTATTTTAAATCATCGCCTACCACACGTTTAAAGAGTCCCGATTGCACCCGATCCGGAAAAAAAATATCATCTTCATGTGTACATTTTGACTCGTGCTAGAGTTTCGTAACGTACCAGGTGACACTATTTGGCACTGTTAATCCTAGCAATAAAATTAAGATCTAAGTGTTTAATTAATTTTGATGATCCTACCACACGTTTAAAGAGTCTCGCTTGCACCTGATCCATTTGTTTTTTTTCTTTTCTTCACATGTACAATTTGACTCGTGCTAGATTTTTCGTAACGTACCAGGTGACATTGTTTGACACGGTAAATCCTAACCATAAATTAAGATCTAACCGTTTAATTAATTTTGATGATGTGGATTAACGTGGAAACTTTAACCGTGCCTCCAATTAGTAAATATAAGATTGCAAGTGATGCACCTTTGCACAAATCTGTAAACATCTCTCCTCATGTGTGTCCAATAAAAAAATTCAGCCAACATAAGCAATGTTTTCTCACGTCCAAAGTGTCCCATTAATCCACCACTATGAGATTCCTGCAATAACATCAAACGCAAAGAACACTCGGGAATACACAATTTGTTAGCTCTAAACAAAAATCCATCATGTATATGATACTTATCCCAAGACTTCACATTAGAACATTTAGCATAAGGTGTAGAAAATTCTTTATCTTCAGCATATAGTGGTTTTAATTCTTCCAAACCCGAAACTTGAACATCCAATTTAGTGAGTAACATATTTTTTCTAGACAAAGCATCAGCAACCAAATTATCTAATCCTTTCTTATGTTTAATAATGTATGGGAAAGTTTCAATAATTTCTACCCATTTAGCATGTCTCTTATTAAGATTGGATTGATTCTTCAAAAATTTCAATGCCTCATGATCATAATGTATAATAAATTCTTTTAGCCACAAATAATGTTTCCAAACTTCAAGAACTCTAACAAGTGCATACAATTCTTTATCATAGACAGAATAATTCAATTGAGCTCCATGTAACTTCTCGGAAAAATAAGCAATTGGTTTCTTATCTTGCATTAGTACACCTCCAATACCTATGCCACTAGCATCACATTCAATCTCAAATTGTTTATTAAAATTTAGTAGCATCAATAATGGGGCCGAAATAAACTTATTCTTCAAAGTATCAAAAGCAATATCTTGAGCAACCCCCACTCGAAATTCACACCTTTCTTAGTCAAATCATTCAAAGGGGCAGAAATAGTACTAAAAGTTTTCACAAATCTTCTATAAAAGCCAGCTAGTCCATTAAAACTTCTTACTAGACTCACATTCATGGGAATTGGCCAATTATTAATTGCTACAATTTTAGATTCATCCACTTCAATCCCATGTTTAGAAACAACATATCCAAGAAATATGACATTATCTTTGCAAAAAGTGCACTTCTCTAAATTTCCATACAATTTATTTTCTCTTAGCACATGCAAGACTTGTCTAATATGATCAATGTGTTCATGTTCATTGTGGCTATATATGAGAATATCATCAAAGCAAACAACCAAAAATTTGCCAATAAAATCTATCAAAACATGGTTCATTAATCTCATGAAAGTACTAGGTGCATTAGTTAATCCAAAAGGCATTACTAACCACTCATATAAACCAAATTTTGTTTTAAAGGTTGTTTTCCATGCATCCCCCTCTTTCATCCTAATTTGATGATAACCACTATGCAAATCAAATTTTTTAGAGAAAACAGCACCACCGCTTAATTCATCTAACATGTCTTCCAAACGTGGTATAGGATGACGATAACGAATAGTGATGTTGTTAATTGCTCTTCAATCTACACACATGCGCCAAGTACCATCTTTCTTAGGAACCAAAATAACAGGAACAACACAAGGAGATAAGCTTATTCGAATATAACCTTTGTCAAGAAGCTCTTGTACTTGTTTCTGAATTTCCTTTGTCTCTTGGGGGTTTGTCCTATAGGGAGCTCGGTTTGGTAATGATGATCCGGGAATTAAGTCAATTTGGTGCTCAATCCCTCTCAATGGTGGCATCCCTGAGGGTACTTCTTCTAGAAAAATATCATCAAACTCCTGCAAAACATTAGAAACACCAATAGAAAGAGGATTCATGTCATTAGAAACTAAAATTTCCCCCTTGTGCATGAGCACTATAGGTACTAAACTAGGATCCTCTCCAAACTCTCTCAAGTCTTCTTTGGTGGCTAACATTGTTAAAAGGCTCACTCCCTTACTTTTACCACTCGGCCTAGGTTTGTTTTGACCCACAGAATTTGTGTTTTCACTCTTATCATCTCTCTCACTCTCTCTCTCTCTCTCAAGATTCACTTCAACTTTTTGTCTAGATTCATTCACAATCTGTTGTGGTGTCATAGGCCTCAAGATAACATCCTTATTGTTCCAATTCAATTGATATGTGTTTGCTCTACCATTGTGTGTAACCTTTCTGTCGAATTGCCATGGTCTTCCAAGTAATAGGTGACAAACTGACATGGGAACCACATCACACTCAATTGTATCTTTGTATGGTCCAATCTGAAAATCCACTGAATATAATATGGGTGTGGGTATGGACTATATCTCAATCTTAGCTTTGCACATAAATCCTTGCTTGCTAAATTTCTGCAAATTCATCCATCAATGATCATCTTGCAAGCCATTTGGGGACCAACAATTGCCTTGGTTTGAAATAAATTGCATCTTTGGCTCTCATCACTAGGAACAATACTCAAAGCTTGTGTGCAAACAATGGTTGGATAATTTTTAGCATAAGCATTAATAGGACCATCATCATCATATGTATCCTCCTCATTAGGATCAACATCATCTCTAGTCTCATACTCATCATCAGCATTAATAATCATGATGTTCTTGTTTGGGCAATCCCTCTTAAAGTGCCATTTTCCTCCACATGTATGGCATGTCATGTCTCTATTTCTTGTGGGAGGTGTAGCACTACTAGAACCCAAAGCTGGTGGTGTTTTTTTCCTTGCACTTGAGGTGCTTGTCTCGGGTTTGTTACTTGTATTCCCACGGGTTGCAGCAATTGGAGGTGTAGGTGGTGAGAAAACAGATTTTTGAGATGAGAAACTCCTCCTAGCACTCACTTGTACCTCCTCATTTAGCCTCTTCTCAGCTTCCCTTGCTTGATGCAACAATTCACTCATATTGCTATATTGGACATGCCTCACAATGCTCTTAATTTTGAATTGCAATCCTGACAAGAATCTTTGCATAGTTTGCTCTGGCTCCTCTCTAACCCGATCCTTTTGAAGGATCAATTCCATCTCCTTGTAATAAGTATCCACATATTTAGTACCTTGCTTCAATTGTTGTAGCTTGTCATAGAGAGTTCTAATATAATTCCTTGGAACAAATCTTTATCTTTGCAATTGTTTCATCTCTCTCCATGTAGTCACTTCTGGTTGTTCTTGTTCTTCCCTCAATCTTGTAATGCCATCCCACCACAAGAGAGCATAGCCATCAAAACCAGAAGATGCAAGCTTCACCTTCCTCTCCTCGGGATACTCATGTAATCTCCATAATTTCTCAATTTTCAGCTCCCACATCAAGTACTCTTCCACATCCTCATAATCACAAGCAAGACTAGGAATAGAGAATTTTGGTTTTCCCAAGCCATCATCCTCTCTATTATTTTCCAAAGGTACTCTTCTTGCATAACCTCCACGTACTCCATTGATATTACCTCTCCCATCATCAATAGGAGCAATAGCGTGAGGTCTTTGTTGTATTTGTTCCACTAGAGCTGATAAATTTGTCATTTGTTCTGTCAATGTCCTCAAAGTCTCTTGCCTAGCATCCACGGATTCTTGTGTTGCAGCAGCCTCTATCTTCAAATCAAGAGTAGTAATTTCTTGTCTCAATGTATCATCATTCTTGTCTATTTCAGTAGCAATCCTCTTATACATAGGATCTCTTAGTGCTTCATATTCATTCCATTGCACCAAGTCCTCGGGTTTCTTCTTTCCCTGCACATCAACATCACTAGGAGAACTCATGATTAATTTGTTAGTAACAAGAACAATCAATGGGTTGTGGTGCCTCTCACAACTCGCTCAAAAACAAGCAAAGATGGCTTCACTTACTGTTCCAAAGTGAATAGGATCAACTTACCAACAAGGAGCAGTGAATAATGTGCTAAGTGTGAGAAGAGAATAATCGAGCTATCAAGTACCACAATGCAAACAGGGTATTTGGTGTGGCTTGGTTGGGAATCCTAACAACACCAAAATAACAACTCCAATGCACTGTCTAATGTGATGAAAAAGACTAAAGGAACACACTCACACTTGGAGACAAATGTGTCTTAGAAATTATATGGAAGAGATATTGCAAGCACTAGAAAGACACTAGCAAATACTCTATGAAAACAGACACAAGATTGCTCAATTGTCCACACAAATATCCAATATGAAAGCAAAGATGGCTTCACTTACTGTTCCAAAGTGAATAGTATCAACTTACCAACAAGGAGCAATGAATAATGTGCTAAGTGTGAGAAGAGAATAACCGAGCTATCAAGTATCACAATGCAAACATGGTATTTGGTGGGCTTGGTTGGGAATCCTAACAACACCAAAATAACAACTCCAATGCACTGTCTAATGTGATGAAAAATACTAAAGGAGCACACTCACACTTGGAGACAAATGTGGCTTAGCAATTATATGGAAGAGATATTGCAAGCACTAGAAAGACACTAGCAAATACTCTATGAAAACCGGCACAAGATTGCTCAATTGTCTACACAAATATCCAATATGAAAAGCTTCCACTAGTGATAGTATGGCTCGGCCTATTTTTGATTTTTCTTTCTTTCTATTTTTTTATACTTTTTTCTCTATTTTTTTTATTTTTTCAATGACCTTTGAATCAAATAGGAGCAACAATTAAATGGAAAACAAAAAAGTGGACAGAAAGTGATCAAATTGAGCAACCTGTTAGAGCAATAAAACAACTAGTCTTTGGGTTTTGGGTACCTAAATATTGCTGTAGAATGGTTGTAGCTATGGCTTATCAAAGATCAGAACAGAAACCTAGAGATAAACAGGATAAAAACAAAAGAAAAACTAAGAAAAACCAAGGTGAAACGAGCTCACGGCAGAGAATTTACTCACGGCAGAGAAACAACAGGTTTTTGTGCCGTACGACAGCGAAACCGGCTAAACACTATGCCCGACAGACGACTCACGGTAGCGCGCGCGTGTCATGCTGCGGTGCGTTGCAGTGGACGCGCGGTGATGATTTTGTAAGCGCGTGCCGGCGAATCCGAGAGTAGCTAGGAGGCGCGCGGGTGGTGGCAGCGGCGGCAGCGTTTTCACGCGTTTTTGAACCGCGGCAGGGAATCCGACTGTGAGTAGGAGCGGGGTGGCGCGCGGTAAGGATTTTTCGTTACCCGCGGGCGGTTTGGTAAGCACGCAGTAGGGAATCCGAGCGGTAGTTGGAACAAGGGCACGACATCGATTTGGATCAAACCGGTGCCACGACAGGATTTCGATTGAACCTAGGAACTCGAATATGATATGGTTCGGATTGAAACAGCAGCAACACAACCTTATGAACTCGAGGAACTAGATCAACTTGAAAACAAGTTGTAGGTCTAAAAATTCCCGAGAGCAACAAGATCAAAGCACAATATTTTTGGTGCAGATTTTCGGTATAGATCTAAACAAAAGATGAACTAGATGAACCCTAACCCTAATAGACAAAAACTAAAAACAGAAAAACAGGAACGCAAATCAACAATAAACAACAACTAGAGTAGCAATTTGGTGTTGATCTAGGCTCTGGCAAAAACTAACCCTAATATTTTTGTATGGCTTTTTCTGGATAGGAAATAAAAACAACTAGACTATGGATAAATTTGCTCACCGAGTAAACCTGAGAATCTGATACCAAGATGATATGGGGTGGCCCAATCTTCTCAATGAGCTTCTATCTCTTTTTGTGGATTTTCTGGATTTTGTGATAACTAGTGCTACAGTGAGACCTCTCACTCGACTGACCCCTGTTGCCAGATGCAACAACAATCAAGCCCTTTGGATATTCTCAACTACACACTCTTGCACAAGTAATCAATGATCACAAGTGGTTCTGTATCCCCCTATTCCCAATGGAATAACAAGATATCACGCAACTTTGACTTGATAAACTTTAAGATGAATGCTTAGCAGCAATACAATCTCAAGGCTAGGGTTTCTTTGGTTTTAACTGGATCTAATCTCCACAAATCGCAGGAGGGGAGTATATAAGGGGGAGGGGTGCGGCCACAAGGGCTTCCTTGCGCAAGCAACAATCCCCCTTGGACTAGGACTCCTACTTGGACTCTAGAAAGGATACAAATCGACCCACTTTAGGGGGTGCGGCCAAATATGGTATACAAACCATACCTACTATGAGTAGGATTTCTATATGGCGCATTGATATTCAATGGGGCGCCCTCCTCTTGTTTTTCTTCTCCCTAAGTGTGGAATAAAATCTAGTAATTGTTTTTCACACTTGAATGATTGTTTTCACCATCTTGTATATTTGTTTTCACCATGGTAGTCTTGTTTTCACCATCTTGTATGTTTGTTTTCACCATGGTACATTTGTTTTCTCCACTTGTAATCTTGTTTTCCAGCATCTCCATGTTGTTTTCCAGCTCCTCTTGGTTGTTTTCCACCATCATGTTTGTGTTATCAATAAACCTAATCATACATAAATGCATAGACTTAGGCAGTATAAAATTCTCATTATCACAAACATCATAATCTATAAGTAGTGAATTCACATGTTGTTCTAGTAGCTTGGTCCTTGACCTTGTCATAGGTCCAAGTCTCACTTCATCTTGTTTAAGTGGCAATGTACTAGGGATGTCCTCATCACCTCCTTTTCCATGGATCTACGCTTTCTCGTCGCCGACACACTCCAAAAGCTCGTCGTCCTCAGACTCCTCGCGCTCTGGTGCCACCTCCGCAGCGATTCTCTCGACTAGCACATCATGCTTTCCTAACTATCCATGGCTCCACGCTCATCATGGGCATCCGGCTCCTCCGCGGCATGTACGGCGCCATATCCGATGGCACACTCATGGTGCAGATGATCGAGCTCAGTGCATCATCTGGTAGTAGTTCTCGGACCCCAGCGCGGACATCGTCTCCTTCTGTGTCGACTCGGACGTCGTCTTCCTTGCCGGAGTCAGCGCCGACCTGTAGGTGGAGGCCCAGGTCAGGGAGCATGGTGAATGCAGGTCACCGTGCGCAAGTCCACCAGCTCCCGACTCCGAGGTGGCGTGCTCCTACTCGCACTCCCTCCACCGCACGTCTCCAACCTCTCCGGCATGGAGATCAGTCCCTGATAGAGATATACTCGATGCAGTCCTATAGGAATACAACGTCGAGGGGACAGTGGCGAAGCTAGAGAAAAATACTATTGGGTTCAGATCTATAGATCATGGTGTAATCTTTAGCTAAAAGTTAATGGGAGGACTAATTTAATAAAGTATTTGGAAAAAACCATTAGGTTCATTTGCACACAACTGTTGTATGCCAGCTCTGCTGCTCCGGGGTCAGCTAAGCATTTAAAAAACCCAACTAGGGGATGTGTTGTGTGGGGCAGGAGTCAAGGAAAAAGCAAACACGTTTCTAGTCCGGATCGGTCGGCTGACCAAGCATGTTTTCCTACATGTTAAGTTCTTATTGGTGCGGACGAGTGGAGCAAGGAGAGGGCTCCAATAGCCTTGCACATAGATCTCTTAGAAATTGCATTTCCATGACCAACACAGTTAGATCTAGATACATTGATCAACTATTTGTAATTAAACTGCATCATATACATATTATAACTGTATCTCTTAAGAGATCTAAACGTAGGGCTATTTGAGCTCTCTCCTTGCTCCTTGCTTGATGTCCCCACCTGGCGGTGAGAGCATACATGCTTCACTGGGGTGCCCCACCAGAAACCACCATGGACGCACGTGCCCTCCTATCTAACGCACACGACATCTTGCTTAAGTCATGTACAAGCATATACTTGGAAAAAAAATGTGTATGAATGTGCTAGCTGATATTGCTTGTTCGCAAAAATATACGTGCATTTGCTAAGCTGCCGTCGTGAAAATTCACAATGCCTTCTATGTTTATGTCGGAACAATAAAATAAAAAATAGTAAGTACATTTTAAAAGTTCTAAATATAATTTATGACAAAAATATACAAATTTTGTACATATTTCCTAATTTTCGTGGTGAAATGATATTTGTGGTGCTCCATACAAGAAAAAAACCGTGGCCAAAATGGAAATTAGACAATATAATGTAGAACACTGATTTTATATTTTTGTATATAGCATCACACGTGTCATTTCATCGCGAAACTTGACGGTATTTAGAACACATGTATATGTTCATAACCATTTGTTTTCAACTTTTTTTTGGATTGTTTTAATTTTTTAATTTCGTAATCACGCGCTCGCCGCCAAAAGAACCCTCCAACGCGACTCTTCATATGCCAACAGCTGTGCATGCGGGGGTGGATAGCTCATGCTATGTTCTATATTCTCCGTGCACACGACTTAGATGGCGGCCGGCCTGCTTAGCTTGCTGTGACATCCGTCGTCGCCACCCCTTGGCATCGGGTGGCTTGCCTAGTTTCGTCGTTGCTTGTGTCCGGGAACATCTCGTTAGGCCGATAACAACCGTCACCAAGACCTGATGTGCACACCAGCTTCGCCTACACGGTTCATCTTGAAGGGAATATGCCCGAGAGGCAATAATAAAATGGTTATTATCTTATTCCTTGTTTATGATGAATGTTTATTTCTCATGCTAGAATTGTATTAACCGGAAATATTGATACATGTGTGTTTAATAAACAAACAATGATCTTTTAACTAGCTCGTTGATTAATAGATGATCAAGGTTTCCTGATCATGAACATTGGATGTTGTTAATAACGGGATCATATCATTAGAAGAATGATGTGATGAGCATATACCCAAAGTTAATATAGCAATGCGATCAAGTCATTAAGTTTACATTGTTATATCAAACATACGAAGTAACTTATTCCTTAGATCATGAGATCATGTCAATCACTGATACCGGAAGGGTGCTTTGTTGTCATCAAACGTCACACCGTAACAGAGTGACTATAAAGGTGTCGTTAGGTATTCGGGAAGTATTAGTTGAGGATCGTGGATCAAGAGTGGGATTTGTCCATCCAAATTGACGGAGAGATATACTCTGGGCCCTCTCGGTGATATCACATCAACACCGCTTGCAAGCACGTGATATGATCACAAGGATGTTATATTATGGGAACGAGAAAAGAGTACTTGTCGGTAACGAGATTGAACAAGGTATGGTTGGTACCAATGATCGAATCTCGGACAAGTAAAATATCGAGAGACAAAGGGAATTAGTCACGACGTTGTTGGTTCACACGATCACGAGAGTCATCGTTGAATATATAGGAGTCATCACGGATCTCCAGATCCCGCTGTTGATTATTGATCGGAGAGGAGTCTCGATCATATCTATCTTATTCGCGAACCGTAGGGTGACACACTTAAGGTTCGATGACGCGTTTGAGAGGATACGGAATATCAAAGAATATTTTGGGCAACACCGAAATTGTTTCGGGGCAAATTGAAATAGTTTAAGGGGTTTTTCGTCGAATGGTTGTTAATAGAACGAATAATTCGAGGTGCTATATGCAAATGTTTTTTAATGGAATTAACAAATATAAATAAATAAATAAAAATGTTTTATTTATTTATTAAAGGAAAACCTTTGGATTTTTTAAGTGGGAAATAAATGAAGGATGAGTGGATGTGAGTGGAGTGTCCACTCACATGAAGATGGAAGAGGTGGGGGCACCACCATGGCTGTCCGCACCCCACCCTTGGGCTGCCTCCCTCTCCCTATAAAAGGAGGGTGAGGGCTCCCCCTCGTTCACACACTTTCCCACCTCCCTTCCACTTCACCCGCTGCTCAATTCCATGGTTTCCGGCTTGGCGAAACCCTGACCGTGGGATTCTTCACCACCACCACGTTGTCGTGTTGCTGGAGTTCCGAGGGATCCTCTACTTCCGCGCCGCGCTGGATCGAAGGAACGAAGGCCGTCATCAACCGTACATGTGACCGATCACGGAGGCACCGCCGGATCGCGGTGCACATCTTCTCTCTATCGGGATCGGTTCCGAGGGATCCTCTACTTCCGCGCCCTGCTGGATCGAAGGAACGAAGGCCATCATCAACCGTACGTGTGACCGATCACGGAGGCACCGCGGGATTGCGGTGCACATCTTCTCGCTATCGGGATCGGTGTGAGTACGACTATGCCAACAACGAGATTTGATCTCGTAACGCTTTGTGTCTTCGAGGGTATGTGTTCTCCTTAACCCTCTCTTTGCCCGTTGCACTTCGTCTCCTAGATTAGATCTTGGCCTTTCGGGTGTCTCTCGCGTAGGAATTTTTTTCTTTTCTATGCAACGACCCCTTCAGTGGTATCAGAGCCAGGTCTATGCGTAGATCTTTTGTACGGGTAGAACACATAGGTGTATGTAGGCGTTGATGATCATGTTATTGCCTCTTTGAGTATTTTATGATCTTAGCCCCAGACTAAGTTTACGTGTACTATGTATGCGAGAATTGTCTCACTTGTAGCTAAGGGGGTGTCCGTTTCTCCTACTATAGTTAAGATCTAATCTACGAAGGGTTGTTAAAAATGTGTTTATCAACGTTGTGGTTGATGTTCGTAGGTATGAACGGTTCTATCCTCGAAAGCCCTAAGTCACGTAAAATATGCAAAAATAAATTAGAAGCATCTAACTAGTTTTTGCTGGGCATGTGATGTGATATGTCAATGTTACAAATTTTATTATGGGATGATCTCTTTTGTAAATTATTGATATACCGGAAGGTATCCATATGGTTGTCTTATTATTGATGGACAATCAAGATTGGGGTACAATGAAACTTGGTACCACGCCGGTGGAGTGATTGAGATCATACCATAATGCACATGATGGAGATCAAGTGTAAGGAGGGCCATATCATACCACGTTATCCTTACATGTGATGTCTATGATGTTAATCCTTTTATGCATCTTGTTTTGCTTAGATAGAGACGGTAGCATTATAAGATGATCCCTCTCACTTAATATCAAGATAATAATATGTTCTTTCTTAAGTATGCACCGTTAAGAAAGTTCGTCGTTTCGAGACACCACATGATGATCGGGTGTGACAGACTCAACGTTCGCATACAACGGGTGTTTTCAAGCCTAGCATGTACATACATGGCCTTGAAACATACGCAATACTACGGTTCTACTTGGAGAGCCTAGCATGTACAAACATGGCCTCGGAATACGTAACCGAAAGGTAAAGCATGAGTCATATGGATGATATGATGAACATGTCGATGTTCGCCTTTGAAGCTATATCATCTCACGTGATGACCGGTTTTGGTGTAGTGAATTTGGTTCATGTAATCACTAAAGACGACTAAGAGGGATGTTGTTTTTGAGTGGGAATTCATGGCATAATTTTGAATTAACTTGAACTTATTTATCATGAACAACCAATCAAAGTGAATTTGCACAAATTGTAGTATTCATTGGCATCCACAAAACTACCTTACACTTAGATTGTTAATTGAGATATAACTGTTATGACCTGGTAAGAATCATTTAAGATTGGTACCGCATTAGTGAAATTTAAAATTGAGTCCTATTGTAGATTTTCGGTATTTCCTACCTAGCTCCATATGATTAATGATTGATTGATTGATCTAGAGGGCAACCAATTCCTACTTAGAATCCAGAGTCATGGTTGCTTGAATGTTTTGTTGATCAAGGTGATTTAGGAACTGAAAAGAGTTGTTTTCAGAAACAATCAAGTGAAAGATATATTGATATCTAGAAACTTATTTGTGGCAACATGACTGGGTATAATTTAGCGTGACAATGTTTGCTTATATTATCTGAATATATGCAATGATTGAAGACGCTAGGCGTTTGAATATTCCAAGAAGTTGGGCGCTAAAAATTATCCTCTAAATTCCTTCCTTCGAGCTATAATGGTTTAATCATAAAATTGTTATGATGGGATGGATTAAAAGTATGGGTAAAGTCGTTTACCTTACTTGGAGATTGCTAAGAGTGGAATCTAGAAGAATACTATTAATATAGTGATATTAGTAGAACAATCAAACTCAAAGTATGACTCAATGGGTGATAGTATATGACTAACACGCCAAAGAAAATGAGCTAGTACGACTAGCATTGTTTGATGTTGAATGATTCTTTTGTAAAGGAAAGGGAATATTGAAAATAGAATTAGAAAAAGATATATGGCAGAAAAAGAAGATAACTGGAAAAGTCCAGCTCAGGAGTATATGCTTGATATAAAAGTTATAGATGTATTACTAGTTAAAAAAGTATTTTTGGGTATTTTGATACCACATTGGTTGGTATGAGTTGTCATACAAAGCAACACAATGCAAGAAATACAAGGGCCTAAAAGGAACTGGTAATAGATGTGGAATCGATTATGACAAGAACATAAATAAAGTGTTATTATGTTCATTGTCGTATCGAACCAAACATTCAAGATTTATTTTAAGAACTTGATAAGTTGTTATTTTGTTCTAGTCTTTTGTCAGAACAAATGAGATTGTTCAAACTATGACCATATTCCATAATTGATGGATATGTTAATATAAATCATGTTGGCAAAGTAAACATCTATAGGACTAAATGCTAAACGTTGCAAGACGTAAAAGAGTTTCACTTAAATTGTGACACCACCATTTTAGTTCATATCGGAAAGGAAATCATGAAGGAACTCCATATTGATGGACTTCCGGAGTCATTTTGTTTTGAATAAATTGACGCTTGTGAGACCTCTTCCAAAAGATGACTAAAATTCCGTTCATAGGCAAAGTAGAATGGACGACTAATTTAGTGGAGATTATACATATTGATGTATATAGGCCATTATGTGTAGTCATGTATGGTGGATTAATTTTTCCTTCATAATATTCCGTCAATGATTTGAGTAGATATGTGAGTATATCTATTTAAAGAGAATGGAGTTTGACGTTTTGGATTGGTTCAAAAGGTTGTTAATATGAAGTAAAAATCAATATAACAAGATAATCAAGTATTTATGATTGGATCATAAAGGATAAAGTTTGGGTTATAAGTTTAGCAAAACATCTGAGAAGTTGCAGAATTGTTCTACAACTTATATTTCTCGAATACCCCACATTAGTTTGGAGTGTTCAAGAGACAAAATCAAACCTTGTTGGACATGGTAAGATTAATAAAATTGCCATTATAATTTTGTAGTTTATACATTAAGGACAACCGCTTTTCACTGAAAAGAGCACCATCGTGATCCGTTGAAATTGACAACATATAAGATATGTTTTGGGTAGTGACCCGAATTGTCATTTTCTTAAGTTTTGGTATGCATAGCATGTGTAAAATGTTTACAACCAAAATGGATAAATATATGTTTATAAGGTTATCCTAAAGAATACATTGGGTATTTCTCCTATCATCGACCAAAAACAAATGTTGTTTGTCAGAAAGGGTTGATTTCTTGAGAAAGTAGTTCTTGCAAAATAAGTGAGTGGGAGGACAGTACAAACTCAATGAGATTAGAGAATCTTCGTTACCATGTCAAGAGTAGCGCAGCACTGGAAGTTGTTCCAGGGTTTCCTATTTTGACAAAGTAGAAGACACTACATGTGTTGTAGATACTTCGGATGAGTTTGCGTACTGAACCACAAAAGTACTAAAACTTTGTACTTAGACCAACTTGTGGTTAAAGTGTTGTTTTGACAATAGAAGGACCTGGAGCTTATAAAGGAAGCAAATGATGGGCCCTGACTTCGTAAAATTGACTATGAGTCATTATATCTGCCATAGTATCCTTGTATGAATATCAAGTATGTGACTTGGTAGTCCTTTCGATAGGCATGATGCCTAACGATAGCAAAAGGGTCTATATAGCGACAAAGACATGGATTTTTACATCCTTTGAAAGTTGTACTTATCGAAAAGTTGTTTTCGACGAAGTTCAAAAAGTTGACTACTACAAGATTTTGATCTTCCGCAGTGATGCTTTAGTCTTTGCGGATAGTTCTAGCAAAAGTTACATATTATAATATGCAGTTGAATAACAAAACCAACTTTCCTCTCAAGGAAGTTTGATCGAGGATGTGTACTTGACACAGTCTGAGAGTTTTTGTAAAATTCAAAAGGTTGCTGGAAAGGTATGCACACTTCAATGGTTGAAGTGATCATAACGAAGTTGAAATCTTTACCTTAATGAAGTTATCAAAAGAGTTTGATTCCATCATGAACGATAAAGATGCTTGTAGAATTACAAGAAATTAAGTGGGAGCGCTATGACATATTTCCAATGCTTCATGTAGATGACATATGGTTGATTGGAAAATATGTATTTTAAATTAACACGGTTAAGATTTTCATATTGATAAAAGGCTTAGAAGATATTGGGCATCGATATCTATAAAAGATGGATTGAAGCGCCTGATATGATTGAAGCCAAATTACATAGATGAAATATTGAAGTAAGTCAATATCGAAATGATAAGAATGAGTTCTTGTCACATGGAAAATAATTGAGCAAGATTCAAGTGTTTTGACACATGATGAGCATCATTAAAATTGATATTTCAAAGTCATGTTTCCATGCTATGTACACAACCAGATGAGTCCTATGCTATAAAATGTTATAGCAGGATAATTCATATGATGATTAGACAATAGTGGGAGAGATCCTTATGTCATTTTAGAAATGCAAAGGATATGTTTTCCTATGTAGTAATGAAAAAATATTAGTTGTAATATGTTACACTAATAGTCTTGTCATTTATTCAAGTAATTTTATCTCAATTAAAATATATGATGAAGGGTAGCACAATAGGCTAGAAGAAAGTTCCATGCTGGTTTTGAAAGAGTTTCAAAATTAAAATATTGTGACAGATGCTACAACAAAGGCTAAAGTATATCGTTGTGTTGACAACTGATAATAAGCGTATTTTGTGTCAAGGAGTTCTTTATTGAACTTGGTGAATTTCCAAGAATGCTGACACTATGAAGCTACATTTTCACAATGTTAGTGACATTAGTTTAAGCTGAGGAATTAAGGTTTCACCGATTGACGAAATATATACAAAGCCATCTCATTAGAGAATGAGTGATGCGTGTAGACGCAAAGAACATGAAAATACAATAGGACCTGAAAAGTTTAGATCTTTTTTATGATGTTTACCACATGCGAAGCATGGTAATAACAATGGAACGCCATATGTGTTAAGTGCTTACAGACTAGATTATTGACTCTAGTGCAAGTGGGAGACTGAACGGAATATGCCCGAGAGGCAATAATAAAATGGTTATTATCTTATTCCTTGTTTATGATGAATTTTTATTTCTCATGCTAGAATTGTATTAACCTGAAACATTGGTACATGTATGTTTAATAAACAAACAATGGTTCCTAGTAAAGTCTCTCTTTTAACTAGCTCTTTGATTAATAGATGATCAAGGTTTCCTGATCATGAATATTGGATATTGTTAATAACGGGATCATATCATTAGAAGAATGATGTGATGAACATATAACCAAAGTGAATATAGAAATGCGATCAAGTCATTAAGTTTACATTGTTATATCAAACATATGAAGTAACTTATTCCTTAGACCATGAGATCATGTCAATCACTGATACTGGAAGGATGCTTTGATGTCATCAAACGTCACACCGTAACAGGGTGACTATAAAGGTGTTGTTAGGCATTCGGAAAGTATTAGTTGAGGATCATGGATCAAGAGTGGGATTTGTCCATCCAAAATGACGGAGAGATATACTCTGGGCCCTCTTGGTGATATCACATCAACACCGCTTGCAAGCACGTGATATGATCACAAGGATGTTATATCATGGGAACGAGAAAAGAGTACTTGTCGGTAACGAGATTGAACAAGGTATGGTTGATACCAATGATCGAATCTTGGACAAGTAAAATATCGCGAGACAAAAAGAATTAGTCACGACGTTGTTGGTTCAGACGATCCCGGGAGTCATCGTTGAATATATAGGAGTCATCACGGATCTCCAGATCCCGCTGTTGATTATTGATCGGAGAGGAGTCTCGATCATGTCTATCTTATTCGCGAACCGTAGGGTGGCACAGTTAAGGTTCGATGACGCGTTTGAGAGGATACGGAATATCGAAGAATATTTTGGGCAGTACCGAAATCGTTTCGGGGAAAATTGAAATAGTTCAAGGGGTTTTTCATCGAATGGTTGTTAATAGAATTAACGAATGATTCGAGGTGCTATATGAAAATATTTGTTAATGGAATTAACAAATATAAATAAAGAAATAAAAATGTTTTATTTATTTATTAAAGGAAAACCTTTGGATTTTCTAAGTGGGAAATAAAGGAAGGATGAGTGGATGTGAGTGGAGTGTCCACTCACATGAAGATGGAAGAGGTGGGGGAACCACCATGGCTGGCCGCACCCCACCCTTGGGCTGCCTCCCTCTCCCTATAAAAGGAGGGTGAGGGCTCCTCCTCCTTCACACACTTTCCCACCTCCCTTCCACTTTACCCGCTGCTCAATTCCATGGTTTCTGGCTTGGCGAAGCCCTGACCATGGGATTCTTCACCACCACCACGTCGTCGTGCTGCTGGAGTTCCAAGGAATCCTCTATTTCCGCGCCCCACTGGATCGAGGGAACGGAGGCCGTCATCAACCGTACGTGTGACCGATCACGGAGGCACCGCCGGATTGCGGTGCACATCTTCTCGCTATCGGGATCGGTGTGAGTACGACTACGCCAACAACGAGATTTGATCTCGTAACGCTTTGTGTCTTCGAGGGTATGTGTTCTCCTTAACCCTCTCTTTGCCCGTTGCACTTCGTCTCCTAGATTAGATCTTGGCCTTTCGGGTGTCTCTCGCGTAGGAATTTTTTGTTTTCTATGCAACGACCCCTTCACATCTCAACTATCGTTCAATACCGCCTCTACGACAAACCACTTCGGCAACCGATCCATGCCTCTCATAACGTCCATCCCAATTGATTCGTGCCATGTAACTGAGGCACCGCTTCATCATATACTATATCGTTGGGCCGCTACCTCTATATTGACTATGTTGGGCAATGGATCATCCGAGGGATAATTTAGCCGATACTAAGGCATTATACGACCCGAACAATGGAGGTAACTATAGCTACCCCTCATTGTACCGACAAGAAAGAGAGCGTCATGAGTAAGGTTGTTTAATGGTATCGTTCGTCGGACCACCATCTTCCAACCAAGGGGCCAATGTTTCCAAAATCTACTCATGTGGGACCAGGAGTAAGTGCAACTGGATTTCTAGGACGGAAAGGAGCATTCCAACTCCCTATTTGAAACATTATAACCCTTATTCTGTCTAGCGATTTACCTTTCCAGCAAACACGAGCCATACTATGTGCACGCGTAACCCACCCTTACAAAAAATGGCGCAGCAAAGCGTGCATGGTCCTTCTAGTACATACTATGACGGCAGCTGCCATAGTTACCACCTTACATTTACATTCACGTAATGAATTACAAAGTCAATATTCTCTCTTAGCCAAAATGATAAATAAACATAATTATAGAATTCTTTGTTTGTATGCAATTCGCTCTATCATAGTATTTCTTGGTGGAGACTATATGTGGTTTGTTCCTTGTATCCGAAAGACAGTGGCCGAAAACTGACTAAAGTTGGCGCAACGCAGTTTCTATCTTTAAAAGAAAACCGAGGCTCTTGCCACACAAAAATCCTTTCCATATTAAGTCAAGGACAAACATTTGTGGAGTGAAACAACTGTATAGAAGCTATATGCGGAGAAGGTTTAATTATACCTGGTGTCATATTCATATATGACAGACCATGAAAAAGTTCAAGGAAACCAAAACCAAAATCAAGCTGACATATATGCCAGCCTGAAGAGACACATATTCCTCATTTGTTCTCTCATCCTTTCCATGGGCTCCATATATGTCGACACCACCCACACGGGGGTGTCACAGGCTGAGGAATAAGCGACCCCACCCAGTAGGGGGAGCGACCAACTGGCCAGGCGGTCTGGACTAAAGAGAGGCAATATCCCAGGGGAGGGGGTGTCCACCAGGAACCCGCCCGGGACGCTGCCATTGGGGCCCCAAATTCCCGCGTGGGGATCGGGCGGACTAACACCAGAGCAACGCGGAGGTGTGTCAAGCGGGCAGGAGAGCCTAGAGGAGTTGTCGTCCCATGGCAAAATGTTAGTGCCACCTGCCTCCTACAATTGGCGCGTGCCATATACCAGGAGCGCATGCAACCAAACACGTGTGGTGTCCCTTGAGTATAAAAGGAGGCACCATCCGAAGAAAAGAGAGATCGTCCCCGTGACCTAGAAAGAAGAGAGAGAAAGAGGTAGAGAAAATAGTAGAAGGGAGGAGCCACATCCAGGTCAGAGAGCCGTCTCGGGAGATACCTCGTCCCGGTTCGGCTGAGAGCCTTTATCCACCTTGTAACCACTTTCACTATCCCATAATTCTAGATCAGACATCCAGGATGTACGGATCCATCTCATGATGGCCTGAACCTGGGTAAAATGCTTGTGTCTCCGTGCTTCGTATCTTCGTCATTCGTCATCAAGGAGGGAGGCAGTTCCATCCCACACCCCACTGCCGAACAAATCTAGGAGTTGGACGTCGGTCACTCCTTGCGTCCGTGTTTCGACACGCGACATCTGGCGCACCAGGTAGGGGGCGCGCAAGGTCTGCTTCCCTGCAATGCTGGGAGGATTTTCCCGTGCCGCCGCATTGGCAGGGGAAGCGGGATCTAGAGACGAGTCCATGGCCGCAGAGGCTCCGCCCGTGCGCACGGTCCTTCTTAGGCCTTGGCAATCCCCAGCACTTTGATGGATTTCCCGCCCCCGGGTTGAAACTTAGCCTACACGAGGTGGAACCAGAGGGTGGTCTCTCTACTAGAGACCGCGAGGTCTCCAACACCGGGGACACCTCATCTACGTGCCCAAGGAGCGGGGCCCGCCAGCCACGACATTCCGGGCCCCAAAACCAGGACAAGGACGCGGAAGCGCAAATTCCATGAGGAATCTCAGCGCACGAAGCAAGTCTCACTTGGAGTTGGTGCTCATTGCACCGTCACCATTGGATCCCACCTCTCTTTCGGGCAACATAGGGCTCTCGTGGGGTTCCTTCGGGAAAATGTTGACATCTTCTCATGGGAGCCTACGGACCTCCTAAGCATACCACGCACCATCGTCGAACATCGCCTGGCCGTAAGACCAGACGCACAACCTGTCAAGTAGAAAGCGCGCTGGCAGGCGCAAGACCGCCAAGATTTCATCGTGGAGCAAGTCCACAAGCTGAAGGCGGTGCGAGCTATCCGAGAAGTTCTTCACCCGATGTGGATCGCCAACCCGGTCGTCGTCCCGAAGACGAATGGATCCAAATGGTTGTGCGTGGATTTCACAGATCTGAACCACGCTTGTCCTAAGGATCCATTCCCGCTTCCAAGGATCAACCAGATTGTGGATTCTACGGCCGGGTGTGATCTCCTCTGCTTCTTGTACACCTTCTCCGCGTACCACGAGATCAATATGGCCAAGGAAGATGTGGAGAAGATGGCCTTCCTCACGCCCGAAGGGTGCTTTTGCTTCACTATCATGCGCTTCGGTCTGAAAAATGTCGGAGCGACTTTCCAGCGGGCCGTGAGGGTCTGCGTGGGATCCCAGATGGGGCGGAACATTGACGCCTATATCGACAACATTGTTGTGAAGACCCGGAAGATGGATCTCAAGTTCAAGGGGATATAAATGGAACACGTCCCCCGAGCGCACAACTCCATCGACGACGAGCTCTCCAAGATAGCGGCCTGGCGGGAACCGGTCCCGCCAGGGGCGTTCATCGAACAGCTGACGCAACCATCTATCGACTGAGGCCCTGGGGAGAATCCCCTAGGGGTGGTCGCTTCGGAGAGGCCTACCGGGACGACCCTCCATAGGAGGGAGGTCCTTGCCACCTCCCCGGGGGTTCCTTCCTGGGAAGATGACGTCATGAAGTTTCTTGCAAGGCCAAGAGCTGGCGGACGACAACGGGCGTGCTGACCGCATCGCCCGGCATGCCAAGATGTACGCACTGGTTGATGGGGAGCTCCATCGACGGAGGGCAAATGGGATGCTACTCAAGTGCATCCCTCGCGAAGAAGGGGTGGAGCTATTGGCTTACATCCATCGGAGGCTGTGCTCCCACCATGTTGCATCCCCGGCACTGGCCGGGAAGGCGGTGCAGCACGACTTCTTCTAGACTATGGCCCTTTCCGATGCGGAGCATCTAGTTAGGACTTGTGAAAATTTCCAGTTCCACGCCAAGAACATCCACCAACCGGCTTAGTATCTCCAAGTTATACCCCTATCATGGCCGTTCGCGGTCTGGGGGCTAGACATCCTTGGACCCTTCCCGCGCTCAAGGGGAGGATATCGATTCCTTTATGTCGCCATTGACAAGTTCACCAAGTGGGTGGAAGCAGAGCCCGTCAGAGCAGAGACGGCGGAGGCAGCGTGCAAGTTTGTCTGTGGGATTGTGTGCCGGTTCGGGGTGCCTAACCGCATCATCACCGACAACAGCTCACAATTCACCAGCGGATCCTTTCAAGACTATTGTGAGAAGCTGGGCACCAAGATATGATTTGCCTCCGTTGCTCATCCCCGGACCAATGGGAAGGCGGAGCGAGCTAATGCAAAAGTGCTAAGGGGGCTCAAGAACAAAACTTTCCACAGGCTCACGGGCTGCAGGAAGGATTAGATAGATCACCTTCCAGCTGTGTTGTGATCACCGAGGACCACCCAATCGGGCAATAGGTGAAACCCCCTTCGCCTTGGTTTATGGAGCGGAAGCAGTCCTCCCAACGGAGCTCAAGCACGAATCCCCCGGGTCCGTGTCTACAATGAGGAATCTCAGCGGGAGGCAAGGATCGATGACATCAACTTCCTGAAAGAGGTATGTTGTCAAGCCATGGTACGATCAGCTTGGTACCAGCAGGTGTTGCACCGCTATCACAGTCGGCGGGTGCGACCCTGGAACCTTGAGGTTGGAGAGTTATATGGAGAAAATAGAGTACCAAGGGAAGGGACAAGTTCTCTTCCTCGTAGGAGGGCTCTTATCGGGTAGTACACGTCCTTAAACCCGACATTGTGTGCCTTGTTACGGAGGAGGGAAAACCCGTAAGTAACTCGTGGAACATCGAGCATTTGCGGAAGTACCACCTCGGAGGTTTTACCCATAAGGCGTAGGCAGGATAGGTCCACCCTGCTATGCGAGTTCCTGATCAGCACAGGCGTTGGCCAACAATCGTATCCGGGAGGCCCCGAGTGTAAAACGCTGGTAGTGTCACCCCGCACAAGTTCCCCTGTGGCACGAGTGCATTCCGTGTGTGTTCAGGCAGGGCCCTGATGTAATTTCCGCTCCTTCTGGTAATACCACCCTGCACAAGTGCCCCTGTGGCACGAGTGCATCCCGTGCATGTTCGGGAAGGGCCCGATCCAATTTCCGCTCCTTCTGGGTTTCTGCCTGGAGTCTCGAGAGTAAAAACCTATTTTCTGTTCGACCTTGGATTTTTTTCCCCTTTCCCAAATAAGATCCGAGTGGGCTGGTGACGGTCCCAACTTTGGAGAGAGCCTATGATAACCTAGAGTCTAGAGGGCTTCGGGTGAGAGGCGAAGGCCTAGACGGACCCTTGGAACCCATGCGGTTTGACGATAGTGGCTCTGAGGGGAAAAGGAGGACATTTGGATCTCTTTTTTTTGAAGGCCCAGACAAGCCCTTGGAACCCATGCGGTTTTGGGAAGGTGGCATAGAAGAAAAATAAGGACATTTGTATCTTTTTAACTCTTTCAAAGTTGAAACTTTGTTGCGGTCGCGTTATTTGCCGTATATATGATTTCGAAAAAAAAAATCGGGTCTTTGTTGACAAGTTCTTTGCCGCTTGGGGATCACAAGACAAGTCTGAGGGAAGGAAGTAGAAAGTTGTTGCTGAAAGGCAAGGTACGAAGAAATAAGGTAACAAATTTGATCCCAGACACTTAAAGTAAAGTTTATACATTGCGTGGGGGCTACTCCCCCGTAGATATGCCTCACCCGGGCAGGAGCTAGGGGAAACTTGTAATGCAGAAAAGAAGAACATCCCGGCTAAGGGTGGGCCGAAAGAAGGGTGCCAGGAGCCTCAGACCGGGTTCCCGCTTGAAGGTTGGGCTCCGACGGCGTCCTCCTTAGCGTTGCTGGATTCCCAGACGGAGGAGTTGTCGGAGTCGCGCCGGGGGCGTCCGAGCCGTCGCAGACGCGCCAGAGGCGGAGGCCCTCGTCAAACATCTCTATGCTTGATGACCCACAAGTATAGGGGGATGTATCGTAGTACTTTCGATAAATAAGAGTGTTAAACCAACAAGGAGCAGAAGGTGTTGACAAACAGATTGGATAGAGGATTTACTGTAAACACTAGCAAACGGATTTTTGGTGGTTTTTGATATAGCAGATAAATAAAGTGCGAGTAAATAAAAGACAGTAAATATAATTGCAACGGATGGCCCAATCCTTTTTAGGGAAAAGGACAAGCCAGTTAGTCTACTTATGATTACCAAACGTTCTCGAGGACACATGGGAACTTCGTCAAGCACTTTCGTTTCATACAATTGATTAATATTTATTGTTTTGATAGGTGTTGTGTGGGTGAACCTATGCTAATGCAGCGCCCAACTAGGACTAATACATACTTGTGATTATACTCCTTGCAAGCATTCGCAACTACAAGAAAGTAATTAAGATAAATCTAACCACAACCTTAATCCTACACTCCCTCGTGCATCGGTTTCCTAACGGGTGCTTAGATTTATGTCACTCCGACAACCCCACAATTAGTAGACAAATACACAATGCATCCCTCTAGGCCCATAAAGGTGAAGTGTAATGTAGTCTACGTTCACATGACACCACTAGAATAATAACACCACAACTTAAAAATCACACCATTAGATATTACTTCAACATAATTCCACTACTAGCATATTGACTTCTCCCATGTCCTCAAGAACTAAACGAACTACTCACAAGAAATCATATGGACCATAATCAGAGGTGATATAATGGAGGATAACAATCTGGTCATAAAGTGCTAACACCGATAAATCTCACAAGCATCAACTACTAACAAGTAATCCACACCAGGAGATAGATCTAATGTAAAACAACGATAGAGGCCCCTAATTGTTACATCAGGATGACGGTGGATGATGAGGGTGATGGTGCTTGTGGTGATGATGATGATGACGATGCGATTTTTATGATGACCGGAGTGATGACGGTGACGATGGTGGTGGTTTCCCCTCTCCGGAGAGGAATTTCCCCGGTAGATTTCTCCCTGCCAGAGAGCTTTTCTCTCTCGGGTGTTTCCCGCCCCGAGGCGGCGGCGGAATAATTCTTCGATGATGGTATGGGGCTTAGGGTTCCCTCGGGGTCAAGTACGCAAAAAATATCCACCAGAGGTGGGCCAGGGTGGCCACACCACGTGGCTGCACAGCCAAGGGGGGGGCGTGCCACCCCATGTTGTGGGCCCCTGGTGGCCCCCTCAGGCTCTCCTCGTGGCTGGATCCCTCTTCTGGACTTCAAAGATACCTCCGGTGTCCCCCTCTTCTTCTGATCTTCTGAAATAGTGTATCCTGACGATGCTTGATACGTCATAAACGTATCCTTTATATCTGATGTTCCATGTTGTTTTCTGGAAGGTTCCACGGAGTCCCGAAGAGACCCGGAGGGGGCCTCAGGGGGCCCACACCATAGGGTGGCGCCCCCCTTGGCCGCGGCGGGGGGTGGTGTGGGGCCCCTAGGCCTCCACCGCCTTTCCCCTTTCGCCTATTTAATCCCCCCGAGACGTAAACCCAAGATATCCCACTTTTACCCGAGAAACACCCGAGGCCGCTGTCACCGTCATCCCGAGATCGAGAGGGTTCTGGAGCTCTCCCCGGCACCCTGCAGGAGGGGGAAATCATCACCGGAGGGGTCTACACCACCATGCCCTCCTCTGAAGTGATGCGTGAGTAGTTCATCACAGGACTACGGGTCCATAGCAGTAGCTAGATGATTGTTCTCTCCACTTTTAGATCTTGTGAGCTGCCTATCATGATCAAGATCATCTTTATGTAATGCTACATGTTGTGTTTGCTGGGATCTGATGAATGTTGAATGCTATGTCTTCTGGTTATCAATCTATCATGTTATCTTCATTCTTATGTTATTTATGATCTTGCATGCTCTCCATTATTAGTAGATGCTCTGGCCAAGTATATGCTAGTAACTCTGTCGTGGGATAATCACGGCAGATGTTACCGGGGGTAACTGATCTAGGGGCAAGTCGACACAGGTATTTGGGAGAGGGTTTAGCTTGAAGGAAGACATGGCGAAAAGCAATCTAAGAGCCGGAACACAACTCGCCGGATCTCGATATGATTATACTGGATACTCGATAATAGGTGTTACAGTTATGACTTGAATCTCTCTCAGGCGAAGCCTAGGGGTTGGTTTATATAGTACTCATACCCCCTTTGGCTTGCCATACAAAGCGCTCCTTGAGTCCTACTCGAACTCTACATACGTATCCTAGCTTTCCTTATCGTAACCCACAATCCGGGTTACGATCCTTACAAGCCCTGGGCCTTCCAGAAGCTTCTGCGTCCTTAGCCGGATTTGGTCCATACGCCGTTTGGGCCGGATTACACCTGGGGTTGGCATACCGAGTTACTATCCCCTCATCAGTAGTCCCCAGAATAGCTTGGGCTTCCAAGATTTACTCTTCGAAGCGCTGGCTATTCCCTACAGAAATATCAGATGCAAACACATGAGGATTAAGACGCAGCGCGTCTATGAATAGCCGAGACTGGCGCCAAGGAAGCCAGGTAAAAACCCGGCTCTTCTTTTTAGGTTCTTCCTTAATCTCTCAAACTTAAATCTCAATAGGAAACTCCCTGACTCCACATCCTTCTTGATAACTACCGCTGATACAGGGAAGGCAATTTCCCCTTCCTTTTTCTCTGGATCATATTGGCCTGCGCATAAAATGTGCCTTTCAAATTTCGAAATCACCAATTACTCCGCATTCCCCGGGTCTCGACCGTTAGGCCAAGCCTTTCCACCCGGACGGTTATAAATAAAGACCAATGAGCAAATCCAACTCTTAACGGCTCATTTCCCCCATTCCACTTCTTCCCAAGCTCGAGCTCGCAGAGTGCCACCACGGGAACCCCACGCATCTCGCCGGAGCCCATCCGACTTCGTTTGCGCTCCGCCACCGCACGAACCGCTCCAGCTCCTGAATCCGCCGCCAAGCCTCCGATTCGCCGGCCAACGGTCACGAAAGGGCACGAATCTTGCGCTATCTGTCTCCGCAAGGCCTTACCCCAATCCTCTTCGGTAAGTTCCTTACACCCTCCAGCTTATTCTCGCAATTTCTTAGTTCTTCCTCAGATTGGATCTGAATCGAGCGGTCCGCGATTTCTCGGGCTGCGCCAAATTAACTCACCGATTTCCACTATAATCACTCCCATAGATAGGATTTATAGCTTGTATTGCTCCCCTAACTCCAGTAATCACTAATTTGGTCACAAATTTAGAAATAAGATCCCCAATCTAGGCTCGGGCCATCTAGAGTTTCCGCCTTTGCTCTCCCTCCTCAGAAAATCTTACTTCTCCGGCTCATTCGCAGATAGTATGCGTATAAGTATCCCCCTAGCTTCTCCAAACATTTGCTTTTGCGGAAAGCTCTTTGGGTTTTGTAAAGTCACTTGATACCCGGACGAACCATACTTAACCCGGCGAGGCAATAGCCGGATTACGTTTAAATTGCCGATAGCTGCTTACCTGCTAACTTCCAAGTTTTTGTTTCTTACGTCCTTTTCTTCAATGTTTCACCAGGTCAATCCCATGGCGCCCAAGAGGCAGGGGAAACAGCCGGCTAAGGCTAAATCCACAAACGCCATTTCAGCCAACTGGGGGAAGTCCTCCATCACCAAGACCAAACTGGAGGAATTGGTAGAGCTTGGAATCCTACCTCCACAGGAATCCATCCGCTGGAGAGCACCTGGCAACGAAACCCGGCCTTCTCCAGCCACGGATGAGGTAATATGCTTCGTTGAACACGTGACCCGGGGCTTCAGGCCTCCGGGTCATCCCTTCTTCCGTGACGTCTTAGACCACTACAAACTCCGTATCTTTGATATAGGCCCGAACTCCATTTTAAACATCTCCCATTTTATCGTTCTTTCCGAGTCTTACTTGTGCACTCCGCCAAGTCTGGCTCTTTTTGTCGAACTTTTCCAGTGCAAGCCGTGTCGCGAAAGCGGCGACGGCGCACTTCTTACTTGCGGCGGGGTTTCTATCCAGCGCCGCAAGAACTCCCTTATGCCTCCCATTTCTCTCAATTCTCACGTAAAACACTGGCAGCTTTCTTACTTCTACTGCCAGGATACCTCTCCACCCGGCGAAAAAAAGTTGCCGGGTTACTCGGAGGGTCAACTCGACATCTCCGAGAAATTCAACGCCTTCGCCCCTGACTCAGACAGGGAGGCGATCTTGCCTTTGTTAACTAGGATCTCCATCTTGTCCGCCCGAGGCCTCATCGGACTAAACCTGGTGAAGACCTGGGTTAGCTTCCGCATTCAGCCAAACTCCCTTCGTGAGAAGCTGATGTGCGAATACTCGGGTCAAACCACGGACCCAATCCGCTTCTCTACCAGCACCCTTGCTCCGGGTGACATCAACAAGACGATTAAGGGTTTCCTGACAGAGAAACTCGAGGTAATCCGGGGCATAGCCGGATTAGAACCTTTTACCCTCGAGAATCCAGCCCCCGCAGTAAGTTCCCTGCCTTTTGATTTTGACTTCTGACAGCTTACTTTTATCCGCTTCTCTTGTCTTGATATTAACCATTACTCTGGCATTCTCTCCTCAGGCCGATGACGCCTTCTGGAAGGTCGACACCTCTCCTAGTTCCGAAGACGCGGAGGAGGAAGACGATGTCATTGACTCGAATGAAGGTACACACTTGATTCCCTTGCACACGTTATATCCTGCCACTTCTTCTTCTTTATGCGGGAACTCGGATATTTTTCAGAGCGAGAGGACCAAAGCGAAGAAGAAGAAACAGACAGCAGGGGCGGGTCCACCAGCGAGGAGGAAGAGCCGGAGCCGGCCACCAAAGCCGGAACAAAGAGGAAATCCCAGAGGATAGCCCTCCAGGTTTTTACTTCATCTCCTCACACTTTGGTTTTCTGTTTCCATAACGTCACTCCGGGGCTAACCCCATCTCCACCCCTTTTGATCGTAACTGAAGGAGCCGCCCGCGACTAGGCGCCGAGTAACCCGGAATCATCCGGGCAACGAGACCCCTAACCCGGTCGCTTCGCCGCCCCCGGTTCAACACCCTGGTATTTGTTGTAAACAAAATTTCTTTCCGATCGTTCCTTTGTAACATAATCCCAGGTCTTTCTTGCCATTTTCCAGTCTCTTCCGGGTCTAGTGACGGCTTTCCCTCGGACTTCCCGGTGAACACCGGGTAAGCGCCTTTTCCTGATATTACACCGAACTTTCATCCTTTTTTTTTTTTAAAATCAAAGACTAATTGCGCCCTTGCGCCTTCTTCAGAGCCACGGTTATTAGTAGCGACCAGGAGGACTCCGGGGCTAGGGTCCGGGTCGAGAGCGAGCCGGCTGATGATGCCTTCACCACGACTGGCGACGAGCAAGTGTCGCCACCGGAGCCAGCTAGGCATGACGCCGAGTATCCAACTGCTTCGCACGCAAGCGAGAAGGAGAAGGGAGCAGCTTCAAGCGCGGGAGGGGGACCAGACTCCGACATTCGGATGACCCGGGTGCCACCTCCTGTTACAAGAAATGCTCCTTTTCCCACTTTCCAGGTACCCGAGCCATCTAACCCGGATAACGCTGACTTTAACCAGCTTATGAGCGCTCTTCTCGCCATGAAAGCTTCAGAAGGGACTGTCTTAGAACGTATGGCTGCAGCACATCAGGTAACTTTCACGTGATACTCCTTATTATACGTCCAGTCCCCAAGTCCCGAGTATAATTTTCTTTAATTATCCTCGGTACTTCGCATAGTACTTTCCGGTACTCATTTCCTCAGATGAAACACTCTCATGATATCCGGCTCACAGCTTTACCCGGCCTTTGCAGGCAGAGATTACTCAGTCAGATGAAGCGTTACTTAAAGCTGAGCAGCTCTTGCTGGCTGAAGTTAAGCGTAGGGAGGCCCTTGAAGCGGAGATAAAGACATTGAAAAAAGATGTCTCCATTTACAAGAAGAAGTACAATACTGCCCAGTCTTCGCTGAATAACCTGTCGACTCAGCTTACGGACACTTACCGTATCTTGCTAAGTAAGTTTGCTATTTGCGATTAATTTGCGTATCTCTATCTTGCTGCTGTAATAACCAACATTACTGATATGCTCTTGCATGTTTCGATTGCAGGTGCTAACCTTGCTGCTCCGGAGGAGAATGCCATTACTCAAGTTAAAACTCTGAAGACTATGCTCCGGACGTTTTTTGCCGGCACGAAACTTTTGCTGGATGCTATCAAGTGGCCTTCTGAGGTATACCCGGGAGAAGATAATCTTATGCAGGCCTTCTCAACGGTGCCTGGATGGATTGAGATAATGAAGCGCTCAGCTTGCCGGATTGGAATGACCCGGGCCCTTACACTGGCGAAGGCTTATTTTCCTAAGCTTGACCCGGCCAAGGTAACATCCGGGTTTCCAGAATTCAAAGCTGACGGGTCCAAGTTTGAGCCCAAGGACTTCAAAGATATTCAACGTGCTGTACGCCCCTCAGCCACTACCTTGGCCGACAAAATGGAGCTGGACCAGATCATGAGTTCATATGACGCTGAGGGCAAAGTTATTTTGGTGGATGCACCTCCTCCTTTTGATATGGTGGAAAGATGGTCGACTGACCTGGCCAGGAGGAAAGAAGAGGCCGCAAAGAGAGAAGCAGAGCTAGGCGCAAAGCCGTCCACCTCTACACCGGCCGTGCCTCCGCCTGTCCGTCCAGATGTGAAGAGCCCGAGCAAAACTGCTAGCAAGGCCAAGGAGCAAGTCCAAGATCTAGACCCGGAGGGCCGCTCTCAGGATGCCGAGTAGGATGCTACCTTGTGCTTTTCGTTTCTCGATACTGATATGATTTTTGTAGTGCGCCTGTGCGCCATTGATGCTGATACTATGACTGTATGCTTTGTTAATTCATGATAACTCTTTGCCTTCCCTGGCTTTTGATAATATCCATCCTTGTGTTACTTATAAGCTTATTCTCGATACTTCGAACTCTTGCTTTCAATTTCCTTTTGAGACTCGGTTAACCGAGTATCGTAGGTTTTGATAGATGGACTTTTCTTTAAGTCCCCAATACTCGGCAACTAAGGTTTACAGACCTTGGTAGTTAAATAGTTTGTTTCTGTTTCGAAGTCCCCAGTCCCCATGACCCAAAGTACGAGCTATGGGGGCGTGGGCTTTCTCAGATGACATACTGCTGTTTTACCAAGCTGAAGACCAATAGCTGTTCTCATAAATACTGAAGTCATGCTTAATATTTGTTGAGTTTCCGGCTATGTTAGCCTTATACTCTGCATGGACTTGTGGTTTAGATGACCCTTTTGATTACCTTGTACTATAAGCCGGCTTTCGCGTGGATACCATGTCGTTGCATCTATACGAAAAACAAAATCAAGCACGCTCCATTGGGCTGCATAGTTTGATTGTAATCGTAAGTGAACAGATCATGCCACTTTGGTGCGAGTCACATCGAGCTTAAGTAAGAATAATCAAGAAAATTGGCTCCTTCGTCCAGTTATAGGATTGTAGCCGCACCCGTTTGTACGAGTAACCAGCCCCCATAACTTATAGGCATCATGGCCGGGTCTCCGGGTTTGTGATTACTTATTGAAGTAGATCAACCCTCCGGAGACCTATATTCACGTAATGTATTTCGATGATATTGATGTATTGATAATAACAATGTTACTTACTTGTAACTGAAGCAAGGATCATGATAAGACTCGAAACCATCTTCTTTTGTTGATAAAAATTTCTTATTTGAATCAGCAGGCCGCCTCATTAAAAACCTTCCAGTCCCCTTAGGTACCCTGGATAGGAAAAGAGTGCGTATGAAACCTGCCGCCCATTACACTGCTTTAGTTATTCTCGAGAATCGGCCTCGCGTTGGTACGGCCGATACACATTCTCCACTTGCTATGCCCTTTCGTAATGAGTACCGGATTTGCTAGCCATTCCGGGTATATCGCCCTTGACACGTGATCAGCTGCGGATGGTGGTACGTCTTCTTCTTCCCTACTGAGAGTTTTGAAAATATCGTTCCCGATGAAGCCTACCATCTTAGGGTTTTGTTCTGCCCTAACTTTTGCTTTGTCCCCCTCAGGAGTTGGCTTTTTTGACGTTGCTCTCTCTTCTAGGTCCACCTGAGAACGGTAATGTTTGAGCTCTTCCTTCCTACAGGCTTGCTCGGCCATTGCCGCGTCTCCTTCATCACACTCAGCTGCTATATCTCGGTTTCCGTGTACGGTGATGGTCTTTTTAGGACCCGGGATCTTCAGCTGTAGGTACACATAACATGGTCTTGCCATGAACTTGGCATAAGCCGGCCTTCCAAACAATGCATGATAAGGGCTGCGCAACTTTACTACCTCAAAAGTAAGCCACTCGATTCGATAATTGTCCTTTGACTCCCCGAAAGCTACCTCCAATGCCACTTTTCCTTCGGGGCATGCCGAATGACCCGGCACTATCCCGTGAAAAACTGTTGTACTTTTTTGCAACTGTGATTCCTTTAAGCCCATGCGCAGAAAAGTTTCCCAGTATAGGATATTGATACTACTCCCTCCATCCATCAAGACTTTCTTCAGCTCGTAACCATTGACCTGTGGCGCCACTACCAAAGCCAGGACTCCCGGGTGATCAATCCTATCCGGGTGATCTCTTCTGCTCCATGTTACCTCTTGCTCTGACCACCTCAAATATCTTGGAACAGCGGAGGAGACTGAATTAACTGCTTGTTTCAGTATCTTCTTGTCCTTGCTAGAACCTCCAGTAGTGTGCACATGATACTGACCCAGCTGTTTGGGGTTAGCTTGAAATCCTCCCGCTCCCCCTTGATTGTTACCTTGATTTCCAACTGGCGGATTGCCGGCTGGGGGCGGCCCGTTGCCCGAATTTCCACCTAGACCCGGACCTCCTCCTCGGCCCGCACCTCGCATGGCCCTGTTCACTTCCTCGTTCTTCCACCTTTGTAAGTCGGCACACTGCTCCAATGAATGATTGGCCGGCTTGCCATTCCTGCTATGCTTCGGGCACGCCATCCTAAATATGTCCCAACTGTTGCTTGGTCTTGGGGGTACTTGGTAGTGTCCCCCATTGTGATTTCCGGTATTAAAATTCCCTTCGGATCTAGGTCTCGAAGACCCGGCCTCTGTATTGGCCACAAACTCGGAACTCCCCTCAAACGGGCGCTTGTTCTGGCTATTTCCATTGTTGTTTGGTGCCGATCCATTGCCGGTCTTCCCACTGCTACTTGCGTTTGCTTTTGCCTTCTTGTCATCAACTTCCTCTTCTGTAGTATCCGTTGCAGCGTGTTTGTTGCATGCATCCATTAACTCTCCCATCGTAACCTCCGCTGCATTTCTGCTGGATTTCATGCGGGTTAGCTTTTGTACTAAAGGAACATACTTACATGTTTTCGCCATAGCTTGTAGTGCGTCCTTTGGTTGGATATCTGTAGATGAGTGGAGTATCTCCATAACCCGGCGTACCCAGCTTCGTGCTGACTCTCCTTTCTTCTGGACGCACCTTTCTAAGTCATCAATAGTAAATAACTTCCTACAGGTCCCATGGAAGTGCTTGATAAATGCGGTTTTTAGCTCCTCCCACGACTTGATCGACTTTTCCGGTAAATTGGTGAACCATAACTTTGCTGCTCCAATGCACGACGAGCCACGTCCAGATCTCTTACACGCTCTGCTGCGTTTTCTGGGGTGATAACTGTAGCTAGGACTGTGGGATCCAAGATCAAATTATTATCAAACAGAGCTGGGTGACGCGGATTCGAGGGGCCCGCCCCCGGTGTCCGGTTTGCTTGGAACCCAAACATATTTGCGTGTCGCTCCTCCTCCGCTGGGCGACTGGTGACTGATGCCGATTCTCCATCGACCTGGGCCAAGATCGGGCCAGCCGTACCTTGTTGCTGAGCCAGCACCTGCGCCGCCCCGACTGGCGCCGCGGCTGCGTTTCCTTGATTGGTATTGATTGCGGGGGCCGCATAAACTGCAACCCGGCGCATAATGCTTGGCGTAGATTCGTACCGTTCTTCCTCTTCGCTATTTTCCTTCTCGTATCGGTCCTCCGATAAATCCCGTATAGACTCGGCACCTTCCTCCCTCTCTGTCGGACCCGTTGTTCCGATCGATTCTTCTTTTTCCGATTGAACACGCGTGTCCTCCCCGATGAAGACGTTGATGCGGCCGACTGTCACGACGGATCCGGTTTCGAGGTGATCCGACTCTGGCCCCCAGCCAGAATCGTCTACCATCTTCTCTCCTTGGTTGTTGACGTAGATTTCTCCGACGACGAGGTTCCTCATGTTCTTCCGAGCTTCTCCCGTGATGTAAACACCTTTGGACGCAGGCCCCACGGTGGGCGCCAACTGTCGTGGGATAATCACGGCAGATGTTACCGGGGGTAACTGATCTAGGGGCAAGTCGACACAGGTATTTGGGAGAGGGTTTAGCTTGAAGGAAGACATGGCGAAAAGCAATCTAAGAGCCGGAACACAACTCGCCGGATCTCGATATGATTATACTGGATACTCGATAATAGGTGTTACAGTTATGACTTGAATCTCTCTCAGGCGAAGCCTAGGGGTTGGTTTATATAGTACTCATACCCCCTTTGGCTTGCCATACAAAGCGCTCCTTGAGTCCTACTCGAACTCTACATACGTATCCTAGCTTTCCTTATCGTAACCCACAATCCGGGTTACGATCCTTACAAGCCCTGGGCCTTCCAGAAGCTTCTGCGTCCTTAGCCGGATTTGGTCCATACGCCGTTTGGGCCGGATTACACCTGGGGTTGGCATACCGAGTTACTATCCCCTCATCAAACTCCAAGAGGGAGTATTTATGCTCGATAGTAGGTTCATGCCTACTTTTCATTTGTGCTCGAGTGACAGAAATGTGACGGATGGAGAATGTGTTGTTGCCATTAGGGAGAAAACAACAATGATTTGTCTAAGGATGATGTTATTGTTTACATTACACACTTTGCTTACTGCAATTATATGTTTCTTGCAACTTAATACCCTACGTTTGTTCCGATGATATTCGAAGGGTGCATTTTTAGTCATAGATGTAGTTGGATAACGGTATATGTATTTTGTTGTAATGCCCGCATGAATCACATAGTAATCTTTATGTCTTGCATATGCACTACGGTGCATCCTTCATTTTTGTCAATTGCCCAGCTGTAATTTGTTCACCACACATGTTATTTATCTTTCACGGAGAGACACCACTAGTGAACTGTGGACCCCGGTCCTTTTTCCTCATACTTATAAACATCTACTGCTTTCATACTGCTCTCATACTGTTAATACTGTTTTCTGCACCATACATTTAACCTCTTTGTGTTCAGTAAAACCGTGAGATTAACAACCTCACTGCTTCGTTGGGGGCAAAGTGATTTGATTGTGTTGTGTAGGTTCCATGTTGCTTCTGAACCGGTAGTGCGCCCTGCCATCTCAGCTACTTCACCTTCTGAAGTTACTCCTTCCTCCTACTGGTCGATTCAACCTTGGTTTCTTTCTGAGGGAAACTTGCTACTGTGCTCCTCATACCTTCCTCTTGGGGTCTCCCAACGAACGTGTGTATCACGCGCATCAAGCTAATTTCTGGCACCGTTGCCGGAGAGGAAGATAATTTCTTCAAGGGAAGTCTCTCACTTCCAATCTCTTTACTTTTTTGTTTTGCTTATTTTATTTTATTTTGTCTTGTTTGCTTCTCTTTATAAAAAACACAAAAAAATTAGTTCTTATTCTAGCTGTAGTTTTATTCCTGTTTTTAGTCTTGTTAAAATGACTACTCCTGAGAACACTAAGTTGTGTGACTTTACTAGTACCAACAACAATGATTTCATTAGCACACCTATTGCTACACCTGCTCCTACTGCTGATTTTTATGAGATAAAACCTGCCCTGTTAAACCTTGTTATCAGAGAGCAATTTTCTGGTGTTAGTACTGATGATGTTGCTGCCCATCTTAATAATTTTGTTGAACTTTGTGATATGCAAAAATATAATGCTGGAGATGGAGATATTATTAAACTAAAATTGTTTCCTTTCTCTTTGAGAGGAAGAGCTAAAGAATGGTTGCTATCTTTGCCTAGAAATAGTATTGATTCTTGGACTAAGTGCAAAGATGCTTTCATTGGAAAATATTATCCTCCTGCTAAGATTATATCTTTAAGAAGTAGCATCATGAATTTTAAGCAACTTGATAATGAGCATGTTGCTAAATCTTGGGAAAGAATGAAATCTTTGGTAAATAACTGTCCCACTCATGGACTGACTACTTGGATGATCATCCAAACCTTTTATGCATGTCTGAATTTTTCTTCAAGAACCCTTCTAGATTCAGCTGATGGAGGGAACTTTATGTCCATGACCTTGGGGTTAGCAACAAAGCTTCTTGATGATATGATGGTAAATTATTCTGAGTGGCACACTGAGAGAGCTACAACTGGTAAGAAGGTAAATTCTGTTAAAGAAACCTCCTCTTTAAATGAAAGACTTGAAGCTATTATGTCTATGCTTGTGAATGGCCATGCTCCTATTGATCCACATAGTGTTCCTTTAGCCTCTTTGGTTGCTCAAGAAGAGCATGTTGATGTGAACTTCATTAAAAATAATAATTTCAACACCAATGCTTATAGGAATAATTTTGGTAGCAACAATTATAGGCCATATCCTTTTATTAGTGGTAATAATGATAGAACTGGAATGTCTAATTAAAGAATTTCAGAAGTTGAAAGAGACACTAAAGACTTTATGCAAAAACAATTTGAGAAAAATAAATTATTTACTAAAACCATGGAAGAACAATCTGCTATGCTAAGAAATATCAGCTATCAACTTGAGGGTTTAAAATAGAGAAATATCTCGGTTGCAAGTGCTCATGCTGAAACTTCAATTTCTTCCATGTCTGAAGCTCAATCTTCTTTGATTAATAGAATGACTGCTAAAACTAAAACCATAAAAAAATGCTTTAACTGGACCAGAAAGGAATGATGACTCTCTCCCTAGGCGGCGCCCATGGCGATCTCATGGCGATCTAGGGTTTTAGCCTCTCTCTTCGGACAATTGCCACTCCGGCACTGTCGCCCACCTCTCTTTCACTATGTCCAAGGCCAAGTCTCTCTTCTCTCCTTCATGTTGGCGTTGGAGGGCGCTCTTCTCCGCTGACCTGGATCTGAAGTTCAATCCCATCTACGTGGGATTTATTCTTTTGGATCCGAAAGACAAGAAGATTCAACTTGTCGATCAAGCAGGCTTTGTGCTTGATCAATGTTTTCTCAAGGTACGTGAAAATGTTCATCCAGGGTCTGAGATCTATTTTGCGTGTCATCGTGCCAAGGTTCAGGATCACTTGGTTCCTCGCAATGGTTCTCTATTGGATCATTCTAATGTTATTGTTTCAATATTGGATGTCAACTCTTTGATCCCGGTGTTGGATCGGAATCCAATTGACCCTTCTGTGGGTTGGTTCATGTGGCTAGGGTTTTAGACCTGGATTTTTCTAGAGGTCTTGCATTGGCTAAAGAAGTCAGATTGCTTTTCGGATCGGATGTTCATGCCTCTATGAAGTATGGTGCTTTTAAATTGGTGGTCTCTTTTGGACGTGCTTCTTTTAAGATTGATGAAGGCACTGTTGCATTGTCTCTCGAGGCAGCTATTGGTGGTTATTGTGGTTCGCTCAATGTTAAATGCCTTCATGATCGGGTCTTCTCTTTTGAGGTTTCCTCCAAGGAGGTTGGTTTTCACATCATGAAAATTGAATGGTTTAAATGCTTTCACTTCAAGTGTTATTTTCATCTCTGGAGCTTTGGCGGGCCTAATTGGATTTCTGAATTAAAGAAGTGGAATGATGATCAGGATAAGGAGTGGACTTTGGTCTCGAGGAAAAAGAAAAAGGTAATTAATAACCGGTACATCCCACAGAATCATTTAGTTATTCATAAACCAATTATTAATCAGACCAAGGAGTCTGACGATTCTTGTACGGATGTTGTGGTTAAGGATATTGATTCTGCTCTGCCTGCCATTAAGTTTGGTTTCTTTGAGCCAGGATTTTCTGTTGCTCAATCTGTAAAGGAACCTCCTCATGTGGCTCCTTCTTCTGTTTCCACTACCATCTATGACGGTTTTGCAAAATTAATTGATAAGATGGTGGCCCAGGTGTGGCCCTGTTCTAACTGTCTCTCAGCTAAACATGCAACAAAAAATTGTACGGGCCGGATTCGGTGCTGGTCTTGTTCATGTTCGGGCCATATCCGCAAAAACTGCCCAGGACTTAATGGAACTCTTCGATGGGTAGTTAAATCGATGGCAGTCAGAAACGAGGAGTCCCCTCCCCCTGTTCTATCCCCTGCCTCTGCTACTGTTCCACGAAAACCCTCGCTGGAGTCTCCGCTCGATTCGGAACCACCATTGTCGATGGCAAACTTCCCTTGTGATCCTACCAGGTTCCTCCCGGCGGGGATGCATATCCTGGAGCCTTGGGCGGCTGAGGAACGGCCTGCTCGAGTCTACATCACCTCCTCGATGGCCCCTGTCAGACGCCATGAATCTTGGGCTATTGCTCAGCTTGTTCCCCGGCCACCTGTTGAAGAGATTGATGATGTCCTGCAACTGATCGTAGATCACATCTTTCAAGAGCACAACTTGTAGGTAATCTCCTTCTCGGAAAGTGCAGTTGGAGTTGGTTTGTTCCGTTTGGCAGATCAGGTGGCCAGAGATATCTTGGTCAGTTTGGTTCCGTTTATATTTCAAGATGGTAGAATGCTTTCTTTCGTTAGGCATGATGAGGGGGAGAACTTAAGGGCAACTGTTTACACTAGGATTGGGTGGATCATGATTCGGAATTTGCATATGGATTACCGCACTGATGATTTCCTTCGTGAGTTGGTATCCAAATTTGGGAAGTTGAGATCCTGGTGGCGGGAGGATGCTTATCCTTGTTGCACTCTCCTCAAAGTTTCTTATGGAGGAGCAGCTGATATTCCGAGATCAGTTGTTATTCGTGAAGTGCAGCGATACGGGGGACATGTTGTTTCCTGGACTTGTCCTGTTTATATTCTGGACAATGATGCAGCTGACAATCTGCCTGGGAATGAGTCCCCTATTCCTGGTGATGGTAATCCGCACCCAGTTTTCGGTGCACCTGTAGCTCCTGTTCAAGATGCATGGGTGCCGCCGGTTGTCCCTGAGCAGCAACAAGAAGGGTGGGGCAATTGGAATATTGAGGCACAGGGAGATAATGATGGACAGGATGGCCCGGTCGATCAGCCACCAGAACCTGAACAAGTACAATCATCTGTATCTATTCAGTTTTCAGGTGCGACGGTTGACTCGATAAATGCTGTCAGGGTGGAAGGACCTGATCATTTTATTGAGCTGCAGCAGCAAGTGGAGCAAAATCAATTGGCTATTGTTCCTTTTGCTGCACCATTACAGGTGGATGCTGTAGTTCAGGAGGATGAGGTCTAGATTATGAGAGTGCTCCTGCCTGACCCTGTTGTGGAGTAGTCCAGATACTTTCAGGAACACAAAGCCAGGTTCATTTTTGACAGGAGTTTCGAATTTCTGTCCTCCCTGCTGCCATTGGAGATCCCCGCTGTGCCTGCTCCTTTGTTGTTGGAGAATCATATGTCTACACCTGTGCTTGCTGCTTCCAAGAAGAGGACGCGAAAGGCTGCAACTCCTTTGGTCATTGAGGACCGTCGTGTGACGAGGAGTTTAGCTAAGAATGCAGGCTTCCGGGTTCTGCCTGGATCTGACAAGCCTGAACCAAGGAAGAAAGCTAAATCTTCACGTCCTCAGGCTGCTGCTGATGGTGTGCCACCCATCACGCCTGTTGTCGTACCGAGGAGAGCGGGAAAAATGCTTCAGATTGATGATTTTGAGCTGACGGTGGAGAAGCTTGAAGCTACTCCGAAGAAGCCCACAAGCCCATTAAGTTCTGATGATTAGTGGGCCTTCTTCTATTTTTGGGCCTTGTTGGCCCCTGGAGTGTGTCTTGGACCTTGTTACTATATTTTGTTTTCTATCCTAGATCTATAATGTATTGATATATGGTCAAGGTTGCTACTATCTGGTTTTCTTTCTGTTGGTCATTTATGTGGGCCAACATGGTTTATTATTAATATCAGTCTTCAATGGATAGTACATCTTGAATGCATTTGGATTGGATTGTTTTTGACTGGAATGTTAGAGGTTTAAATGATAAATCTAAAAGAGAGGCTGTTTATAATAAAATTGAGGAAAGTCATGCCTTTGTAATATGCCTCCAAGAAACTAAATGCCAGGATTTTGATCATTCTTTTATTAGGTCATTCTGTCCTAAGAGGTTTGATCAATTTGTTTTCTCTCCTTCTGTTGGAGCTTCTAGGGGTTTAATTATGCTATGGAATAGTTCCATTTTCAATGGAGATTTATTGGAAGTGCATCGTTCTGCGATTCACTTAAAATTCACTTCGGTTCATAACTCTGTTACTTGGTTTCTAGTGAATGTATATGGTCCTTGCAAAGGGGTGGAAAGAGATGACTTTGTCAACTGGTTATACAACCTTTCCATCCCATTACATCAAAATTGGTTGATTCTTGGGGATTTCAATTTTATTAGATCCTTGGATAATAGAAATAAGCCAGGGGCTGACCTAAATGATATCTTTATTTTTAATGATGTCATTAGCCACTTGGGTTTATTGGAATTGCCTGTTAAGGGTAGAAAATATACTTGGTCTAATATGCAAAAGGATCCTTTGCTTGTTCAGGTGGATTGGTTTTTTACATCATGTCAATGGACTTTGGATTTTCCTAACACCTTGGTAATGCCCATGTCCAAGATTACTTCTGATCACTTGCCCTGCAGTATCAAAATTGGAAAAAACATTCCAAAGGCAAAGTTTTTTAGATTTGAAAATCACTGGATAAATCAGCCTAGTTTTTTGGACCTAGTGACCAAAATTTGGAATACCCCTGTCATGGCCAAATCTATCACCACCAGAATCACAGCAAAATTGAAAAATCTTAGATATGCCCTAAAGGATTGGGGAAGGAATCTCTCTCAATTGAAATTACTTATTGAGATGAGTAGTAAGGTGATTCTGTTTTTTGATCAGCTGGAAGATGAGAGATCTCTGAGTGTTCCTGAGTTCAATTTCAGACTGATTGTTAAGGAGCATATAAAGAAATTATTATCTTTGCAGTTGGAAACAAAGGTGTACAATTCGTTGGGCTAAGCTTTCTGGTGAAAACACTAAATATTTTGATGCCCGGGCCACTGAGAGGTTTAGACAAAATGCAATTCTCTCCATTTCGGACGCTTCAGGGAATATACTGGTGGATCACGAGGAGAAAGCTGGTGCATTTTGGTCATGTTTCAAAAACAGAATGGGTGTCTCTTGCCCACCTACTGTTAATATTTATTTATCTCAGTTCTTGCCCGTGGTTGATGGCTTAGAGGATCTTGCAAATACTTTCTCTGTTGAGGAAGTGGAGGGTGTGGTTAAACATCTCAAACCTGCTCGTCCTCCTGGTCTTGATGGTTTCACGGGTTTATTCATTACACATTGTTGGAGTATTATAAAAGATGATTTTATCAAACTTTGCAATGAATTCCATAGTGCAAGGATTTCTTTGGAAAGTATTAATGGCTCTTTTATTACTCTCATTCCAAAATCACACTCTCCTAAGACTGTGAATGATTTTAGACCTATCTCCCTCACCAACACTTGTGTGAAGTTTATCACAAAGATTCTGGCTAATAGATTCCAAGATAAAATCTTGGGTTGCATCCATGATAATCAATATGGTTTCATTAAATCCAGAACTATTCAAGATCGCCTGGCGTGGTGTTTTGAATACATTTTCCAGTGTAAACATTCTAAGCAGAAGGTGGTGGTTTTCAAGATTGATTTTGAGAAAGCTTTTGATACTATTGAGCACAGTGCCATCCTTCATATTTTGAGTTCTAAAGGGTTCCCACCTTTAGTCATCAAATGGGTGAAGGAAATTCTCTCTTCAGGTTGCTCTTCTATTCTTTTAAATGGTGTTCCTGGTAAACCTTTTATTTGCAGAAGAGGGGTCAAGCAGGGTGATCCTTTGTCACCTATTCTATATGTTCCGGGTGGCGATTTTCTTCAAAGTATTGTTAATTTGGCTCTTAGGGAGGGAAGCCTTCGTTTACCAATTCCTATTGGAGGGGATTATCCTATTGTTCAGTATGCTGATGATACTTTAGTGATATTTCCTGCTGATCCTGATCAATTGTTGGTATTTAAGAATCTGCTTAACCTTTATGCTCATATCACGGGACTAAAGGTGAATTTCAACAAGTCATCAATGATACCGATAAATTTATCTCATCAGGAAACTATTGATTTGGCTACTGTTTTGGACTGTAAGGTGGCTTCTATGCCATTTACCTATCTAGGCTTGCCTATGGGCACCACTAAGCCATCAATTAAGGATTTTGCTCCTCTCATTGATAGAGTTGAGAGGAGACTTTCTGCAACAGTATCTTTCCTCTCATATGGTGACAGCTTGGTGCTTGTGAAGTCAGTTCTTTCCTCTTTGCCCACATACTATATGTGCACACTAGTGATACCTAAAGGAGTCATTGATATTATTGATAAAGCAATGAGGAGATGTTTATGGAGAAAAGATAAAAACAAGAAAAGAGTAAACTCTTTGGCTGCTTGGGATATGGTGTGTAAGCCAAAATGTAAAGGTGGTTTAGGAGTCATTAATCTCCAGATTCAAAACAGGGCTCTGTTGGTCAAATTTCTAGCAAAATTTTACAACTCTGTGGATATTCCTTGGGTAAATCTGGTCAAGAATGCATACTACTTTCAGTTGGTTCCTCATACAGTTACCTCTTGTGCATCCTTCTGGTGGAAAGGTATTATGCAATTATCTGATACTTGGTGTTCATTATCTTCTTGCATAGTGGGGAATGGATATTCTGTTCTTTTTTGGAAAGATTCTTGGCTGGGACATGCTCTGTCAATGAAGTTTCCAAGATTGTTCTCATTTGCTAAGGATCAGATGGCCTCAGTGAGAGATTTGAAAGTGATGACTGATCTTTCTAATGCTTTTCACTAGCCATATGATTTGAGAGTGCTCCTGCCTGACCCTGTTGTGGAGTGGTCCAGATACTTTCAGGAACACAAAGCCAGGTTCATTTTTGACAGGAGTTTCGAATTTCTGTCCTCCCTGCTGCCATTGGAGATCCCCGCTGTGCCTGCTCCTTTGTTGCTGGAGAATCATATGGCTACACCTGTGCTTGCTGCTTCCAAGAAGAGGACGCGAAAGGCTGCAACTCCTTTGGCCATTGAGGACTGTCGTGTGACGAGGAGTTTAGCTAAGAATGCAGGCTTCCGGGTTCTGCCTGGATCTGACAAGCCTGAACCAAGGAAGAAAGCTAAATCTTCACGTCCTCAGGCATCTGCTGATGGTGTGCCACCCATCACGCCTGTTGTCGTACCGAGGAGAGCGGGAAAAATGCTTCAGATTGATGATTTTGAGCTGACGGTGGAGAAGCTTGAAGCTACTCCGAAGAAGCCCACAAGCCCATTAAGTTCTGATGATTAGTGGGCCTTCTTCTATTTTTGGGCCTTGTTGGCCCCTGGAGTGTGTCTTGGACCTTGTTACTATATTTTGTTTTCTATCCTAGATCTATAATGTATTGATATATGGTCAAGGTTGCTACTATCTGGTTTTCTTTCTGTTGGTCATTTATGTGGGCCAACATGGTTTATTATTAATATCAGTCTTCAATGGATAGTACATCTTGAATGCATTTGGATTGGATTGTTTTTGACTGGAGTGTTAGAGGTTTAAATGATAAATCTAAAAGAGAGGCTGTTTATAATAAAATTGAGGAAAGTCATGCCTTTGTAATATGCCTCCAAGAAACTAAATGCCAGGATTTTGATCATTCTTTTATTAGGTCATTCTGTCCTAAGAGGTTTGATCAATTTGTTTTCTCTCCTTCTATTGGAGCTTCTGGGGGTTTAATTGTGCTATGGAATAGTTCCATTTTCAATGGAGATTTATTGGAAGTGCATCGTTCTGCCATTCACTTAAAATTCACTTCGGTTCATAACTCTGTTACTTGGTTTCTAGTGAATGTATATGGTCCTTGCAAAGGGGTGGAAAGAGATGACTTTGTCAACTGGTTATACAACCTTTCCATCCCATTACATCAAAATTGGTTGATTCTTGGGGATTTCAATTTTATTAGATCCTTGGATAATAGAAATAAGCCCGGGGCTGACCTAAATGATATCTTTATTTTTAATGATGTCATTAGCCACTTGGGTTTATTGGAATTGACTGTTAAGGGTAGAAAATATACTTGGTCTAATATGCAAAAGGATCCTTTGCTTGTTCAGGTGGATTGTTTTTTTACATCATGTCAATGGACTTTGGATTTTCCTAACACCTTGGTAATGCCCATGTCCAAGATTACTTCTGATCACTTGCCCTGCAGTATCAAAATTGGAACAAACATTCCAAAGGCAAAGTTTTTTAGATTTGAAAATCACTGGATAAATCAGCCTGGTTTTTTGGACCTAGTGACCAAAATTTGGAATACCCCTGTCATGGCCAAATCTATCACCACCAGAATCACAGCAAAATTGAAAAATCTTAGATATGCCCTAAAGGATTGGGGAAGGAATCTCTCTCAATTGAAATTACTTATTGAGATGAGTAGTAAGGTGATTCTGTTTTTTGATCAGCTGGAAGATGAGAGATCTCTGAGTGTTCCTGAGTTCAATTTCAGACTGATTGTTAAGGAGCATATAAATAAATTATTATCTTTGCAGTTGGAAACAAAGGTGTACAATTCGTTGGGCTAAGCTTTCTGGTGAAAACACTAAATATTTTGATGCCCGGGCCACTGAGAGGTTTAGAAAAAATGTAATTCCCTCCATTTCGGACGCTTTAGGGAATATACTGGTGGATCACCAGGAGAAAGCTGGTGCATTTTGGTCATGTTTCAAAAACAGAATGGGTGTCTCTTGCCCACCTACTGTTAATATTTATTTATCTCAGTTCTTGCCCGTGGTTGATGGCTTAGAGGATCTTGCAAATACTTTCTCTGTTGAGGAAGTGGAGGGTGTGGTTAAACATCTCAAACCTGCTCGTCCTCCTGGTCTTGATGGTTTCACGGGTTTATTCATTAAACATTGTTGGAGTATTATAAAAGATGATTTTATCAAACTTTGCAATGAATTCCATAGTGCAAGGATTTCTTTGGAAAGTATTAATGGCTCTTTTAATACTCTCATTCCAAAATCACACTCTCCTGAGACTATGAATGATTTTAGACCTATCTCCCTCACCAACACTTGTGTGAAGTTTATCACAAAGATTCTGGCTAATAGATTCCAAGATAAAATCTTGGGTTGCATCCATGATAATCAATATGGTTTCATTAAATCCAAAACTATTCAAGATTGCCTGGCGTGGTGTTTTGAATACATTTTCCAGTGTAAACATTCTAAGCAGAAGGTGGTGGTTTTCAAGATTGATTTTGAGAAAGCTTTTGATACTATTGAGCACAGTGCCATCCTTCATATTTTGAGTTCTAAAGGGTTCCCACCTTTAGTCATCAAATGGGTGAAGGAAATTCTCTCTTCAGGTTGCTCTTCTATTCTTTTAAATGGTGTTCCTGGTAAACCTTTTATTTGCAGAAGAGGGGTCAGGCAGGGTGATCCTTTGTCACCTATTCTATATGTTCCGGGTGGCGATTTTCTTCAAAGTATTGTTAATTTGGCTCTCAGGGAGGGAAGCCTTCGTTTACCAATTCCTATTGGAGGGGATTATCCTATTGTTCAGTATGCTGATGATACTTTAGTGATATTTCCTGCTGATCCTGATCAATTGTTGGTATTTAAGAATCTGCTTAACCTTTATGCTCATATCACGGGACTAAAGGTGAATTTCAACAAGTCATCAATGATACCGATAAATTTATCTCATCAGGAAACTATTGATTTGGCTACTGTTTTGGACTGTAAGGTGGCTTCTATGCCATTTACCTATCTAGGCTTGCCTATGGGCACCACTAAGCCATCAATTAAGGATTTTGCTCCTCTCATCGACAGAGTTGAGAGGAGACTTTCTGCAACAGTATCTTTCCTCTCATATGGTGACAGCTTGGTGCTTGTGAAGTCAGTTCTTTCCTCTTTGCCCACATACTATATGTGCACACTAGTGATACCTAAAGGAGTCATTGATATTATTGATAAAGCAATGAGGAGATGTTTATGGAGAAAAGATAAAAACAAGAAAAGAGTAAACTCTTTGGCTGCTTGGGATATGGTGTGTAAGCCAAAATGTAAAGGTGGTTTAGGAGTCATTAATCTCCAGATTCAAAACATGGCTCTGTTGGTCAAATTTCTAGCAAAATTTTACAACTCTGTGGATATTCCTTGGGTAAATCTGGTCAAGAATGCATACTACTTTCAGTTGGTTCCTCATACAGTTACCTCTTGTGCATCCTTCTGGTGGAAAGGTATTATGCAATTATCTGATACTTGGTGTTCATTATCTTCTTGCATAGTGGGGAATGGATATTCTGTTCTTTTTTGGAAAGATTCTTGGCTGGGACATGCTCTGTCAATGAAGTTTCCAAGATTGTTCTCATTTGCTAAGGATCATATGGCCTCAGTGAGAGATTTGAAAGTGATGACTGATCTTTCTAATGCTTTTCACTTGCCTCTTTCAAATGAAGATTTTCAAGAATTTGTTGATCTTCAAGGCATCCTGGGAAATGTTCAGGTGAATAATAATAAGGATGTCGGGTCCTGTAACTTTAATAAAGGGGTATATACTTCCAGTAAATTTTATCAGCTACATTTTGCTCAATTGAATGATGATAAACCAGCTAAGTGGATCTCGAAATCCAAATGCATGTCAAAGCATAATTTTTTTTGCAGGGCTGATCCTAAATGATAGGATTAATACCAAGGATATGATTAAGAGAAGGAATTGGAAGATTTATGGGACTGAGTATTGTGTCCTTTGCATAAACTTTGTCTTGAGGATTGGACACATTTGTTCTTCCAGTGTGTTTTCAGCTCCAGGATTTGGAACTACCTGCAAATTTCCTGGAGTGATAACACAGTTTTGACTAATCTTTCCATTGCTAAAAAGAACTTCAAAGGTCCTTGTTTCACTGAGATAGTGATTCTTGCCTGTCGGAACATCTGGAAACAGAGGAATGGAGTTATTTTCAAGTCTGAGAGGCATTCCTTCAAGGGTTGGAAAGTTGGCTTCATGTTAGACGTCCTTTTGCTTAAGCATAGGTTGAGTGCTTCTTTGACTGCGGATTTATCATCATGGCTTAACACCTTACATTAGTTTGTAATAGATTATCTTAATCTATCCTTCTATGTACATTTGTAAATATTTGTAAACTCTTTTGATGGCAATAAAGGGTTGTGGGGGACTCCCCTACAGAAGAAAATGTTTAAAAAAAACTAAAACCATAGATGAGAATCCTTTTGCTGCTACAAATGCCATCCAAATTCGAATTGATGATAATATAAGAATGTTAGCTGAATTGCATGCTAGATGGGAAACAGAAGATGAAATAGCTAGAAATAATAATATAGCTAATGTTTGCACCATTACCACCACTAGTAAAACTGAAGCTTCTCATGCTAGAAAACATTCTACTATCAATGGTAAAGTAATTGGTGTTGGAAACACTCCCACTTCTGCTAGTAAAATTGCAAAATTGCCTGAAACTGCTAAAAATGTTCGTGATAAAAGTGCTGAAATTTTTAGAAACACCCATTATCTTTGATAAAAATGATCTTGAATTTGATGATTGCAACATAAATGAAGTGATTAAGTTCTTAAAAAATCTTTCTAGTTGTCCTAATGCTAGTGCTATGAATATGGCTTTCACAAAACATATTACAAATGCTCTCATGCAAGTTAGAGAGGATGAATTAAGATGTGAAGCCTCTATCCCTAGGATGCTAGATGATGGTTGGGAGCCTATTATTAAAATGAAAGTGAATGATTCTGATTGCAATGCTCTATGTTATCTTCGTGCTAGTATCTCTGTTATGCCTAAGAAACTCTATGATATTCTTGATTTACCACCATTGGAACCTTGTTATTTGGATATTCATCTTATCGATAATGTTAGAAAGAAACCTTTGGGGAAAGTTGATGATGTTCTTATCATGGTTAATAATACTCTTTTCCCCGTTGATTTTTTTTTCTTGAATATTGAATGCAATTCTTCTTGTCCAATTGTTCTGGGAAGACCTTTTCTTAGAACTGTTGGTTCTGTTATTGATATGAAAGAAGGGAATATTAAATTTCAGATCCCACTCAAGAAAGGTATGGAACACTTTACTAGAAATAGAATGAATTTTCTTTTTTATTCCATTATTCAAACAAGTTACAATTTGGATGCTTCTTCACTTGAAAATACTTGATTCCACTTTTCTGGGCCTACCTAAAAGGCGTTAAAGAAAAACCCTTCTTGGGAGATAACCCATGGTTTTATTTTTGCTTTGTTTTTATCTGTTTTGTTTGAGTCAAGGGGTTGTATACTTATGTAGAAACTCCTTTGTATCTTTATTTTCATGTTTTATTAGTTCCAAGTAAGGTTTCTGACGAGAGTTGGAGTTGGTTTTCGGATTTCTGCGCAGGAAACAGATTTCTGCTGTCCACCGTAAAAAACCGTATAAAATCCTAGAAGATCAGAATGATCTGAAATTGTTTGTGCTTATTACTAAGCTAATTCCTCAACTTTTTTGTTCTTTAAGTTTTTCGATCTGAGCAATGTAAATGCCCCAGAAAAATCGTCTTTACAGAATGTTCTGGTTTTGACAGATTCTGCCATTTTTCTTGCATTTGCTCTTTTGCGATGTCAAGTGGATTTCTTTGCTTCACGAAACATCAGTGACTGTAGCTAATGTTTCAAAGTATCAATATCACTTGTTCCATACAAAACCCATGAATTTTTTATTTGTTGCACTAACCCTCTAATGCGAATTACTGTTTGAGTATGGTGTGAAGGAAGTTTTCAAGTGTCAAGAGAAGAGGTGATATATGTGATCAAGAAGAGTGCAAGGTCAAAGCTTGGGGATGCCCCCGTGGTTCATCCAAGCATATTTTTATAAGACTCAAGAATCTAAGCTTGGGAATTCCCAAGGCATCCCCTTCTTCATCAACTATTTATCAGGTCACTTCTCGTGAAACTATATTTTTATTCGGTCACATCATATGAAGTTTACTTGGAGCGTCTGTTTGTTTTTCTTTTGTTTTCCTTTGTTTTACTTGCTGGAATAATATCAATGGACCTAGAATCTTTGTTTGGGAGAGATACATGCTCCGCTTTTTCATTTGAATACTTGCTATGCTAGTATTCTTAGTTTTTCTTTTAGTTACTGCAAAAATTCATGTTTAGCTCTTGTTTTCATTGCATCTCTTACTCAAAGCTGTTAGTTTTAGTAGTGTTATGTGAGTAATATCATGTTTTCTTGCTGTAGCATGTAGATGATTTTTCTTAAAGCATGTTTTGTATGGTGCTTGTTGGGAGAAGAAACTGCTGCTTGAGGTAGAATTTTTAACGGTGCAAGTAGAAGCTTGTATAGACCGTGGCTAGAAATTTTTATATCATGCTAGATGTTATTTTAGTTTTAAAGCCTTGTGGTTATTGAGTAGCATTATTATCCTCACATAGCTGAGAATTTTTAATGTGCCATCGAAAGAATCATGAGTTGTTCTTGTCATATTGAAGCATAAATTTGTGGTGTTCTCCCTTGGATGTTTTATTTGGTTGACTTGGCGCATGCTCACACCATGTTTATGACTATGAACCAGTCACAAATAGCCTCCATGATTATTTAGTTTTTGAACTTGTGGTACCACTTATGCTTTTATTAATGATGTTTATGTCGCTATGCATGATTATGGCTCTTATTCTCTCTTGATTTGTCGCTCCCAGTCTTTTGCTAGCCTCCACTTGTACTGAGTATGAGCTCTACTCATGCATCGAACTCCCTAAAACCAAAAAATTTCCCATTGTGTCCACCATACCTACCTACATATGGCATTTAACCGCCACACCAAAGTAAATTGCTCATGTGTTACCTTTAAAACTTTCAAAATTACTCATGTTTTGTGCTTCTGTTTTAGCTCATGAGGGCGTAAATAGAGAATCTTTATCTCACTTGTTGATTCGACTTTCACACCCTGGACTAGTGGCTTCATTCATTTATCCAATGATACAAGAGCTGGCAGCAGGGTGCCCAGCCCCAAATTAATAACACAAACTATGTTCACTACTTTTGCCCTGATTTATCAGTCAAAGCATAATTGTGTAAACAAAAGAGAAAGAGGGATGACCTTCTACCCAGATGCGTCCTTCTGTGGGATCCACTCTTGTGAAGTCTAGTTGGCTTGTGACGTACTGTATTTTATGTTTACCATTTGACATAAGCATACACCTCTCTTAATTTTTTTTAATACCTCCATTTAACAAAATAAAAGCTCTAGCACATGAGTGATCCATGCTTCCCTCTCCGAAGGGGCTTTCTTTTACTTTTATGTTGAGTCTCCATCTTCTAACTTTATGCAAAGTTGAGAGAGCATGTTTTTTATTCTGAGTTTTATGTGCATTTGTCCCAGAAACATTATTAATTGATTCATGATGTGTTATTACTTGTTCTCTAATTATTTGTTCTAGTCTTCCTCATGAACTTTGAAGGTGTCCTGGCATTTATGTTTTGCCCCACTCTTAAGGACTAGTGAAATATCACTTTGACTTCTTCTCTCTATACTTGAAACAAACGTATATCTTTCTTTGCATTGTTATTCATGATCTTTTATTTGAGTTAATTCTCATGATGCAAAGTGATTGCTATGCTTTATTATTAAAGTTCTATTTATCATGCTTGTGTTTAAGTTCTATGATCTTAGCTTACTTATGCTTTTACATTATTGATGATCAAGTTTATGTTGGTAGCATGTCACCTCAGAAATTATTGTGTTTTTATCGTTTACCTACTCGAGGACGAGTAGGAACTAAGCTTGGGGATGTTGATACGTCATAAACGTATACTTAATTTCTGATGTTCCATGTTGTTTTCTTATTGTTTACCACATGTTTGCTATACACTTTATGTCATTTTATCGATTTTCCGGACTAACCTATTGACAAGATGCCACAGAGCCAGTTCCTTGTTTTCTTCTGTTTTTAATTTCAGAAAAGTTGTTCTAGAAATATTCTTGGAATTGGAAAATTCGAAGCCCGTAAGTCGTAGAATTCCCGAAGCTTCCACAGAGTCTTGAAGAGACTCGGAGGGGGACCTCAGGGGGCCCACACCATAGGGCGCACCGCCGCACCCTTAGCCACGCCAGGGGGTGGTGTGGGGCCCCCAGGCTTCCACCGCCTCTGCCCTTTCGCCTATTTAACCCCCTCGAGACGTAAACCCTAGATATCCCACTTTTACCCTAGAAACACCCGAGGCCGCCATCACCGTCATCCCAAGATCGGGAGGGTTCTGGAGCTCTCCCCGGCACCCTGTCGGAGGGGGAAATCATCACCGGAGGGGTCTACACCACCATGCCCTCCTCTCAAGGGATGCGTGAGTAGTTCATCCTTGGACTACGGGTCCATAGCAGTAGCTAGATGGTTGTTCTCTCCACTTTGAACACATGTTTAGATCATGTGAGCTGCCTATCATGATCAAGATCATCTTTATGTAATGCTACATGTTGTGTTTGCTAGGATTTGATGAATGTTGAATGTTATGTCTTCTAATTATCAATCTATCATGTTATCTTCATGCTTATGTTATTTATGATCTTTCATGCTCTCCGTTATTAGTAGATGCTCTGGCCAAGTATATTCTTGTAACTCCAAGAGGGAGTATTTATGCTCGATAGTGGGTTCATGCCTCCTTTTCATCTATGCTCGAGTGACAGAAACGTGGCGGATGGAGGATGTGTTGTTTCCATTAGGGAGAACACAACTATGCTTTGTCTAAGGATGATGTTATTGTTTACATTACACACTTTGCTAACTGCAATTATCTGTTGCTTGCCACTTAATACCCAATGTTTGTTCGGATGATATTCGAAGGCTGGATTTTTAGTCATAGATGCAGTTGGATAACGGTATATGTATTTTGTTGTAATGCCCACATGAATCACATAGTAATCTTTATGTCTTGCATATGCACTATGGTGCAACCTTCATTTCTTTCAATTGCCCGATTGTAATTTGTTCACCACACATGTTATTTATCTTTCACGGAGAGACACCACTAGTGAACTGTAGACTCCGGTCCTTTTTCCTCATACTGATAAACACCTACTGCTTTCATACTGCTCTCATACTGTTACTACTGTATTCCACACCATACGTTTAACCTCTTTGTGTTCATCAAAACCGGTGAGATTGACAACCTCACTGCTTCGTTGGGGCAAAGTGATTTGATTGTGTTGTGTAGGTTCCACGTTGCTTCTGAACCGGTAGTGCGCACTGCCATCTTAGCTGCTTCACCTTCTGAAGTTACTCCTTCCTCCTACTAGTCGATTTAACCTTGGTTTCTTTCTGAGGGAAACTTGCTACTGTGCTCTTCATACCTTCCTCTTGGGGTCTCCCAACGAACGTGTGTATCACGCGCATCGGTGCTTTTTCCATCAGATTTCTGGTCCCGATGTTTATTCTCCAAAAATTATGAAACATGCAAAATAAGATAAAATAACATAAGTGATGCATCATAACATGAAATATATCAACGAATAACAGAAAATAACAATATAAAACGGTGATGCAAAATGGACGTATCAACTCCCCCCAAGCTTAGACCTTGCTTGTCCCCAAGCGAAACTAAAATTAGTAAACATGACCACAGGTTTATGGAGTGAGGTGTCAATAAAATAAAATACGGACAAGAGGCATCACATCTACAAAGAATAAGTCATTTTAGGTAGCAACTTCCTGTCATATAATCAAACTTGAAACAAGTAGAGGAACAACAAAGGTGCAAAAATAAATCACAATTGGTAAAGGCAAACTTCATTCTTGGTCAGAGAACAATTAACAGTGTATTTATCTTTCGATCAGAGTCTTTTATACTAGAGCTATATTGCAGAGTTTATCATGCTCAATTATAACGGTCTCTTTGCAAACATCGGTAACTTTCAAAGTGGTAATCAAACAGATAAAATCATTTGCGGAAACAAGGAAGAATAAAGGACATGATTGAGTAAATCAACATGTAGCTGGATGAATCACAACAACTCAAATGCTTGCTTAGACAGAAATAAATGGGTTTACTGACTCAACATAAATGTAAAAGATAGGCCCTTTGCAGAGTGAAGCATCGATCACTCATGTGCTAGAGCTTTTATTTTGTAAAACAGAGGTATAAAAGTTTGACACTCCTCCCAACCTTTCTTACACAAACCATGGCTAACTGAATTCTTGGATGTCTACCAACAATCACATACCATGGAGGAGTGTATAAATTTTGAGAGGTGTATGTTTATGTCAACGAATGGCAAACAGAAAATACAGTACGTCACAAGCAAACTAGACTTCACATGAGCGGCTCCTATGGAGGGACTCAACTGGTATAGAAGGTCATCCCTCTTTCTCTTTTGTTCACACAATTATGCTTTGACTCATAAATCAGGGACAAAAATAGTGAAGAGAATTTGTATTATTATTTGGGGCTGGGAACCCCGCTGCCAGCTCTTCTAACATTTGGATAAGCGGATGAAGCCACTAGTCCAGGGTGTGAAATCCAATCAACAAGTGAGATAAATATTCTCTATTTGTGTCCTCATGAGCTAAAACAGGAGCACAAAACATGTGTAATTTTCAAGGTTTAAAGGTAGCAGACAAGCAATTTACTTGGAGTGGCGGTGAAATATCACATATAGGTAGGTATGGTGGACACAAATGGCAAGGTTTTGGGCTCAAGGTTTGATGCACGAGAATCATTCCCTCTCAGTACAGGTTTTTGGCTAGCAAGGTTGGGTAGAAAGCATAAGAATCGAAGTAAAGCAAACAAAAACATATATGATAAAGCCAATCATGCAATCTTTCTTGAAGGTGCAAACAAACTTATTTGATAATACTAAGCTTATAGGCTAACAAAGAAGAACGATCAGGAATAATATATCTACATGCAACTCCCTCTTTTCTACTAAAGTCTCAACGAATTGTTGCTACTGACCAATGCTGAGTTTGCCAAAACCAACTAGATTATCTTGAAGCTCCAAAATTGATAGTAATATTAATAACAAGATCAATCACATAACAAAAATAAAGTGAAACAAGTAGATGATGAAACTTCTCATTAATATTTCATTACGGCAACTCAAACCAAGGGATACAACGATAACCAACTAAAGAGCAACACTTGCATACTACAAACCATCCTATATGATATTTCCTCTACTCACGATATGACTCTACTAAAAGGTAAAAAGGGTGAGAGATAAAGGTGATACCGCGACACTCCCCCAAGCTTGGAACAAGCCATGGGGATGCCAATACCAATGACGAATCAATTCTTCGGTGGTGGTTGTGAATCCTTCTCAATGAGCTTATCAATTGATTTCTTCAGATCTTCAATTGAGAAAATAAGCATACACATCACCTCTGTATTGTGATCAATACGGTTTGTGTACTTGCCGGACGGTGAATTCTAGCCATCAATATTTCCCCCCCGCACTTCCTTAGGTTGAGAGCTTTCTCTATCTACACGGTTAGAACGATCCATATCCCAGCAAGAAGGCACATCTGCCTCGGGCACCCTCCTAGATTGATACTCATGTATTAAAGTACGGAAAGGTTTCTGCATGCCTCAAAGGGGTGTCCTTGAAGCTAAACAGTGATGTGGGGCCTTCCCTCCGGTGCTCATCCTTGTCGTTTGCTTGCAAGGTTTCGCAACCACTCCAATGCTTGCGATGGTGGCGTGTGGATGCACTCGTGAGTTTTCTTCTACATCTCCTTCAGGTCCACTCTCGATCTCCTCCTCCGGCATCCGGTCTTTGAGATCATCTTCCTTCGGTCCCTTCCACTTGTTGTTGTTGGCGGAGACCATGATGCTTCTAAAACTGAAAACGGATCCTGGCAGAAACACCTCGAAACAGAAACACGACGAGAAAACGATATACGGACCTCGGGGGGTCCGGGGATTATATAGCAAAATATGCGTAACGAAAGGAAAGTCCAGGTCAAAAATGAGTCGGGGAGGGGCACCGAGGCGCCCACACCATAGGGTGGCACGACCAAGGGTGGGCTCACGCCCCCTCATGGTGTGGTGCCTCCCGGCACCTTCTCCAACTCCTCTTCGGCTCGGTATTTTGTATATTTTCCAAAAATCAATAAAATATAACTGAAAAGGTATTCCGCTAACTTTTTCTTAATAGAACCGTTACCTATTCCAAAACAGACTCTACAGATTCTAGAATATTCCCCCTAATGAACTTCTCCGGAGTCATTACTTGAATAACATCCACATCTTCATCATAGGAATCTCCAGAAATATAATGTTTGAGTCTTTGTCCATTTACCACTTGTGTAGTGTTATCTTTGAGGGAAGCAATTTTGATTGCACCCGGACGATACACTTCTTCAATAATATAAGATCCTTCCCATCGGGAGAGTAATTTTCCTGCAAAAAATCTGAGACGAGACCGATACAATATAACTTTCTCACTAACATAAAACTCTCTTTTAAGGATTCTTTTATCATTTCATTGTTTAACTTTTTCTTTAAAGAGCTTGGCATTTTCATAAGCTTCACATATCCATTCATCTAAATGATTCAAACCAAGCATTCTTTTCTTACCAGCAAGTTTAAAATCTTTATTTAATTCTTTCACTGCCCAATAAGCTTTGTGTTCTAATTCTAAAGGCAAGTGACAAGCTTTTCCATAAACCATTTTATAGGGAGACCTACCCATAGGATTTTTATAAGAAATTTTATAAGCCCATAAAGCACCATTCAACTTATCTGACCAATTCTTCCTAGATTTATTAACAGTCTTTTGCAAGATAGATTTAATTTCTCTATTTGATAATTCTACTTGCCCACTGGTTTGAGGATGATAAGCTGAGGCAATTATATGATTAACATCATATTTAGTAAGGGTCTTTGTAAAAACCACCATGAATAAAATGAGAACCTCCATCAGTCATAAGATATCTAGGCACACAAAACCTAGGGAAAATAACATCTTTAAGCATTTTTATAGAGGTCTCACCATCAAAACTTTTAGTAGGTATGGCTTCTACCCACTTAGTAACATAATCAACATCAACAAGAATATGAGTATAACCATTCGAAGGAGGAAAAGGACCCATAAAGTCAAATCCCCAACAATGAAAAGGTTCAATAACAAGAGAATAACTCATATGCATTTCATTACGTCTAGAAATATTTCCTACTATTTGACATTCATCACAAGATAAAATAAATTTACGTGCATCTTTAAAGAGGGTAGGCCAACAGAAAAACCTGATTGTAGAACCTTATGTGCGGTTCTATCTCCAGCATGATGTCCTCCATAAGCACTACTATGGCACTTCTTCAATATTTCACGTTGTTCATGATCTGGAACACATCTTCTCATAATACCATCTACTCCTTCTTTATATAAATGTGGTTCATCCCAAAAATAATGCCTCAAATCATAGAAGAATTTTCTTCTTTGTTGAGCTGTAAATGTTGGAGGTAAATACTTTGAAACAATAAAGTTAGCATAATCAACATACCATGGACTATCCTGGGGTTTTACCTTTATTGCAGCCAACTGTTCATTTGGAAAACTATCATTAACATGAATAATATCAAAAGGAATGTTTTCCAATCTAGACAAGTTATCAGCAACAGGATTTTAAGCACCCTTCCTATCCACAATATGCAAATCAAACTCTTGTAAAAGCAACACCCATCTAATAAGCCTAGGCTTAGCATATTTCTTTTACATAAGATATCTAATAGCAACATGATCAATATGAATAGTAACCTTTGAGTCAACAATATAAGGCCTAAACTTATCACATGCAAAAACTACATCTAAGAACTCTTTTTCAGTAGTAGCATAATTCTTTTGAGCAGCATCAAGAGTCTTACTAGCATAATGAATAACATTCAACTTCTTATCTACGCGCTGTCCGAAAACAGCACCTATAACATAATCACTAGCATCACACATAATTTCAAAAGGTAAATTCCAATCAGGTGGTTGAACAATAGGAGCAGTAGTTAAAACCTTCTTTAAAGTTTCAAAAGATTCCTTACAATCATCATAAAAAACAAATGGTACATCTTTTTGAACAAGATTAGTAAGAGGCTTTGATATTTTAGAGAAATCTTTAATAAACCTCCTATAAAAACGAGCATGACCAAGAACACTACGAATACCTTTAACATTCCTAGGACATGGCATTTTCTCTATGGCTTCCACTTTAGCTCTGTCAACTTCAATACCTCTTTCAGAAATTTTATGTCCAAGAATAATTCCTTCATTCACCATAAAGTGACATTTCTCCCAATTAAGAACAAGATTAGTTTCGTCACACCTCTGCAAAACTTTATCAAGGTTATGCAAACAATTATCAAAAGAAGTTCCATAGACGGAGAAATCGTCCATGAATACTTCCACAATTTCTTCACAAAAACCATGAAAAATAGCAGACATGCATCTTTGAAAAGTAGCAGGAGCATTACACAAACCAAAAAGGTATACGTATATAAGCATAAGTACCATAAGAACAAGTAAAGTTTGCTTTCTCTTGATCTTGCTTCCTAACAGCAATTTGAGAAAACCCAGAATAACCATCAAGAAAGCAACAATGAGTTTTCTTAGACAACCTCTCTAGCATTTGATCAATAAAGGACAAATGATAATGATCTTTCTTAGTAACTTTATTAACCTTTCTAAAATCAATGCACATTCTATAACAAATTACTACTCTTTGTGGAATGAGCTCATTGTTTTCATGAGGCACAACAGTCATTCCTCCCCTCTTAGGGACACAATGCACATGGCTCACCCATCTACTAGCAGCAATAGGAAAAATAGTACCAGCATCAAGAAGTTTTAATACCTCATTTCTTACCACTTGCTTCATCTTAGGAATTAAACGGCGTTGATGTTTAACTACTGGCTTTGCATCAGGTTCAATATTAATAGCATGCTGACATATAGTAGGAGAAATTCCCTTCAAATCATCAAGAGTATATCCAATAGCTTTGCGGTGTTTCTTCAGAATTCCCAATAATATTTCCTCTTCTTCACCTGAAAGTTTAGCACTAACAATAACATGATATATTTTCTTGTCATCAAGATAAGCATATTAAAGATCATCAGGCGGAGGTTTTAAATCAAAGACAGAATCCTCCTTGTGTGGTGATGTTGTACCCAAGTCTTCCACAGGTAAATTGTGCTTTAGTATCACCGGTTGACGAAGAAGGATATCGTCAATCTCATTTCTCTCTCATAAAGACATCACTCTCATGATCCTCTATATATTGTTGCAAAGCATTGTTAGGAGCAAGAGCAATATAAGCAAGTTGTTCAACTTTAAATTTCTCATCAGGCAATTTAGGTTCATACGGTGCTGTAGCAAATTTGGAGAAATTGAACTCATAAGATTTTCCATCAAATTTAGTCAAAATCTTCTCTGTTTTACAATCTATAATATCACCAAAAGTGTTCAAGAAAGGTCTACCAAAAATAATAGGACAAGTTTTACTAGCAGCCTTACCAAGTACAAGAAAATCAGTGGGATATTTAGTTTTACCACATAAAACTTCCACGTCTCTAACACTACCAATCGGAAAAACAATTTCTCTATTAGCAAGTTGAATAACCACATAAATATCTTCAAGCTCACAAGAACCAAGTTCATGCATAATTTCTCTATAAAGCTCATAAGGTATAGCACTAGAACTAGCACCAATGTCACACAAACCATAATAGCAATGATCACCAATCTTAACAAGAATCATAAGAACATTAGTTTTCTTAGGTACATGAGTATGAGAAACAATATTAGAAGCATCCTCACAAAAGATAATGTGTTCATCCTCCACATTTCTACAAACAATATCTTTCACTATTGCTACAACAGGTTCAACAGTTAGTTGTTCATCAGGTTCAATAGATTTCTTATTACTCTTATTAACCACACAAGCCACCATAGAGTGTTCTTTCACCTTAGCAATGAAATGCATTTTTTCAACATATGGCTCAGGAACATCAGGATTAACAGCATGCACTTCTATATTACTAGCAGGAAGAATATCTTTATAAGGTGCATGGTACTTGTGATAATTCTTTTTAGGAATATCAAGATAGGAGGCAAAAGCTTTAAGACAGTTTGCAAAGATTTGAGAATCAAGACCACAAACAACACTAACATCATAGAAATCATTGGTTCCTATAAAAGATTTAATGTATTCATAATCATAGTTTATACCTGACTTTCTACCTTTGTCATTCTCCCATCCTTTAGTGTTTTCTTGAATACGGTCAAGAAGATCCCATTTAGCTTCTTCCTTCATACGTGTGAATGATCCAGAACAAGAAGAATGCAATAAATCCTTATCATGAAGAGAAAGCCTTGCATAAAAATTATTGATAACAATATTTCTCTGGATTTCATGAACATGACATGTAAGCATTAATAACTTCATTCTCCCCTACGCTTGGGCAATACTCTCTCCATCACGAGGCCAGAAATTATATATTTGATTCCGGTCTTTATGAATCTCACTAGGAGGATAAAATTTAGAATAAAAGAGAGGGACAATTTCCTCCCATCCAATAGATTCACCATTCTTTAGTAATTTGAACCATTCAGCGGATCTTCCTTTCAGCGATAAAGAAAATAATTTCCTTTTAACTTGATCCACTGTAATACCTGCACACCTGAATAACTCACATTATTCATGTATAAAGAGCAAATGATCACCAGGATGAACAGTTCCATCACCGTAATAGCAGTTATCCATAACACGTCCAACAATTTTCATAGGTATTTTATAAGGATCCAATTCAGCAGATGATGGGTTACCAACTACCCTAGTATCAACGGTAGAAGTACCACCAAAAGTGTTCTCCATAATGAAATAAAACATCAGACATAAATAAAAAAACACTCACAGTAAAAGTTTCTCTTACCAATTCCACTTACCAATAGCGCTTCACTCCCCGGCAACGACGCTAGAAAATAGTCTTGATGACCCACAAGTATAGGGGGTGTATCTTAGTACTTTCGATAAATAAGAGTGTCGAACCCAACAAGGAGCAGAAGGTGTTGACAAGCAGGTTGGATAGAGGATTCACTCTAAACACTAGCAAATGGGTTTTTGGTTGTTTTGGATATAGTAGATAAATAAAGTGCGAGTAAATAAAGTACAATAAATAATATTTCAGCGAGTGGACCAATCCTTTTGAGAGCAAAGGACAATCCGGTTAAGTTACTTATGACTACCAAACGTTCTCGAGGACACATGGGAATTTCGTCAAGTGCTTTCGCTTCGTTCCGGTTGATTAATATCCATTGGTTCGTGAAGTGTTGTGTGGGTGAACCTATGCTAATGCACCGCCCAGCTAGGACTAATACGTACTTGTGATTATACCCCTTGTAAGAATCCGCAAATACAAGAAAGTAGTTAAGATAAAACTAACCACATCCTTAAACTCCGGGATTCTACGCTCCCTCGTGCATTGGTTTCCTAACGGGGGTTTAGGTTTCTGTCACTCCGGCAACCCCAAAATTAGTAGCCAAATACACAATGCATCCTCCTAGTCCCATAAAGGTGAAGTATCATGTAGTCGATGTTCACATGCCACCACTAGAAGAATAGCACCACAACTTAAATACCGAACCACGAGATATTACTTCAATATAACTTCACTACTAACATCGTGACTTCTCCCATGTCCTCAAGAACTAAACAAACTACTCACAAGACATCATATGGATCATAATCAGAGGTGATATAATGGATGATAACAATCTGGTCATAAAGTGCTAACCCCCATAAATCTCACAAGCATCAACTACTAACAAGTAATCCACACCGGGAGAGAGATCTAATGTAAAACAACGATAGAGGCCCCTAATTGTTACAGCGGGATGACGGTGGATGATGTGGGTGATGGTGCTGGTGGTGATGATGATGACGATCTTTGTGATGCCCAGAGTGATGACAGTGAGAATGGCGGTGATTTCCCCTCTCCGGAGAGGAATTTCCCCGGCAGATTTCTCCCTGCCAGAGAGCTTTTCTCTCTCAGATGTTTTCCGCCCCGAGGCGGCGGCGGAATAATTCTTCGATGATGGTATGGGGCTTAGTGTTCCCTCGGGGTCGAGGTGGGCCAGGGTGGCCACACCACGTGGCGGCGCGGCCAAGGGGGCGCGCCACCCTATGGTGTGGGCCCCTGGTGGCCCCCTCCGGCTCTCCTCGTGGCTGGGTCCCTCTTATGGACTTCTACGATACATCCGATGTCCCGCCTCTTCTTCTGATCTTCTGAAATAGTGTATCCTGACGATGCTTTTTCCCATCAGATTTCTAGTCCGGTGTTTATTCTCCAAAAATTATGAAACATGCAAAATAAGATAAAATAACATAAGTGATGCATCATAACATGAAATATATTGATGAATAACAGAAAATAACAATATAAAACAGTGATGCAAAATGGACGTATCAATATGCTACGTGTTTACTTCACACTTTATGCCTTTTTATCGACTAGGAAAAATGCCCGTGTGTTGCGACGGATGATAAAAAAAATTATAATGTAGAGGCGGACAAAATAAATCCTCGTTGGCGACATTGTAGGAGCACTGTGTCATATGACTTTGGGCGCAACGACATAGGGTGAATTTATTTTACGTTAAGTCGGTGCATCATTCTTTGTATGGTTGTTATGTATCATATCACTACAATAGAAGACCGGAAAATATGTCCGTGCCTTGCTATGGGTTGATTCAAGTGTTACAGCTTGATTTTTATGAAATAATTGTTACCCCATGTAGAATTTTATTACCAAAAGAACAAGAATATACATAGTCATATGTATGTCTTGCTCTTTTTATGAATCTTGTTATAAAAACTAATCACTACTTTAAATTGTAATGCAGATGGTTACGGCAACAGAGGAACTAATAGTGGAAACATCATATGTTTCTTATACTTACATCTAAATTAATTAGAAGGGTACCAATAACTACATCCTCTCGTCCTACAATAAAAATGATCAAATTTCACGTATGGATCATATACATTCTCAAACTATTTCACTTTAAGAAAGATGAAATATACTCTTATAATAACTACGTCCTCTCTTTTTTATAAATACCAAATATGATTGCAAGAGCTCACTGGCCTCTTCGAGATGTTTCTCAAGAAAAAACATGATCATATTGTAGGATAAAGATAGAGGCAAGCACTATGATTCTAAAGCACCGACTGCATATGTACAATTAGTTTGTTCGATAAATGGAGATACTTATTGGTTTAATCTGAAGATCATTGTTACGTGGTATGTATCCTCTGATCTTTTGAAATTTGCACTGAAGGTATAGAGAACTTATATCAATGGACTAATACTTAAAACCTAAAGAAGAAGAAGACGACGACGACACAATACATAAGATGGTACCATGTTTATTTTAGAACCTCGATTCTACACGTAAAAAGAAGTACGGGGAAAACAAATAAGTATGGTAATATCTACAGTTAATGGGTGTGCTATAGAAGGTCCATCGCAGCTTCCCTACAAAATAATGGGATGGCATCACCCTGGTTGTTAATTTAATTAACTAATAGTGCCATATTTGAGGTATGACACTTGAGAACCACAGCCAGGAATTAAAAAGAAAGTATTGTTGAATTACTCGAAGTTAACCTGAAAACTATGCTCCAATTTTTCCTTATAGGACTGAAATTGCACTGATCATATCTGTAGTAGGGCCAATGTCCATATGACCGGTGTTATTTGGGAATTTTATCAAGCGAGAAGGTCTGGTACTAAAATTCAGAGAGAGGGAGTCGAGCTATAACGAACATCAGAGATTGGATAATTCTTGAATCTTGTCACAACATGGTGGAGACTATACATGGGAGGCAGCCTTGACAGATGAAGAAGAACACTGCCAGCCGCTAGGCCAAGCTGTCTCTTCTGCCAATGGGTTCAGACTTACCATTACTCTGGCAGGCCGAGAAATCGTCCACCGTGGGGGGCGCCGTCTTGCCAAGGTGTGACAACCGCAAGGGTGGCTGAGGGACCGTCCAACTCAGCCTGGAATGGACAGCTTTGGCGGAGCAGCGGAGCGATTGCTACAGCGTTACGGAGAGGGCTGCCGCCTGGGTCGGGATGTGGCATGTTAGCAGCCCGGCTACAAGGAAGCACCTACCAGAGGAACAGGCCGGCCCAGGAAGGCGTACGAGACGGCCCAACCCACGTGTGACTGGTGGAGACTGGACTCACTGACGATAAGACCGCAGCGCCCGATCCGAGGAAGGCATCGAAGATCGATCACGAACCTGACGGCGGCGGCTACCTACTCCCACCTGGCTCTAACCCCTTCCCCAATTCTTGCTTCTTCCTTTTAGCTCGTTGAGCTTGTATCCGATCGGAACCCCTTGTACTCTGAACTCGTGTGAGAGCGTGGATTCAAACAAGAGAGTAGTGAGGTGTTAACAAGTGGTATCAGAGCCACCGATTCCTTGGAAAATCTTCGCCCAATTCGCTTCCAGTCTCAGATCTGGCGGCATCGATCATCGAGACACGCCACCAAAAGGCAAATCGCCTAGCCGCAGAAGCCATGGAGCCAGTCACCATGACTGGAATCCGCGACCTCCTCAAGGAGCTCAAGGAAGAAATTCGCGAAGAAATCCAGGGCGCTGTCGAAGTGGAGATCGCCAAACTGACGCCGGGCCTCAACCGGCAAATCCAGGGGCTCCAGGTCGCAGTCGAGCTCCTCCAACAACAGGCGTACCGCGACCAGTTCCACGACGCGGAGGAGGCGTCGGCGAGGGATCCCATGGATCCGTCGCTGCCGAAGATCGCGGCCACCGTCCGCGACTTCAGGGCAACCTCTCCTCGGGCCGATGGCCACCGCAGCGAATCACCTCCACGGACGGCGGTTATCGGAGCCCTTGCGGCTTCGTTGACCCCTCCGGCCAACGGTACGGTCCCGATCCCAAATTCCCCATCTGCTCCTGCCCTGTTCAGCGGCCAGCAGCAACCGGCGATGCCGTTCCCCGTATTCGACGGCGAAAACCCACAACTCTGGAAGGATTTGTGCGAGCAATATTTTGCTGTTTTTGGCATTCAGGAACACCTTTGGGTTCAGATGGCTACACTAAATTTTTCACCCAACACCGCTGTGTGGCTTCAGTCTGTTAGGAAGAAATTGTTAGGATGTAGTTGGGATACTCTCTGTAGCACATTATGTGTTCGTTTTGGACGTGATAGACACCAACAATTGATCAGGCAGTTCTATGTCATTAGGCAAAAGGGTAGTGTCCAAGAGTATATAGATGAATTTGAAAATCTCATGAACCAATTATTGGCTTATTCTGACTAAATTCATCCGTATTATTTTCTGATGAGGTTTATTGGTGGCCTTCGAGCGGATCTTCGCACAGCAGTGATGGTGCAGAGACCTCCAGACCTGGATGCAGCTTGCGCCCTAGCAGTGGTACAAGAAGAGGTACAAGAAGGGATGAATCGTGACTATGGGAGATTCCAGGAACCAGCATATCGTGCAGCTCAACGCAGTCCCCAACAAGCAATTCCGCTGCAACAGTACAGGCCCGCTACTGCACCAGCGGCAGTGGACAGACGTGGCGTCGAGGCTGCTCGAGCTTCAAGGCCTACGACAACATCATCCAAGACTGTTCCCACTGCACCTAATCAACTGGATACATTACGTGCTTACAGAAGGGCTCGGGGCTTGTGTTTCAAGTGTGGAGAACGTTGGGGGCCAACACATTCTTGCCCAGCAACAATTCAGATGCATGTCCTCGAGGAACTCATGGATTTTATTGGGATCTCTGAAGGTGACAGTGAAGAATTTGTGGTGCCAGTGGAAGAACCAACAGATACAGCCTATGCAATTTCTCTCCAGGCGTTCAACGGTAACGACGCCGCGATACTACTGCAGATAGCAGCGACTGTCCAAGGCAAGGAGGTGGTCATCTTGATCGATTCAGGCAGCTCCACATCGTTCATGAATGCCAAGCTGACAGAAGGAATCCCAGGAGTGCAACCATTGGTTAAGCAAGCTCGAGTCACAATAGCAAATGGAGCGGAGATATTCTGTGTGTCTGAATTACGCGACTGTGTTTGGCAGACTCAAGGGCATCAGTTCACCACGACATTCAAAATTCTTCCGTTGGGTGGGTTTGATATAATCCTGGGCATGGATTGGCTTGAACGTCACAACCCTGCCATTGATTGGGTGACCAAGGAGTTCAAGATAAGAATAGATGATACTGTCATTTCTCTGCAAGGCCAACATCTTCCATCATCTGCTTGTGCTCACATATCGATCGAGCAGCTGCAACAGCTGGTGCACAACGGAGAAGTAGAGCATCTGGTCTTCGTTCATGAGTCTCAGTCAAAAGATAATGGTGATGAAATCCCTGTAGCAATTCAAGCTATTGTCGAAGAATTTCGCGAATTGTTCCAGGATCCTACTGGCTTGCCCCCGAGACGCTCGTGTGACCACACAATCCCTCTCATGCAGGGAGCGCAGCCAGTTAACACCAGGCCGTACCGGCACTCACCTGAATCAAAGGATGAGATCGAGAAGCAAGTCGAGGAACTTCTCAAAACTGGAGTGATACAGAAGAGTGCGAGTTCTTTTTCTTCTCCGGTGATACTTGTGCGCAAGAAAGACGGGCAATGGCGCATGTGTATTGATTATCGCAAACTGAACGCACTCACCACTCCTGTCAAATTCCCAATACCAGTGATTGATGAGCTATTGGATGAACTTGCTGGGGCCAGTTGGTTTACTAAATTGGATTTACGAGCGGGGTACCACCAAATCAGACTGGCAGCTGGAGAGGAGCACAAGACGGCCTTCCAGACACACTCAGGGCACTACGAGTATACGGTCATGCCCTTTGGGCTAGCTGGAGCCCCAGCCACCTTCCAGGGAGCAATGAACTCCACACTGCAGACAGCCCTACGCAAGCACGCGCTGGTGTTCTTCGACGACATCCTCGTCTACTCCCAGACATTGGAAGCTCATATCACTCACCTGCGGGACATCTTCAGTCTGCTGCAACGTGATCAGTGGAAGGTGAAGCAATCCAAATGCTCGTTTGGTCAGCGTTCGTTGTCGTACCTAGGGTTCCTCATCAGTGAGCATGGAGTAGCTACTGAACCAGACAAAGTGCGCAGAGTCGAGCAGTGGCCTACACCTCGTAACGTGAAGGAACTCAGGCAATTCCTTGGGCTTGCAGGATATTACAGGAAATTCGTCAAGCACTATGGGATCATTGCGCGGCCACTGACCAATCTGCTGAAGAAGCACACACCGTTTATGTGGACGTCCGTCTGCGAGGTGGCGTTCAACACTTTGAAGCATGGCCTCATCCACGCCCCCGTGTTGGCGCTGCCGGACTTTTCACGTGTCTTCACTGTGGAAACAGATGATAGTGATACGGGCATTGGGGCAGTCCTCCAACAAGACGGTCACCCGCTAGCCTACTTGAGCAAATCGTTGGGTCCACGCAACCAGGGTCTCTCCACATATGAAAAAGAGCTGATGGCTATCCTGTTTGCTGTCGAACACTAGCGACAGTATCTACAGAACGCTGAGTTTGTTATCAAAACCGACCAGCGTAGCTTAACACACCTGGAGGAGCAGCGTCTTCACACGCCCTGGCAGCAGCGGGCCTTTACCAAGCTATTGGGGCTCCGTTATCGCATATGCTACCGCAAGGGGGTTGACAACGGTGCTGCTGATGCGTTATCACGACGTCCGTATGATGACTCTGACACTCTGAATGCAATCTCGTTCTGTCAGTCTGACTGGTTGGAGCAAATCAAGCAAGGATACATGACAGATGCGGCCACAAGCAAAATTATATCAGAACTGAAGGAACTACCAGGGTCGCACAAACACTTCTCGTTTGCAGATGGGCTCCTCCGTTACAAGAGGAGGATTTGGATTGGCCACAACGCTGACCTACAGCAGCAGATGTTGAAGGCGGGCCATGATAGCGAGATCGGTGGACATTCAGGAGCTCCAGCCACATATCAGCGACTGCATTCAGTCTTTGCTTGGCCTCGTATGAAATCCCTGGTGAAAGACTACGTCCAAGCGTGCGCCACATGCCAGAAGGCTAAACCTGATCGACACAAGTACCCTGGACTGCTTGAACCGCTGCCCGTACCTGATCAAGCATGGCAAATGGTTTCCTTAGACTTTGTGGAAGGCCTGCCACAATCTGGCCGTTTCAATTGCATTCTAGTGGTCGTCGACAAATTCTCCAAGTATAGCCATTTCATCCCCTTGGCTCATCCCTTCTCTGCTTCCCAGGTAGCAACAGCCTACATCGACAATGTGTACAAGCTCCACGGTATGCCAGACTCCCTCATTTCTGACAGAGATCCTGTGTTCACGAGCCGGTTCTGGCGTGAGTTGTTTCGGCAGACCGGCACGCAGCTGAGGATGAGTACAGCCTATCACCCGGAGACGGATGGTCAAACCGAGAGGGTCAACCAGTGTATGGAAACGTTCCTTCGCTGTTTCGTGCATTCCAGCCCAAAGAAGTGGAGTTCCTGGTTACCACTAGCTGAATTTTGGTACAACACGGCGTGGCACAGTGCACTTGGACGCTCCCCATTCCGTGTGCTCTATGGCCACGAACCACGTCACTAGGGGATTGAAGCTGCAGATGCTACTCCAGTAAACGATCTCAATGCCTGGCTGGAAGAACGCAAGGAGATTTCTAGCCTCATTCGTTTGCACCTGTTGCGAGCGCGGGAACGAATGAAGCAGCAGGCAGACAAGTCGCGATCTGAGCGAGTGTTCGCGGTGGGCGATGAGGTCTTCATTAAGCTGCAGCCTTACGTTCAAAGCTCGGTGGCGAACCGCGCGTGCCATAAGCTGGCTTTCAAATACTATGGTCCCTTTCCCATCACGGAGCGGATCGGGCAGGTGGCCTATCGCCTCAAGCTACCAGAAACATCATCCATTCACCCCGTCTTCCATGTCTCGTTGTTGCGCAAGGCCGTGCACTCCAAAGATCAGGTAATACCTGTCCTGCCTGATGATTCTAACCAGTTCGCAATTCCAGTTCAGGTGCTTGGCGACAGAACGAAGCTCAAAGCCAATCGTGTCGTCGATCAAGTGCTGGTTCGTTGGTCTGGGGGCTCGCTCCCAGAATCATGGGAAGATTTGGAGAATTTGCGAACTCAATTCCCGCACGCTCCGGCTTGGGGACAAGCCGATGCTCAAGGAGAGGGGGGTGTTAGCAGCCCGGCTACAAGGAAGCACCTACCAGAGGAACAGGCCGGCCCAGGAAGGCGTACGAGACGGCCCAACCCACGTGTGACTGGTGGAGACTGGACTCACTGACGATAAGACCGCAGCGCCCGATCCGAGGAAGGCATCGAAGATCGATCACGAACCTGACGGCGGCGGCTACCTACTCCCACCTGGCTCTAACCCCTTCCCCAATTCTTGCTTCTTCCTTTTAGCTCGTTGAGCTTGTATCCGATCGGAACCCCTTGTACTCTGAACTCGTGTGAGAGCGTGGATTCAAACAAGAGAGTAGTCAGGTGTTAACATGGCAGATGCGGCACCGCTCTGCCTCCTCCTCTTCGTCTTCGTCTCTGGAGTCGTCCTTCGTGGGGAGGGACTTCTTTCTACCGTCACCGACCATGGCCTCATGCCACAGAGCTTTCAGGTCGGCTATAAGCATCTCTATCGTCCAGCTTGTTGCTGTATACAGAAATCAATCGGTTCCTTTTTGGATAGTTTTACAGAGTCCACCATCGATGTGACCTGTGAGGGGCCAGATGGAGAGGCGCGGTGCGTAGTAGGGCTGTTGCCTCCATCAGCAAGATTGGGGCTGTGGCGAGTCGGTTGTTTCCCTCCATATCTCCATAGTTTGGGCGTGCAGGGGAGGGGTGCGCAGTTTGCACCACTGCCACCGGTAGGAGAAGGTCCGTCCTAAGCCACCTCCTCTGCGTCGCCTCAAGCAGCCGCCCTTTTTCCCCTAGGACCACCTGGCCATGCACGAGTCCGCCCAGTACTCCGCGATAACAACCTGTCCGATGAATAGAAGAAAAGGGGGGAACAGACAGAACAAACAGAGCGAGGTGAGCAGGTAGGAAAAAGACACAGGGACGAAGCGGTATGTAACTAACCAATGGTAGTAGTGGGTAATTGTTTTGATCTTCGGGGGCGGTTCCAATGACCTACCAAACCAAACCAAACCAAGGAAGACTTAACGCGAGTTCTTGTTTTCTGCAGTTTTTAGTTTCAGAAAAGTTCTTCTGGAAATATTCTCGAAATTGGACGATTCGAAACCCGAAAGACTTAGAAATCTGACGCGCACACGGAGTTCGAAGGGGACCCGGAGGGGTCCACTGGGGACTCACACCATAGGGCGGCACCCCCACCCTCTGGCCACGCCTGGGGTGGTGTGGGCCCCTGGCCGCCCATCGATGTTGTCCTCTCGCCCATTTATACCTCTCTGGAGGTTAACCTAAAGACCCGATCATTTTCCACCAAAAACATCCGCAACCGCCGTCATCGCCAACCGTAGTTCGGGAGGGTTCTTGAGCTCTCCCCAGCACCCTGCCGGGAGGGGGAATCATCACCGAAGGGCTCTGCAGCACCATGCTCGCCTGCGGAATAATGCGTGAGTAGTTCATCCTTGGACTATGTGTCCATATCAGTATCTAGATGGTTGTTCTCTCCTCTTTGTGCCTCATGTTTAGATCTTGTGAGATTCCTAACATGATCAAGATCATCTTATTGTAATGCTACATGTTGTGTTTGCTGGGATCCGATGAATATTGAGTGCTATGTACAATGATTATCAATCTATTGATATGTCATAAACGTATCCATAATTTCTGATGTTCCATGTTGTTTTCATACTATATGCTACATGTTTCCTTTACATTTTATGCCCTTTTAATCATTTTTATGGGACTAAAGTATTGACAAGATGCCACAGAGTCAGTTCCTGTTTTGTGTTGTTTTTAGTTTCAAAAAAGTTGTTCTGGAAATATTCTCTGAATTGGACGACTCGAACCCCAAAAGTCTTATAATTCTCGGAGGATCAACGTAGTCCAAAAGATACCCGTAGAGGGGCAGAGGGGTTACCACACCATGGGTGGGCGCGGGTCCCCCTGGCTGCGCCCAGGGGTGGTGTGCCCCCTTGCTGCCCACTGACATCGCTATTTCGCTTATTTAATCCCTCGATGCATAAACCCTAAATATATCATCCCCCTTCCACAAAAAGTTCCGTAGCTCCTCCTCCGCTGCCGACAAGTTTCGGGGGACATAAGTCTTTGTTCCGGCACCCTGCCGGGATGGGGAAGTGCCCCTGAAGCCATATCTATCGACTCCACCGCCATCTTCATCGCCGTTGCTGTCTCCTATGATGAGGAGGGAGTAGTTCTCCCCCGGGGCTGAGGTCTCTACCGGTAGCTATGTGTTTCATCTCTCTCCCATGGTGTGATCTTTATGTGATCATGAGCTTTGTAATCTAGTTGAATAAGTAGATGTTACTCTTCTTCTGTCATGCTACTCAAGTGGTTTTGTTATGAGATCTCCGTAGACACTTTGATCACGGTGTAAAGGTGACAATGTGTGCACCGTGTGGTTTAGCATAATATTTATATCTTGTGTTGGATGACCCTATGAAATTGTGGCGTTTGTTTAGTAATAATTTAGGGCGCTCATAGTGACAGCGTGGGGTGCCCTAGAGAGGGAATACAGACTTGAGGAGTGTTGTTACAATCCTACGCATGGATTGGAGTTTGTTATCCGACCGGAGAGTGGTTCGGAGTAGCATAGTGAAGATATGATATTTATGCATTAAGTTATGTCATTATTGTTTAGAGTGTTCACTAGTTAAAGTATGATCTCTAGGCCTTGTTTCTAAGCATTGAAACACCGTTTACAATTAGTTCTGCTACATGTTTGCTTGCTGCCATTTTTATTTCAGATTGCTATTATCACTTATAATCATCCATATTACTTGTATTTGACTATCTCTTCACCGAACTAGTGCACCTATACAACTGACAATTGAATTAGGTGTGTTGGGGACACAAGAGACTTCTTGTATCGTAATTGCAGGGTTGCTTCAGAGGGATACCTTTGACCTCTTCCTTCCTGAGTTCGATAAACCTTGGGTAATCCACTAAATGGAAACTTGCTGCTCTTCTACAAACCTCTACACTTGGAGGCCCAATGATGACCCACAAGTATAGGGGATCGCAACAGTCTTCGAGGGAAGTAAAACCCAAATTTATTGATTCGACACAAGGATAGCCAAAGAATATTTATATGCCTTAACAACCGAGTTGTCAATTCAGCTGCATCTGAAAGTAGACTTGCTCGCAACAATTTATGAGGGGTAATAGTTTTATAGCAGCAGTGGAAAAAATAACAAAAGTAGTAAAACAGTAACATCAGTAGCAATCGCGAAAAGCAGCAATATGGGAAGTACCGTAGGCATAAAGGGAATGGATGGACGGGCGTTGCATGGATAACATAGGTGTCGTGGGATAATCACGGCAGACGTTACCGGGGGTAACTGATCTTGGGGCAAGACGATACAGGCGTTTGGGAGAGGGTTTAGCTCAGAGGAAAACATGATGGAACTCGATCTGGTAGCCGGCAATCAAGTCGCCGAGTCTCCGATCTCGATATATTAACTCAACTCTTGTGTTACACTGGATGCTCGATATCAAGCGATATTGCTAGAACTCTTGGATCTCTCTTAACCTAGCTTAGGGGCCGGTTTATAAAGCACCCGAACCCCCTGACTTGCCCTCCAAGGCGCACCCTGAATCCTACCCGGACACTGCGTATAAAACCCTAACTTTCCTTACCGCAACCCACAATCCGGGTTACGAGGCCTACAATCTTGGGCCTTCTAGAAGTTCTTTTATGCTTAGCCGGATCTTGCGCAACGTCCTTTGGGCCGAATTGCACCTTGGAGTCGGCCTACCGGGTTATCATCCCTCCATCAGTAGTCCCCAGAATAGCTTGGGCTTCACAGGATCCTCTTTGAAGCGCACGCTATTCCCTGCAAAATTATCAAACTTACAAGTTCAATGGAGGCCGGGTTACATTGCTTTGATAAACAACTAGGCCTAACTCCACGGCGGCCATATAGTAACCCGGCTTCTTCCAAATCTCTTGCCTAACTTTCCGCGCCAGCACCTTGACAAAAATGTCAAAGATCCGGCTTGCTTTACTCGATAATTGACCCTGATGTTGCGGAGAAGATCTCCTTCTCATTTTTGTCCGGATATCCCGGCTAGCACTTAAAGCATATCTCACAAAATCCAGGCAAATAGCCGTTAACCCAAAATTTCCGGCTGCCACCCATTGGACTAGGTTTATCCACCCACACCCTTATAAATAAGTGCTTAGAGGTAAACCCAACCACGATGGCTCATTTCCCCCTTTCCTCTTTCTCTTCGCCTCCGCACCCAAACTCACAGAACATCATCACGGAGACTTCACGCGTGTCACCAGAGCCAATCTGCCGCCGGCTGCGCTCCGCCACGGTTCGCTCCGTGCCGCCGCCAAGATCCGCCGCCGCACCCCCGACCTGCCCGCCGGGAATCGCAAAGGGGCACCAAGCTTGTGCTATTTGCCTCCGTCGGGCTTCACTTCGATCTCCTCCAGTAAGTCTCTCATACCCATTAACTTGTGCTTGCAATTTTCTCGATTTACTTCAGATTAGATCTAAGTCAACCCGCCGGTCATTTTTCTGGTCACGCCGAATTAGGTCGCTCGAATTCATTCTAACTCACCCAACGGATTGAATATAGACTTCACTTTACTCCCCTACTGCCCATAGTCACTAATTTCACCACAAATCTAGAAATGGAATCTCCAATCTAGGCTCGGGCCGCCCAAAATTTCCGCGCTTGCCGTTGATACCCGGAAAATTCTCTTCTCCCGGCTCTTTTGTTTGCAGTAGATACAGAGGTAACCATCCATCTTCCCCAAACACCTTTCAACACGTAAACCCTTCATAGTTTTTGTAACGATATTTGATACCCGGATAACTTGTAACCTTGCTCCATAGAATGATACTCGGATAACTCTTTGCTTCCATGTTTTCTTGATATCCCTCGCAAATATTCGGATGACTCATGGTTTCCGAGTCTTATTTCTTGTACCCTTCTATCTTGTGCTTTGCAGGTTAATCTCATGGCTCCCAAGAGGCAGGGGAAACAGCCGGCCAAGGCCAAGACCACCAACTCCATATCCGCCAACTGGGCGCGGTCCACGGTTACGAAGGCCAAGTTAGAAGAACTGGCCGAATTAGGAGTCCTCCCCTCTCAAAAGGAGATCCATTGGAGGGTGCCGGGTGACGAGACCCGGCCCACGCCTGCCAATGATGAGGTAATATGCTTTGTAGAGCACGTGACCCGGGGGTTCCGTCCTCCGGGTCACCCTTTCTTTCGAGATGTTCTGAGCTACTATGGCCTCCGGATATTTGACATAGGGCCTAACTCTGTGTTAAATATTTCCCACTTCATTGTTCTTTCCGAGTCATACTTGTGCACTCCGCCAAGTTTGGCTCTCTTCATCGAACTTTTCCAGTGCAAACCATGCCGCGAAAGCGGTGACGGGGAACTTCTCGCTTGCGGCGGGGTCTCTATCCAGCGCCGCAAGAATTCTCTAATGCCACCCCTCACTCTTAACTCCCACGTCAAACACTGGCAACTTTCATATTTTTATTGCCGGGACACCTCCCCTCCCGGCGAAAAGAGGTTGCCGGGTTACTCAGAGGGCCTCCTCGATATCTCCGAGACCTTCAACGCCTTTGCCCCTGACTCGGACAGGGAGGCGATTCAACCTTTATTGGCCAAAATAACTGTTCTCTCGGCCCAAGGTCTTATTGGGCTCAACCTGGTAAAGACTTGGGTCGATTTCCGAATCCAACCCAACTCCATCCGCACAAAGTTAATGTGCGAGTATTCGGGGCATACCACGGACTCGCTCCGATACTCCACCAATAGCTTTGCAGCCGGAGATACCAACAAGACTATCAAGAGCTTCTTGACAGAGAAGTTGGAGGTAATCCGGAATATAGCTGGGTTAGAACCCTTCACGCGTGAGAACCTGGCCCCCAAGGTAAAGACTTGGCTTCCATATATTTACCTTCACACTTTCCACTCGATATGGCCAATAACCTTTATTCTTATATCTTCATCTCAGGCCGATGATCCTTTTTGGAAGATTGAAACTCCTCCTAGCTCTGAAACTCCAGAGGAGAAAGAAGACGCTGTTAACTCGGATGAAGGTACATTTCGAGTTTCACTTAGCTTTTTTGAAATTGCTATTGCTCGTTATTCATTTTCCGATTGTAAATCCTGATAACTTTCAGAACAAGAAGAGAAGGACGACGAAGAAGAAACTGAAGGCAAGGTGGAATCACCGAGTGACGAGGACGACGCTGAGCCAACAGTCAAGGTCGGAGCAAAGAGAAAACCCCAAGGGGTCGTCTTCAAGGTTCCATACCTTTTCCTTGCCTCTAAACCATATTTCTTTGATAACATGCACGAGCTAAACCGGAAATTATCCACTTGGTCGTATTTGAAGGAACCGCTCGTGACCAAGCGTCGGGTGACTCGGAACTTTCCGGGTGATGGCGCTCTTAATCCGGGCATTTCGTCGTCTCCGGCTCAACGCGCTGGTATTTGACTAATTCCTTCTTGGGTATCAAAGCCTTTCTGAACCATCCCCTTACAGGATAATCCTATGTCTTGCTTGATGTTTTTCAGCTTCATCCGGGTCCAGCAGTGAGCTCCCCACGGACTACGTGGTGAACCCCGGGTAAAGTTCCTTTCCTGATGCCTTAACACTTTTTCATCACTTTTTCCCAGCTATACGTTAACTGCTTTACTTATACTGCCCGCAGGGCCACGATCACTGTCAGCGACGAAGATGATATGGAAACTGACGACCCGGGTAAGGAGAACCTGACTGATGATATGCATGCCGCAGCTGGCGGAGAAGAACAACAAGTGTCACCAATAAACCCGGCCGACCGAGAGGCCGAGTATCCTATAGCCTCGCACGTACTCGAGGAGGAAGAAACTGCGGGCTTGGGCACGGGAGGAGGGGCACTAGACTCCGATACTCGGACGACCCGTATACCCTCTTTCAAGAAGAGAGCCCCTTCTCCAAGTCCCCAAGATCCCGGGTCTTCCCATTTGGGCAATGATACTTTTGACCAGATGATGAGAACTCTCCTTGCTATGAAGGCCTCGGAGAGAGATGTGCTAGAGCGCATGGCAGCGGAGCACCAGGTAATGTTACCTAATATCTCTTCTTATCCATCTAGTCCCCAAGTGCCGAGTATAATTTGTTGAATTTGTGCTCGGTATTCTGCACGATAATCGGCTTGCCATGATACCCGACTAATTCTTATACTTTGGTTTCTCACAGGCTCAGGCCACCCGGTCTGATGAACTTTTGCTCAAGACCGAAAAACTGCTGCTTGCCGAGGTAAAGCGGAGAGAGGCCCTTGAGGATGAAGTGGAAACTTTGAAGAATAATGTTTCCAAATATAAGAAAAGGTGCACCACTGCTCGAACTGCCCTGAAAAAGCTGTCGGAGCAAATTACCGATACTTATCGTATCTTGCTTAGTAAGTTTCTTGCTGCTGACTGCTTTCATGCCTCTATTTTGTTACATGATACTCGGAATTACTGATATGGCCTTTCTTTCTTTCAACTGCAGGTGCTAACCTTGCAACCCCAGAAGAAGATGCTGACTTTCTTTGCCGGCACCAAGTGGATATTGGATGCCGTGCAGTGGCCAACTGAGGTATATCCGGGTGAAGAAAATCTTATCCAAGCCTGCTCCACCGTGCCTGCATGGATCGAGATCTGGAAGCGCTCGACATGCCGGATTGGTATGACCCGGGCCTTTGCGCTAGCTAAGGCTTACTTCCCTAAGCTTGAGCCGGCAAAGGTTATATCCGGGTTTCCAGAATTCAAAGCGGATGGCTCCAAGTTTGGGCCCAAGGACTTCAAGGCCGTACAATCCGCGGTGCGCCACTCGACAACCACTTTGGCCGATAGTATGGATCTGCGTACGCTTATGAGTTCGTACGATGCTGAAGATAAAATCGTGAAGGAGGAATCACCCCCACCGTTCGACATTTTGGAGAAATGGGCTGCCGATTCGGCCAGGAAGAGGGAAGAAACCGTGAAGAGGGAGGCCGAGTTAGGATCAGAGCCAACCACCTCTACACCGGCTGTCCTCCCGCCTGTCCGTCCTGATGCGAAGAATCCGGGTAACGATGCCGGGAGAGCTGCAGAGCAAGCCCAGGACCAAGACCCGGAGGGCAAGGGCAAGGGTGTGGACCCTATTCAAGAAGACGAGTAAACAGATGCCATCACGATACCTTGGTCGTTTCGATGCTCTTGTTCGAAACAGATGTTCCTTTGTCGGTGCACCTATGCACCTTTGATACTAGTACCGAGATTTGTAACGTACTTTAATTCCTTGATATACCTCGTGCCTCTTCTGGCCTCTGGATGAACTTGATATTTATCTGGTTTTTGGGCTTATTCTCGATATCCAACTTTCTTTATGGTTCCTTTTGTGAGACTCGGTTTCCGAGTTTCATGGATTTTGACAAGCGGACTTTTCTCTAAGTCCCCAAGTCCCCAAGACTCAAAATGCCGAGTCTGGGATGTATGGTTTTTCCAAGGGAACAAGTTGTTTGCTACTAAGCCCAAGCCCAGAGCCGTTCCACATAGGTATTGAAGTTATGCTTGATAGACGTTGAGTTTCCGGCTATTAGCCCTGTACTCTGCATAACTTGTGGTTTAGATGACCCTTTTGACTATCTTGTACTGTAAGCCGGCTTTCGCGTGGATACCATGTTGTTACATCTATACGAAAACAGGGTCAGGCAAGTCCCGTTGGGCTTCATGGCTGATTGTAATCGTAAGCGAGCAAATCATGCCACTTTAGTGCGAGTCACATCGAGCTTAAGTAAGAAAAGTCAAGAAAATTTGGCTCCTTTGTCCGGTTATAAGATTGCAGCCGTACTCGTTTGCGAGTAATCGGCCCTTATAACTCATAGGCATCAAGGCCGGGTCTTTGAGTTTGTAACTGTGCTATTCAAGCAATCAGCCCTCAAGACCTATATATATGCAACATACTTGATGATACTGATGTACTGATAATACTTATCTGCAACCGGAGTGAAGATCATAACAAAATGAGACTTGATAACCATCTCTTTATTGATACGAGAAAGTTTTGGGTCAGCAGGCCGCCTCATTAAAAACCTCCCAGTCCCCTTAGGTACCCTGGATAGGAAAAGAGTGCGTCTGGAACCTGCTGCCCGTTACATTGTTTTAGTTCTTCTTGGGATTCTGTCCGGAACTGACGTATTCGATGCACACTCTCCACTTGTTGATCTTTTTTACTATGAGTACCGGGTTTGCCAGCCAATCCGGATAAGGCGTTTCCATGACGCGGCTGGCTGTGAACGGCTGCGCAATTTCTTCTCTTGTGGTGGATTGTTTGAGTGAATCACCCTTGATGAAAGCCACCATCTTGGTATCTCGTGCTGCCTTGAGTTTTGCCCTTTCGCCTTCAGTACTCGGCTTTTTCAAGGCTGTTCTGTCATCCGAGTCTGCTTGAGCCCGGAAATATTTGAGTTCCTCTTTTCTACAAGCTTGTTCAGCCATTGCTGCATCTCCTTCATCGCACTCAGCCGCTATGTCCCGGCTTCCATGTATGGTGATGGTCTGTTTAGGACCCGGGATTTTTAGCTGTAGATACACGTAACACGGACTAGCCATGAATTTAGCTTAAGCCGGCCTTCCGAATAGCGCGTGATAAGGACTGCGCAATTTGACCACCTCAAAAGTGAGCCACTCAACTCGATAATTATCCTTTGATTCCCCAAAAGCTACCTCCAATGCGATTTTTCCCTCGGGGCACGCTGAGTGACCCGGCACTATCCCATGAAAAATTGTTGAACTTTTTTGTAGCTGAGACTCCTTGAGACCCATGCGTAGAAAGATTTCCCAATATAGTATATTGATGCTACTTCCGCCGTCCATCAAGACCTTTTTCAGCTCATACCCATTGACCTGCGGCGCAACTACCAATGCTAAAACTCCCGGGTGTTCTATTCTTTCCGGGTGATCCCTTCTGCTCCATGTTACATCCTGTTCTGACCACCTCAAGTATCTTGGAACAACCGAAGACACCGAGTTTACCGCCTGTTTCAGTATCTTCTTGTCCTTGTTGGAACTTCCTGTAGTATGCACGTGATATTGACCCAACTGCTTGGGGTTGGCCTGGAAACCTCCAGCTCCCCCCTGGTTGTTACCTTGATTTCCGGCTGCCGGGTTACCGGCTGGGGGTGGGCCGCTGCCCGGGTTTCCACCTGGACCCGGTCCTCCTCCCCGACCTGCACCTCGCATGGCTCTGCTCACTTCCTCATTCTTCCACCTCTGTAGGTCGGCGCACTGCTCCAAGGAGTGGTTAGCTGGCCTACCGTTCCTGCTGTGCTTCGGGCATGCCATTCTGAAGATGTCCCAATTATTACTCGGCCTTGGTGGCCCTTGATAGTTTCCTCCATTGTGATTTCCAGTATTGAAATTTCCTTCTGCCCTGGGTCTTGAAGATCCGGCTTCAGTGTTGGCGACAAACTCGGAGCCTCCCTCAAACGGGCGCTTGTTCTGGCTGTTGTTACCCGGCGCTGATCCATTGCCGGTTCTTCCATTATTACTTGTGTTTGCTTTTGCTTTTTTATCGTCAGTTTCCTCTTCCGTAGTGTCCGTTGCGGCATGTTTGTTGCATGCATCCATCAGTTCTCCCATCGTAACCTCCGAAGCATTCCGACTAGATTTCATGCGAGTTAACTTTTGTACTAAAGGTGTGTACTTGCAGGTCTTTGCCATAGCTTGCAGCGCATCCTTGGGCTGAATATCTGTAGACGAATGAAGTATTTCCATAACCCAGCGCACCCAGCTGCGCGCCGATTCTCCCTTCTTCTGAACGCATCGCTCTAGGTCATCAATAGTGAATAACTTTCTGCACGTCCCGTGAAAGTGCTTGATAAACGCAGTTTTCAATTCTCCCCATGATTTGATAGATCCTTCCGGTAGATTGGTGAACCATAACTTTGCTGCTCCCTCTGACATCATTAAATACATGAATTTGGCTTGAAGATTCTCGGACGCATTGCGAATCGACATGGCCATCTCATAACTGCTCAACCATGTTTCCGGATCCATAGTCGGCTCATAATTCACTACTTTACCCGGTTCTTTGAACTTTTCCGGGTAAGGCTCAGCCCTGATGCTATCCGAAAGACACTTAGGTCCTGCAAGAATGGTCGAAGCTGGTCTTACTCGGGAAACGTGTGATCCTGCAGGGGGTACAGCTGGACGCGGCACTGCTGGTGGCCCATGTACCGCAGACCCGGCCACGGCTCTCCTGGCTCTGGAACTGTCCACGATGGCCTGTGCTGCTGATGCTGCTGGTACTGCCTGAATGTGTGGAGGAGGCGGCATTTGCTGCTGCTCTTCCCTCCGCCGTGCCGAACTTGTCTGGATATTGCCGGCATTACCTCGCTGTTGGCTGACATATGGCGTCCCATGCATTCCACTTCTATGATCCGGGTAATTAACTTGTTGTGCCACCGCAGTGCGCAGCATATCTATTGCCCGCCGGGTCTCCTCTGCGTGGGGTGACTCTCTCACGGGGATTTGATTCAGTGCAAGCGTTGCCGCGTACACGTTGTCCATGGGATTGTTGTAATGACCCGCTGGTGTGTGAAAACGTGATGGTGGTGGTGGTGGCGGTACAGTATTGCCGGTAGTAACTCCAGTCTGTGGTACGGGTAAACCGGCCTGCGTGTCTACCGGTTGTACTCCTCTGGTTGTTGGCTGAGGGGCGGTTCCTTGATTTGCCGCTGGGATCGGCTGATCCTGAGGCGTGATAAATAGCGCAGCCGGGTTTATGACTCCTCCCAATGCTGGCAATCTGGTTTGGTGCCTTTGATGTATTCTAGTCGTTTCCTCTCGAAGCCGGGTTTCCAGTGCGTCCAGCTCGCGTTGTCGTGTGGCCATCCCTTGTCTTTCTGCTTCTACTTGCCTTCTCTGCTGCTCCAACGCACGACGGGCTACGTCCAAATCCCTAACACGTTCCGCCGCGTTCTCTGGAGTGATAACTGTGGCAAGAACTGTCGGATCTAGGATCAGATTGTTGTCGAACAGGGCCGGATGTTGTGGATTGGAAGGACCCGCTCCTGGTGTCCGGTTTGCTAGGAATCCAAACGTGTTCGCGTGTAACTCGTTTTCTGGCGCTTGACTGGTAACCGATGCCGACTCTCCGTCAACCTGGGCCAAAACCGTGTTTCCGTTAGCCGGTCCTTGCTGCCGGGTCAATGCTTGTGCTGCCCCGGCTGCGGCCGCGGTTACGTTCTCTTGGTTGAGATTGGTTGCGGGAGCCGTGTAAACCGCAACCCGGCGCACAATGCTTGGCGCGAATCCATACTGTTCCTCTTCGCTGCTGTGTTCCTCGTACCGGTTCTCTAGTAGGTGCAGGATAGATTCGGTATCATCTCCTTTCTCGACCCGGCCACGCGGGGTCCATGCCGGCTCCTCCGGCTGTTCCCACTTCGTGGTGGGCTCTTCTGTCGGGTTTGTTGTCCCGACTGATTCTTCTCCATCTGATTGGATATAGCTGGTCTTCCCTGACACAGAATCAAACCCAAAGTCGTCAGGGATCAAACCGGAAGTACGTACCATACCGATGAAGATGCTGATCTGGCCGATTGTCATGATAGATCCGGATTCGAGGTGATCCGACTCTGGCCCCCAGCCGGAATCGTCCACCATCTTCTCTCCTTCGTGGTCGATGTAGATCTCGCCGGTGACTAGATTCTCCATGCTCTTACGAGCTTCTCCCGTGATGTAAACACCTTTGGACGCAGGCCCCACGGTGGGCGCCAACTGTCGTGGGATAATCACGGCAGACGTTACCGGGGGTAACTGATCTTGGGGCAAGACGACACAGGCGTTTGGGAGAGGGTTTAGCTCAGAGGAAAACATGATGGAACTCGATCTGGTAGCCGGCAATCAAGTCGCCGAGTCTCCGATCTCGATATATTAACTCAACTCTTGTGTTACATTGGATGCTCGATATCAAGCGATATTGCTAGAACTCTTGGATCTCTCTTAACCTAGCTTAGGGGCCGGTTTATAAAGCACCCGAACCCCCTGACTTGCCCTCCGAGGCGCACCATGAATCCTACCCGGACACTGCGTATAAAACCCTAACTTTCCTTACCGCAACCCACAATCCGGGTTACGAGGCCTACAATCTTGGGCCTTCTAGAAGTTCTTTTATCCTTAGCCGGATCTTGGGCAGCGTCCTTTGGGACGAATTGCACCTTGGAGTCGGCCTACCGGGTTATCATCCCTCCATCAATAGGTCATGTAATAATCTAACACGGGCATTGCAGATAATAATATAAAGCATCAAACATGTAGGAAAAAACCATATGCATGTGTTCCAATATAGTCATATGTGCTCGCGGTGAGAAACTTGCACACCATCTTTTGTCCTACCAGCCCGTGGCAGTGGGGCCTCTAGGGAAACTACTGGTAATTAAGGTACTCCTTTTAATAAAGCACCGGTGCAAAGCATTAACACTCCGTGAACACACGTGATCCTCACATCACAACCATCCCCTCCGGTTGTCCCAATTTCTGTCACTTTGGGGCCTCGGGTTCCGGACAATGACATGTGTAAACAACTTGCACATATGATCAAGAAACAATATTATACTCATGAGACAATAACATGTTCAGATCTGAAATCATGTCACTCGGGCCCTAGTGACAAGCATTAAGCATAACAAGTTGCAACAACGGTAGAAAACACTAACAATGGATACTAAGCACTATGCCCTAACAATCTGGCATTATTACATGATCAATCTCATCCAATCCCTTCCATCCCTCTCAGCCTATAGCAGTGTTTACTCACACATGGACGGGGGAATCATGGATGGCTGATGGAGAAGAGGTGGTGGTGTCAATGGCGATGATCTCCTTCGAATCCCCATCCCGGCAGGGCGCTACAACGGGAACTTCTGATCCCCGAATCGATGTTTGGGGTGGCGGCGGCGCTCTATTGTGTTGTTGTGGAATATGACGAACCCCCTGTCGTTTTAGGGTTGAGGGACATATGTAGTCGAAAGGGAAGTCCGAGGGGGTCCAGGGGTGGCCCACAAAACTAGGCGGTGCGGCCAGGGGGGCGCTGGGGGTGGTGTGGCCCCCTCATGGCTCCTCTCCTGGCCCCCTTCTGGCCCCGGGGTCTTCTGGTGTTTTAAGACCAATGGGGTCTTTTCTGGGCATTTTCCCGAAAGTTGATTTTTCTGCACAAAAACGAGACACCAAGGTAATTCCGCTGAAAACATCATTAGTCCGTGTTAGTGGAAAATAATAAGAAAAGTGTTCAAAAAAGGAGATACGTTTCGGATGTATCAACTCCCCCCAAGCTTAGCTTATTGCTTGTCCTCAAGAAATTCAGTGACAACTGAGTGCGATAAAAGACTTTTACGAACACATTTGTTTCATATGATGTAAATATACTCACTACATAATCAAGTGCTGAGGAAATTCATAATAAGATGTATGGAAAATAAAAGTCACCCAGCAGTTATGCAAACCATGAAGAGATGCCAACAAACTAAAAATAGACAACATGAAGTATATCAATCTATAGGATTGCAATGCTCATAATAGGGTATGATAAAGTGTACTCGCTTGCCCTTAATAGTGGAGAAAAACATATATGCCAAGGTACCTCAGAAGTTCAAATGAAGACTAGAAATATGGATATCAAAGATACAAGCATCAAAGTTATACCACTATCAACTGTGTTTTTGGACAAGCACATTACACTAAGAATAACAGCCATGCTCTCAAGAAGGTGCATAAAGTGAGAAGGTGAAGACTCAACATAAAAATAAAAGAAAGGCCCTTCGCAGAGGGAAGCAAGGATTAACTCATGTGCTAGAGATTTTTATTTTATTAAATAGAGGTATTGAAAACATTTTTGAGAGAGGTGTATGCTTATGTCAACGAATGGTAAACAGAAAATACAGTACGTCACAAGCCAACTAGACTTCACAAGAGCGGCTCCCATAGAAGGACGCATCTGGGTAGAAGTTCGTCCCTCTTTCTCTTTTGTTTACACAATTATGCTTTGACTGATAAATCAGGGGCAAAATAGCGAAGAGAATTTGTTGTAATACTTTGGGGTTGGGCACCCCGTTGCCGACTCTTCTATAATTGGATAAGAGGATGTAGCCACTAGTACAGGGTGTGAAATCCAATCAACAAGTGATATAAAGATTCTCTATTTACGTCCTCATGAGCTAAAACAGGGACACAAAACAGGAATAATTTTTAGCAGGTTTTAAAGGTAGCACACGAGAAATTTACCTTGAGTGGAAGTTAAATACCACCTATATAGGTATGTATGGTGGACACATTTGGTAAACTTTGGTTTTTTGGGAGTTGGATGCACGGGTAGAGCTCATACTCGGTACAGGTAAAGGCTAGCAATAGACGGGGAGCGACAATCAAGAGAGCAAAAACTGCCACAATCATGCTTGCGACAAAACAAAATTAACAGGGGCATAAAAGTGATACAAATACTCTGAGGCAAAATAAATCATCGAGGATTAAGTGACTTTTTGTTTTCAGTCATAGCATGCGTGAGCATGTGCCAGATCAATTCAAGCGAAACAATCAGAGGGAGATACCCCAAGGTCATACCCTTCTATGAATAAAACAATACAAGCAAACATTCATACGAAGCATCAATTAAATAACATATGAAACAATCAGAGGGATATACCACAATGTCATACCCTTATATTAATAAGTTGGAACTAACATGTGATAACACGAACTACCAAGCATCAATTAAAGAACATACACCTTACATGAACGGACTTATCATGTTCACACAACGAGTATATGTACAAAAATAAAACAAATAGAGTTCATACCAGCCTCTCACCACAACTCGGATTGTCGTTAATCGTCATTACTGCTCTTCGCTTGTGGATTGAATAATATAGAATGATAATCAAGCTCCATTGGAGACACAAAAGTCCGGTGAACTCTGCAACAAACTTTACAAAACCAAAGAAGAACAACAAATATTTTTGGGTTTTCGATTTAAAACAAGAACAGAATCAAGCAAGCAAACAAAGCAAAATATTTTTTGATTTTTGAATATTAAACCAAAACGAGAAAAAAAGCAAACCAACAAAAGAACTAAAGAAGCAAACAAAGAGAAACAACAGAAATATTTTTGGCCTTTTTGTGTTTTGGAAAACAAGAACAAAACAATAAAACAAAGAGAAATGAAAGAAGCGAAAGAAAACGAAAACATGGATATACAAAGAACCGACCGAACATGATATATAAATGAGTGTGATGTCGGTATACCTGCCCCCAAGCTTAGGGTTTTCGCCTAAGTGGAGATCAATCGTGGCGCGTGAAGTATCCCCACTGTGTTAGGTCATCCCTCGCATGGTCGTACTCGGGCGCCCAAGAGGAAGATGAAGCAGCGGGCGCATAGTCATAACGGGGTGCTGGTATGGGATCCCCGTGGCGTCGTAGGGCTGGACGAAATCACCATCGCCCCCCTCTCCGGCATCCTCCCCTTGCTGGGGGTGATTCTCAAGGTATGTGTCCAGCTCACTCTCAGAAAGCATCCATCCCTGCGTGCTATTAAGATTAAACAAAAGAGGTGCAGGCAAAAGTACTTTCCTAACCGTTTTAGTAACTCTCCACCTGGATGGTTTGGAGAAAGTTATTTCAAAAGATAAATTGTGCAAGTGAGCATGGGTAGAAAGAAACTTATGTTGAACCGTGGAAACAAGATCTAGCCTATCTAAAGGAAACTGCAGGGCTAGAGGGCGTGGATCCAAACCATGCAAAGCTAGCAAGCGCGAGGCAATAAGACCTCCACAAACTCCGCCCTTCTCATGCTTAAGCGAGAGAAGGTAAGCAATTAAAGCGCCAAAGTTATAAGACCTATCACATCTTAAGGAAGCTAAAATAAACGCCAAATCATAAACATATAGCTTGTTGGAAGTTTTTCTAGCTAGCACACATTTAGAAATAAAATAGGCAAAGTATCGAATGCTAGGGAGTTTTCTCATATTTTACCACTATCCCCTGTGAAGCTTCTGCTTTGGAAAATCTCCTCATATAATTCTAGCAGTGGTTTAGGCTGCCCTTTTATCTTCTCACAAGAACCCCACTCTGGTACCTGGATAGCTGCACAAAAATCACTGAAAGGCAGGTTTATAGCTTTATTGTAAATTTTATAGTGGACCATAGGGTTATTTGAGGACCATTTGAAATGGAAATATTGCACCACATACATAGTTAGTTTCACATGTTGGATAGGTTCATCCTCAATGAAACAGTCCAAGCCTGCATTATGCACAAGAGTGTTGAAATCCTGCAGAATTCCTGTAATCCTCATGAATTCCTAACACAGATAAATTGATGGGAACACTCTCTCTTCATGGTGCACGAGCATGACCTCATGCAACTCCAACTCATGCTGGTTTAGTTGATGAACATTGTGCTCCATCTCTGAAATTTTTCAACAATCACTACAAAAATTAATTTCAAGCAACTATAAGGTGGAAACTACCATAGGGACTTATATGAGAGATAAACATGCATAAAAACTACATTATTTCTACTCAAATCAAGCATGCAATTTCACATAAGCTGTCACCTACAGTACCAAAATACTCAAGAAATACTTCACCAAATAAAATTCTACTTGGATCATCGGAGGAGTCACATACAGGAGATCAAACACACCAAATCTTAACACAAATGATGGGCTGAAGAAGGATATCAAAAATCCAGAGGAAGAACAGAAAGAACACGGGTTCCAGGAAATGTTTTTATTTTGGGACGTGAGAGAGAAGACTTTGGCAGGGGAGAGAGTTAGTGGGGGCCAGGGGGCCCCATACCATTTGCTGGCACCATCAGGGGCTGGCCGCGCCACCACATAGTGTGCCTGACTGGTGGGTCTCCCTGGGGCCTCCCATGTGTCTCTCTTCCTCATTTTGACGTAAAAATTTATTATAATTTTTCTGGATTTTTTCGAGAAACTTTAGTTTTGAGGTATTTCCAGAATTTTAATAATTAATAAAAACCAGAAAACAAAAGTGAAAAGGTGGAAAACAATACCAAAACCAGAACTATAGAGGTTCTATGACACTCTAATGAAAAAATATCCAGAGAAAACAAAGGTGGAAGTGGTGAAAACAAAAATATGGGTGGTGAAAGCATGCATAACCACAGTGACCAGGGTGAAAACGTGATGAAAACATGAATATGGATGATGGAAAACATGATTGTACTAAAGTAGCAATGTGATAACAGAAGGAAACATGGTGAAAACATAATGGGGAAGGTGAAAACATTGCCCACTTCATTTAAAATCATTTTTTAACAAGGGTGATCAAGTCTTGTTACCAGAACAATTTTCATATGAAGCAAAACTCTGCTAATCACTAAATAATTATGTTACCTCAACCTTGATAGACATAGTCCCAATCATAATAATTTCATATTCTTTTGGTGGTTCTGGAATGGGACGATAAAATTCTCCAATCTTGACGGTCTCAATATTTTCAATTGAATTTAAACCATATCTTCTATCAATCTTCTTGGGAAAATAAACAGTATGCTATTTATCATTAACATTAAAAGTTACTTTCCCTTGATTGCAATCAATAACAGACCTTGTAGTGTTAAGAAAAGGTCTCCCAATAATATTAGACATATTATCATCTTCAAGAATTTCCAACACAACAAAGTCAGTTAATATCAAACAATTAGTAGAAACTTGCACAGGAACATTCTCACATATACCAACAGGAATAGCAGTAGACTTATCAGCCATTTGCAAAGATATATCAGTGTGTATCAATTTTTCAAGAGAGAGTCTCTTATAAAGAGAGAAAGGCGTAACACTAATTCCAGCTCCCAAGTCACATAAAGCAGCTCTAACATAATTGCTTTTAATAGAACAATGGATAGTAGGAATACCAGGATCTTCAAGCTTCTTTGGAACCTTGCCATTGAAAGAATAATTAGCAAGCATAGTGGAAATTTCCTCATTAGGAATTTTTCTTTTGTTAGAGACAACATCTTTCATATATTTAGAATAAGGAGGCAATTTAATAGCATCGGTCAAAGGGATTTGCAAAAATAGGGGTTTCATCCATTCACAAAACTTGTTATAATATTCTTGTTCCTTTGATTTGTGTTTCCTATCAGGAAAAGGCATTGCTTTTTTGTACCCAAGGCTCTCTTTCATTACCATGTTTATTATTTATGAAATCCTCCTTAGTATACATTGCAGTTTTAGTTTGCTTTCCAGGTTCAGCTACATTTCTTCTTTATCAGAAGCATCACTTTTATCATTACCACTTTCAGTTTCAGCATCATAAATAGATATACTATTAGGATCTTTAGCAGGTTCAGGAGATTCTACAACATTTTTATGTCTCTTCTTCTTTTTCTTAGAAGGAGAACTATTATTTTTAGGTTGATGATAATCTTGTTCAATTCTTTTAGGATGTTATTCAGTATACAAGGGGTCCTGGGTAGAAACACCACTTCTAGTAATTATTTCACAAACATGTTTATCTCTAGAAGCATTAGCTAGCATGTCTTTTTCCACTTTAGTAAGTTGATCAATTTGAGTTTGAACCATTTGAAAATGTTTAACAAGCATTTAAACATCATTAGAGGTTCTCTCAATAATACCATGCAAATTATCAATAGCTCTAGAGTTTTCCATAAGGTGATTTTGCACTCTCCTATTAAAGTTGTCTTGCTTAACAACATAATTATCAAATTCATCTAAGCATTGATCAGGTGGTTTAGAATAGGTAATATCTCTATTATCAAAGTATTGGAGAGAGTGTACCTCAACAGTTAATGGATGAGGTAAAGGCTTACATAATTCTTCTATAGGAGGTAAAGTCTTCACATCTTCAGATTTAACACCCCTCTCTTTAAGAGATTTCTTGGGTAATCCATTTAAGGGAAACTTGATGCTCTTCTACAAACCTCTGCAATTGGAGGCCCAACATTGTCTAAGAGAATAGAAGCGCGCGTAGACATCATCTATCAATATCCTTTCATGTGTATGTTATTTATGATCTTGCATGCTCTCGGTTGCTAGTAGATGCTCTGGCCAACTAGATGCTTGTAATTCCTAGAGGGAGTATTTATGCTCAATAGTGGGTTCATGCCTCCCTTTCACTCACGCTCGAGTGACAGAAACGTAAATAGGCGGGGGATGTGCAGTTGCCATTAGGGAGAAAACAACGATGTTTACATTACACACTTTGCTTAATGCAATTATGTGTTGCTTGCAACTTAATACCCAAAGTTTGCTCGGATGACGCTCTGAGGGTGGATTATTAGTCATAGATGCAGTTGGATAGCGGTCTATGTATCTTGTTGTAATGCCCGCATGAATCACATAGTAATCATCGTGTCTTCCATATGCACTATTTGTAGCCTTTATATCTGTCAATTGCCCAGTTGTAATTTGTTTACCCAACATGATATTTATCTGTTCTAGAAAGACACCACTAGTGAACTATGGACGCTGGTCTATTTCCTATATACGGATAATACAACCACTGCAATCTCTGTTCTTATATTGTTCCTACTGTTTTACTACTGCCATCACTGTTCACTTTTCATCTACTGCAAACAAGTACTGTTTTCCACACCATACATTTAACCTCTTTGTTTCCAGCAAAACCGGTGAGATTGACAACCTAACTGCTTCGTTGGGGGCAAAGTGATTTGATTGTGTTGTGTAGGTTCCACGTTGCTTCTAAAACGGTAGTGCGCCCTACCACATCAGCTGCATCATCCTTCAGAAGTGATTTCTTTCTCCTACTGGTCGACTCAACCTTGGTTTCTTTCTGAGGGAAAACTTGGCGCTGCACTCTCCACAACCTGCGCTTGGGCTCTACCAACGAGCTTCAGCCATCAAGCTTTTCTGGTGCCGTTGAGGGGAGGAAGAGGAGTTCTTCAAGGGGAGTCTCTCACTTCCAATATCTTTACTTTGTTTTTGTTTTGCTTAATTTATTTTATTTTGTCTTGTTTGCTTCTCTTTATCAAAAAACACACAAAAAATAGTTCTTATTCTAGTTGGTTTTTTTATCCTGTTTTTAATCTTGCTAAAATGAGTACTCCTGATAACACTAAGTTGTGTGTCACTAGCACACACAACAGTGATTTCATTAGCACACCTATTGCTCCACCTGCTCCTACTGCTGATTTTTATGAGATTAAGCCTGCACTATTAAATCTTGTTATAAGAGAGCAATTTTCTGGTGTTAGTACTGATGATGCTGCTGCTCGTCTTAATATTTTTTTTTGAACTCTGTGAGATGCAAAAATATAAAGATGTAGATGAAGATATTATTAAACCGAAATTGTTTCCTTTCTCTTTGAGAAGAAGAGCTAAAGAATGGTTGTTATCTTTGCCTAGAAATAGTATTGATTCTTGGACTAAATGTAATGATGCTTTCATTGGAAAATAGTATCCTCCTGCTAAGATTATATCTTTCAGAAGTAGCATTATGAATTTTAAGCAACTTGATAATGAGCATGTTGCTAAACCTTGGGAAAGAATGAAATCTTTGGTAAAGAGTTTTCCCACTCAAGGACTGACTACTTGGATGATCATCCAAACCTTTTATGCAGGTCTGAATTTTTCTTCTAGAAACCTTCTAGATTCAGCCACTGGAGGAACCTGTCACGACCCCGGACCCAGAGATATACATACTGTTATGTGCTCCTAGACATGGACTCACAAGAGCTTCAGGGTTACCAGCCCCGGCCGCAACAAACAACGGCAGGCAGACTGGATTCATCGGCACGTAGTCCGGATCCCCAGTCTACTACTCCTTGTATCCATGCTAGTCATAACCAACTATGCATATCAAAGCGTCCACGAATCGAATGAAACTGAAAGAAACGGGACCAAAGCTATACAGAGCTGCTATGTGTCCAGAAAGTGCAACAACAATCGAGGGTTACTGGGGTTACCTCGCCCCAGGCCGATCAAATCGACAGGCGGGCTCGGACATGGATCATCGGCTCCACAACCCCTCGACTGCGACAACTATGCAGGCATAGCCAAAACTGTATAACAATGAGCTCGAATCCAACAACCGATCAAAGCAGTACTCTAAACAAGGAAGCTGTACTAAACAGGTGTTACTAGAGTATAGCTTACAATCAGAGGTCACATGACCCAACATTACATCAAACAACGGAAGGCAAATTATGTTGCTAATCAACAAGAACCAAAAAGGCCTAAGAGGCCGCAACATAAGGCGACGTCCCAGCCCATAGATTCCAGGCTGCCACCTGGGAACCCCAAACTACTCGTCGATGTCCACGCTGAAACACCACCGATGTGAGATCTTCACCTGAACCAAATTAAGCAAACCTGAGTACGGGATGTACTCAACAAGACTTAATTAACCTATTATATATCTGCTAACTTCAGAAAGGGTTTTATGAAGGATGTTTTGCGTAAAGCAATCTTTATTTTCCAAATAGAGGAGGAATAGCACGTCTCATAGAAGGTTTTCAAAACAGATGAGAAACTCACTACTGTAATCATCATCTTTTGAATCCACCAACATCATTACCAGCACCTCACACGCTACAAGGATCACCCCTCCCGGCATCTCCGGGAAGGCACCCTTCATCTATTGCCTCCATGTCTTGTCAACATCTTTTACGTCACGTTCAAGTTATCTATGACCTCGTGGCTTTCACCAAGTCGTCCTTAACCGTGGACACGGCTTTCCGAAAGATTTATCCCTGCAGGGTGGTACACTTTACCCACACGTACCATCTGACTCTTAACGCCACATGTACGCTCGTCCATGGAGCGCGGCAGAGGGTGGTTGGCCACGACGTTTACCTTGTCGAGCCCTATCCATGAGTCAACCCAAACAGGGCCACCCCGTCAACAGGGAGTTGGCCACCTCCTGACGGCACCTGTTCTGTGAGTCGGGAGCAAGATCCGTGTACGTCCATCACTTGTCCCGGTCACGCCCTAAACACCTCCAAAAGGTTTTTGACTCACACGCAGATGGAAAACCCAAACTACGTGACTCACGGATAGAACCAAACAAGTTAGTTAGTCGAGCGCGGTCTGTTAGGCCCCGCGTGTGGTTGCACGCTCAGTCTTGGTTTCCACGGCGAGACCTTACTCCTAGGGTTGGCAAGTACAGGACGAACAACCACTTCCCAAGTGGCCTCCCGTGTCCTCGCCTTAGTCAAGTTAACCACACATCGCTCATCTCACCACGTCATCATATCATACTAGGTTATCGTAGCTCTGATTCATCAACCGGATGGAGCAGAGGTAACAAACATGTAAAGCTAAGCGAAGCAGATATGAGGCTCTGGCGATGCGCACAAGCAAATCTATGGCGGCTAGGAGCAGTGGATCAGGATATTGAGGCAATGCAGTATATAGGTGAACTATGTCTACTAGCATCAAATAGTTTGGAATCGAATGCAAAGTACGAGATCAAATGTTGTTCGAAAGCATATATGAGCAGATAAGAGGTTATGCTTGCCTTGGTTATAAGAAAACCAGATAAAGACTTCAGGAATAAGTGCTTGACTTGTCGGTTAAGATCAAGTATTCGCCATTGGATTTGTTGGCCTTCTCTTCGGAGTCACGTTCTACCGAGGGGGGGAACAAACACCGAAAGAGAAATAACAATCAACACATGGCATCTATGCAATGTGCAATATGTATGCATGAGCAGGTTAATGCACTGAAATAAAGCCCTAGGCATGTTCAATGGGTTGCTAGGGTTTGGATGTTGGTTAAGCAATTTTACTGAAATTACCCCGAAAATAGACCCCGGAGGGGGTTTCGGGCGATTATAAAAGTGAGTACCATTTAAAGTGCTCAAATGAGTTTGAAAATATCAGAATCAAGTTGCATTTGTCATTTTGAGCATTTTGGTATATAACTTTTAATTTTCTAATTTTATTGATTAAAATCTTATTTTCTTTATTTTAGATGATTTAATTGCATTTAAATAATGCCCAAAAATAAAGTTTGTCAAACATGTATGAAAGTGACATATTTGGGTTTGAAATATTTTTCTGAACTCAACCATGTATTTTTCATATTTTTTTGAGTTACCAAAATGAAGTTATTAATTATTTCATTTTAAACCAAAATCTGTAATTATTAGAAAGTGGGGCCCACTTGTCAATTTGAAATTTTCTTTTTAAGTAAAACAAAATGGTTGACAGGTGGCCGTGGCTGAGGTCGCTGACATCAGCGTGATGTCAGCGGATGGCTGGCCGGAGACAGCAATGGTCGCCGGCGGCGAACCACTGCGCTCCCGCAAGCGCGGGTGGGCTCAACTGAACCACCTCGAAGAGGCGCATCACTCGAGGGTGGCGCCGCCCACTTTTGGTCACCGGAGCGGCGGCGCGATGGCCAACTGCGGCGGCCGGCGGCGGGTTCTCGGCGAGGTGGAGGAAATAGAGGGGCAGGAGCTAGGGGGAGGGCACCGGGAGATCAAGCTGCTCACCACGAGCTCGATGGAGCTATCGGGGAGTCCGGAGAGGAAGTGACGGCGACGAATCGCGGCGCGGAAGCTCCGCCGGCCGTGGGGAAGACGGCGGAATCCTCGGCCCTCCGTCCATATCCTCTTCTATCCTTGCGCGTGGAGGACAAGGGGACGACGGAGCAGCTCCCTAGGGGTTCATCACGGCTAGGCGAGGCTCCAGTCGCCGGCGGCATCCAATCACGGCGAGGTTTTGGTTCAGCTAGGGTTTGCTCTGGGTACAGAGACAGAGAGCGAGAGGAAGGAGAGGATAGGGCATAGTGAGAGAGAGGAGGGGTCACGGCATCCTTGCGCCTTATCTCTGCCAGCAGGGGGCACAACCAGGACGTGGCGCGGCGGCTCCCGACACGCAGCTGCCTGCTGCTTTCTGTCCGGAGGAGGAAGAAGAAAGGGATAGAAAAGAAATTTGTAACATCCCTGATTTTTGGAAAATGCAAAAAATCACAAAAATTTAAAACTTTTTGTTTTTATGTTTAGTAAGTCACCAAAAACCAAATGAGAAGCAAGAAGCAAAGCAAAAACAATGCATATTTCAATGAAATTGAAATTACTAATCCTATTATACCTCTATTCCATAAACCCTAAAACCCTCTCAAATGAATTTTCTCACATAAAGAAAACCATTTTATCCTTAGCAAACTTTATTACATAAAAGGTTTTCAATTCAAATATTACCTTGAAATTATTTATGGCAACAACAATAAAATATTTATAACCCTTAATAAAGTCCTAAGCCTCAAAAATATTTGATGAGAATAAAATGTTTTAATAATAACTTTTAGTTGTTATTCCAAGTTTTAAACATGAAGGGGTGAAAATGAAATGCATTGCTTTGAAAATAACATAACAAAAGATTTTGAAAACAATATTATGACATGTAGTTTTATCCTAAATTTATTGATCAACAATATTAATTAATTGATATGAACTAATTAAATAACATTAAGATACTAATAGTAAATCCCTCATATCCTAAAATTTATAATATGTGAAAATAGTTTTAAAATGGCTTTCCAAAAATAATATATGACATGGAAATGCCTTTGAAATTTTATTTAGATAATAACATTCAATTTATTATTTTTAAAATGGCCTTAAAGTATTATTAGTGTTTTATTTATTTTCCAAAATATAAAATTGTGAAAACAAGTAAAGTAACTTTGAAAAATAATGTTTTCAATTGGGAAAACAACATCTTAATTTGAGAAAACCACATTATTTTTATTAAACCCCAAGTCAAATAAATAAGGGAATTTTTCTATTAAGTGACTATGATGTTTTCATCTTATTTAAAAATTATAAAATCATGGAAACAAGTTGAAATGGTTTTGGAAAATAATAATTAACCATATTATAGTCTATGAAAATTTCCCAAACCCATTTCCCTATTTTATTATTATTTCTCATTTAATTGGAATATTAAGGCAATTATGAATTCATTTGAATTGGTATTTTGAAAAATTCAAAAATGGTGAAAACCCCACAAAAGTGGTACTGTTGGGAAGTGTTTGAAATAATAGGAATTTAGAATTTTGTTTCATGTTATTTAGATTATTTAAACAGAAGATATAAATTAAATAAGAAAACAGAAATAAAAAGAAAAGAAAAAGGGGGATGACGTCATGATGACGTCAGCTCGTCATCAAACCTGAGCAGTTTCTGTTTCTCCCAATTTAGGCCAAATTAATATCCATGAATTCGAGCGTTTCAGGCTATAATTCCGTGCCCCATTTGCTTCTGTTAAATCCCCTCCTCCTCCTCTCTCTTTGCCCTCTATTTGGTCCTCGAATCTCGCCCTGGGTAAAGAGAAATTGATCACCGGAGTTCGTCGGTTCCGCCATGGTGGTTGGAAGATTCTGGCGAGGGAAACAAGTCCCCGAGGTCGAAACCACTCACATCCATCTTGCCTTGCTCGTGCGCCCCTCCCTGATAACTTGTTCTATTTTTTTGCGCCCAGGAATCGTGGCGCCAAGTTCATCCGCAGCTCGCCGGAGCTGCTGCATCTCTGTCTGTGTTGCGCCGTCGTCCCCGGAAGCGAGACAGCACCCCGTGGCCGCCATCGTGCTCGCCAGCTCACGCTGCACGTCCTGGTCATCCCCATCGAGGCGGGGAACCACCGGAACGTCGACGCCATCGATTTCCGAGCACAGCGCCGCCGCGCGCGCCATTTCCGGCAACCCTCCGGTGAGGTGAGAACCCTAGCCGTTCCTGGCCGTCAAATCTAGTTCGTGCGGCCCAGATTAGATCACTTAGTGAACCGGTATCGGCCAATAGGATTGCGCCACGCCAGCGCGCGTGTTATGTTGGTATTTGTCGCCCAAACGCAGCACACAACCGGCCCAGGCCCACTCCCTGTCTGCTGCACCGCGCGACAGATAACCATCTGAGCCCAGCCCGTCTCTAATTTTTAATTCCGAATAAAAATAGAAAAATAATTTTACAGAAAAGTCCCTGCACATTAGATCTATCATATCTTTTGATCCATGAAGCCAAATTTAGCAATCTTGGACTTTTTGAAATCACCAGAACATGTAGAAACTTTTGGCACTGGCCAAATTCAAATTTGACAAACTTAAATTTGTTCAAATTCAAATATGCTTGTTTGATGAAATTTGGCATAATTCAAATTCTACAAATCCAAAAATTGTAAATAAAATATATTTGGAAACCTTAGGATGTTTACTTTCGTATCCCCTGTCCCAAAATAATTGTTGATCAAATTAAAATTGAATTTAGAATTAATTGGAATGTTTGAGTAATTTTGACATAGATTTAATTCTGTAAATAATTTCAATATAGTTCCTTTTGCAAAATTGTTCCATTTGATAACCTTGAACCAGAAACAACCTTGCCCAACCATTTGGACACCCTTGGACCATGACCATGTATTTTAGCCAAAAATCCATCATAGTAGTCCATCTAGTTATTATGTCTTAAATTTTGTTTCTATTTCTTTCTACCATTGTTTGTTGTGGCCATTTTGAATCCAAGCCATGTCCTTAGAATGTGTCAATCACATATAGTACCAAGTAGTGAAATTTAGTATTATATCTACTTCTCCACTCCCCTATTCTTGCTTCAAGAATCCATCAAGTTAGCAAATGAAAAACAAGACTCAAGCAATAGAAGGCTCTTCACTTTCAACTTGGTGGCAACATGAAGAGCTACAAGGAAGATCAATGAAGAAGTTTTGAAGAAAAGACTTGTACTCCACACCTAGAAGAAAACTCAAGAAGTACAAGTGTGAAGAAATTTAGAAGAAAACACCTTCCCCTCTCTTCCTATCTTTCTTCTTATTTTCTTTCTTTTGACTTAGTGGTATTTGTGCCCATCCCATACCCAAACCAATTAGTGAAGTGAAAGCCCTGAAGAATTTATCAAGACCAAGAGAAGAATCCATACAAGGAACAAGACTACAATAGAAGCATGAAGATGATCTTCAAGAAGGCAATCACATGAGGACTAGAAGCAATCCATACAAGTTGAAGAATAACAAGTTATTTTTGTCCAACCATTGACCCAAATGGAAAACCCAAGACTTAGTAATATTTTCCCTTTGATGATGATGTTAGTAGACCTACCCTAACCACAATGGTAAAATACTAGCATAGTCACTCAAATATTTTTGAAGGTGAATATGACCAAGTGTTTGCATGTATTACTTTAGTTGAAAAAGTAATATGTTTATTCTTAGTGAACTCTTGGAAATTCCTCGACAAGTATGGTTATAATAAAGTTAGATCACATCAAAACTCAACCTATTCCATCCCAAGTAAACCCTTGGAATTTTTCCTTAACAAGTATTGAACTTAAACCTAGACCTTGCCCTAACCAACTTGGTTAAGCCCCTTTTGATATGTTAGTTGCTATGTATGTTTTCTACACTTGTATGTTTGTTTGTTAGGATGCTTGTTTATTTGGTTTTGTGTTGTCAATGAATAGATTGTACGGAGAGCAACGATCTTTTGTGGAGAGAGTGTGATACCTTCACCAACTTCAACAAGGCAAGTAACACATCATCAACTACCCATTATTTTCTATATGCATTAGTTGATTTTGAGTAGTATGCATTGATAGGAATTTTTACTAAGTTATACTATGCTATGCTATTATCCTAGTAGTGTGTAGCCATCCCTTTTACCCTGTTATTTTGATAGCCTTAGAATTTACTAGGTGCTATGCAATGTTACAAATTGTTTTACTAGATGTTGAGGAAAAATCCTAAGTATAACTAATGAATGAACCACCTGGGTGGAAGTGGTAAGATTGGGTTATGTTGAGTGTTTCCTCAGGGCCCTTATCTAAGGGTTATTCCACTTGAGGTTGTCACTTGCGGATGGCCACCCAGGAACAAAGAGATTACTATGTCCCTCTAAATCTAGTAGCTTCCCGTGCAGCCTTTTGACAATATGGGCTCTGTCTTGATCAATTAAGTTGTGAGGGTTCAGCCCAGGCTTGACAAGCAGATGTAGCAAAATTATAGGTGGAACGGGTCTTGCCGGTGGGTTTGAATTCTTCTTCTGAAAGATCTCGTCTCAATTCTCTCCTTTCCATGATGCACTCCGAGTGTATAGGATGTTTGGGCTAATTGAAGACAGAGGGTGAAAGTGCACAACCTCTGCAGAGTTACAAACTAAGATCTTAGCCGTGTCCCCGGTTATGGACAACTACGAGCAGCTGGACAAGGATTGACGGAAGAATCTCATCATCAATTTCAATAAGTAAAATTTTGACCAAGTGAACAGTATTGTGGTGCTTGGATCTTACTCCAATGTTGCCACCCCTTTGAAAAGAAAAGTTTGTTTTACAAAAGAGATAGGACAAAACTGGCTTTATGCAAACTTAGCCAAAACTCCACTCAGCCAAATAAGCATGTAGTATTAGTCTTGCCATTTATATCCACCATAGTGTTACTTGCCAATACATTAAATTGTATTGACTCCCTTGTGGCTGCATATTCCATATTGCAGATGTTTCTGAAGACGAGTGAGGATTTCGTTTAGGATCTCGAGACTATCGCCAACATGTTTTGCCTGTGGCACATGAAGAAGATGGGCTCAATGTTGTTCTATGTTTTCCGCTGTAATACTTTGTTTTCTGCTAGTCTTCTAAGACTATGCAAGTTGTAATACTATTTTGTAAAGACTGGATCATGCGATGTAATAGAATTTGATGCATTTGCATGATATTTCATTTTGTACTGTGGTGCTAGCAATTGATCCAGGGACTAGCACAATAACACAGGTATTCCATCTTTATTAAAAGTTGGGATGCTACAAAATTGCAGAAACCCCCTAAGCTTTAGAGAATTAGCAAGTAGGTCCTTTTCTCTAAAAGAACAGAACATAAAACTGAGATTTGAGGGCCTTTTTGTAAAGATAAAAATTGGCAAAAATACTTTTTGAAAACCTTATGAAATTTGCAAGCTCACCATGTATTTGCTTTCCAAAATTGAAATTATTTTTAGAACAAAATTTGGGTGATCACTTTAAGTGATTTTTGGTAATTTCATTTGTTATTTCAAATGCAAAATTTTAACCAATATTTTTATGCATGTATGAGATGACACAACACCACACACCCTTTTGTAGCAAAATTGGGATGTTACAGAACCTGTATGTCCATGACTTTGGGGGCAACAACAAAGCTTCTTGATGATATGATGGTAAATTATTCTAAATGGCACACTAAGAGAGATCCACCAGGTAAGAAGGTAAATTATGTTGAAGAAACCTCTTCGTTGAGTGATAGGCTTGATGCTATTATGTCTATTCTTGTTAATGACCATGCTCCTATTGATCCAAACAATCTTCCTTTAGCCTCTTTGGTTGCTCAAGAAGAGCATGTTGATGTGAACTTCATTAAAAATAATAATTTCAACAACAATGTTTATAGGAATAATTTTGGTAGCAACAATTATAGACCATATCCTGGTACGAATGATAATGGTTATGCCAACTCTTATGGTAATTCATACAACAATATTCAAAGTGTACTTTCTGATCTTGAAAATATGCTTAAGAATTTTATAAGTACACAAACTGCTTCTAGCCTTTCTCTTGATGTTGAACTTATTAAAATAAATTTTATGCCTCATGATGTTAAAGAAAGCAAAACTTTGAATGCCATTCAAGTTAGAATTGATGACAGTGTTAGGATGTTAGCTGAATTTCATGCTAGATGGGAAAGAGAAGATGGAATAGCTAGAAAGAATAATGTAGCTAATGTTTGCACCATTACCACCACTAGTAAAACTGAAGCTTCTCATGCTAGTAAACCTTCTACTATTAATGGTAAAGTAATTTGTGTTGGCAATACTCCCACTTCTGTTGTTAAACGTTTAAAACTGCCTGAAACTACTAAAACTGTTCCTCATAAAAGTGCTAAATTTTTTCGAAATATGGGATACAATGGTCCCGTTACCTTTGATAAAAATGATCTTGACTTTGGTGATTGCAATATATCTGAAGTAATTGTGTTCCTACAAAAGCTGGCTAGTTGTCCTAATGCTAGTGCAATGAATATGGCTTTCACAAAACACATAACAAATAATGCTCTCATACAAATTAGAGAAGATGAATTAAGATGTGAAGCCTCTATCCCTAGGAAGTTAGATGATGGTTGGGAACCCATCATTAAAATGAAGGTGAATGATTTTGATTGTAATGCTTTATGTGATCTTGGTGCTAGTATCTCTGTTATGCCTAAGAAAATTTATGATATGCTTGATTTGCCACCTTTGGAACACTGTTATTTGGATATTCGTCTTATTGATAATGTTAGAAAGAAACCTTTGGGAGAGAGTTGATGGTGTTCTTATTATGGTTAATAATAGCCTCGTCCCCATTGATTTTGTTGTTATGAATATTGAATGCAATGCTTCTTGTCCTATTGTTTTCGGAAGACATTTTCCTATAATTGTTGGTGTTGTTATTGATATGAAAGAGGGGAATATTAAATATCAGTTCCCGCTCAATAAAGGTATGGAACATTTTCCTAGGAAGATAATTAAGTTTCCTTTTGATTCTATTATTCGAACAAGTTACAATTTGGATGCTTCTTCACTTGAAACTACTTGATTCTAGTTTTCTGGGCCTAGCTAAAAGGCGTTAAAGAAAAGCACATCTTCGGAGATAACCCATGGTTTTATTTTTGCTTTTTTTTCTCTATTTTCTTTGAGTCAAGGTGTTGTTTAGTTCTGTATCAACTCCTTTGTATCTTTATTTTCTCTCATTTGTTGTGCCAAGTAAAGTCTCTAGTGAAAGTTGAGGTTGGTTTTGGATTTTTGCGCACGAAACAGATTTTTGATGTCCATCGTAAAAAATCACATAATTCACACAAAGATCAAAATGAATTGCAAATTTTTGTGCTTCTTACTCACATAATTCGAATTTTTTTCTAGATTTATGTTTTTCGATCTGAGAAACGTAAGTGCCCCAAAAAATTCGTCTTTACAGACTGTTCTGATTTTGATAGATTCCGCCTTTTTACTTGCATTCTCTCTTTTACTATGTTGAGTGGATTTCTTTAATCCATGAACCATCAGTGGTTGTAGCTAATGTTTAAAAGTATTAATAATTCTCGTGTCCATGCAGAACATGTGAATTTTTGATTGTGCACTAACCCTCTAATGCGAATTACATTGAGTGTTGTGTGAAGGAAGTTTTCAAGGGTCAAGAGAAGAGGGTCATATAATGTGATCAATAAGAGTTCAAAGCCAAAGCTTGGGGATGCCCCCGTGGTCCATCCTAGCAAATTCCAATAAGTCTCAAGTGTCTAAGCTTGGGGATGCTGATGCGCGTGTAACGCATGTTCGTTGGGAGACCCCAAGAGGAAGGTATGAAGAGCACAGTAGCAAGTTTCCCTAAGAAAGAAACCAAGGTTTAATTGACCAGTAGGAGGAAGAAATCACTTCCTAAGGTTGATGCAGCTGATGTGGAAGGGTGTACTACCGATACAGAAGCAACATGGAACCTACACAACACAATCAAATCACTTTGCCCCAACGAAGCAGTGAGGTTGTCAATCTCACCGGTTTTGCTGAAAACAAAGAGTTTAAACGTATCATGTGGAAAACAATACTTGTTTGTAGTAGATGAAAAGAGAACAATGATGGCAGTAGGAAAACAGTAGTAATAGTATGAAAATAGTGGTTGAAGTGGTTGTACTATCAGTATGAGGAAAATGGACCGGGGTCCACAGTTCACTAGTGGTGTCTCTCCAGAAGAGATAGATAACATGTTGGGTAAACAAATTACAGCTGGGCAATTGACAGATATAAAGGCCGCACTGTAGTGCATATGCATGACATGATGATTACTATGTGATTCATGCGGGCATTACAACAAGATCAATAGACTGTTATCCAACTGCATCTATGACTGATAATCCACCCTCATAATGTCATCCGAGCAAACCTTGGGTATTAAGTTGAAAGCAACAGATAATTGCATTAAGCAAAGTGTGTAATGTAAACAATAACATCATCCTTATCCAAAGCATTGTTGTTTTCTCCCTAATGGCAACCGCACATCACCCACCCGTTTACGTTTCTGTCACTCGAGAGTGAGTGAAAGGGAGGCACGAACCCACTATCGAGCATAAATACACCCTCTTGGAGTTACTAGCATCTACTTGTCCAGAGCATCTACTAACAACGTAGAACATGCAAGATCATAAATAACATACACATGAAAAGAACATGATAGATTGATAATCATTGGACATACCATTCAATATTCATCGAATCCCAGCAAACACAACATGTAGCATTACAATAAGATGATCTTGATCATGTTAGGAACCTCACAAGATCTAAACATGAGGCATAAAGAGGAGAGAACAACCATCTAGCTACTGCTATGGACCCATAGTCTAAGGATGAACTACTCACACATCATTCCGGAGGCGGGCATGGTGTTGTAGAGCCCTCTGGTAATGATTCCCCTTCCCGACAGGGTGCCGGGGAGAGCTCCAGAACCCTCCCGAACAAGGGTTGACGACGACGGCGGCTGCGGATGTTTTTGGTGGAAAAGGCTTTGTTCTTTAGGGTTAACCCTTCGAGGAGAATATATAGGTGCGAGGGCAACATCGGTGGGCAGCCAGGGGGGCCACACCACCCCTGGGCGCGGCAGGAGGCGCCCACCCATGGTGTGGGGCCTCTGTGGCTCCCCTCCGGGTCCCATCCGGACTCCGTATGCGCGACGAGTTTCTAAGACTTCCGAGCTTAGAATCGTCCAATTCCGAGAATATTTCCAGAAGAATTTTTCTGAAACTAAAAACAACAAAAAACAGGAACTGGCTCTATGGCATCTTGTCAATAGGTTAGTCCCAGAAAATCGATAAAAATGGCATAAAGTGTAAAGGAAACATGTAGCATATGGCATGAAAACAACATGGAACATTAGAAATTATGGATACGTTTATGACGTATCAACATCCCCAAGCTTAGTTCCTACTCGTCCTCGAGTAGGTAAACGATAAAAACAAATAATTTATGAGGTGACATGCTACCAACATAAACTTGATCATCTAAATTGTAAAAGCATATGTACGCTGACATCATAGTACTTTAAACACATGCATGATAGATATAATTTTAACAATGGAACTTAGCAATCACATTGCATCATGAAAAGTAACACAAATAAAAGATCATGAATAATAATGCACTTGATAGTTATACGTTTGTTTCGAGCATAGAGAAAACATAGCAAAGTGATATTTCGCTTGTCCTTAAGAGTGGGGCAAAACATAAATGCCAGGACACCTTCACAGTTCAAGTGGATTACTAGAACAAATAATTTGAGAGCAAATAATAACACATCATGAATCAATGAATAATAGTTTCTGGGACAAATGCACATTAAATTCAGGATGCAACTATGCTCTCTCAACTATGCATAAAGGTAGAAGATGGAGACTCAATATAAAAGTAAAAGAAAGGACCTTCGTAGAGGGAAGCTTGGATTAACTCATGTGCTAGAGCTTTTTATTTTATTAAACAGAGGTATTGAAAACATTTTTTTAGAGAGGTGTATACTTATGTCAACTAATGGTAAACAGAAAATACAGTACGTCACAAGCCAACTAGACTTCACAAGAGCGGCTCCCATTGAAGGAAACATATGGGGTCATAAGGTCATCCCTCTTTCTCTTTTGTTTACACAATTATGCTTTGACTGATAAATCAGGGGCAAAAATAGTGAAGAGAAATTATAGTAACCAATTTTGGGGCTGGGCACCTCACTGCCAGCTCTTCTATCATTTGGATAAGCGGATGAAGCCACTAGTCTAGTTGTGTAAACTCCAATCAACAAGTGAGATAAAGATTCTCTATTCACATCGTCATGAGCCAAAACAGGAGCACAAAACATGAATAATTTTGAAATTTTTAAAGGTAGCACATGAGAAATTTACTTGGAGTGGTGGTTAAATACCACATGTAGGTAGGTATGGTGGACACATTTGGCAAACTTTGGTTTTTGGGAGTTGGATGCACGAGTAGAGCTCAGACTCAGTACAGGTGGAGGCTAGCAAAAGACTGGGAGTGAGAAATCAAGAGAGCAATAATGGCCATAATCATGCATAGAGACAAAAACATTATTAATCAAAGCATAAAGGGTATTACAAGTAAAAAAAACTAAATGATCATAGAGGCTATAAGTGACTGGTTTGTAGTCATAAACATGGTGTAAGCATGCGCCAAGTCAACCAAATAAAGCATTCGAAAGAGAACACCCAAAAATTCATGCTTTAATATGAGAAAAACAACTCATGATTCTTTCAATGGCACATTAAGAACTCTCAGCTATTTGAGACAAGTCATGCTACAATAACAACTACTAAGCATAGAATTAAAATAACATCTAGCATGACATGAAAAAGTCTAGCCATAGTCTATACAAGCTTCTATTTGCACCGTCATAAGAACAAAAACTGCACTACTGCTTTCCAACACCAAACATTTTATACTAAATAAAAACTCTCCAAGAGATATAGCAATGAAACAAGAGAGCTGATGACCCATAAGTATAGGGAATCGCAACAGTCTTCGAGGGAATTAAAACCCAAATTTATTGATTCGACACAAGGGGAGCCTAAGAATATTATTAACCTTAACAAGTGAGTTGTCAATTCAGCTGCACTTGAAAGTAGACTTGCTCGCAACAATTTATCAGTTGTAACAGTTTTATAGCAGCAGTTGAAATAAAATAACAGCATGAGTAAAATAGTAACAACAGTAGCAATCACGGAAAACAACAGGATGGGAAGTACCGTAGGCATAGAAGGAATGGATGGACGGGCGTTGCATGGATAACATAGGTCATGTAATAATCTAAACATGGGCATTGCCGATAATAATAATAAACCATACAACTTCTAGGCAAACCATATGCATGTGTTTCAATATAGTCATACGTGCTCGCAATGAGAAACTTGCACAACATCTTTTGTCCTACCAGCCCGTGGCAGCGGGGCCTCTAGGGAAACTACTGGTAATTAAGGTGCTCCTTTTAATAAAGCACAGGAGCAAAGAATTATCAGTTCGTGAACACACATGATCCTCACATCACAACCATCCCCTCCGATTGTCCCAATTTCTTTCACTTTGGGGCCTCGGGTTCCGGATAATGACATGTGTAATCAACTTACAGATATGATCAACAAACATAATTATACTCATGAAACAATAACATGTTCAGATCTGAGATCATGGCACTCGGGCCCTTGTGACAAGCATTAAGCATAACAAGTTGCAACAATGGTGGAAAACACTAAAAATGGATACTAGGCACTATGCCCTAACAATCTGGCATTATTACATGATCGATCTGATCCAATCCCTTCCATCCCTCTTAGCCTACAACAGTTTTTACTAACACATGGATGGGGGAATCATGGATGGTTGATGGAGAAGAGGTGGCGGTGTCGATGGCGATGATCTCCTTCAAATCCCCGTCCCAGCAGGACGCCAGAATAGAAACTTCTGATCCCCGAATCGAGTTTTGAGGTGGCGGCGATGCTCTGTTGTGTTTCGGTGAAATATGAAGAACCCCCCTGACGATTCCTTGACGTGAGGCTGACATTGGTAAACCCCAAGAGAAAGGTTGTGAAGAGTGTAGCAGCAAGTTTTCCCTCAGAAAAGAAACCAAGGTTGAATCGACCAGTAGGAGGACAAGCAATCTCTGAAGGTTGATGCAGCTGAGGTGGCAGGGGGCACTACCACTTCATTATCAACGTGGAACCTACACAACACAATCAAATCACTTTGTCGCGACGTAGCAGTGAGGTTGTCAATCTCATCGGTTTTGCTGAACAGAAAGAGGTTAAACGTATGGTGTGGAAAACAATAGGAGAACAATATGAAAGCAGTAGCAACAATATGAAAGCAGTAGGTGTTTTATCAGTATGAGGAAAAAGGACCGGGGTCCACAATTCACTAGCGGTGTATCTCCGTGAAAGATAAATAACATGTGTGGTGAACAAATTACAGCTGGGCAATTCGTAGAAATGAAGGCTGCACGGCAGTGCATATGCAAGACATAAAGATGTCTATGTGATTCATGCGGGCATTACAACAAAATACATAGACCGTCATCCAACTGCATCTATGTCTAATAATCCACCCTCCGAATATCATCCGAACAAACGTTGGGTATTAAGTTGCAAGCAACAGATTATCGCCGTAAGGAAAGTGTGTAATGTAAACAACGTAAACTAGGTAAACACCGTTGTTTTCTCCCTAATGGCAACAATACATCATCCATCCATCACGTTTCTGTCACTCGAGCATAGATGCAAATGAGGCATGAACCCACTATCGAGCATAAATACTCCCTCTTGGAGTTACTAGCATCTACTTCGACAGAGCATCTACTAATAACGGAGAGCATGCAAGATCATAAATAATATATGCATGAAGATAACATGATAAATTGATAATCAGAAGACATAGCATTCAACATTCATTAAATCTCAGCAAACACAACATGTAGCATTACATAAAGATGATCTCGATCATGTGAGGCAGCTCACGAGATCTAAACATGAGGTACACAGTGGAGAGAACAACCATCTAGCTACTTCTATGGACCCGTAGTCCAGGGATGAACTACTAACGCATTACTTCGGAGGAGGGCATGGAGGTGTAGACCCCTCCGGTGATGAATTCCCCTCCCGGCAGGGTGCCGGGGAGAGCTCCAGAACCCTCCCAATCTCGGGATGAAGATGACGACGGCCTCGGGTTTTTTTCGGTACGAAGTCGTATATCTTTAGGGATTACGTCTCGGGGGGTATAAATAGGCGAGATGGCAAAGGTGGTGGCTGCCTGGGGTCCCCACACAACCCCATGGCGTGGCCTGGGGCGTGCAACCCTATGGTGTGGGCCCCCTGTGGGCCCCCTAAGACCTCCGGACTTCGAATTTTCCAATTTCGAGAATATTTCCAGAACAACTTTTCTGAAACTAAAAACAGAAAACAGGGAACTGGCTCTGTGGCATCTTGTCAATAGGTTAGTCCGGAAAATCGATAAAAAATGACATAAAGTGTATAGAAAACATGTGGGAAACAATAAGAAAACAACATGGAACATCAGAGATTAAGGATTCGCTTATGACGTATCAACATCCCCAAGCTTAGTTCCTACTCGTCCTCGAGTAGATAAACGATAAAAACACATAATTTCTGAGGTGACATGCTACCACCATAAACGTGATCATCAATAATGTAAAAGGGTAAGTAAGCTGAGACCATAGAACTTAAACACAAGCATGATAAATAGAATTTTAATAATAAAGCATAGCAATCACCTTGCATCATGAGAAGTAACACAAATAAAACATCATGAATAACAATGCAACGAAAGATATACGTTTCTTTCAAGTATAGAGAAAACATGTCAAAGTGATATTTCGCTAGTCCTTAAGAGTGGGGCAAAACATAAATGCTAGTACACCTTCAAAGTTCATGAGGAAGGCTAGAACAAATAATTAGAGAACAAGCAATAACACATCATGAATCAATTAATAATGTTTCTGGGACAAATGCACATAAAACTCAGAATGGCAACTATGCTCTCTCAACCGTGCATAAAGTTAGAAGATGGAGACTGAATATAAAAGTAAAAGAAGGCCCTTCGGAGAGGGAAGCATGGATCACTCATGTGCTACAATTTTTATTTTATTAAACAGAGGTATAAAAACTTGAAACTCCTCCTGTCCATATTACACAAACCATGGCTAATCGAATCCTCGGGTGCCTGCCAACAATCACATACCATGGAGGAGTGTCTATATTTTAAAAGAGGTGTATGCTTATGTTAGCGAATGGTAAACAAAAAATACAGTACGTCACAAGCCAACTAGACTTCAGAAGAGCAGCTCCCATAGAAGGACGCATCTGGGAGAAGGTCATCCCTCTTTCTCTTTTGTTTACACAATTATGCTTTTACTAATAAATTAGGGGCAAAAATAGTGAAGAGAATTTGTTGTTATTAATTTGGGGCTGGGCACCCCGCTGCCAGCTCATCTATCATTGGATAAGCGGATGAAGCCACTAGTCCAGGGTGTGAAAGTCCAATCAACAAGTGAGATAAAGATTCTCTATTTACGTTCTCGTGAGCTAAAACAGGAGCACAAAACATGAGTAATTTTGAAAGTTTTAAAGGTAACACATGAGAAATTTACTTTGGAGTGGCGGTTAAATACCACATGTAGCTAGGTATGGTGGACACAATGGGAAAACTTTGGTTTTTGGGAGTTGGGTGCACGAGTTGAGCTCATACTCAATACAGGTGGAGGCTAGCAAAAGACTGGGAGCGACAAATCAAGAGAGCATAAGAGCCATAATCATGCATAGCGACATAAATATCATTAATCAAAGCATAAGTGGTACCACAAGTTCAAAAGCTAAATGATCATGGATGCTATTAGTGACTGGTTCATAGTCATAAAGATGGTGTGAGCATGCGCCAAGTCAACCAAATAAAACATTCAAATGAGAACACCACAAATTTATGCTTCAATATGCCAAGAAGAAATCATGATTCTTTCAATGTCACATTAAACACTCTCAGATATTTGAGGATAATCATGATACTAAATAACCATAAGACTTTAGAATTAAAATAACATCTAGCATGATTTGAAAAAGTCTAGCCACATTCTATACAAGCTTCTACTTGCACCGTTATAAATTCTACCTCAAGCAGCAGTTTTATTTTCCCAACAAGCACCATACAAAACATGCTTTAACAAAAACTCTCTACATGCTACAGCAAGAAAACATGAGAGTAATCACATAACACTACTAAAACTAACAGCTCTGAACAAGATATGAAATGAAAACAAGAGCTAAACAGAAAATTTTGCAGCAACTAGAAGAAAAACTAAGAATACTAGCATAGCAAGTATTCAAACGAAAAAGCGGAGCGTGTCTCTCTCCCAAACAAGGAATAATAGGGTCCAACTATATTAATTCAGCAACGAAAACAAAATAAAACAAAGGAAAACGAAAGAAAACTAAAGAAAAACAAACAGACGCTCCAAGTAAACATCATATGATGTGACCGAATAAAAATATAGTTTCCCTAGAAGTGACCTGATAGATTGTTGATGAAGAAGGGGATGCCTTGGGAATCCCCAAGATTATATGCTTGAGTCTTCTTAAAATATGCTTGGATGAACCACGGGGGCATCCCCAAGCTTTGACCTTGCACTCTTCTTGATCACATATATCACCCTCTTCTCTTGACCCTTGAAAACATCCTTCACACCACACTCAAAGAGTAATTCGCATTAGAGGGTTAGTGCAACAATCAAAAATCCATGGGTTCTGTATGGAACAAGTGCTATTGATAATTTTAAATATTAGCTACAGCCAGTAGTGTTTCGTGAAGCAAAGAAATCCACTTGACATCGCAAAAGAGCAAATGCAAAAAAAATGGCAGAATCTGTCAAAACAAGAACAGTCTATAAAGACGGATTTTTTGAGGCACTTACGTTGCTCAAATCGAAAAACTTAAAGAACAAAAAAGTTGTGGAATTACCAGAGGAATAAGGACAGGAAATATCAGGTCATTCTAATTTTCTATGATTTATACGATTTTTTATGGTGGACAGCAGAAATTTGTTTCTTGCGCAGAAATCCGAAAACCAACTCCAACTCTCGTCGGAAACCTTACTTGGCACTACTAAAACATGAAAAGAAATATACAAAGGAGTTGCTACAGAAGTATACAACCCCTTGAGTCAAAGAAAACATATAAAAACAAAGCAAAAATAAAACCATGGGTTATCTGCCAAGAAGTGCTTTTCTTTAACGCCTTTTAGCTAGGCTGAGAAAAGTGGAATCAAGTATTTTCAAGTGAAGAAGCATCCAAATTGTAACTCGTTTGAATAATGGAATCAAAAGTCAACGTCATTATATTTCTAGGAAAGTGTTCCATACGTTTATTGAGTGGGAACTGAAATTTAATATTCCTCTCTTTCATATCAATAACAGCACCAACAGTTCTAAGAAAAGGTCTTCCCAAAACAATTGGACAAGAAGCATTGCATTCAATATTCAAGACAACAAAATCAACAGGGAAAAAATTATTATTAACGATGATAAGAACATCATCAACTCTCCCCAAAGGTTTCTTTCTAACCTTATCAATAATACGAATATCCAACTAACAAGGTTCCAATGGTCGTAAATCAAGAATATCATAGAGTTTCTTGGGCATAACAGAGATACTAGCACTAAGATCACATAGAGCATTGCAATAAAAATCATTCATTTTAATTTTAATAATAGGTTCCCAACCATCATCTATCTTCCTAGGGATAGAGGCTTCACATCTTAATTCATCCTCTCTAATTTGCATGAGAGCATTTGTAATATGTTTTGTGAAAGCCGTATTCATAACACTAGCATTAGGAAAACTAGCAAGATTTTGTAAGAACTTAATCACTTCAGTTATGTTGAAATCATCAAAGTCAAGATCATTTTTATCAAAGATAATGGGACTATTGTCTCCCACATTTCAAAAAATTTCAGCACTTTTATCAGGAACATTTTTAGCAGTTTCAGGCAGTTTTGCATTTTTTATAGCAGAAGTGGGAGTGTTTCCAATACCAAGTACTTTACCATTGATAGTAGAAGGTTTTCTAGCTTGATAAGCTTCAGCTTTACTAGTGGTGGTAATGGTCCAAACATTAGCTATATTATTCTTTCTAGCTATTTCATCTTGTCTTTCCCATCTAGCAGGCAATTCAGCTAACATCCTAACATTATCATTAATTCGAATTTGGATAGCATTCAAAGTTTTAATTTCTTTAACATCATGAGGCATATCCTTTAATTTTAGAAAATCAACAAGAGCAAGGCTATCAACTTTAGAAGCAAGAACATCAATTTTGCCAAATTGTTCCTCAACAGATTTCTTAAAAGAAGTTTGTGTACTAATAAAATTCTTAAGCATGTTCTCAAGATCAGAGGGTACACTTTTATTGTTGTTTTAGGAATTACCATTAGAATTACCATAAACATATGTTGTGGAAAACAGTAGGATAACAGTATGCAAGTAGTAGCGGAAGTATGAAAGAAGTAGGTGTTTTATCAGTATGAGGAAAAAGGACCGGGGTCCACAGTTCACTAGTGGTGTCTCTCCGTGAAAGATAAATAACATGTGTGGTGAACAAATTACAGCTGGGCAATTGACAGAAATGAAGGCTGCACCGTACTGCATATGCAAGACATAAAGATTAATATGTGATTCATGAGGGCATTACAACAAAATACATAGACCGTCATCCAACTGCATCTATGTCTAATAATCCACCCTCCGAATAGCATCCGAATAAACGTTGGGTATTGAGTTGCAAGCAACAGATTATCGCCATAAGCAAAGTGTGTAATGTAAACAATGTAAAATAGGTAAACACCGTTGTTTTCTCCCTAATGGCAACAACACATCCTCCATCCATCCCGTTTCTGTCACTCGAGCACAGATGCAAAGGAGGCATGAACCCACTATCGAGCATAAATACTCCCTCTTGGAGTTACTAGCATCTACTTGGCGAGAGCATCTACTAATAACGGAGAGAATTCAAGATCATAAATAACATATGCATGAAGATAACATGATAGATTGATAATCAGAAGACATAGCATTCAACATTCATCAGATCCCTGCAAACACAACATGTAGCATTACATAAAGATGATCTCGATCATGTGAGGTAGCTCACGAGATCTAAACATGAGGTACAAAGGGGACAGAACAATCATCTAGCTACTGCTATGGACCCGTAGTCTAGGGATGAAAAACTCACGCATCACTTCGGAGGAGGGCATGGTGGTGTAGATCCCTCCGGTGATGAATTCCCCTTCCGACAGGGTGCCGGGGAGAGCTCTAGAACCCTCTCGATCTCAGGATGATGATGACAACGGCCTCGGGTGTTTTTCGGGACGAAGTGGTATATCTTTAGGGTTTACGTCTCGGGGGGTATAAATAGGCGAAAGGGCAAAGGCGGTGGAGGCCTGGGGGCCCCACACCACCCCATGGCGTGACCGGGGGTGCGCCGCCCTATGTGTGCGCCCCCTGTGGCCCCCCTCCATGTCTCTTCAGGAGTCCATGGAACCTTCGGGAATTCGAAGAACTCCAGACTTGAATTTTCCAATTCCGAGAATATTTCCAGAACAACTTTTCTGAAACTAAAAACAACAGAAAACAGGGAACTGGCTCTATGGCATCTTGTCAATAGGTTAGTCCGAAAAATCGATAAAAATGACATAAAGTGTATAGAAAACATGTGGGAAACAATAAGAAAACAACATGTAACATCAGAAATTAAGGATACGTTTATGATGTATCACCCCCTCGGTTTTTAGGTTACAGGGCATATGTAGTCGAAAGGGGAGCCCGAGGGGGTGCAGGGGTGGCCCACACCACCAGGCGGCGCGACCAAGGGGGTGCCAGGGGGTGCTGTGGCCACCTCATGGCCCCTCTTCGGGCCTCCTTCTGGCTCCCGGGGTCTTTTGATGTTTTAGACTCAATGTGATCTTTTCTGGGCAATTTCCCGAAAGTTGATTTTTCTGCACAAAAACGAGACACCAAGGTAATTCTGCTGAAAACAACGTTAGTCCGTGTTAGTGGTATCCAAAACTCACAAGTTTAGAGGAAAACAATAAGAAAAGTGTTCGAAAAAGGAGATACATTTTGGACGTATCAACTACCCCCAAGCTTAGCTTATTGCTTGCCCTCAAGCAATTCAGTGACAACTGAGTGCGATAAAAGACTTTTACGAACACATTTGTTTCATACGATGTAAATATACACGCTATATGATAGAGTGCTGAGGCCATTCATAATAAGATGTATGGAAAATAAAAGTCACCTAGCAGTTATGCAAACCATGAAGAGATGCCAACAAACTAATAATAAACAACATGAATTATGTCAATCTGAGGATTGTAATGCTCATAATAGGGTATGATAAATAGTACTCGCTTGCCCTTAATAATGGACAAAAACATAAATGCTAGGGCACCTGTGAAGTTCAAATGAAGACTAGAAATAAAGATATCAAAGATACAAGCATCAAAGTTATACCACTTTCAACCGTGTTTTGGGACAAGCACACAACACTAAGAATGACAGCCATGCTCTCAAGAAGGTGCATAAAGCGAGAAGGTGAAGACTCAACATAAAAATAAAAGAAAGGCCCTTCGCAGAGGGAAGCAGGGGTTAACTCATGTGCTAGAGCTTTTTATTTTATTAAAGATAGGTATTTAAAACATTTTTAAGAGAGGTGTATGCTTATGTCAACGAATCGTAAACAGACAATACAGTACGTCACAAGCCAACTAGACTTCACAAGGGCGGCTCCCATAGAAGGACTCATCTGGGAAGAAGGTCATCCCTCTTTATCTTTTGTTTAGACAATTATGCTTTGACTGTTGAATCAGGGGCAAAAATAGCAAAGAGAATTTGTTGTAATACTTTGGTGCTGGGCACCCCGTTGCCGGCTCCTCTATCATTTGGATAAGCGGATGAAGCCACTAGTTCAGGGTGTGAAATCCAATAAAAAAGTGAGATAAAGTTTCTCTATTTACGTCCTCATGAGCTAAAACAGGGGCACAAAACATGAATATTTTTTAGCAGGTTTTAAAGGTAGCACACGAGAAATTTACTTGGAATGGCGGTTAAATACCACATATATAGGTAGTTATGGTGGACACATTTGGAAAACTTTGGTTTTTAGGAGTTGGATGCACGAGGAGAGCTCATACTCAGTACAGGTGCAGGCTAGCGATAGACGGGGAGCGACAATCAAGAGAGCAACAACTTTCATAATCATGCTTGCGACAAAACAAAATTAACAGGGGCATAAAAATTATACAAATACTCGGAGGCAAAATAAATCATAGAGGCTTAATTGACTTTTTGATTTCAGTCATAGCGTGCGTGAGCATGTGCCAATTCAATTCATGCAAAACAATCATAGGGAGATACCACAATGTCATACCCTTCTATGAATAAAACAATGCAAGCAAACATTCCTACGGCATGCTATCTTATATTAATAAGTTGGAACTAACACGTGAGAGCACGAACTACTAAGCATAAATTAAATAACATACACCTTACATGAACGAACTAAGCATGTTCACGCGGATGAGTATATGTACAAAACTAAAACAAATAGAGTTCATACCAGCCTCTCACCACAACTTGGATTGTCGTAAATCGTCATTACTGCTCTTCAGTTGTGTGGATCGAATAATATAGAATGATAATAAAGCTCCAATGGATACACGGAAGTCCGGTGAACTCTGCAACAAACTTTACAAAACCAAAGAAGAACAACAAATATTTTTGGGTTTTCAAATTAAAACAAGAACAGAAAGAAACAAGCAAACAAAGCAAAATATTTTTTGATTTTTGAATATTAAACCGAAACAAGAAGGTAAAGCAAACCAACAAAAGAAACTAAATAAGCAAACAAAGATAAACAACTAAATTTTTTTTGGTTTTTTTGTGTTTTGGAAAGCAAGAACAAAACAATAAAACAAAGAGAAACGAAAGAAGCGAAAGAAAACGAAAGAAACGAAAACATGGATATACAAAGAACCGACCGAACATGACATATAAATGAGTGTGACGTCGGTATACCTCCCTCCAAGCTTAGGCTTTTGGCCTAAGTGGAGATCATCCCCAAGGGGACCATGAGGTGGCGCCCCCGTAGTATGCAGAGGAGGAACCCTCCTCCTGATGTGTGCTCGAGGACGCACCGGTGGACTGCGTGTTCTGGTCCTCGGAAGGCGTGTCTCGCCCCTCCTGCTTCCTATAAAACTCTGTCATGATCAGATGCTTATTTATATCCTCCTTGGAGCACGACCATGGTGACCTGTCAACTTTGAACAAAACAGGCTCCGGAAAAGTAACTTTCCGCTCATCTCCATCCATAAATAAAACTCTAAATACAAAATGATCAGGAGTAGAGTTAGCAGTGATAAAATGATGAGACTTCATGGCAAAAAGGTTGAGTCTATAGGGAGGAATAAATTCATCATCAAGAGTAATAGAAAATTCTAGAGCATTTGCTATGCGAGTAGCAGTAATTCCCCCAAAAATGGGCCCTTTAGCAGCAAGGCGGCGAGAAATAAGTGAACCAAGGTTATACTTCTTGCTACGGTTAAGCGCAACATCAATGAAAGCAAGGTGATAACTAGAAATGTTGCTAGTGTTCTCCCTACCAAGGATACTAGTAGTAAGATAGTAAGTAAAATATCTAAGGGCAGGAAGTTGGATGTTCCTTATCTTCCCACGCTGGGGTGAGCGGCCATCATCATTCGTGATTTCTCGATAGAGCGCCATGAGATCTGCGGGTTTATCCTGAATCTTGCATGCTATCCTGGAAGCGTTGATACCTATAATGTTAGTCTCCAAGGGCAAAGAAAAAGAACTACTATATAACTTGAAAGCAACAGTGGGACCAAAATGTGTGTTCTGATATTTTAAAACTCTCAACAAAAGTTTTTGTGAGAGAGGCATACTGAGGACTTTCATCCTCCATGTAGCTGGTTAAACCAACTCTTTCAATAAGCATCAAAAAGTCATCCAATAGACCTGCACTTCTTAAAAATGTAACACAAGGAAAGCTAGAGGGATTAGCGATTCCATCACCTCCCGCATCGAAGATGTTTGGTGCAATAAGGTCTTCATTATACGATGGCCTCACTAAGGTGGATGAACGTGAGGTCCTTGTTCTCCTAGGATCATCATTCCTAAACATATCTCCAAAGTTATGGCTATCCATCTCTGAAATTATTCAACAATCATCACAAAAATTGATTTGTAGCAACTATAAGGTGGAAACTACCATAGGGACTTATAGGAGAGCTAAACATGCATCAAATCTACATTATTTCTACTCAAATAAAGCATGCAAAATCACATAAGGTGTCACCTACAGTACCAAAATACTCAAGAAATACTTCACCAAAAAAATTCTACTTGGATAATCGGAGGAGTCACATACCGGAGAGCAAAAGCACCAAATTTCAGCACAAATGATGGGCTGAGCAAAGAGATCAAAAAATCTCGAGGAAGAACAGCAAGAACTCGGGTTCCAGGAATTGTATTGAGTTTGGGAGGTGAGAGAAGGAACTTTGGCATGGGAGAGAGTTAATGGGGGGCCAGCGGGCCCCACACCATGTGCTGGCGCCACCAGGGGGTAGGCCGCGCCACCGCATGGTGTGCCTGACTGGTGCGTCCCCCTGGGGCCTTCCAGGTGGCTCTCTGCCTCATTTTTTACGTAAAAAATTATTATAATTTTTCTAGAATTTCCGAGACACTTTATTTTTGAGGTATTTCCAGAATTTTAATAATTAATAAAAAACAGAAAAAGAAAAGTGAAAAGGTGGAAAACAAAACCAAACCAGAACTATAGAGGTTCTGTGACACTCCAATGGAAAAATAACCAAGGAAAACAAAGGTGGAGGTGGTGAAAACAAAAGTATGGGTGGTGAAAACATGCATAACCATAGTAATCAGGGTGAAAACATGAATATGGATGATGGAAAACATGATTGTACTAAATTAACAAGGTGATAATGGAAGTAAACATGGTGAAAACATAATGGGGAAGGTGAAAACATAGTCAAAACATTGTCCTCTTCATTCAAAATCATTTTGTTAACAAGGGTGATAAAGTCTTGTTACCAGAACAATTTTCATATGAAGCAAAACTTTGCTAATCACTAAATAATTATGTTACCTCAACCTTGATAGACATAGTCCCAATCATAATAATTTCATATTCTTTTGGTGGCATTGGAATGGGACAATAAAATTCTCCAATCTTGATGGTCTCAATATTTCCAATTGAATTTAAACCATATCTTCTATCAATCTTCTTGGGAAAATAAACAATATTCTCTTTATCATTAACATTAAAAGTTAATTTTCCTTGATTGCAATCAATAACAACCCCTGTAGTATTAAGAAAAGGTCTCCCAAGAATAATTTACATATTATCATCATCAGGCATTTCAAACACAACAAAGTTAGTTAATATCAAACAATTAGTAGCAACTTGAACAGGAACATTCTCACATATACCAACATGAATGGCAGTAGGCTTATCAGCCATTTGCAAAGATGTATCAGTGTGTATCAATTTTTCAAGAGAGATTCTCTTATAAAGAGAGAAAGGCATAACACTAACTCCAGCTCCCAAGTCACAGAAAACAGTTCTAACATAATTATTTTTAATAGAACAAGGGATAGTAGGAATACAAGGATCTCCAAGCTTCTTTGGAACCTTGCTATTGAAAATATAATTAGCAAGCATAGTGGAAATTTACTCATTAAGATTTTTCCTTTTGTTAGAGACAATATCTTTCATATATTTAGAATAAGGAGGTAGTTTAATAGCATAAGTCAAAGGGTTTTGCAAAAATAGAGGTTTCATCCACTCACAAAACTTGTTATAATGTTCTTATTCCTTTGATTTGTGTTTCTTATTAGGAAAAGACATTGCTTTTTTACACCCAAGGCTCTCTTTCACTACCATGTTTATTAGCAATGAAATCCTCCCTAGTATACTTCACAGTTTTAGTTTGCTTTTCAGCTTCAGCTACAGTTTCTTCTTTACGAGAAGCATCACTTTTATCATTACCACTTTCAGTTTCAGCATCAGAAATAGATATACTATTAGGATCTTTATCAGGTTTAGGAGATTCTACAACATTTTTATGCCTCTTATTCTTTTTCTTAGGAGGAGAACTATTGTTTTTAGGTTATTGAGAATCTTTTTCAATTATTTTAGGACGTCCTTCATGATACAAGGGGTCCAAAGTAGAAACACCACTTCTAGTAATTATTTCACAAACATGTTTATCTCTAGAAGCATTAGCTAGCATGTCTTTTTGCACTTTAGTAAGTTGATCAATTTGAGTTTGAACCATTTGAAAATGTTTAACAAGCACTTTAACATCATTAGAGGTTCTCTTAATAATACCATGCAAATAATCATAGCTCTAGAGTTTTCCATAAGGTGATTTTGCACTCTCCTATTAAGCATTGATAAGGTGGTTTAGAATAAGGACTATCTCTATTATCAAAGTATTGGAGAGAGTGTACCTCAACAGTTGATCGATGAGGAATGAGCTTACATAATTCTTCTATAGGAGGTAAATTCTTCACACCTTCAGATTTAATACCCCTCTCTTTAAGATATTTCTTGGCTTCCTTCATCACTTCATCATTTAATTCAATCATCCATCTCTTCTTGGGTGTTAGTATTGGTGTTGGCTCTAGTATAGGTGTAGGCTCAGGTATATTCCACTCATCATTATTTTTGGCTATTTTAGCCATTAATTCCTCAGCTTTATCTGGAGTTCTTTTCCTGAAAACACAACCAGCACAACTATCCAGGTATGTCCTAGATTCAACAGTTAGTCCATTATAAAATATATCTAGGAGCTCATTTTTAGGTAATTGATATCCAGGGCTAGCTCTTATTAAAGAACAAAACCTTGTCCAAGATTCAGGCAATTTTTCTCCTTCAATTTGCTCAAAGTTAAAGATGTCCTGCACAACAGCATGTTGGGCACTAGCAGGAAAATATTTTTGAAAGAAAGCATTAACCAAATCCATAGGATCAGTTATAGAGCCACGTGAAAGATTGTTAAACCAAGTTTTAGCTTCATCTTTCAATGAGAAAGGGAAGATCTTGGTAACAAAATAAGTACGCAGTTTAGTATCATCAGAAAATAAACTACTCAAAGATGAAACCTCATTCATGTGTTCCATAGCACTTTTACTTCCAGTTCCACAAAAAGGTTCCTTCTCGATAATAGATATATAAGATAAATCTAAAGAGAAATCATAATCCTTATCTCTAATGTGTATGGGATATGTGGCAAACTTAAAATCAAGAGAAGATTTATATTCCACAACATGTCTTGCAAGAAGACTCTTAAGAGCACTTGCACCAGTAGTAGCACGAGATTCTTCAATAAAATCATCATTAAGTTCAATGTAGGTTTCATCAAGATCATCAATAGGCTCAGGTGAATTAAGAGGTGTCCCAATATTTTAAACAGAAATCTCAACATTTTTTAATTTGTTTGGATATAGCAATAGTAGCTTCTAGGAAAGGACCTAGAGAACCAGTATCATCAAGCAAAGTAGAAGCATCATCAAAAGTATCAGAATTTTTTTTCAGACTGAGCAGAAGTAACAGTATGTGTAGCATGTGGAGGAGTAGGAAGCTTACTCATAACAGACAGTGAATCAAGAGCAAGAGAGGTGTTCAGAGTTGTACCTCTCCTTGTAGTGGATGGTAATAGGGGAATTTTTCCATCACGAGTCTTGCCCATGGTGAATGGCTTGCAGCAAACAATATCATGATTAAGTGAGAAAATAAATAAAGCTATGCTACCCGGCAACGGCGCCAGAAAATAGTCTTGATGACCCACAAGTATAGGGGATCACAATAGTCTTCGAGGGAAGTAAAACCCAAATTTACTGATTCCACACAAGGGGAGCCAAAGAATATTTATTAGCCCTAACAACTGAGTTGTCAATTCAGCTGCACCTGAAAGTAGACTTGCTCGCAACAATTTATGAGTGGAAACAGTTTTATAGCAGCATTAGAAATATAATAACAACAGGAGTAAAATAGTAACATCATTAGCAATCGCGGAAAACAATAGGATGGGAAGTACCGTAGGCATAGAGGGAATGGATAGACGGGCATTGCATGCATAACATAGGTCATGTAATAATCTAAACATGGGCATTGCAGCTAATAATAATAAAGCATCCAACTTCTAGAGAAACCATAGGCATGTGTTCCAATATAGTCATACGTGCTCGCAATGGGAAACTTGCACAACATCTTTTGTCATACCAGCCCGTGGCAGCGGGGCCTCTAGGGAAACTACTAGTAATTGCTCCTTTTAATAAAGAACGGGAGCAAAGCATTAACACTCCGTGAACACACGTGATCCTCACATCACAACCATCCCCTCCGGTTGTCCCAATTTCTGTCACTTTGGGGCCTCGGGTTCCAGACAATGACATGTGTAAACAACTTGCAGATATGATTAACAAACATAATTATACTCATGAAACAATAACATGTTCAGATCAGATATCATGGCACTCGAGCCCTAGTGACAAGCATTAAGCATAACAAGTTGCAACAACGGTAGAAAACACTAATAATGGATACTAGGCACTATGCCCTAACAATCTGGCAGTATTACATGATCGATCTCATCCAATCCCTTCCATCCCTCTTAGACTACAACGGTGTTTACTCACACATGGATGGGGGAATCATGGATGGTTGATGGAGAAGAGGTGGCGGTGTCAATGGCGATGATCTCCTTTGAATCCCCATCCCGGCAGGGTGCCAGAACAGGAACGTCTGATCCCCGAAATTGAGTTTCGAGGTGGCGGCGGCGCTCTGTTGTGTTTTTGTGGAATATGACGAATCCCCCTCGGTTTTTAGGTTATGGGGCCTATGTAGTCGAAAGGGGAGCCCGAGGGGGTGCAGGTGTGGCCCACACCACCAGACGGCGCAGCCAAGGGGGGGCGTGCCAGGGGGTGGTGTGGCCCCCTCCTGGCCCCTCTCTAGGCCTCCTTCTGGCTCCCGGTGTCTTCTGGTGTTTTAGACTCAATGGGATCTTTTCTGGGAAATTTCCCGAAAGCTAATTTTTCTGCACAAAAACGAGACACGAAGGTAATTCTGCTGAAAACAGCGTTAGTCCGTGTTAGTGGTATCTAAAATTCACAAGTTTAGAGGAAAACAACAAGAAAAGTGTTCAGAAAAGGAGATACGTTTTGGATGTATCAAGAGTACTAACATAACTCTACTAGAACTAACAGCTCTGAAAAACAGATGCATGAAAAACATGAGCTAAAAGGATTTGCAGCAGCTAGAAGAAAAACTAAGAATACGGGCATAACGAGTATTCATATGAAAAAGCGGAACATGTCTCTTTCCCACACAAAGAACGCTAGGTTCCAACAATATTATTGCAGCAAGGAAACAAAATAAAAACAAAAGAAAACAAATAGACGCTCCAAGTAAATTTCATATGATGTGACCGAATAAAAATATAGTTTCACTAGAACTAACATGATAAATTGTTGATGAAGAAGGGAATTCCTTGGGCATCCCCAAGCTTAGACGCTTGAGTCTTCTTAAAATTTTCTGGGATGAATCACGGGGGCATCCCCAAGATTTGGCCTTGCACACTTCTTGATCACATTATATCACTATCTTCTCTTGACCCTTGAAAACTTCCTTCACACCACACTCAATGTAATTCACATTAGAGGGATAGTGCACAATAAAAAATTCACATGTTCTGCATGGACACAAGCATTATTGATACATTTAAACATTATCTAAATCCACTGATGTTTCGTGAAGCAAAGAAATCCACTGCGCATAGTAAAACAGAAAATGCAAGTAAAAAGGCAGAATCTGTCAAAATCAGAGCAGTCTGTAAAGACAAAATTTTCGGGGCACTTACGTTGCCCAGATAAAAAACCGTAAAGAATGAAGCTGTTTTAGAATTACCTAAGGAATTAGCACAAAAACTTTCAGGTCATTTTGATCTTTCTGTGAATTATGCGATTTTTTACAGTGGACATCAGAAATTTGTTACCTGCGTAGAAATTCAAAACCAACACCAACTTTCGCTAGAAACTTTACTTGGCATAACTAATACATGAAAATAAAGATACAAAGGAGTTGATACAGAAGTATACAACCCCTTGACTCAAATAAAACAGAGAAAAACAAAGCAAAAATAAAACCATTGGTTATCTCTCAAGAAGTGCTTTTCTTTAACGCCTTTTAGCTAGGCCCAGAAAAATAGAATCAAGTGTTTCCAAGTGAAGAAGCATCCAAATCAATAATTTCCTTCAAAACACCACTTGTAGCAATTGGTACTTTAGGTACCCCTGAAGATGATTCAACATGCAATCCATTTTAGTTTCACTAAAAGTTTTATCAATTTTAAGCACATTAGGGGGTTTTGGTTTAGGCACCTTTGGGACATACATAAGTTTTTGCTCTTTTCCCATAAAAGTTTTCTCCCTCTTAAACTTAAGAGAAGAAAGGCTGAACTTAAAGTTTCCATAGCCTCCTCTAGTTTACCAATCCTAATATTTTGATTATCATGGGTATTGCTAGACTCTAAAACAATAATTCTCTTATTGATACTTACTATTGATTCATTAACTTTGTTAGCATTATCAAGGAAATTTGGAAAAATTTTCTCCAAAGAGTTTAGCTTTTTAATAACATCATCTAAAGTGATCACAGTTTTAACAACTTTAACAGGTGTTGTTCCAAGTAAACTTTCAATTAAATTACATGCTTCCAAAGCAGGAGTTCCCAGAAAATTACCACCTGTAAGAGTGTCTAAAACATACCTATACCAGCTAGTAATACCAACATAAAAATTCCTAAGAAGGATAAAGTAGAATATTTCTTAGTACATATATGATGGGCATTACTTATTCTATACCAAGAATCTTTCAAACTTTCTCCCCCTTGTTGTTTAAAAGAACGAACCTCAACTTCAGCAACACTCATTTTAGCAAGATTAAAAATAGGATAAAAATAAAAAATAGAATAAGAACTAATTTTTGTGTGTTTTTAATTAAGATAAGCAAACAAGAAAAATAAAATAAACTAAGAAAAACAATAACAAAGTAAAGAGATTGCAAGTGAGAGACTCCCCTTGCAGAAATCCTCTTCCTCCCCGACAACGGCGCCAGAAAAGAGCTTGATGCGCGTGTAACACACGTTCGTTGGGAGACCCCAAGAGGAAGGTATGAAGAGCACAGTAGCAAGTTTCCCTCAGAAAGAAACCAATGTTTAATCGACTAGTAGGAGAAAGAAACCACTTCTGAAGGTTGATGTAGCTGATGTGGCAGGGCGCACTACCGGTTCAGAAGCAACGTGGAACCTACACAACACAATCAAATCAGTTTGCCCCAACGAAGCAGTGAGGTTGTCAATCTTACCGGTTTTGCCGAAAACAAAGAGGTTAAACATATGGTGTGGAAAACATTACTTGTTTGCAGTAGATGAAAAGAGAACAATAATGGCAGTAGAAAACAGAAGTAACAGTATGAAAACAGTGGTTGCAGTGGTTGTATTATCAGTATGAGGAAAATGGACCGGGTTCCACAGTTCACTAGTGGTGTCTCTCCAGAAGAGATAGATAACATGTTGGGTAAAGAAATTACAGCTGGGCAATCTACAGATATAAATGTTGCACTGTAGTTCATATGCATGACATGATGATTACTATTTGATTCATGCAGGCATTCCAACAAGATACATAGACCTTTATCCAACTACATCTATGACTAATAATCCACCCTCATAATGTCATCCGAGAAAACCTTGGGTATTAAGTTGCAAGCAACAGATAATTGCATTAAGTAAAGTGTGTAATGTAAACAATAACATCATCCTTAGACAAAGCATTGTTGGTTTCTCCCTAATGGCAACAGCACATCCCCCACCTATTTATGTTTCTGTCACTCGAGCCTGAGTGAAAGGGAGGCATGAACCCACTATCGAGCATAAATACCCCCTCTTGGAGTTACTAGCATCTACTTGGCCATGACATCTACTAACAACAGAAAGCATGCAAGATCATAAATAACATACACATGAAAAGAACATGATAGATTGATAATCATTGGACATAGCATTCAATATTCATCGGATCATAGTGAACACAACATGTAGCATTACAATAAGATGATCTTGATCATGTTAGGCAACTCACAAGATCTAAACATGAGGCATAAAGAGGAGAGAACAACCATCTAGCTACTGCTATGGAACTGTAGTCCAAGGATGAACTACTCACACATCATTCCTGAGGCGAGCATGGTGATGTAGAGCCCTCCGGTGACGATTCCTCCTCCCCGCAGGGTGCCGAGGAGAGCTCTAGAACCCTCCCAAACTAGGATTGACAATGACGATGGCTGTGGATGTTTTTGGTGGAAAAGGCTCTCGTCTTAGGGTTAACCCTACGAGGAGAATATATAGGCGTGAGGGCAACGTCGGTGGGCAGCCAGGGGGTCCAACCACCTGGGCGCAGCCGGGGGGGAAGCCATGGTGTGGGGCCCATGTGGCTCCCCTCCGGGTCCCCTCCAGACTCCATGTGCGCGATGACTTTCTAAGACTTCCGGGCTTCGAATTGTCCAATTCCAAGAATATTTCCAGAACAACTTTTCTGAAACTAAAAACAATAGAAAGCAGGAACTGGCTTCGTGGCATCTTGTCAATAGGTTAGTCTCAGGAAATCGATAAAAATGGCATAAAGTGTAAAGGAAACATGTAGCATATGGCATGAAAACAACATGGAACATAAAAAATTATGGATACGTTTATGACGTATCAGATGCCCAAGGCATCCCCTTCTTCATCAACAATTTATCAGGTCACTTGTAGTGAAACTACATTTTTATTCGGTCACATCATATGCATTTTTCTTGGAGCGTATGTTCGTTTTTTGTTTTCCTTGCTGCAATAAATATGTTGGAACCTAGCATTCTTTTTTTGGGAGAGATACAGGCTCCGCTTTTTCATATGAATACTCGTTTTCTTCCATGCTCGTATTCTTAGTTTTTTCTAGCTCCTGCAAATCTTTTTAGCTCCTGTTTTTCATACATCACTTATTTAGAGATGTTAGTTCTAGTAAAATCATGTCAGTACTCTCTTGTTTCATTTCTATATCTCTTGGAGAGTTTTTTTGTTTAGTATAAAATGATTGGTGTTGGGAAGCAGTAGTACAATTTTTGTACTTTTAACGGTGCAAAAAGAAGCTTGTATAGACTGTGGCTAGAATTTTTCATGTCATGCTAGATGTTATTTTAATTATATGCTTAGTGGTTGTTATTGTAGCATGACTTATCTCAAATAGCTGAGAGTGCTTAATGTGCCATTGAAAGAATCATGAGTTGTATTTTGTCATATTGAAGCATGGATTTGTGGTGTTCTCCTTTGAATGCTTTATTTGGTTGACTTGGCGCATGCTTACACCATGTTTATGGATACAAACCAGTCACTTATAGCCTCTATGATCATTTAGTTTTTGACTTGTAATACCCTTTATGCTTTGATTAATAATGTTTTTGTCGCTATGCATGATTATGGCCATTATTGCTCTCTTGATTTGTCGCTCCCACTCTTTTGCTAGACTCCACCTGTACTGAGTATGAGCTCTACTCGTGCATCCAACTCCCAAAAACCAAAGTTTGCCAAATGTGTCCACCATACCTACCTACATGTGGTATTTAACCTCCACTCCAAGTAAATTTCTCATGTGCTACCTTTAAAACTTTCAATATTACTCATGTTTTGTGCCCCTGTTTTAGCTCATGAGGACGTAAATAGAGAATATTTATCTAACTTGTTAATTGGACTTTACACACCTGGACTAGTGGCTTCATCCGCTTATCCAAATGATAGAAGAGCTGGCAGCGGGGTGCCCAACCCCAAAATTGGTTACTATTCAATTCTCTTCACTATTTTTGCCCCTGATTTATCAGTCAAAGCATAATTGTGTAAACAAAAGAGAAAGAGGGATGACCTTCTATACCAGATGCGTCCTTCAATGGGAACCGCTCTTGTGAAGTCTAGTTGGCTTGTGACATACTGTATTTTTTGTTTACCATTCATTGACATAAGCATACACCTCTCTAAAAATGTTTTCAATACCTCTGTTTAATAAAATAAAAATCTTTAGCACATGGGTTAATCCTTGCTTCCCTTTGCGAAGGGCCTTTCTTTTAGTTTTATGTTGAGTCTCCATCTTCTAAATTTATGCATAGTTGAGAGAGCGTAGTTGCCATTCTGAGTTTAATGTGCATCGGTCCCAGAAACTATTATTAATTGATTCATGATGTGTTATTACTCCCTCTCAAATTATCTGTTCTAGTCATCCACTTGAACTTTGAAGGTGTCATGGCATTCATGTTTTTCCCCACTCTTAAGGACAAGCGAAATATCACTTTGCTATGTTTTCTTTATGCTCGAAACAAACGTACAACTTTCAAGTGCATTATTATTCATGATCTTTTGTTTGTGTTACTTTTCATGATGCAAGGTGATTGCTAAGTTTCATTGTTAGAATTACATCTATCATGCCTGTGTTTAAAGTACTATGATCTCAGTGTACATATGCTTTTACTTTATGATGATCAAGTTTATGTTGGTAGCATGTCACCTATGAAATTAGTTGTTTTTATCGTTTACCTATTCGAGGAAGAGTAGGAACTAAGCTGGGGGATGTTGATACGTCATAAACGTATCCATAATTTCTGATGTTCCATGTTGTTTTCATACTATATGCTACGTGTTTCCTTTACACTTTATGCCTTTGCCACAAAGCTAGTTCCTATTTTCAGCTGTTTTTAGTTTCAGAAAAGTTGTTTTGGAAATATTCTTAGAATAACACGATTCGAAGCCCGGAAGTCTTAGAAACCTGTCACGCACACGGAGTCCGGAGGGGACCCGGAGGGGGCCACAGGGGCCCCACAACATAGGGTGGCGCGCCCTCCTCTGGCCGCGCCTAGGGGTGGTATGGCCCCCCTGGCCGCCCACCGACGTTTCCCTCTCGCCTATTTATACTTCTCGGGAGGTTAACCCTAAAGACCCAAGCCTTTTCCACCAAAAACATCCACAGCCGCCGTCATCGTCAACCCTAGTTCGGGAGGGTTTTGGAGCTCGCCCCGGCACCCTGCCGAGAGGGGGAATCATCACCTGAGGGCTCTACACCACCATGTCCGCCTCCGGAATGATGCGTGAGTAGTTCATCCTTGGACTACGGGTCCATAGCAGTAGCTAGATGCTTGTTATCTCCTCTTGATGCCTCATGTTTAGACCTTGTGAGCTGCCTAACATGATCAAGATCATCTTATTATAATGCTACATGTTGTGTTTGTTGGGATTTGATGAATATTGAATGCTAGATCCAATGATTATCAATCTATCATGATCTTTTCATGTGTATGTTATTTATGATCTTGCATGCTCTCCGTTGCTAGTAGATGCTCTGGCCAAGTAGATGCTTGTAACTCCAAGATGGAGTATTTATGCTCGATAGTGTGTTCATGCCTCCCTTTTACTCACGCTCGAGTGATAGAAACGTAAACGGGTGGGTGATGTGCTGTTGCCATTAGGGAGAAAACAACGATGTTTACATTACACACTTTGCTTAATGCAATTATCTGTTGCTTGCAACTTAATACCCAAGATTTGCTCGGATGACACTCCGAGGGTGGATTATTAGTCATAGATGGAGTTGGATAACGGTCTATGTATCTTGTTGTAATGCCCGCATGAATCGCATAGTAATCATCATGTCATGCATATGCACTATGGTGTAGCCTTTATATCTGTCAATTGCCCATCTGTAATTTGTTTACCCAACATGCTATTTATCTGTTCTGGAGAGACACCACTAGTGAACTGTGGACTCTGGTCCATTTCCTCTATACTGATAATACAACCACTGCAATCTCTATTCTCATACTGTTCCTACTGTTTTACTACTGCCATCACTGTTCTCTTTTGATCTAGTGAAAACAAGTACTGTTTTCCACACCATACGTTTAACCTCTTTGTTTTCAGCAAAACCATTTAGATTGACAAACTCACTGCTTTGTTGGGGCAAAGTGATTTGATTGTGTTGTGTGGGTTCCACGTTGCTTCTGAACCGGTAGTGTGCCCTACCACATCAGCTGCATCAACCTTCGGAAGTGATTTCTTTCTCCTGCTGGTCAATTCAACCTTGGTTTCTTTCCGAGGGAAAACTTGCCGCTGCACTCTCCGCTCCCTGCGCTTGGGGTCTACCAACGAGCTTCAGCCATCAGGGGCACGCTGCCTAGTGGTGTGGGCCCATGGTGGCCCCCTCTGACTCTCCTCGTAGTTGACTCCCTCTTCTGGACTCCTAAGACAGCTCTGATGCCCCCTTCTTATTCTTATCTTCTGAAATATGGTATCTTGACGTTGCTTTTTCCATCATATTTCTGGTTCCGGTGATTAATTATTAAACATGCAAAATAAGATGAAATAACATAAGTGATGAATCATAACATGAAATATATCGATGAATAACAGAAAATTAAGATATAAAATAGTGATGCAAAATGGACGTATCAACTCCCCCCAAGCTTTGACACCGCTTGTCCCCAAGCGAAACTGAACTCAGTAAACATGACCATAGATTTATGAAATGAAGTGTCGATAAATAAAATACAGACAAGAAGCATCACATTTATCAAAACACAAGTCATTCTAGACAACATCTCCCTCTCATAAAACTCAACTTGAAACTAGTAGAAGGAGTTACAATAAAGGTGCAAAAGGAAATCATAATTGGTTAGGGAAAATTTCATTCTTGGTCAGAGAACAATTAACAGATTATACTTATCTTTCGATCAGAGTCTTTACATTAGAGATTATATTTTCAAAGTGATATTCATTCAGATAACAACATTGTACTAAACAAGGAAGGATAGAAGACATGATTGAAGGAATCAACATATAGATGGTCGGATCACAACAACTCAAATGCTTTCTTAGGACAGAAAGAAGTAGGTTTACTGACTCAACATAAACGTAGAAGATAGGCCCCTCACAGAGGGAAGCAGGGATTAACTCATGTGCTAGAGCTTCTCATTTGATAAACATATAGAGAGCATAAAATACTTGACACTCATCCCAACCTTTCTTACGGAAACCATGGCCAGCCGAATCCTCGGGTGTCTGCCAACAATCACATACCATGGAGGAGTGTCTAAATTTTTAGGGGTAGGTGTGTATGTCTATGTCAACGAACCAGCAAGAAAACAGTACATTAAGTCACAAGCCAACCAGACCTTACAAGAGCGGCTCCCATTGAAGGATGCTACTAGGGTAGTAGACCATCCCTCTTCTCTTTTGTTTAGACAATTATGCTTTGACTGGTAAATCAGGGGCAAAAAGAGCGAAGAGAATTTATAGTGATTAAGTTTGGGGCTCGGAACCCCATTGCCAGCTCTTCTAGCAGTTGGATAAGAGGATGTTCCAATAGTCCAGGTGTGTAAATTCCAATCAACGAGTAAAATAAGACCGTCTACCTACGTCCTCTTGAGCTAAAACAGGAGCACAAAACAGGTATAATAGTTTTGAAGATCTTAAATGTAGCATACAAGCAATTTACTTGGAGTGGTGGCGAAATACCACATATAGGTAGGTATGGTGGACACAAATGGCATGGTTTTTGGATCAAGGTTTGGATGCATGAGAAGCATTCCCTCTCAGTATAGGTTTTTGGCTAGCAAGGCTAGGTAGCAAGCACACGAGTTGAGGGAAACAAGTAAATATACATATGATAGAAACAATCATGCAATCTTTCTCTTTTCTACTTAAGTCCCAAGGTACTGTTACTACCGACCAATGCTAAGTTTACCAAGACCAAAAATATTAACTCGATGCTCCCGAATTGATACCAATACTAATAACAAGAATCAATCATAAAGCAAAATTGCAAACTAAAATAAAGTGTAAAAGCAACTGATGAAACTTCTCATTAATAATCCATAACGACAACTCCCACCAAGGGATACATCGATAACCAACTAAAATAGATATACTTCCATACTGCAAACCATCCTATATGAGAACTTCTCTACTCATGATATGACTCTACTAAAAGGTAAAAGTGTGAAAGATAAAGGTGTGATACCGCGACACTCTCCCAAACTTGGAACAAGCCAAGGGGATGCCAACACCAATGCCAAATTAATTCTTTGGTGGTGGTGAACTCGTATCATCATCAGACTTCCAAGGTAAAGGGTTTCCATCAACAAACGATGACTCGGTCTCCAATATCCTGAAACTGGCAGCAGAACGTATACGTTTAAACTTGATCTCATACTCACAGTTTTGATTCTGCACATCGTAGAGTTGTGCTTGCAATTTGTTGATGGCCTCGTGGAGCGAAAAGATTTCCTCCCAAAGCTTGGTAGTCTCTTTCTTGTGCTCAGCTATGAGTTCCACATTTATTCTGTGGATGATGTCCACTTCACGCTCTGCCATCTTCTTGTACCTAAAGACTTCTCACTCCAGCTCTTCCATCCTGGCTTCCAGACTACCTTCTGCTTTAGGACCCCAAACATCTTCTTTGTGCACCTCCCCATCCTTGAGCACCAACTCCTTGGGATGCATCTTCAACTCGTTCATGTACGGATTGACGACATTCACAAAAAAACTGTCCTTGGGAGGCCCTGAAGAGGACACCGTGGCTCCAAATCTGAAGAGGAAATCTGGCAGAAACAGATCAAAACAAAAACACAACAAGAAAACGATATACGAACCTCGGGAGATCCAGGGATTATATAGCAAAAATATTCGTAACAAAAGGAAGGTACAGTGCGAAAACGGGTCGGAGAGGGGCTCCGGGGCCTCCACACCATAGGGTGGCGCGGCCAGGGGTGGGCCCGCGCCCCCAGGTGGTGTGGTTCCCTCGGGCACCGACTCCTACCCTTCTTCGGCTCAATATTTTTCATATTTTCCATAGATGACAAAATTATAAGTTGGAAAGTAATACGCGAACCTTTTCTTAACAGAACTGTTACCTATTCAAAAACGGACTCTGTAGTTTCTGGAATCTTCCATCTAATAAACTTCTCCGGAGTCACCACTTGAATAATATCGACATCTTCATCATAAGAATCTCCAGAAATATAATGTTTGAGTCTTTGCCCATTCACCACTTGTGTAGTGTTATCTTTAAGGAAAACAATTTTGATTGCACCCGAATGATACACTTCTTCGATAACATAAGGTCCTTCCCATCTCGAGAGTAATTTCCCTGCAAAAAATCTGAGACGAGACCTATACAATAGAACTTTCTCACCACAAAACTCTCTTTTAAGAATTCTCTTATCATGCCATTGTGTAACTTTCTCCTTAAAGAGTCTAGCATTTTCATAAGCTTCACTTCTCCACTCATCTAAAGAACTCAAGTGAAGCATTCTTTTCTTACCGACAAGTTTAAAATCTCTATTTAATTCTCTCACTACCCAATAATCTTTGTGTTCTAGTTCTAAAGGCAAGTGACAAGCTTTCCCATAAACCATTTTATAAGGAGACATACCCATAGGATTTTTATAAGAAGTTCTATAAGCCCATAAAGCATCATTCAACTTATCAGAACAATTTTTCCTAGATTTATTAACAGTCTTTTGCAAGATAGATTCAATTTCTCTATTTTATAATTCTACTTGCCCACTGGTTTGAGGATGATAAGGTGAGGTAGTTCTATGATTAACATCATATTTAGCAAGAGTTTTTCTAAAACCACCATGAATAAAGTGAGAACCTCCATCAGTCATAAGATATCTAGGCACACCAAACCTAGGGAAAATAACATCTTTAAGCATTTTTAACGAGGTTTCACCATTAGCACTCTTAGTAAGTATAGCTTCTATCCACTTAGTAACATAATCAACAACAACAAGAATATGAGTATAACCATTCGAAGGAGGAAACAGACCCATAAAGTCAAATCCCCAACGATCAAAATGTTCAATAACAACAGAATAACTCATAGTCATTTCATTACGTCTAGAAATATTACCAACTCTTTGGCATTCATCACAAGATAAAATAAACATTCGTGCATCTTTAAAGAGAGTAGGCCAATAGAAACCTGATTGTAGAAACTTCTGCGCGGTTCTATCTCCAGCGTGATGTCCTCCATAAGCACTAGCATGGCACTTTCTCAATATCTCTCGTTGTTTATGTTCTGGAACACATCTTCGCAAGGAAGGTTCGACTACCTCATTGCCGGGTTTCTTTTCGAAATGGGGTTGCATCGATCGATGCACACGGCTTTTTATTGCAAAGTTTTAATCAGCAATCATCTTACAATCAATGATCGCACAAGTTTGAGACATGTATCAACCAAAAAATGACAACATAATCGAACTACGCATCTCGGAGTCAACTAACTATCGGGTTATAAACCATTTTCTCTTTATATAATGTAAACTGGTTTATAATTTTAAAAAGGTGATTGAGCATGGTTTTCGTGTGCCACCTGGTGGTCCATCCAATATAAATCAAACATAATCACACACAAAACAAGGGATAACAATAGGAAATCTTCCCTACAAAATGATACTGTAAAAAAAAAAGGACATCATGCCCATTATGACGTAATACATATGCTGAGTGCATGTATGGCAAGCTAGAAGAGCACCGAGAATTGTGTGCCTCTCTAAAAAAAAAGAATAAACCGATCAATAGTCCTCCATATAATATTATCTATCCTATATATCATGGATCACCTCCAAATTGGGGTGCAAACAGATGTACTAGCTCTATCCTATAGCAGACATAAGCTAGCTTGGATGAAGCTTCATTGCAGCTAGCATGCGACTAATGAGCAGTACCCGTAGCAGCTGACTTAGGCTATCTAACTAACCCACTCTTGATTTCTTTGCTCCTCCTATCACATCTCATCAATGCCAAATGTGTACATGTATGGCTAAAAATTTGGTCAACCCTGCAGATGACGATGCATTCATGGGTGGTTGTTGAAGAGATCCCAGTAGTATGGCGTGGACGGCGACGGCGCAGCCGCAGCTTGGAAATACTGTAACGACGACGACGACATTGGAGGAGGAGTTGCACCGGATAGCGCACCGTGGCCGCCAAGGAATGCCGGGCTGATCAGCTCGCCGAACAGGTTGATGCCTCCTGCGCTGCCGGAAGGCGGGGAGAAGAAGCCCGGAGGGATCGCCGGGAGGGACCCAGGCACGGGAGACAGGATGCTCGGCAACGGCGGCAGGCCCCCACGATGAACGCCGGCGCTCCGCGCGGCTGGCTGCGCCGAAGCCTGCTCGACGGCGGCGAGGCGCGCGGCGGGCGAGTGCTGGAGCTGGAGCAGCGCGCCCTCGTGCTGCTGTGACGCCGCCGCAGCTGCTGCTTGGACGTGGAACGGGAACGGCAGCGCTGGCGGGAGCATGGAGGACGACGGCTGGTGCGGGAATAACGGGAAGGGGAGCGAGGACGCCTGCGGTGGCGGCGGTAGCGAGGAGGAGGACGAGGAGGCGCCGGTGAGGCGCTGCACGACGGACATGAACTCGGCGGGGTCGGCGTGCACGACCTTGGGCGACACCGTGTAGATGATGACGGGCTGCCGCGCCTGCGCCGGAGGCTTCCTGATTCTGTGCGAGTCCTTGTGCACCCTGAGCGGCGCCGGGCGCGGGCCCTGCAGCTGCAGCTCCCGGGTGCCACTGCCACCCCGCTGCGGCGAGGAGGACGAGGTCGTCGTCGGGGCAGAAGCGGAGTGCTCCATGATCAGTCGGTCGATGCCACGATCTAGTTAGCTCTCGCTGGTCGTGGCGCCCAGACGGTGGCGGCCTTGATTCGAAGCAGTAGAGATCAATGGGTTGGCCAGTGAGAAACGTTCAAGCGTATGTCAAAATGAAGCAGTAGAAGCACGTACGTGTCTCCTCTCTAGCTAGGCGAGCCATGTATATATAGAGGTGGCGGCTGAAAGCAAACCAGTGAGGACCGAGTTGGGGATGCTATTTAGGGGAGAGCTAGCTCGCTCGGTGCAAAAGGCAGGCAGCCGGATTTACTTGGATCTGATGGTGCGAATTATGGGGCGTGTAACAGGTCAACAAAGCACTCGAGTGCAATATAATCTAAAGCCATCGAAGAAAGTTTTTCGCTCGCTCCCTGGCTTTGAACACGTCCAAGCTGCAGGCAACCAAAGGTGACGGAGGTGACGCACCCATGCATGGGATGGCGCCAATTCTTCGGTGCAATCGTCTTTTGTTTCTTGTCTATCTGAGATTTGACTAGCGACTGACCCAAGAACCAGGTCAGAGATATGCTCCCGCTCTTTCCCCCATTTTTTTGCGGGAAGATATATTGCGGCAAGTTGCTCTGTCGTTTTCGCTAATTTTTTTTAAATAATACACTTTTTTACTAAAAGTAAAAAAATAATACGCGAATTGGTAAAATTTCAGAAATATTACCGAGTCGGGCTGGCCCACCACGACAGCGACCTTGTCGCGTTCGGCGAGCCCGACTGGATTCTTGTCGCGCTCTGCCAGGACGACAGGGCTGCCCCCTGCCACGCGGCGCGCGTTTATTGGGCGGGCCACGTCGACGAGGTTGTCGTGCTGCGCGCACGCCAGTCGATGTCGCAGAAGCCGACTGGGCCGGCCAGTCGGGCTCGCAGACGACGACAGGGGCCCTGTCGCATTCGGCCAGGCCGACAGGCCCCTGTATACATATGGCCGCTGCAGCTCCTCCTTCTTCCCCCTCTCCTTCTCTTCTCTTCCTTTCTTCCTGGTTTCTTCTTCCTGTGAACCAGCAGCTTGCTCGATTTGTTCCAGCATATTGCACCAATAGAAACGAGATTTTCCACCGTAGTTGGATTGTAGAGGGATAGAGGAGGCTATGGAGCACTCGATCCCGTGATGAGCTAGCTCGTGCGGTGGTTGTTTTGGTGGAGGTGGTGGTTGTGGTGGTGGATATGGCAGCAATGGTGGTGGAGCTGCTGTACGTGGTGCTGTCCGCGGGCTGCATTGCCGCGGTGCTGCTGCGGTGACCCGACATCGACGTGCTGCTACACCAACGATTTTAATTTTCCGGCTTGAAGGCATGATTTCGACGCGATTTCTCTCTTAGTTAGTGCATGTTTACGTTTGTTTGTTAGTTGTATGGTAGTAATATATTTAAACGTATATTTGCGGTAGTGGTATTTTTGTTATATTTATTGAAATATATTTATTTTTATGGTGCTGGTATATTTGTTTTAGTGTGTGCGAGTATATAGTTTGAAAGTTATGTTAGCAAAATTGTTCTGCTAAATATTACTTTTGTTAGATTTATGTTAGGTGCGATCGTAATAAGTAGTATAGCGCATAAATATAATAACCGATTAATTTAACGAGGATGGTTATTTTTTATCCCATCACAGATGTCTGATTTAGTGAAGTTCATGTTCTTTTACGGTGCTGGTACTGTAGAAGAAAATGAGCTGGGAGTTGATTTGAGTTCGTATGACAGTATAGATGTTGACTTGTGTGCGCCGCAATCCTGGAGTCTTAGCCAGTTGAAAGAATGGTTGACAGGAAGTTTATGTCTTGATACTGAAACATACACCGTCGGTGTACATGCTCTGTGGAGCCGATCTAGGTCAAACCCTTTATTTTATTTAAGGGCGATAGAGAGAGACTCTCAGTGGTGTAGCTGGTTACAAGGTTGCGAAAAAAGGAGTGTAAATCCTATGGCCTTAGTACTCCCTGTCAAGAAAGAGGTGATTGAACCTGAGATTGATTATGGATACAATCCTGGACAGAGGAGTGAAGAGATGAACTATTCTGGTTCCTCTCAATATTATGAAACCGGGCAGAGTAGTCGAGCAGCTGAAGGCGATGCCGGTAATCCTGACATAGAAATAAGCCAGCAAAGTCAAACTGGTTATGTCAGCGGTGAGGCAGACGGTGACGAGATTGACGGGCAGATGCAGAACCAGATGGAAGATGAAGATACAGATATAGAAAGTCTGTATAACGAGGATTCAGACCAGTCAGATGAAGAAGTGGACGAAGTGGTGCAGCCAAATCCTGCAGCATGGAGGCAAGACTTCAGTTCGGCAATGACTGTCGACGATGGGCATGATTCTGCCTGGCAATATCATCAGAACAACCTTGCGTTGGGTGCTATGTATCCTGACAAGGAAGCTCTGAAGGATGCTGTAATTAATTGGGCAATGTCGACACAAAGAGTTTTCAAAACTAAGGTGTCAAGTCAGAAATACTTGACAATGGAGTGTGTTGATATAAACTGTCCCGGGAGGGTGCATGGATATCTCCCTAAGTATGGCACGAGCTGGAAGATCAGTGACTTGATTCAGCACACATGTGTTAATTCAAGTATCCCACAAGCTCACAAGAACCTATCGTCTACTCTTATTGCTCGGTTGCTTTACACAGAGATAGTGGAGAGCAAAGCTATGCTAGTGAAAGATATTCAGACGAAAGTGTTAGTCAGGTTTAAGTACCATATTTCCTATGGCACCGCTTGGAGGGCTAAGCAAAGGGCCCTCGAGAACAGATTTGGGTCGTTTTTTGATGCTTACGACTCTGTTGTTCGGCTACTGCTCACACTCCGTGACCGGAATCCCGGCACATATGTGGATATCCAAGACTGGTATATGCCAGAGTTCCCAACAGTTAGGGTGCTTCATCGAGTGTTCTTCTCTTTTGGTGTTTGCATCGAAGCTTTCAATCATTGTCGACCAGTGATTTGTGTAGATGGCACTTTTCTTACTGGCAAGTACAGGGGTCAGATCCTCACAGCCATTGGTACAGACGGCAACAATCAAGTCGTTCCACTAGCATTTGCTTTTGTTGAGAGCGAGAACATTGAAAGCTGGACATGGTTCTTCAGGCAGCTGAAAATAGCAGTGGTGAAGGATAAGCAGAATGTGTGCATCCTTCATGACAGGCATGCAGGTATATTGAGTGCTATCAAGACACTAACAAACCCTTTGCCTGAAGAACCAACTCCGTGGACTGACATGCAGAGCCGTTGGTGTATGCGGCACCTGGGGGCCAATTTCTTCTCTCAGTTCAGAAACAAGAACCTTATGAATCTTTTCAAGAAACTTTGCAAGCAGAATCAAGAATGGAAGTACACGCTGATACGCGGCAGACTGAATGTGTGCACACAGAGACATGTAAGGGATAGGAGACTTGCACGAGATGCAGCAGTGGCGGCACATGTACAAGCAGTAGCCGCCGAGTTAGCAACAGGAACAGCTGCCCTTGAAGAGGAGCCTGTTGGCCTGTGTGACTTGCCCGGATTCGACCCGCCTGGTACGAGGAGAAGGCTAGGGAGGAGCATTAAAACTTTTGAGCAGTGGATCGAGCACGAGCCTCTAGAGAGATGGTCTTTGTTGCATGACACACACGGAGCAAGGTACGGTGTTATGACAACCAACCTTGCTGAAACATATAACTTTGTTCTAAGGGGCAACCGGGCTCTGCCACTAACAGCCATTGTGGAGGGAATTTTCTATGGAACTGTGAAGTACTTCAAAGATAGACGTGAAAGAGCTGAGCAGCATATCGTCAATAACCCGAACACACGATACTGTGAAAAGATTACGAAGTACATGAATGAGAAGATGGAAAAGGCTAGGTCGCACACAGTGATATCCATCGGAAATCTAGAAAGGAGGTTCGAGGTGCGTTTAGCTAACAACAAGTTTGGATGTGGTAATGAGTTGAGGACGCACGAGGTCAAAATTGGTAATGAAGTTTGGCCAACGTGCGAGTGCACATGCAACAAACCGAAGTTGCTTCACCTTCCCTGCTCACATGTTCTTGCTGCTTGCGGACAGCTCGGTCTCGATGCAATTTCATTTGTGTCTCCATATTATCTGAAACAAGCTGTCCTAAATACATGGAAAGGTGAGCTGATGGGATTTCGTTCAATGGGTAATACATGCTTTTTGTGATAAATAGGCCCAGCTAACTGATGAGCTCCGAGACGAATGTGCCCAGTATGCACGGTCCCTTTCTTCGGCACCGCTTATGATAGACCGTACCCAGCACCAGAGCTGGGTGACACGCGTCGAAGGGAGGCTCAAAGGAATCTGGGAGGCTATCACGTGCAACCGGAGTTCAGACGTTGTTCGACACCACCATGTACAGCGCCCCCCGCCTCAGTTCAACCAGTCGAGGCGCCGCTCCATGGACCAGCCAGAACCACCGCCGCAACGTCATCAGCCACGTCCTCGTGTACCACCACAGCAGATGTTTAGGCCACCGGGCCTAGGTGAGGCCGGAGGTTCGTCCTGGCAGCAGCAGCAGCAGCAGCAGCTACACACAGATTATACACAGCAAGGTACGTACGCATACATTTCACTTCCATTTAGTTACGAACAAATTGAGTCTTATGTATACATTTAATAACTACTTTTCTCCACCTCTGCAGGACTGTTTGGGCAGACTACGTCCGGGGGCACCTGGGAGACTGATAGTGGGTCATTTGATTTTAGGAGGACCCAGGACGCGTGGCTACGCAGTAACGTTCAGCACACTCAGATTCCCATTCTCCAGACTCCTCAATCACAGCGTGCTACTATGTATACTCCTCCACCATTCCCCACCCAAGGTACACAGGATGAAGATGATGGACAAGATGGTAGCTTGACAATGCCTCGTCAAACTAGGAACCCCCACAGGTATGGCAGGTCGACTCCCGTGCAACCTCCTCCCCGTGTAGCGCTGCCACGCAGGGGGGCGTGAGATGTTCGAGTAGTGCATACTTATCTACATATGTATGCGACATATTTATGTACCTATGTATGAGATATATTTATGCACTTATGTATGAGATATATTTATGCACTTATGTATGAGATATATTTATGCACTTATGTATGAGATATATTTATCTACATATTTGTGTGTCTCTACGTAGGTGTGACATATTTAACTTTGAAGTTTCATACGAAATAAGATCTCACGCCATTTTTCATCCCGCCATTACTTTCCCGCCAACATCTCCCGCCATTTGTTTCCCGCCACCGTCCCCCAACAATTTTTCCAGGACACCGTCTCCCGCCATATCTTTCCCGCCAATTTTTCCCGCCAATATTTCCCGCCACCCTCTCCCGCCAGTTTTCTCCCGCCACTGATCTCCCGCCGTTTTTCTCCCGCCATTGATCTCCCCCCCACCGTCTCCAGCCTATATAAACCCCGGCATTCTTTCATATGGATGTGTGTATGTTGTCTACTTAAGTTAGAGTAATGGCTGATAGTGGTAGTCCTGGTCTCGATCGAGAAACCTCATGGTATATTCTATATCATGCGGCAAAAGGTTCTTGCAAGAATACGAGGGGGGGTAGAATTCCAGTTAGTTTTAATGAACTAATGACTGAGTCGGCCCACACTATTGCTCTAGGGGGAAAATTAGCCAGATATAACCTCCCGCCTAGATCCACCGATGAAATTAGGAGTGAACTATTGAGGTGGCATCATAAGTGGTGCAGAATAGTTGAGCTCAAAAAAATCGAGTCGGGTCTTCGGGGTATGTCAATCTTCAATACTAGCGATAAGATACGTTTTTCCGACAAGGCCTATGCAGTTCACGTTCAGGTAATCGATTCACGAGTTTACATCATGTTCAAACCGATTTGCATCGTTCTGATTTCTGTTTTCGCTTTTATTCTCAATGTGCAGCACTATCCTGCAGACGCAGAGTTTCTGAACAAAGAGATCCCGCACTATGGCTGGATGAGCATACTCTTTGGACCATGTCCACGAGGGTTTCCAGAAGACAACCTCCACGCTCATTGGATCCAGAGCACAATAGCAAAGGGGAAGACTGGTGCCGGATCTGAGGGGAAGAGTCGCGCCGCATCGAAGGGGAAGAGTGCTGACACATCGAAGGGGAAGAGTCGCGCCGCATCGAAGGGGAAGAGTGCTGACACATCGAAGGGGAAGAGTGACGGCGCATCGAAGACAGTTGATGATGACAACAGTGACGACGACTACACGCCGAGAGGTCTAGCTAGATATAAGGCTATGTGTAAGCGTGTTGCTTCATCAAAAGCCGTAGCTGATGAAAACAGTGATGACGACTTCATGCCTCCATCACGAACACATGGGAGGGCAAAGTGAAGTCGTCGAGGAATATTAGCTTTCCTTATGCGCATTATATTGTCCTAAATTTCTCTTCTTCATGCAAAATAATTATTGTAATTCGCAATGAATCGACTTATGGCCAAAGCTGGAGAAAAAAAAAATTTAGGGACCTGTCGTGTTTGGGGAACACGACTAGTCCCCAAACGACAGGGCCACTAATCGTCCTGGCGCAACTCGACAGGGCCCTAGTCGTGTTCTGCCAACACGACAGGACCTAGTCGTGTTCTGCCAACTCGACAGGGCCCAGTCGCAGTGGCCCAACTCGACTGGGTCATATTTTTGCAAATTCCAATATCCGTGTACTATTTTTTACTTTTAATAAAAAAGTGTATTATTTAAAAAAAATTAGCGTCGTTTTCAAGCTACAAGAGCAGAAGCTTCCTGATTCTCACCTCCTGGCTACTGGCTAGATACGCTCACTGATCACTTGGTCAGGCTAATCTTTTCTTGTATCAGTCACGTGGACGTGATCAACAAATTAAAGGTAGAATTACAGAGCATAAATTATTAGCGGTGGTTAGGTAACTTGTTAAATAGTCTGATATTGTGGAATCTACATCGAGGGGGGTGAGGGATCTATACCCTGGTTCTGACTGGAGCAAGTCTTGTCTTGACTATACACATATGTCTACGGTCTGGTGGTAGGGCGTTATTTAGTTGGACTGCATTCAAGGCCCCCGACTTTTGACATGTTCTGATATATAGTGTCAACCCTCGCTAGCTAGTGCTATTTTTAATCGATAACAATGAAAGATGTCAACATATAATACAGGCCAAGCTTCGTATTGTCTATCATTTAATCTTCGTTCTACAGCTTCATTGCAAAAAAAAAAATCTTCGTTCTACAGCTATGTAGGAATTCCATTCTCTGGGTCTTAGAAGAGATCGAGTTGGACCAATTCGTCAGAGAATGACCTTTAGCTTCTGATGTGTGATGGACTGATGGTTCGCGGACATGCATGTTAAACCCAGCTAAAGGACGACAGTTACTTAACGTAGAGGTTAGCCCGAGCAATAAATTTTGACAACAACATAGCGCATCCATGGATAGATGGAGAAAGAGCGACAGAGAGAGATAGTCAAGAGATGGCAGCGGTCGACGAGGTAGACGAGGAATGGAGGAAGGGAGAGAGGTAGGAAATAAAGGCGTTGTTCAGTCGTACGGACGTCGGGATCGACGTGTGTGAGTTCCTCGTTTTGCTTGACTGGTTCCTTCACCGATCGATCTGTTTCCCGAACCATCTGACGACCGAGTAGTACATGCACCTTACAGCAGCGCTAGGCTCTGACGACCGAGTAGTACTTACCACTTCGGGCAGCAGGAGGCAGTAGAAGGCTAGCCGCAGCCAGCTGCTACTTACGCTGAAACATTCTTAATTTTTTTTGCGGTGAATGAGTAACCTGCTAGATTTACCAGGAGCAGTAGCAATACAATTTGTTAACATATTCACTACACATATAGTACTAGTAGATCTATGCGGGTGATTTGAGCAGGTCCATATGGTGAATTAAATCATACTGTTCAGCATCTTTGTGCGACTCTTTTTTTTTTTTTTTTTTTTTTTTTTTTTGATATGGGCTGTGCGACTCTCTTTTGAGCGAACGTACTTTTTTTTGAGGAAATGAGTGAACGTAATAGCTAGCCCAATTATTGTTTCTACAGAACCTAGCCCGGCTAACATTTTTTTTAGAAGACCTAACGAGGTTAACTTGTACAGTATTTTTTTTAGGGTAACACGGCCGCCACTTTATTGAATGTTTATTGTTGTAGGGATACAAAAAAAAAATTCGGGTAGTCATCAAGCCAAACATGGCGACCATACTCGCGATACGCCGATGACCACGCAAGGCCATGGGCCTCTCTATTCGAAGTCCTTCGCTTGTGTCGAAATTCCACTGAGACGAAGTCCGCTGTCCGCAGCTTGATCTCCTGCAGTATAGTACTGAACTTGACCTTGTAGAGCCCTTCCATGCTCTTGATCACCTCTAGGCAGTCCGACGCCACTCAGATTCTAGTCAGATGCATGTCCTTTGCCAGCGCTAGTGCCTCCCGGCATGCTAGAGCCTCCAACACCGTTGGGTCTGTCGTCCCGTGGACAACACTCGTGGATGCCCCCAAAAAGTGGCGTGTGTCGGATCGACAAACAGCAGCGACCACTCCTATTTTGCCCTCCTTCCGAACCGCTGCATCAACATTGATTTTTGTGAAGCCCTGCGGCCGTGGAGGGGCTATCCAACAGTCCTTTGTTCGTCTTTGTTCCTGCTGCATTAGAGATTTGCGAGCAGTAGCTATCGTCAAGTCCCGGATCATTGCCTCCACAAATGCATGCGTGGAGAGCGGACTCTGGAACAACCCTCATGTATTGCCTTGCGACACGCCGACCAGACCGCCCACGTTGTTAGAAGGCACAACGTGAGTTCCTCGTGGTTTTTTTTTTTGAAGAAGAGGAGGGCCTCGAGGACCCAAATGCTGCAATTAGATAGAACTGTAGCAGGTACAAAGAATGTGTTGGCCGTTTTACAACACTCGCCCTAAGAAACCTACTATTCGAAGATAAGGCCAACACAAAAGAAAAAAGGACCCAAGAACTAAAAGATACAAAGAAATCAAGTCCTGGATCACCTCCGCTACCACTCGTCGGCGACCTCGAGGCGCAGATGCCGAGGATAGAGAGCAGAGTACTCGGACACTCTCCAAAACCAGCGATGAACCTCTGCCACCGGCTGCCACGGAGAAGCCGGGGACGAACCACTTGGATCCTTCGAGACGCCGAGCTCCGGGACAGGTCTCGATAGACCTCCGCTCGGGAGGAGAAGAAAGGGCCGCCTTTTCGGCCGGAGATCACGCAGGCTGCCATGGCCTCCGTGTGGTGCGCTCGGATATGCAGCTTGAACTTGAACCCACTTCCTGCAGCGATGACCGAGAGCAGATGGGGCCAGCAACTACCACCACGACCTCCATGGCTAGTAGTCACTGGGATCCTCTCTGCTTCAACCACGGCTGAAGAACCAACACCTTCAACCCCCAAGACAAGGAGTTGACCTTCGAGCTTATGAGAGAGAGGGGAGGTGGCGCCATCCACCCCTTCCGCTACTAGCTCCGAACACCGGAGCGCCAGGAGAAGGAGAAGAAGGGACTCCCTCGCGACGTTGCGGCTCGGTCGCATCCGCCGTTGAATCCTCCGCGGTATAGCACCATACTGCACATAGGCAAACAGAGACAAAGACCTATTTCTACAACCTAGCTAGACTACTGCTATACAGAGGGGGCCGACACCTATTTCATCTCCGCACCATCTGGTGTAGGCACCGGCGGCAGGAGTGGCCGGATCTAGCCACGCTCGACGGTGGACTCTCAAGGGCTAGAAGCGGGCGAGAGGAGAAAGAAAAGTGTGAGATGACAAGGTGGTAGGGCCGTTTCCAGGTAAACGCCGGAGAATCACACCTTCCTCGTGGGGTAAGGTTCGCATCACCGTGAAGAGCCATTGCTTAGCATCATTTTCAGCTATATGTTTGATGTGCTCTGTGACTGATTCCGGTGCCAAAACCCGTACACTCGCGCTCATGTTGCACTCCATTGCTGAAATTCGGATGGGCTGCAGAGCCCATTAGACAATTTCCATTTAATCCCAAAGGCCCATGCTGCCATAGCAAATGGTGGGAGTTTAGTCCCATATTGCTAGTTGGGAGGGTTTTGCACCAGTTTATAAGGTGAGCTCTCTCCCCACTAGTGTGAGTTGGTATGAAGAGAGAGGAGTAGTGGAGGTGTTCCACACGCGCGCTCCTCCTCCTCCGCTGCCCGCCTCGCCACGCCTCGCCTCGCCTCGTCACGACACGTCACGACGTGCCGCGGGTTGCGGGAATGAGCCGAGCCGATGCCTTTATTTTGGCAGTCGGAAACGGGGAGTCAATAGACACGGCAATAATATGAGACGTATTGATCGCGTGTGATAACTGCGTGCAGTAAAACGCCGCCTTTATCACGTGGTAACGGCTACTAAACGCCAATTAAATTAACCGTTCTCCTACTCGGCCGTGCCTATAAATTGGAGGCTCAGGCGGACGCAGTACACACAACTTACACACGCCGCCTCTTTGCGCCCACTGTCGCTCCACCTCCTGTTGCTGCCGCCGGTGATCCCATCCCGTCTACCGCGTACACGGCCGACGGGAGAGCAGGCCTCCGAAACCCCGCCTCTCCAGATCCTGTACGGGAGAGGGGCGATTAGGTTTTTAGGGAGCGTCTCCTACGCGACTGCTCGCTGCTGCTGTACATCTACTACCTCGTCGTCAACAGTACATCTACTTCGACTACTTCCTCATCGTCAACATGGCCACCGAAGCCGAACGAGCTGCTGCCGCTGCTGCCTCCGAGGCCGCTGCTGCTGCTGAGGCCGCCAACGCTGCTGCTGCCGCCGCGGCTGCCGCCACTGCTACGTCTACAGCCAACTGGCCGGTCGCAGGGCATAACACGTTTATCCCTGCCCTTATTATTTCCATGTGTGCGATACTAGTAGTATGCGTATATGTGTCTACTGTCAATCTAGTATGCACGAATATGGTTAATTATCAGTATGTTTACGTCATGCTCATGATTTATACTTGGATTAATTTAATCTGTAAATTGCCTAGATTCTTAACAATCCAAAAACCTAATATGTGTAGGCAATTTTCGATTCATTGTTTTGCTACTGCACTGAAACCGGACCCGTTTACGGGGACGTACTTTAAGCGTTGGCAGACCAAAACATTCTTATGACTCACGGCTATGAACGTGTTCTGGGTCGTCGGTGTCACTCCCACGGAAACGATTACTCCTGATCAGGAGAAGGCGTTTAGGGATGCCACCGTCGTCTTTGTTGGATGCGTTCTAAGCGTGATCGGAGAGAAGTTTGTTGACGCATATTTATATGTGCGGGTTGCCAAGGACTTGTGGGAGGCGCTCGAATCCAAATTCGGCGCAACCGATGCTGGCAGCGAGATGTACAGTATAGAGCAGTTCCATGACTACAGAATGGTCGAAAACCGTTCTGTTTTGGAGCAGGCTCATGAGATACAGTGCATCGCTAAGGAGCTTGAAATTCTCAAGTGCGTGTTACCGGGCAAGTATGTCGCGGGATGCATAATCGCCAAGCTGCCTAATTCCTGGAGGAGCTTTGCCACTACTCTGAAACATCAGAGGCGTGAATTCTCAGTAGAGGATGTCATCGGCCATCTGAGTGTTGAGCAGAATTCGAGGGCAAAGGACTCGCATGGAAAAGGGAATGAAGGGACTTCTGCGGCCAATATGGTACAGAAGAACTACAACTCCCACAAGAACAAGGCGAGGACTGGTGTCCAGCAGAATACCGACTTCAAGAAGAAGGCTAAGAAGACCTTCAAAAAGGATAAGAAGAAAGATGGCTGCTTCACTTGTGGTTCACTGGAACACTGGGCTGGGAAGTGCCCAAAGAAGTATGTGAAGCCAGGACAGGATTCCAAGGCTGTCAACATGATCGTGAGCAACAATGAGAATGGGGCATCTGGGTATGGTAATTTGTTTACTGTATTTTCAGTTTGTCAGTCTACTGATTGGTGGATTGACACAGGTGCAAACATTCATGTGTGTGCTGACATCTCATTGTTTTCTTCTTATCAGGTCACAAGGAACGGGTCCGTATTGATGGAGAACGGCGCAAGTGCTTCTGTACTTGGTGTTGGCACGGTCGATCTGAAGTTTACTTCGGGAAGGATCGTGCAGCTCAAGAACGTGCAGCATGTCCCCGCCATCAAGAAGAATCTCGTTAGTGGCTCTCTTCTATGTAGAGAAGGATTTAAGTTGGTTTTCGAGTCCAATAAAGTAGTTGTAACGAAATATGGACTGTTTGTTGGAAAAGGGTATGAGTGCGGAGGTCTGTTCCGCTTTTCCCTCGCTGATTTTTGTAATAAAGTCGTGGACAATATTCATTCGAGTGTTAATGAAACAGAAGTTTGGCATTCACGTCTTTGTCACGTTGGTTTCAGTTGCATGACGCGGTTAGCAAAACTAAATTTAATTCCAAGTTTCACTTTAGCCAAAGGTTCTAAGTGCCATTCGTGTGTACAAGCAAAGCAACCTCGCAAGCCCCACAAGGCTGCGGAGGAGAGACACTTGGCGCCATTAGAACTCATATATTCTGATCTCTGTGAGATGAATGGTGTGTTGACTAAAGGTGGAAAGAGATACTTCATGACATTAATAGATGATTCCACTAGGTTTTGCTATGTATATCTGTTAAGCACTAAAGATGAGGCTCTACACTACTTTAAAATCTATAAGGCAGAAGTTGAGAATCAACTTGAAAAGAAAATTAAACGAATCCGGTCAGATCGTGGTGGAGAGTATTTTTCTAATGAGTTTGACTCTTTCTGTGCGGAACATGGCATTATTCACGAGAGGACGCCTCCCTATTCACCTCGGTCAAATGGGGTTGCCGAAAGGAAAAACCGTACTCTAACAGATTTGGTTAACGCCATGTTAGATACATCGGGTTTATCCAAGGCATGGTGGGGGAGGCTATATTGACATCATGTCATGTCCTGAATAAAGTTCCGACGAAAGACAATGAGGTCACTCCCTATGAGCAATGGGAGAAGAGAAAAACAACACTCTCTTACTTACGTACTTGGGGCTGTTTGGCAAAAGTCAATATGCCGATCCCCAAAAAGCGTAAACTTGGACCAAAGACCGTGGATTGCGTTAATTTGGGATATGCTAAGAATAGCGTTGGTTATAGATTTCTAGTAGTGAAATCTGAGGTACCTGGCGTGAAGGTCGGTACAATTTTGGAGTCTAAAGATGCTACATTCTTTGAGGATATTTTTCCTATGAGAGATATGCAAAGCACTTCTAGACAGGAATCAGAGGAGACTCTTGAACCTGCCATTCCTGTGGAATATTATGAACAAACACATGATGAGAATCCTCAGAAGGATGACGAGGAAACCCTTGGTAGGGGCAAGAGACAGAGGACTGCAAAGTCCTTTGGTGATGATTTCCTTGTGTACCTTGTGGATGATACTCCCACTTCTATTTCAGAAGCTTATGCATCTCCAGATGCTGACTACTGGAGAGAAGCGGTCCGTAGCGAGATGGATTCCATCATGGCTAATGGAACGTGGGAGATCACTGAACGTCCTTATGGCTGTAAACCATTAGGATGTAAGTGGGTGTTCAAAAAGAATCTTAGGCCTGATGGTACGATTGAAAAGTACAAGGCTAGACTTGTGGCCAAGGGTTATTCCCAGAAAGAAGATGAAGATTTCTTTGATACTTATTCACCTGTGGCCAGACTGACCACCATTCGAGTATTACTCTCATTGGCGGCCTCGCATGGTCTTCTCGTCCATCAGATGGATGTTAAGACGACTTTCCTAAATGGAGAGTTAGACGAGGAAATCTATATGCAACAGCCAGATGGCTTTGTGTTAGATGGTCAAGAAGGAAAGGTGTGTAAGTTACTGAAATCTTTATATGGGCTGAAACAAGCACCTAAGCAATGGCATGAGAAGTTCAATACAACTTTAACATCTGTTGGCTTTGTTGTTAATGAAGCTCACAAATGTGTATACTATCGCCATGGTGGGGGCGAAGGAGTTATTTTGTGTTTGTATGTTGATGACATACTGATATTTGGGACCAACCTCAAAGTAATCAATGAGGTTAAGTCATTTCTATCCCAGAACTTTGAGATGAAAGATCTTGGTGTGGCTGATGTTATCTTGAACATCAAGCTATTGAGAAACAATGAGGGTGGGATTACACTTCTGCAATCCCATTATGTTGAGAAGGTTTTGACTCGTTTTGGATATTCGGACTACAAAACTTCTCCAACGTCATATGATCCTAGTGTGCGGATTCGAAAGTTCGAAGGCACAGCTAAGGATCAGCTGAGGTACTCTCAAGTAATTGGTTCACTCATGTACCTAGCGAGCGCTACGAGGCCTGACATCATGTTTGCTGTGTGCAAACTAAGCCGGTTTGTTTCCAATCCGGGCGATGTGCATTGGCACGCTGTAGAAAGAATTATGCGCTATCTGAAAGGTACCATGAACTATGGACTTCACTACAGTGGATATCCTTCGGTACTTGAAGGTTATTGTGATACGAATTGGATCTCTGATGCTGATGAGATGAAAGCCACAACGGGGTATGTTTTTACCCTTGGAGGAGGTGTTGTTTCCTGGAAGTCTTGCAAGCAAACGATCTTAACGAGATCGACAATGGAAGCAGAATTAACAACATTAGACACGTATAGTGTCGAAGCAGGATGGCTTCGAGATCTTTTGATGGACTTGCATGTGGTTGAAAAGCCAGTACCGGCTATCCTTATGAACTGTGACAATCAAACAGTAATTGTCAAGGTGAAGAGTTCAAAGGACAATGCACAGTTCACAAAGCACATAAAAATGAGATTAAAAGCTGTCAGACATTTAAGAAACTCCGGAGTGATAGCGGTGGATTATATCCAGTCGGCTAAAAATCTGGCAGATCCCTTTACTAAAGGGCTATCACGTGTTGTGATAGAAAGTGCATCGAGGGAGATGGGTATGAGACCCACATGAGTTGCCATGGCAGTAACCCAACCTATGTGATCGGAGATCCCGTGAAGTGGGACCTGGGAAAACAAGCTAGTGGTTAACTGAGGAGAGTAATTTTTACTAACCCACTCCACTGGAGAAGCAGTACTCTCAAAAACTGTATGGTAGGTTGACTTTTGTCTTAATGTGTTCCAAGGATTGTATAAGCAAGATGCTATCCTACAGAGCGATCTTTGGAGGAACACACCTATATGATCCTGACTGCTGGTCACAGTCTATGAGATTGGGTGATCTCTAATAAGTTCATGAATAGGCCAGGAGTATGACTAATATGCTCCACCCGAGGGGTCAGCCTTCGGCAGCCTAGTACTGGCAAGACATTTAGTGAAACTATTTTACGCCAAACTGACAATTCAAGGCATAGTCCATTGTTCAGTTGTGATGTAGTGTAGCTACTTGTTCTAGGTGGATGTTCAACCTTAACGGGTCTCCACTAAAAATGCCGGTATATAAAAACAGTGAATGGAACAGAGGACAACACCATGGGTCTTCGGAATCTGGTGGGGGATTGTTGAAATCCGGATGGGCTGCAGAGCCCATTAGGCAATTTCCATTTAATCCCAAAGGCTCATGCTGCCATAGCAAATGGTGGGAGTTTAGTCCCATATTGCTAGTTGGGAGAGTTTTGCACCAGTTTATAAGGTGAGCTCTCTCCCCACTAGTGTGAGTTGGTATGAAGAGAGAGGAGTAGTGGAGGTGTTCCACACGCGCGCTCCTTCCTCCTCCGCCGCCCGCCTCGCCACGCCTCGCCTCGTCACGACACGTCACGACGCGCCGCGCCGCGGGTTGCGGGAATGAGCCGAGCCGATGCCTTTATTTTGGCAGTCGGAAACGGGGAGTCAATAGACACGGCAATAATATGAGACGTCATAATTATTGTTGTCTAATTGCGTCATATTTATACTGGTAACAGCCGTATTGATCGCGTGTGATAACTGCGTGCAGTAAAACGCCGCCTTTATCACGTGGTAACGGCTGTACTAAACGCCAATTAAATTGACCGTTCTCCTACTCGGCCGTGCCTATAAATTGGAGGCTCAGGCGGACGCAGTACACACAACTTACACACGCCGCCTCTTTGCGCCCACTGTCGCTCCACCTCCTGTTGCTGCCGCCGGTGATCCCATCCCGTCTACCGCGTACACGGCCGACGGGAGAGCAGGCCTCCGAAACCCCGCCTCTCCAGATCCTGTACGGGAGAGGGGCGATTAGGTTTCTGGGGAGCGTCTCCTACGCGACTTCTCGCTGCTGCTGTACATCTACTACCTCGTCGTCAACAGTACATCTACTTCGACTACTTCCTCATCGTCAACATGGCCACCGAAGCCGAACGAGCTGCTGCCGCTGCTGCCACCGAGGCCGCTGCTGCTGCTGAGGCCGCCAACGCTGCTGCTGCCGCCGCCGTGGCTGCCGCCACTGCTACGTCTACAGCCAATTGGCCGGTCGCAGGGTATAACACGTTTATCCCCGCCCTTATTATTTCCATGTGTGCGATACTAGTAGTATGCGTAGATGTGTCTACTGTCAATCTAGTATGCATGAATATGGTTAATTATCAGTATGTTTACGTCATGCTCATGATTTATACTTGGATTAATTTAATCTGTATATTGTCTAGATTCTTAACATCCATGAGCCGGTGTTGCCACGAGTCAGTCGTCCTGCAGATCGAGCATGCTGCATCCGGGGCCATACGGCGTTAAGGAATTTCCTATGGAGGCTAGTGAAATACTCAATTCCCGGGATTCCATTCGAAAAGTCAGCTTGTCTGAGCCAGGTGGTGAACATATCTTGGACCATGTGCCTCACGCGCCGCTTCCGCGTGTCCGAGGGCGACAACCGGGGCGATAGGGTTCGCCCCGCGCCGGCAACCCGCCTCTCCTCCCGTCCGCGCCGGAGGGCTGGCCGGCGGAGCAGAGATCTGAGGGAGGCGCTCGTGGAGGGTCACTCGTCTCGGGACGGCTCCCCTTCGCCGTGCTCTGAGCCGGATCTGCCGCCGTCCTCGGTGGCCCTGCCGGGCGGGGGCCCTGCGCTGGGAGCCGTGTTGGCGGAGCTTCTGGAGGCGCCTCCTCCGGCGCGGCGGCGTGGCGCGCCGTCTCCTGCTCGCACGTTGGGGGCAACGGTGCTGCGTGGCTCGCCGCGTGGTCCTTCCCTAGTCGTCGCTTCGGTGGTGGGCGGTGAGGTGATGCGAGGTCCACCGTGGGATGCGGAGGCCTTCCCTCCGCTGGCTGCTTCGACGCGGGTCCTCGGGGCGCCGGCAGCAAGCGAGCTCATGGTGGGATCCATGCTCGTGCCAGTGGCCTTCTCGTCGGAGGGGGAGCCTCCGTCTCCTCCCTGCCCGGCGGCGGCGGGGCCGCCTGCGCAGGAGCTAGGGTTCCAGTCTGATGACGGGGAGGGCCCCTGGATCCTTGTTGGGCCTCGGCCCAGCAGGCCGCGTGTGGCTCGGGAGGTGGTTAACGGTCCGACTGCTCCCCCACCCGCGGGGGTCCCACTGGTCAGTCCCCGTTCCCCCCTCTTGGGCCTGTCCTGTACCGTTTCGACCGCCCTGCCGGCCCAGCCCATGCCCGCCTCGGGTGTGGCCTATAACTGGCGCTGGCTCCACCCCCGTGACCTAGATCCCTCCCTTGGGTTTCCTGTCTCCCTCTCCGAGCTGAGCCGCCACCGCTCTAGAGCCCGCCGCCTAGTCGTTGTTCCTCCCCCCTCCACCTCCTCCGTCCCCGGTGCTCCTTCGTATTCCCTCGCCCCGATGGACCGCGAGCAGCGCTCGGGAGATCGCCGTGGCAAGCGTTCCCTGGACGCCCGTGAGGCTAGGCGCGGCGGGGACCGCCCTCAAGATGCAGATCTGCGCCACCGCTTGGTCCGCGACCGGGAGCGGGAGGCTGCCCGGCGTGCGCAGCGCGCCCGTGATGAAGATGCCCGCCGTCTGGACGGCGACCGCCTCGAGGAGGCAAGGCTTCGTGACCAGCTCCACCTGTGGGGCGCAGATCCGGGGCGAGCAGGGGCTCGCCCCCCTCCAAGACTCACTGGTTCAAACAACACGCCGGTGGGGGGGGCCCTGCCGGTGTCCAACGAGATGGCCAAGGCCATCTGCTTCAAGTGCGGCGAGGCAGGCCACTACCAGGCCAACTGCCAAGGTGATCCTTTCTGTGTCAAATGTGAGACCAAAGGGCATTGGTCCGCCATGTGCCCTGGTGCCGCTGGTTGCAGGTTGGTTTGGATCGGAGGGAGCTCGGAAGAAAGGGGTTTCTTCCACCTCTCCATCCCGCCGGAGCAGATGCCCAAAGCCACCCCCAACGCCGCGACGGTGGTCATTGACAGAGGAAATTTCACGGTGGACGAGGTAGAACAGGAGTTCAAAGAACTTGCAGATGAGAACTGGAATTGGCAAGTCCGTCAGCTAGGGCCCACGGAGTTCTTCCTTGTCTTCCCCTCCAAGGAGCTTCTGCGCATGGCCACCCGCGGGGGCGGGCTGGTGCTGCCTATCACTGAGTTCCGTGCAGTCGTCTCCGCAGCGGTGGGTGACCCGCGCGCATCTGAAACCCTTGAGACGGTGTGGGTGCGCCTCCTTGACGTGCCGCCACCCCTAAGGGTGGAGAAGTACCTGATGGGAGCCACTCTGGAACTGGGTGTTCCCCTGGAGGTGGATCGGTCCTCCCTGCGCACCGACTGGGCCCCCATCCGCATGAAGTTTGCGTGTCGCTCACCAGTGCTCCTCAAGCCAGCCTTAACCATGTTCGTGAACCTCCAGGGCTACCGCATCACGGTGGAGCGCGAGGGAGTCAGGGAGAAGTCCCCAACGCCCTCCCCCCCGCCCCAGCCTCGGCCTGACGATGATGAAGACCACGAGGAGGGGGATCCTTCTTCTGAGGACGACGAGGAGGATTGGGACTCCCGGCGGTCGCGCGATAGGGATCGCGCCCGTGCCAACTCCCTCCCCTCCAAGACGGCTCCGGCGGCTGGGAATGGTGCAGCCAAACCCCCGGGTGGGGCGACGGTTGCTCAGATCCAGTCTGCAGCTCCTCCCACCCTTCCAGCCACGACGTTCTCCCAGTACGGTTCAAATCTCACGGAGGATGGTGACATCTTCAAATCCCTCGGAGCCATCGTCTCCGCTGCTCAGATGGAGCTCTCGTCGGAGGCCCCGGCTCGTTCTCTGGCCAGCGAGGCCACGCTGCTGTCCCCGGCCACCATCGGTGACGTGTCTTCCTCCAGGGCGGAGCAGACCGACCCCGCCCAATCCAAGGTCCGGAGACTGGAATTCTCACTCCCTGCAGGGCCTCCTGAGCCTACTGTGGCCATTGCCAAGGAAAGGCGCAGCAAGGCCAATCATGACCGCCCCTCTCGGCCCTCCGCGCAACCTGTCGACAGCGGGGTCGAGGCGGTGGTGGTGGATTCACAAGACTGCAGCCGCTCTGCTCCGTCCAGCGCCGCGCTCCTGGGTCCGCTGCACTCTCCCGCGGCCATCCCGGCCCTCTGCGCCCCGGTGCACAAGGGCCTGCGCTCCAAAGCAGCCGCGGTGGAGCCGGCCAAGCTGAGCCTGAGGGCTGGGGGGGTCCTCAGCCACCCCAATCCTGGAGAAGGCTATCTCTCTGACCGCCGGCAAGCTGTCCGGCGGCTCCGCCAAGCAAACTACAGGTACGCCCGTGGATCCTCTCTTTGCTATTCTGCAACATATTCCTGATGGACACTTGCTCTCCGTGGCCGCCGACTGCGGCATTGAATTCCAATCTGCCGCCGGCCCGCCCGCTGAGACGCTGGCCCTTATTAGAGCGAACGAACTTGCCCAGGCGGCACTGGCCCAAGCTCGGGTGCTTGCTGCCTTGGAGGCGTCAGCACGATCAGAAGCGCCGAATCCGCCTGGAGTTGAGGAGACGGGCCCGGTGATTTCCCCTTCGACAGGGGCCGAAGGGGGTCAGACGGCCACTCTCTCGGGCTCGGCGAGTGCATGCTCGGACCTGGACCGTACCATTGCCAGTATAGCCGCCGGCACGGCCTCGTCTTCACTTCCCCCCAGGGAGGAGGAGCCCTCCTTACCCGCTACCTCTCTGGCCGCTGCCCTAGCTCCTAACCCTCCTAAGAGGAGATCTAAATCTGCGGCGCCGCTAGGTCGGCGCCCAGTGACCCGCCAAGCACGGGCCCAAGGCCTCGCAATTTAATGCGTGTGCTGTTCTGGAATATCCGCGGGTTCGGTCGCAAGGGGCGCCGGACCCTGATTAGAGAAATCTTAAGAAGACATAACATCGACATCCTAGTTCTCCAAGAAACTAAGAAACAAGACTTCACCGACTTCGAACTCCTTAACCTTGAGGTTGGCGAGAAATTCTTTTGGTGTTGGCTCCCAGCCACGGGGCGTTCAGGAGGTATCTTATTAGGTCTCCGCGACAGCGCGTTTGATGTGGAAAGCATCGACAGGGGTCGATCTTTCATTAGCGTAAACTGCCTAATCCGGGCCCATAATACCATTATGACCTTCATAGGAATTTACGGCCCGGCAAACCACGCGGACTCTCCGGCCTTTCTTGCAGAAATCTCGGCTAAGATAGCTGTGTGCCGTCACCCCATTCTGATGGGCGGGGACTTTAATCTGATCAGGAGCGCGGAAGATAAGAACAATGACCTCATCAACTGGCCACGTGTAGAACTTTTCAATAACAGCATAGCGGACTGGGCGCTAACTGAGATTCCACGCTGGGGGCGAGATACACGTGGACAAATAAACAGCGAGTCCCGGTGCGGTGCGTCCTTGATCGGGTTTTCATGGCGCCCGCGCTCGACGCACTCTTCCCCCTCTCCTCACTTTCGGCGGACCCGATCTTAGGCTCAGATCATACTCCCCTTATCTTGGACACCGGTGGGGGCTCCCCGGTCAGGTCCAACAGATTCTTTTTTGAGCTAGGATGGTTCGAGCTACCAGATTTCTCTGCGATGTTACAGTTCCAATGGGCGAGACTGATGTCGATCGCCGCTGGACGTGACATTGTCGACTGGTGGAAGCACATGGCCGGGGAATTGCGACGTTACTTAAGGGGCTGGAGCGCAAACATGGGCAGGGATGCCCGTACCCGCAAGTCTAACCTGCTTAGTCAGATTAAGCTCCTGGACGAGAAGGCGGACGGGGTAGGACTGGACGAGGACGAATGGGCCTTCCGATACCACTTGGAGGATCAGCTCCTGGACATTTATCGTATCGAGGAGGAGTACTGGCGGCAACGGGGTAGAGTGAGGTGGGCCTTGCAAGGGGATGCAAACACCGCCTACTTCTATGCCGTGGCCAACGGTAAACGCAGACGGTGCAACATCACGACCCTTATCTCCCCGTCGGGCCCTATCAGCGACCCTCAGCTTATTCAGGAACACGTGTACGACTTCTATCGGGACCTCCTGGGGTCAGACGCCCCACGTCACCTAGGCCTCCTTCCTTCCATCTGGCCAGCTGAGAATCGGGTGCTCGAGTCGGAAAATGAGAAGCTCCTCTTGACCTTCTCTGAGGCAGAGCTGGAGGCAATCGTCAACGACATGAAAACCAACACCGCGCCAGGCCCGGACGGGTATCCGGTGGCCTTCTTCAAACGGTGCTGTCCCCTCTGCAAGCTGGGAGTCTTACACATCCTCAATGACTTCATGCTTGGCCGGGTGGACGTTTCACGCCTTAACTTCGGTATCATCTCGCTGATCCCGAAGGTCCAGGGAGCCGATATGATCACTCAGTTCAGACCTATCGCGCTGATCAACGTCATCTTCAAGATCGTTGCCAAGGCCATTGCCTCTAGACTAGACCCGGTAGCGAACAGGATCATCAGCCAGACGCAGACGGCCTTCCTTAAGGGAAGGTTTATTCTTGACGGGGCCTTGGCCCTTCATGAGATCGTCCACGAGTTGAGAGTTAAGAAGCTTGGGGGGATTCTCCTCAAGCTGGACTTCGAAAAGGCTTATGATCGGGTTAACTGGTCTTTTCTGCTCGAGGTCCTACGCCGAAAAGGGTTCGACGCAGGCTTCATTCACCGTATCGAGCAGCTGGTCTCGGGAGGCCAGACTGCTATCTCTATTAACGGTCAGGTAGGCCCTTACTTCCGCAATAAACGAGGAGTGCGTCAAGGGGACCCACTCTCTCCACTTCTTTTCAACTTCATCGCCGAGGCCCTTTCGGCTATCCTCTCTGCGGCCTGTGCGTCAGGCCATATCTCAGGAGTTGTTCCACATCTTGTCCCCGGAGGCATCTCGCATCTCCAGTACGCGGACGACACCATCATTCTGATCCAGAACGACGACCTCTCTATTACGAATCTCAAGTTTCTTTTGCTCTGCTTTGAGGACATGTCCGGGCTGAGGATTAACTTCCAAAAGTCCGAGGTCTTTGTTCTCGAGCAGCCGGCGTCAGAACAGACCCGCGTCGCCAACATGTTGAACTGCAAACTCGGCGCCTTCCCGTTTCTCTACTTGGGCTTACCCATCTCTGACAGGAAGCTTACCATTGAACAGTGGCACTTCCTCATTAATAAACTGGGCGCCAGGGTCGAGGTCTGGATGGGAAAACTGCTCTCCTCGGGTGGACGGCTGATCCTATCCAACGCTTGCCTTGATGCGCTCCCTACTTACGCTATGGGCTTGTTCCTGCTGCAGGATGGGATACATGAGAAGTTTGACTCCATTCGTGCCAGGTTCTTTTGGGAGGGAGCGGGCCCAAAACGGAAGCGCCACCTAGTAAACTGGCCCGCGGTTTGTCGCCCTAAGGAGTGTGGGGGGCTGGGCCTCACTAACACAAAACTGATGAACAAAGCACTCCTCCTCAAGTGGATCTGGCGGCTTTTTCACACAGATTCCTCAATCTGGCATCGGCTGATTAGTGCCAAATACCCGGAGGCGAGCAACATCTTTGCGGCTGACCCCAGGGGGGCTCACAATTCTGGAACAGCTTACACAAAATTAAACATCTCTTCAAGCTGGGAACGAAGTACTCGGTTCAGAACGGGGCCCGCACTCTGTTTTGGTGCGACTGGTGGAGCGGGGAGGGCCCACTGCGGACCCGCTTCCCGCTGCTTTTTGCGAGCTGCGAGCTCCCTTCCATCTCGGTGGCGGCCGCTTTTGAGGAGAACGGGCTTCGCTTTCGCCGTTCCTTCTCACCGGCCGCCCTCTCGGAGTGGGAGGCGCTGGTTACGGAGCTGGCTGATGTAGGATTGACAGCTGACCAGGACTCCATCTCCTGGTCCCTGGAACAATCAGGAAGATTCACGGTGGCCTCAATGTACAAAAAACTCTCCCAAGGGGCCTCTGTGGCTGTGTGCAAAGATATGTGGGAGGCCAAGCTACCACTCAAAGTTAAAATCTTCCTGTGGCAAATTGCGCTCGATAGACTACCCACGCGTGAGAGGCTGTTTGGTCACCTGGGCGCTGCTAGAGAGGGCTGTGCGCTGTGCGGAACCAAGGAAGATCCCGCCCATATTCTTTTCCATTGTTCGCTAGCTAAGTTAGGTTGGAGTGCGATTCGTCAGCTGCTGGGATGTGGCTGGTGTCCCGCCTCCTTCCCTCAGTTCTTCGCTATTCACAACTCGCAGCTGGGACAGCAGCGCCGCATCAGTTGGGTGCTGTTTGCGGCCCTAAGTTGGTCGTTGTGGCTCATTCGTAACAAACTAGCAATAGAAGCAATCGTGCCTAGACGCCCAGCTGACATTATTTTCAAAATGCTTCTATTTGTGCAGGCTTGGGCAAATCTCGCAAAGCCATGTGATAAGGACGCACTTCTCGAGATGACGGCGGGGCTGAAGACCATTTACCGCTCACTGGCGCCGGTTCCATCTCCTTAGTCGCTCTCCGGTCTGTTTTGGGGAGGCCGGCCCCTTGCTCTTTACTCTATTTGCGGCTAAGCTGTAGGCCTCAGCATGTAAAACCTTATTTGCGTGAACTGCTTGCTTTATTAAGTTAAAGTAGGGCATAATAAAGTTGTCTGGTTTCTAAAAAATACTCAATTCCCACAGGTGATGTTCTCTTTCATCGCCGTATGGCCCCGGACTTGTTAGTACAAAAGAAAGCAGAAACCAAAGCCGCTCCAGGCTGGTAAATGACGATCCGAGCTAGGCCTGGAGAGTTGAATGGGCTGTACCACGATATCAATCCATTCTAGCGGAATTGCTGGGCTAAATAGGACACTCCAAATTCGTGGCTTCTGCCCTCACTCTGCTGCCATAGGCAAACTCTGTTTGCCGCCCTATGTACGACCCTTTACGTAAGTGGACAAGCCCAGCAAGGAAGGGTGTAATTCTTCTCATAGTTGTGTTTTTTTTTGTTCTTTTGTTTTTCTTTCTCATCTTTGACACTTTACTGAGTTTTTTTTGTTTTCATTTTTCACTTTTACTTAATCTATTTCCTTTTCACCATTTCTCAAAAACTCAGTTTTTCTTTTTCTTACATATGCAAACATTTCTTTTGAGATAGATGATCATTTTATAAAGTCATGAATATTTGTTAGACATAAATGTTTTTTTTGTGTGTGTAAGGCTTCATATTTTTAGTCTATGAAAATATCTTTCATGAATAGTGGGAACTTCGTAATTAATGAACACAAATAAATAAATAAATAAGTCAGGCTAACTCACATAGTCACATGGTTAGATGAGTAAACGTACGACCAATGGTGGACCCGGGAAATTTTGGAAGTCTCTGACAAATGAGTTTCAGATGTCAAAAATTTGGACAAAATCGTTTTCAAAAGTAATAAAATTCATGGGTTGTGCTGACAACAAGCCCGGGCGGACGCCCGGGTTGGAGGGATGTTGGGTCCGCCCCTGCGTACACCCCGCCATCTGGCTTTAAGTCCAAACTGACACGAATTTAAGTCATGATTTTTTCAACGGAAACATCGTGAAGCTTCCGCATAGCTTTCCTCACAAATATTCATGAACAAACTTGCAAGCTATATGGAGAAGCAACACTAAAATAATTTTCTTCACCCATGAACATGATTTTTCAATGTTCCTTATTACAGTTCTTTGGCAATTTTTGCCAATAATATAAAAGATTTTAAAATTAATTAAAAACATATATGTTCATTGGCCGCGTCAATGCTCTTTGGCGCGGCAACTTGTCCTCATTTCCTGCCAAGAGCGCCAAAATAAGTTGTCCCCTTCCCTAGCCCCTATATCTCAACCCCATCACATCGACGTCGCATACTAAGACGATGTCTTGTGTTTATAATTTTTTGTCGATAGAAGCACATTATTGAAATCATTTTATACCACTTGAATTGTAGTTTTGAAATGCTACACAATTGTTGGAAGTCATTTTTGGTCGACCACTAGTCTAGTGAGATCCTAAAAGACATAAGTTAATTTAAGGTTTGGGATACCTAGACCCCATTTTTTCATACAAATTAAAGCCAAATTGTCTAGGTGTGTTATCCTATGACCCTCAAAATCACTCCACAAGCAGTTACCCATTTTAGTATTAATTATATTTGGTGCCCATTTTGGAAACTTAAAGAAAGAAACCGGGTAAATAGGAGTGGTAGAAAGACAGATTTGAATTAACAATATTTTACCAACATAAGAAAGCAGTTTGCCTCTCCAGCCTTCCACCTTGTTTAAAAATTTTATCAAGAGTGAATTATAATTTTAACCCTCTAGTTATACATTTGTGACACTAATTACACATCTAGTTAAAAATAATCTAGATTACCCATTTAAAAACTTTGGAACCTCTTTTTCGCATACATTTTCATTGGGCAAGATGTGAGGTGGTGATTGGGGCTTAAAAGTACTAGGGAAACGACCACAAATTGAACATATTTTGAAGATAAGGTTTAACATTATCACTGATGGCGCCCTCCGATCTTTATATATTTTTATGCACCATATATTCCTATGATGCTGGTCTATTCTAACAAGTCATGCAAACTTCCAAATTGGTGTAAAATCATGTTCAAAATTTTATATATGGTGTATTTCTGTTTTTGTTTCACTAAATGGAGCAATATATGCACAACTATGGGGTAAAATGTGGAATTCACTTAGAGCTTGGACATCCTCTTTTCACAATTTTTCAAGTGTTCGATGGAAAAAATTCTAACACTGCAATTGGAGATATCAGCAACAAGAGAGTACTCCTCAACATCCATCCCAATATGAATGAGTTTAATTTTCAAGTAATTAGTTTTTATTGTAAGACCTTCCCAGAGCAGGAAATAACTATCTTTATATTTGCAGCTTTTCATTGGTTAGCTTGAAAAAACATGATGGTGTCATGTGCATACTGAAGGAAGATGACACTGCCATGTAGTGCATCAAGGTGCAACCCCTAGAGCAGACCCAATGATGCAGCCTTTGAAAGCATCTTGGTCACTATATCTAACACTAGACTAAACATTAGGGGGGGAGAGTCTCCTTGTCTCAGATCCATATAAACTTTGAAAAGGGGGCCTTCTAGTTGATTAAGCTTCACTCCTACAGATCCATCATGGACACTCTTCGTGATCATACTGATCCAAAGAGGGCCAAAGCCCACTGAGAGTTGAGTTTTTTTTTTGAAATGTGGCAAAAGATTTTCCGTTTATATTGATAAAGGAGAAGAAAAAATAGTAGGCCTGAGACAATTAAACCCCCAAAAAAATACATCCCTAGTTATAATTAAGCTTAGACAAAGTTTTTGCCTCAGCAAGAATCCAGTTCTTGCCCTCTTCTTTGATCTTATGCATGAGAGCCTTGGGCATGGTAGATTTGTTGTTGAAGACCTTAGCGTTTCTCTCCTTCCAAATTTCCCAGGAGATGAGGATGATAGTTGTCTTAAGTCCCTTGGTTGAGTTACACGACGAGTTTTATAGGGCATGCCAGTATTGAAGAACCGTTGGCTGCCCTGATGGGTTGCATGAATCACACACCCGTTGGGGAACCCCAAGAGGAAGGTATGATGTAGCATGGCAGAAAATTTCCCTCGGTTATGAAACCAATATTATCAATCCAGTAGGATTTTCAATAACGATCAACGAGGTGCTCGTGGCGCATCGAGCATGGACCTACACAAAAAACACAAACTCTCTTTTGTCCCCATCTTTCTAGGAAGGTTGTCAAGCTTCCCGCCTTGCTAAAAACAATAGGATTAAATGAATCGAGTGGTTGAAAGTAATGAAAGTAAAAAAGTAACAATGCGCAAGTGATGATGAAAAGAAAATACACGAGGTTGTAATCAATATAAAAGAATAGAACAGGGCCATAAGTTCACTAGTGGTGTCTACCCAATAAATAAAGTACATGTTGGGTGAAAAATTACATCTAGGAAATGGATAGATCGTGAGGGCATAATAATGCAATTCTGATAAAATAAATGTTCATTATTCTATTCGTGTAGGCATTACGTCAAAATATATAGACCGCTATACAACTGCGTCTATAACTAATAATCCACCTTGAGACCGCTATCCAGCATGCATCTCGTTAGTATTAAGTTGCACGAAGAAACTGACCATAGCAATAAAAATGAATACATAATATAAGCAATCTTCATATCTACAAAGATACATGAACACCACTATTTACCCTTAGTAGAAAGAGCACATCCTCGTACTTAGACGTTTCTGTCACTCGTGCCCAGGCACGGAGGAGGAATGAACCTACTATCTTGCATAAAACTCCCTCTTGGAGATACAAGTAACTACTTGGCGAAGAAACTACAAGTAGCAAAGAGCATGCAAGAA